>ML677341.1:17359661-17525984 GCA_007922305.1 Dermatemys mawii | reverse complement strand
TTTTTAATTAAAAAAAAAAAAACCCCCCGCCGGGGGGGGGGGGGGGGCGGGCGGGAGGACATTTTCCTTCCGCAGTGGCTTGCTCTGTAAGGCCGGAGAATATCTCCAACTTTATAGTTAAATACAGAAGGGTACTGTCACCTTGAAATTTTAGGGAAAATGGATTATCTTGTATATTACTCCCTCCTATTGAATCCCTTTTGCAATTTGTGTTTTCCTTTTGGGGTTTGAAAGATACATTTTCCCCCCAAATGAGAAATTGATTATACAAGGGAAACAGTGAGACTCACTGTACTCTGTGCTGTCAAATACTTTAAGTAAACAATATGAAAAATATTTCACTTCTAAAGTCACAGATGAATCTGAGATTTGTTATACGCAATACTGAATAATGGTAAGTAAAAACATTTTTCATAAATGGGTTCTAAAGTTGGTGTCCTTTTTAAGATTCTTGTGTCAATTCCCTCTGAGTGCTTTTTTTGGAAGAGGTGCTTTATAAATAAAATATATGTATAGAATGTAATTTATGCTTAAATTGGAAGCAGAAGCAAGCATAAAGTGGCTTAGGCCTGATCGATACTAGGGTGTGTGTGTCAGCCTAAGATATGCAACTTCAGCTATGCGAAGAGCATAGCTGAAGTTGGCGTATCTTAGGTCGACTTACCTGGCCGTCCACGTGGCGGCGAGTTGACCATTGCCGCTCCCCCATCTATTCCGCTTCCGCCTCTTGCGGAGATGGAGTACAGGAGTCAACAGAGCGTGCTCGGGGATCGATTTTTATCGTGTCTACTCTAGACATGATAAATCGATCCCTGATAGATCGTTCACTACCCGCTGGATTGGCGGGTAGTGATCGATTGCCAAAGGCACTCCTGTCGACTCCGAAACTCCAGCTCGTCAAAAGGCGCAATCTGGAGTTGATGGGGGAGCCGCTGCTGCTATGAGGACGGCAGGTAAGTTGGCCTAAGATGTGCCAACTTCAGCTACGTTATTCACATAGACCACGCCTTAGTAACTTGCTATTGAAAAAAGCATTGGTGACAAGTTTGATTTTTGGGTCCTCATTCTGTTTCAGGAACATGTAGAAATGTATTAAATTCTAATGATCATGGTTCTTTCAACTTTGAATAAAATATAGTTGGATTTATTTTTTTGGCAGAATGAAACTAGTACAGAGAAAACTGTTAATTCTATAAATCTTGAGAAACAGGACTCTCCTCCACCAAAGCCTCCACGGACCCGCAGGTACTGTTCACCTTCTAATTTTTGAGCTAAAAGAGGGTTACAAAGTTTATACTTAAATGACCAATCCTGTCTTGTTTGATATTGCTAATCATATTTTGTGTGAATAAATGGATTTTGTGAAAGTGTAACAAGTATAAATTTATGTAATTCTAAAGGCAAGTTAATGTAATTTATGCAGCAATTGTTCTGTCTTGTTCTAGTAATTTGTCTTAGGACACTGAATAAAAGTCTTGCATCACAGCATCACCACGTGTTATATTTAACAGAAATCCTAACCTAGTCAACTATTATGTGATATCAAAATAATATACTTCAGATATTCACAGATACATACTTTCAAGATTAACTTAATTATGTATGTTTTAATGTGGTCTATTTTGACTTTTGAATGTATTTTTGCAAATTTTAGGGGCAAATTTACAGATTGAGTGTTGTTGTAAATCGAGTGCTGCTGCTTTCCTGTTTTGGGTTGTGAGGAGTGTGTGCTGCCTTTTTATTGTCGTTATTTTAGTGAGCATATAGTTAACCTCTTCCATGCTTCCCTTAGTATGGGGGTATCAGAAGCTCTTCAAATTATGTATTTTTTTCCACCCCCTCAAAAAAAACAAACAAACCCAACCAACCACCTAACAAACCAAAAGAAGCTTCTCAGCAAAGCCTTGTTTGTGAAACAAAAGAACTTTGGAATATGGAAGCCAGCCCTTTTAAGGCTGACCCAGAAAAAGTAAGGAAAGCCTTCAGAAATTAGCAGTAAACTTTTGAATCACCATGACTCAGATTTTGAAAGCTATTTAAGCATTTCTGCACTCAGTGTCACAACACCTAAGTGGTTTAGGAGCATATGCATCATTTGGGATTTAGGCAATTAGGAGTCTAAAGCCTGGTCTACACTGGGGGAGTGGGACGAATCAGACTAAGTTATGCAACTTCAGCTACGTAAATAACGTAGCTTAAGTCAGTGTACTTAGATCTACTTACTGTGGTGTCTTCACTGTGGTAAGTCGACAGCTGACGCTCTCCCGTCAACTCTGCCTGTGCCTCTCACACTGGTGGAGTACTGATGTCGACAAGAAAACACTTAGTGGTAGATGCAATAAATTGACCCCTGCTGGGTTTATCACTATCTACTGATCCATCAGGTAATGTAGACCAGCCCTAAATCAGCAATATTATGAAGACTTTCAGGCTGCAGCTAATGTTCTGACTGCATAGTTGTAACAATAGAAGCATGTTAAAGGGAGGATGTTTAAGAGCTTCCCCTAAATTGTCTAGTTACAAAACTAATTAAGACATTTACTTGTCATATTTTTCCCCTGATCCTGTAGTATCTACTTTAGCTTGTGTGCATTAATGCTATTTTTGGTTGTGTGTACAGTGTATGGATGTTTGTGCATATAATGTTATGTTACACAAACGTACATTGATATTTATAGGTTATATTTGTGAAGGTAAAAAGGAAGAACACTTTATTAATTACGAGGAATGGCTTTATCAACTGACCTTTTATTCATTCAAAAAGAAAAAACTTAAAACTGAGAAGTTTGGAGATTGGATGTACAGATGTAAAATAGCATGCAGAGACAGGCACACAAGGGTCTAGAGATATCTCCAGAAAAAGAGTGAAAGGAAAATGAGACATGGAGTGACTCTAAATGGCTAGTTTTGCTCCCTTCTAGAAAGACAGACATAAGGAATTGAAACGTTAATGCAGACAGTAGTTGGGAGACAGCATGAAGAAAAGATGGTGAACGAAGACCTGATTTTTTGAGGGGGAGAATCAGATCTACATGAGAGGCATCACTTTTTTTCTCCTCCTTTTTTTGTGTGGTGGGGAGTGTGGAAGGAGCTGAGACTTCTGAAGAGCCAAATTTTTGGTGCACGTTAGATATGTCCCTTCTTATATATAATGTAAGATACTAGGTAACTTTCTTTAGCACTTTCTCTAATGTTGCCTTATTTTCAACAATATGTGTAAACAGTACAATTATCTCCATCTCAGAATTATCTGCATGTTGAATTGCTTAAACCCCCTTGTTCTGCTTTTTTTCTCCTCATACTTGTTTCTTTTATCAAACTAGTTTAAATCGAAGGGTTCTGAGAGGTTTTTTTTTTCTGAAGGCCATAAACATTTTGGTGACAGAATATGCAGTTTCTTGTTTTTTTTTTTGTTTTTTTTTAAGTGAAAAAACAGAGGTTCTTGATGTATGACCAGCAAATTTAGTACCTTTATTTTTAAGGGCCTGAAGGAAGATATAGGAAATAACCAGTCAATAAATATCTTCTCTGCAAAATAGACATATAATGGAATTAGTCACTGCACTTGTGAGAAAATGAAGCTGTTCAATAAACTCATTTATAAAGTAATATTGATAAAAGAAAACCTGAAACATTTACCATTTTGGTACATGCAGCATATATTTGGCCTTTATAAAATATTGTACAGTATAAAATGTTTTCAGTTGGTTAAATACCATAGCACAGATTTAAAAATTAATCTCTTCCAAATGGAGTACCACGGGCTCAAGTCAGTATTCGAGGCATATGCTATTTAATACTTTAATGATCTAGAAGAAGGCCGAAGATCAGCATTAATCATACTTGCCAGACTCCAAATTGGAGGAACATTACACATATAGGATGATGTATCCACACCATGTGGCTTGGAGAGATTAAACTGTGAGTTGTATACAGTAAAATGGGATTAAGACTGAAGTCTTTCTGGTTGGAGAGAAAAATAGAATGTGTACAATCTGGAGAGAGAGAAGCTGTCTAGAAACTAGTGAGTCAGAATTAGTGGAGAGAACATGTAAAATGCATATGAGATCACATTGCAGTACTGTTAGAGAAGTTAATTCTTTTCTCAGAAATAGTGATTTAATTTAAAACTAGCGATGTTATCCACTTTGGCTCTACATTGATAAATAATTGTTCTAGAGCTAGAATATTTCATACAGTTTTGGGGTCTACTTGAGGGTTCCAAAAAAAATCAGAGGCAGTCACATGAGTGGCAAGGAAGTCTCATCAGGATTAGAAAGTAAAATGAGCTCCTGAGTAGGCTAAATTTAGAGTTTGGAAAGGATGTCTTACAGGAATGTGATCAGGCTAAACAAATACCTTCAAGGAAATAGAAGTGGAAAAAATGTTCACGATTGACATGGAAAGGGGCAATAATTTTAAGGCCCTTTTCCCTTAGTAGTAGTTTGGGCATTGGAACTGTTCTCAGATGTGGTGGTTATGTTTGGGAGAATAATTATGTAAGAAATTTTATTGGGTAAAGTCGTCCTGAAAAAGGTGTGGCATTCAGCTCAATAATCAGTGTGGTCTTTACTGTACCTTCGAATCACTTTTGGAGGTTAGACTAACTTCTGCCACTATGTGGTTTCTTATGGTGGAGACAATTATTGTAATAATGCTCATGGTGTGCAAGATGCATCCCAAACACAGATGGAGATATAATCCCTGGCCTGGAGAAACTAGACTTTAAAAACACAAATGTAGAAAACTTTACTTGTATGTAACAATCGCATCAGGGTTACAGCCTCATGTCTATCTTGTTATGCTGTGTTGTCCTGTTAAACACACTGTTATCTTGCATACTACTATACTCCCTTTTTTTTCTCTCACAGCAATTCCAAATTTTAATTCGTGCCACTGTGCCCCTTTTTTCAATATTCTGCTTCCTTCCTCCATATAGGTGAGACTAAAAATATTAAAAAGATAAACAGAATAGCTAAGTGGGTTACAGACATCTTGTTTCTTGTATATTCCCTTGTAGAAATGGTTTTTAGGTGGAATTTAAGTAGGATGCAGTGGCTTTTACTTAACCAGTTCAGATATGATGTTCCACATTCCTAGTCTAGTCTGAATAAATTGCTTGTTAAAGTATTTAGCTTCCTTCAGAAATATTGTTTAAAATGTTTAATCGTTTTTAGATGAACATTTAAGACTTCCAGTCAAATAGGTACTTAAGAGAATACAGTAGACTCTCGATTTATCCAGGATTTGGTTAACCAGGTTGTGGATTAACCAGGATGTCAAAAAAAAAAAGAAACCACAAAAGAAACACGTAACTCGCAGGGCTGGCTCTAGCTTTGTTGCCGCCTCAAGCACACACACACAAAAACCCTATTAGGGCGTAGGGCAGCCAATGAACCAACACCCCCTCTCCTGGCACAGGGTGGCTGGTGAACCAACCCCCCCCGTCCCCATATGCCTATGGATGATGATCATCTGGGATTTTATTAACCAGGATTAATTTTTTCCCTATCATCCTGGATAATCAAGAGTCTACTGTATATATGTCCAGTTTCTAAAGGGGTTAAAAGCAAGCAATCGTTCTTATCCAAGGTAGTAACTTAAAAGGGAAACAATAAGACCTTTTATTTTCTTTACAAATGCTTTTTGAGATTACTTTAGAAAATGAGTAATCAATCCCCCGGAGCTTTGCGCTCCCCCAGCCCTGGAGCTGTGCCGCGTGAGCAGACTCCGGGTGCCAGGGCTGTGCACTCCTGCCCCTCCCCTGGAGCAACGCTGGCAATGCTCTGTGGGGACGGGGCTGTGCGCTGCCCCCTTCCTCTAGAGCTGCACCACATAGGCAGTGCTCCAGGGGCCAGGGCTCCCTGCCCTCCCCTGGAGCCACATGGAGCAGCTAGGAGCCTCGTGGTAAGGGGGCGGTGGCAGAGAATTGATAAGGGGTGGGTGCAGTCAGGGGACAGAGAGCAGGGTGGGTTGTTTAGTGGGTGGGATTCCAGGGTGGTGGTTGGGGGTGGTTCCTGGAGTGAGGGGGTAGTCATGGAGCAGGGTGGGTTGGAGAGGAGGTGGGATTCTGGGGTGGTGGTTAAGGGGAGGAGGGTGGATAGGGGTTAGGGCAGTCAGGGGACAGGGAGCAGGGGAATTGAGTAAGAGGTGGAGTCCTGGGGTTGGTTAGGGGTCTCTGGAAGGGGCAGTCAGGGGACAATATCAGGGAGTGGTTGGATGGGTCGGGGATTCTGAGGGGGCAGTCGGGCAGGAAGTGGGGAGGGGACCGAAATAGGGGCAGGGTCTTCACTACCTGACCCTCCATATAATTTTCCAAACCGATGTGGCTCTTGGCCCAAAAAATTTGCCCACCCCTGTGTTAGAGCATGAATGAATAGGCCTTGGGATATATTTCACATGTTATGAAGCACAAGGCTTGAGAAACTCCAAAAAATTCATGAATGGTCCATCAGTCCAGGTTCCGGAGAATCCTTGTTTTTATAAATCTGTTTACCTTTTATAAAAAACTCTTTATCTTTCTGTGTTAAATACTGTGATAAAAAGTAAAGTCTGTGCTAGCTTTATTGAAGCAAAGAAACCAAATTACTCTTCAAAAATCTGGTCCTAAAACTGCTGCTTCCCCCCGCCCCCCACCAAGAGTAGTGGCATGGCCATTGAGCCATCACGAATGAGCAGAGTTTCTCACTGTAGAGATGGAGGAAGATGTAGCTGTCAGAGTGGAGTAAGGAACTGGGCCGGCACATCAAATCCCTGTCAGTCTTTGCATCTGCTCTAGAGCTATATAACTCCTACTTCTATGACAAATTACCTGGATTTCATGTCCCAAAAATCTGCAGATGCATTTTGGCAAGAGGTTATTTTCTTCCCACTACTATGCTCTTTTCTTGCTCATTCCCATATGACCCCCTATAATCATTTTCTCTGCACTTCACTCCCCACTTACGCATGGTCAGTGACAATACTACACTGCTACCTTAATATAACATGGTCTGATATAACACGGTAAAGGAGCCCCCCAGGGGCGGGGGGGTGGGAACATGTCTGCACGCTCCAGTGGATCAGTGTGTCTGGCTTTGCTATAACACAGTTTCACCTATACCGCGGTACGATTTTTTGACTCTGAGGACAGCATTATATCAGGGTAGCAGTGTACGTACCAGTTTCTGAATCTAACCTTTTTCCTTCCATTATTGCAGGGATATGTTTAAACAGTTTTTTTATTTTTTAATTTTCAGTTGGCTTATGTATATATTTTCTTCTGTTCACTGTATCCAGCTGTTACAGTTCTTGAATTTCCCCTCTCATAAATAGTTTTTATTAATGTTAACAGTTACAATAGCTATGGAAAAAGTTTGATTAAAGTTCCTGGATTGGTTCTTTTAATCTTAGCTCTTCCTGACTGACAGTTCTAGTTTCCTCTGTTGAAGGTGAAAAGGTTTGAGCCACTTGGGAGGGATTTGTTAATATGGCTTTTCAGAAGATAAAATGTGCCTTCTGTCAATTTAACTTCATATAACTGTTGACCTGAGTTTATGCTTTTAACTAACATAAAAGTATAATTGTGCATTCCATATTTTGCCACAGCAACCATTGGTGTATATCTATTTATAAAATTATAATAAACTTTCATGTACATATTAATAGGGGTGAGATGCTGCCAAGAGGATTTTTTTGTAAAAGAAAACAGGCATATACAAGAAAATAAAAAGAGAATCCTTTAATGTTTCACTGAGTTTAGGTGACCTTGGGATATGTCTACACTGTAATGTAAGCTTGGGCTCAGACTCATGCTAAGGCCCTTCAGTCAACACACAAATCTCTTCAACTTGTTCTGAGTCAGGATCCCAGGACCACATGAGCCTGGAGGGTCGGTCTGAACCCAAGTCAAGATGGGACCCAGGGTTCAAGCCGTATTATTTTTGTAGAATAGCGCAGGGTTTTTTTGCAGAACCCTTCCTTTCCTGGACTCTGGTCCTTGGAGTCCACCAGTAATATCCCACAACGCTATGGGCCAACTTCCTTTGTCCTCTTATTTCCCAAGAATCAGCAGTTGATTCCATGGAAATGGAAGCCCCCTCCTTGTTCCAATGCAGCAGCTTGGTGTTTAAGCCCTCCATTTTTTTCTGATTGCCAAACTGCAAACGCACAGTAGGAAAACCTTCAGTGTTTGCAATGGATACTGACCAGATGTCCCTTTACAAAGGGTGCTACTTCATGGTAATGGGAGCTCAGACAGATTTTGGTTAATCTCTGGTGCAAGGCCAGAAAAGATGGATTTTAGTAAGGGTACTAGAAGTGACCATGAATACCAGCTACTAGGAAAGAAGATGGTGGTACTGGAAACTTATCGGACCAGTGATCAGTACAGAAAATGGATTAAGCAGCTCAGGAGTACCAGAAAACCAGGGACCACAAATGCATCTTTGGCCACTCACCAACATCATGCCCATTTTATGCTGAGTCTGACCAGGTGCTGCTGACTGCACTGAGCCATCAACCATGTACGATGACCTGATAAGGTGGGATGGCATCCAGCTGGTCCCAGAAGCCATCATGGTAATAGGAGCCAGTAGCAGGAGCCAAATGAGGCAAATGAAGTAACTATGGGTGAAACTGGTCCTAGGAGGAGGCTTTGCCACAAGAGCAACTGCAGCCCATCTTGTGCGTGTACTCAGAGTTTTTTTAATGCTCCCATGGAGGAACACCCCACTGCAGAACTGGCAGCTGAAACAGAGGAGGGAGAAGCTGCCCCAGAGCCAAGTAAGTTTCTGGGTCTATTTTTGTTTGTTAATCTAAGAATTGGAGCAATTTCTACTGTAAGAACCAATGCAAAAGAGAGATGCTCTAGATAGAAGTGTGTATCTATTAATGGCAGATTGCATGCTAGTGCAGTGGGATCAAATGCCACCCTCCCCACCACAGGGAATTCAAAGCAGAGACCAGGAAACACACATAATAAAGCAAGCATGTAAAAAGAGAATTTTTACTGGGAAGGCAAACATTTTTTTCTAATAAATTCCAGTTTGTTAAAAAAATAAACTAGTATTACTTTCCCTATATGTATGTCACTCAATACACTGAGCTGGTAACAAGCTCCCTGAAAGAACTGAATTGTTTGGTGGGGAAGAGGTTCAAATGTACTACAGGTTCAAATGTAGTTCATTTCTTTTAAATGTAGTCCCTACATTCCATAGGTGATGAAACCACTAGTTCCAAATATGACTGGGGAGGTTGAATTCAGTCCATAAATTTGCCAGGGGAGAGAGGGACTAGCTGTTTCTTTTTCATGCAGTCCTAAAAGACTGTATCGGAAGCCAAAGGGAGGTCCAAAGCCATGTGGAAGCTAATGCAGCATCCTGTTGATTCCCCCATGAATTCCCAAACCCACAGCAGGAACTCCAGATAGCTGCATTTTGAGGAAAGGTGTATTTTCTTTAGAGCCATCTCAATAGTTTATCAGCCCACTCCATTTATAGATAGTGTTCAGTCACCTCACCATAAATATGCCATATGGTGGCATAAATATTTTTTTCTCACTGTGTTTTAACCTGGCTATGTCCAAGGAGTTTCTGTGGTCTGGAGCAGTCCTCTGCCAATATATTGATCTTGAGTTTCAAAAAGTGGCATTTTCTGTCCTTGAAATTCTGAAAAGACTTTTATTTGGTGCTCCTGCATAGTGATATTCAAGACAGTAACCTTCTGTGTCTTGTCCTATTCCAGGCCCCTCAAACTCTACATGTTGCAATAGCTCCTTAGCTTAACCCACATTGCAGAAATCTAACTCATCATACTGTCGCACATGGTTCCAGGAGGAAGCATGATGAATTTGATTGAAGTTTTGGAATGGGCCAATAAGTAGCGTGAGTACCAAAGGCAAAGGGACTTGCAGCAAGAAGAGAGACGTGCTGAGAGGCAAGTGGATAGGCTCAGGCTGGCTTTGCAGCTTAAGGACAGGGTAGCAGCATGGAAGCAAGCACTCTTCACACTTCCTGGAACAAAAGTGGCAGCTAAAGCACAACCAAGAGAATTGTTTGGTTGCTATCTCTAATGGCTGCAGAAATGCAGGTTTCTGCTGCACCTGCACCATGGCCTGTGTTCCCTCTATGGTACCTCGTCCTGCATTCCAGGAACAGCTTGGACAACTCCATGGCTGGGTGGCCCATTCAGTGGCACCCTATGAGTGACAGGACAGGGCAAATGTGTCTCGTGCAGTCTTCACTGCTGAACCTCTCCTCTGTGGACACCCCTGTCCTGGCTGCAAGAGTGTGGCAAACGTGGAAGATGTCTTGCAAATAGTTGAACTATATACATTTGTTTATGCACTTTGCTCTTAGTTATTTTTAAAGCTTTTGGTGTTGCTGCTGATTTGGTGTGTTAAAAGCAGCTGGCCTGCCAGGCAATGGTTTAATATTGTACTTTTCCAATACGTGTTTGAAAATAAAGGTTTTCTTTTTGTAAAGAAATTTTATTGTCATGGCAATATCATGTACTAAAAGTAAATGCATGATCAGGGACAACTGGGGAGTTGTGTGCCAGGGGAGGGGAATCTTTTCTGTGTCAGGAGACATTGACCCATCAGAAAAATCAGTGATGGGCTGCTCACGCTTAGCCCACTTGCATGGGAGGCATGGAGGTTTGGACTCACAGCTCCAGCCCCACCCAGTGAGCACCGGCTCGCCCCATTTTGGAAGGAAAAGGAGGCAGAAAGGAGAAGGCCCAAGTCTCATCCCTCCCCAGCGGGTGAGTTGAATGTGTGTGGCCTCTGGGCCAGATAAAAATGAGCAAGAGATAGGATCCCCACTCCTGTGGCATGCAAAATCTGGGTCTCAATACAGCTATAAACACCAATCCTTACTGTTTTCCCTCCGACACCTCCCACCCCCCGCATTTCATAATATGCAGTCATGTCATTCAAAAATACAGTACATGGTGATCAAATCCCCTCTCACAGAAACAATCAGAAATGCCCCTTTCTTCCCCCCTCAACAAGAACATTCATAAATATACTATTTTCCTCTGCCACTGGCCCATGCCAGTCCATAACGTGGGAACATAAAGGGTTCCTAATTTCTTTTGCCCAGGTATATCCAGCTGCAGCTGTTAGATGCACTTTGTGGCTAAGTCTCTCTGTCATATTTCCATTTGGGGAAATGGATCACCTTTGGCTTCACAAAGATTGTGGCTTGCTGTGCCAAACTGCCCACTAGCATCTCATGGAAGCTCTGCCTGCATCCTGACACAGGAGCAAAAGCCCAAATAGAAGTTCTGGAAATGGCAGTGCCTCCATTTTGCTGACTCCAGTTGCTGGAAGCCTGCAGACCAAAGTGACAGCTCAGCAGGATTTTTTGCGGGGGAGTGTTCAAATTTCCTGCAATGTGTAGCATGGACAATCAAGTTTTCCTAGATCGCACTACAAACAAAGAACTAGAGTGGCCATGTTTTGAGAGGGTGCTAGAAAGTCTGGGATACGATTGGTTGGACTTTGGTCTGAGTATTAAAGTTTGGACATCAGAGCCCCAGGTTCAGGTCTGGGTTAAAAAGAAAATTAAACTAGGGTTGACAATCATAGATTCTCAAAACCAGGGTCCGCTGACATGAGTCCTGCTAAGCCTGGGCTTACCTTGCAGTGTAGACATACCATCAGAGAGGAAGGTATCTTACAGATGTGTAGCTTTCCAGTTGAACTTTAATTTGCTGCTTGTGTGTCTGCCTACAAATAAAGATTTTCACAGATTTCAAATGCTTACAGAAGATTGGCCATGCTGGGTCAGACCAAAGATCCATCTAGCCTAGTATCCGATCTTCCAGCAGTAGCCAGTGCCAGATGCCCCAGAGGGAATGACCAGAACAGGTGGTCAAGTAATCCATTCCCAGCTTCTGGCAAACAGAGACTAGGGACATCATCCCTGTCCATCCTAGCTATTGATGGACCTATCCTCCATGAATTTGTCTAGTTCTTTCTTGAACCCTGTTATAGTCTTGGCTTTTACAACATGATCTGGCAAGGAGTTCCACAGGTTGACTGTGTTGTGTGGAAAAAATACATCCTTTTTGTTTGTGTTAAACCTGCTGCCTATTAATTTCATTTGGTGACCCCTGGTTCTTGTGTTATCAGAAAAAGTAAATAAGGAAGTGATATTTACTCCTACCACACCAGTCATGATTTTATAGATCTCTATCATAGCCTTATCATATCATTCCCCTTTAGTAGTCTGTCCTCCAAGCTGAAAAGTCCCAGTCTTATTAATCTCTCCTCATATGGCAGCCATTCCTTACCCCTAATAATTTTTGTTGCCCTTTTCTGAATAAGTCCATTTTATCTTTTTTGAGAAGGGGCAACCACATCTGCACACAGTATTCAATATGTGAGCGTACCATGGATTTATATAGAGGCAATATATTTTGTCTTATCTATTTCTTTCTTAATGATTCCCAACATTCTACTTGCTTTTTTGACTTCCGCTGCATATATACTCAATATTTTCAGAGAATGATTCACAATGACCCCAACATCTTTGAATGGTAATAATCAATTTAGACCCCATCATTGTATATGTATAGTTGGGATTATGCAAAAGCGACAGAGTCCTATGGCACCTTATAGACTAATAGATGTATTCGAGCATAAGCTTTTGTGAATACCCACTTTGCCGTTTTTGCAGATCCAGACTAACACGGCTACCCTTCTGATACTGAATTGGGATTGTTTTCCAATGTGCATTACTTTGCCTTTATACTCTCTGCAGTCTGCCTGGGACTTAACTATCTTGAGTAGTTTTGTATCATCTGCACATTTTGCCACCTTAGTTTACCCCTTTTTCAAGATCACTTATGAATATGCTGAATAAGACTAAGCCCAGTACAGACCCTTGGGGGACACTATTATTTACCTCTCTCCAATCTGAAAACTGACCATTTATTCCTGCTCTTTGTTTCCTTTTAACTTGTAACTTTTAACTAGTTATGAGTCCGTGAGAGAACCTTCCCTCTTATCAGGACAGCTTACTTTGCTTAAGAGCCTTTGAGGGACCTTGTCAAAGGTTTTCTGAAAATCTAAATATATCCACTGGATCCCCCTTGTCCACATGTTTGACCTCATTCTAGAAGATTCTTGTTTCTTGACTGATTAAAATTTTTAATCACACAAAAGGATGTCTTAAGTACACTTTCTGGCTTGTTTTATTTCCCAAAAGAGTCTTCCAGTAACATTCCTTAATGGTTTTGGAATTATAACAACTTATGATGATAAAGTACAAAACATTTTAAAATTGTCTGTAATCTGAGCAAATAGTAATTCCTTATTGAACGTAATCATCTTTAGGTAGATTGTATTTGAATTTGATATTGGCAAAATGTTAAATTGTTTTTTCTGAGAGTATTGCCACTAACTTGTGAGTAAGAACATTTCATGCCATCCTGTGTTCATCTGGCAACAACACAGTATAGTTAATTCTGGGAGCCATTAAGGTTTACTGCCTCAGTAAACCTCACTCTAGTATTACAATATTAGTGCCTGTTGATACAATTGCCATACCTGACTTTTTTTTTAATCTGAGTACTTTAGACTGAGGAGGGATTAATTTTATTCCTACTGTTAAGATTCAAAGCCAGAGCTTTGATTAATTTGCAATTTAGCCTTATTTTGGTACAGTAGAACTCAATTACTTCAACTCCAGCAGTGATGTGCTGGTTCTTTAGGATCCGGAGCGGGTGTTTTTAATTACACAGGTACCTTTCAGTGTACCAGGTCCTTGAAACTCTCTAACCTAATTACTTGATAGCTTTGTTTGCTAGCGAATGAGTGAGACTCCTGTATAGGAAAAGGATGATGGGAATTGGTGTTCAGTAAGATGGAAAATGGTAACTTTTTTTTTTAACTGAAGTATCCTTTAGACCCAACATTTAAATGATGAAACTGATTACAGCAGAAATATTTCACGTAAGGTAAGGTAATGCTGAAAGAGAAATGGGAAAATAGAAAGCCTGAGAGAAGGAAATTGGTGGTAGAGAAAACACATGACAGTGTTTCTACATCATCCTGATTTTGTTTCTATTTCTCTAGGAAATATAATAGTTCTTTGGGAGAAAAGAGATTAGAATGTTGATGATGACACAAGTCAAGTTGCCACTTACTGTGAATGAAACTTCATGCCATAATGCAGGGGTGGGCAAACTTTCTGGCCCGAGGGCCATGCAAAATGGTATGGAGAGCTGGGTAGGGAAGGCTGTGCCACCCCAAACAGTCTGGCCCCACCCCCTGATTGTCCCCCTCAAACTCCCTGACCCATCCAAACCCCCCTACTCCTTGTCCCCTGACTGCCCTCTCCAGAGACTCCCACCCTAACTGGCTCCCAGGACCCTCCCACCCAACCCCCCTTGATCCATGTCTCCTGACTGTCCCAACCCCTATCCATTCCCCCATCCCGACAGACCCCCTATCCAACCCACCCTGTTCCATGTCCCCTGACTGCCCCCGGGAGCCCCTACCCCTTATCCAACCCAAACTTACCATGCTGCTCACAGCAGCATGTCTGGCTCTGTGCAGAGCCATACATGCTGCCATGCTCCATAGAGCGCTCCCAGCGTGGCAGCATGGCTCTGGGGGAGGGCCCCGGGCAGCCTCCCCAGCTGGGGGGCCAAACTGAACAGTCCCGCGGGCCATAGTTTGCCCACTTCTGCCATAATGGCAAGTAATTTCTCTGCCACATTTCAAACTCTGAAGAACCTTTTTAATACATATTCAGTTAGGCTAAAATTAAAAACAGTTCAAGAATCTGTTGAATTCTGCAAATAGCCCTATTAGCAGCCATTGGTTTAAATTTGTTGTTAATTAAATGAAAATGTTTTAAATTGCTATTTTTTGCTAGAAAATCACCAATGGGCTATTTTTGATCATTCCTGAGGCATGGGTGTATGTTATAACGTATAATTCAGTTTCTGACAAGCTGAGAAAATTGTAGCATTTCTCTCTCATGGCAGAATAAGATCTGATGCTTAAATAAAGTAGAATAATATGGTGTCTAGCCTCAGACCACTTACGTAGGGTTTAATGTTCCTATTTTAATTATCCAGAAGAATGCAAGGCTCAGTATCTATTTTCGGTTGATCATAGCAGCTGCATTCCATGACCTTGACATCATTCTCTTTTATTTGATGATAAAACTCCACAGTGTGTTAAACAGAGTAACTATGGATGGAGGGTTTTTCATTTGGACACTAGCCAGTCCTCATTTAAATCTGAACTATATTTTGCCCCTTTTTAATACAGTTGCACTTTTCCATTAAGCACAGAGTGATTTTAAAATTTAAACTGTCTATTTTATTAATCCTTTGGGGGATGGGTGTACTATAGAAATCCTTCTCCCTATTTGCATTACCCATCCTTTTCCTATTGTCATCTCACTTAATGTGTTTATACATTTTAGATTGTTAACTTCGTTGGGCATAGATCATCTTCCTTTTCTGAAACACCCAGTATGCTTTAGGGCACTATAAAATAACTTAGCTTGAGTTAAAATTATTTTTAAAAAGTAACAACTGTTAACTTCCAAATCAGGGCATATTCAGATTTTATAATAAAAGCTGTGTAATTATGATGAAAATGTAGTACATCTTTACATTGAATTTCATTTAAAGGCTATGAGAAGTAATAAGGTGATTAAGATCTACAATTTTTTCTCCCCAGGGCTTACAGTGACAAGTGTTTTTTTTTTTTTTCCTGTAAAATCTATTGCTACATAAAAAACTATTCATAACCTTCATACAAGCTATGAAGATAACTAAGCAGTTTTTAGTATCCTGGAAATGTCTCACCTACTCTGCTGGAAGCAGGAGACCTAAGTCAAGGAGTTTTTCTTGTGCTCTTTTGGTTCACTGTCTCACCTCTGACAAAGTCTTTAAGGTGCCACAGGACTCTTTACTTCTGCAATTCCAGACTAACACGGCTACCCCTCTGATTCTTGTCTCACCTCTGTGTGTTGTTTTTGAAAGGTGTCAGTAATCTGAAATAGTATTTCATTGTTTTTTAGATACTTTATCTATAAATCCAGGGACAAGTGGACACTCTCCAGAACATGAAATAGCATATTAGAGTCTAATTTTAAAATCTTTTTCTTTAGTGGCTTGCTGAAAGTTTCAGAAATTCATTTACATAATATTCAAGACTGGTGCAGCCTTTCTGTAAAAGTAACAGGCACATCACATTGACATTTTAGCCAAAGTCTTCCTGAGAATATGAACAAACAAATTATTCAAATATATTATATATCCAGTATTTGAATTCACATAGCTATGTTACTCCTGTTTGACAAACTATAACACCTTAAAGCTATGGCATATTACTTAAGAAGACAATGAGAGCCTGTTCCTGAGAAGTGTTGATCATCCACTTTGCAGTATCAATGGATGTTGCAGGTTCTCAGCTCATCTTTGGTTTACGCTCTGTAAGAATTGAATACAATTTTTCTAAAGAATGGCTCCAGTTAACCACTCCTCTTAATTACAGTAAGAGAGCTGCAAGAGATTTTTTTGCCAAGCCATTCTTAACAAGTGAGAAGGGATATTACTAAATTTAATGAGTAAAATTCATGTATAGTGAACCCAAACGTTTGAATCAGCTTAGGCCAGAGGTGGTCAAACTATGGCCCGCGGGCCATATGCGGCCCGCCGGCCATTTTTATCCAGTCTGTGAGCTTGGGCCGGGAGAGTGGTGCCAGTGGCCCAGCGCTCCCAGGCTGGGGTTGGGCTGAGTGCAGTGAGCTGTAGGGCACCACGCTCCTGGCCCGGGGTGCTGGGCCCCACGCTCAGGCTGGAGAGCCCAGTTGAGCACAGTAAGCAAGGGGGAGAGGCCTTGGGGCGGGGCAGGAGAGGCTTAGGTGATGAGATCCCAGGGTTGGTGGTTAAGGTGTGCAGGGGGTCTTCAGAGGGGGCAGTCAGGGAACAAAGAGCAGCGGGGCGTAGATAGGGGGTGGAGTCCTGGGGGCAGAGTGAGGGGGTGATCAGGTGACAAGGAGAGGGGAGGTTGGATGGGTCAGGGGTTCTAAGTGGGGCTGTCAAGGGGCAGGAAGTGGGTGGGGATTGGTGGGGGCGGGGCCAGGCTGTTTGAGGAGTGTCAGCCTTCCCTACCTGGCCTGTTGCACAATTTTGAACCCCAGTGTGGTGCTCGTGCCAACAAGTTTGCCCACTCCCTTGTTAGGCCAAAAAACATTAAAATTCCATTATTTGGATTCACTTATGCAGAAAAACAGTATTCAAAGTCTGTCAAAATCCCAGTGTTTTTCTTGTGTCAAAATGTCCTCATGTTTCTTATGGAACATGGGCACAAAGCCTGGATAACAGATGTCCCATACTGTTTAAAATTCTTACCCACAGGTTTGAGTTCACCTTTCTGGGTAAAATTGCTCATTCCTTCACTCCCCTTCATCCCCATCCCACTCTATTAATTTCACTAAAACTGATTTGTAGGTGATGTCTTTGACCTTGCCCCTGTCACTTTTCTCTCAAAGTAATATTGAAATTCCTTCTCAACAAATCAGATACTCCAGTAGATGAATCTGTTCTTATATACTGTATATAACTCATTGAAGCGATGCCATCAACATGTTAGTGTATAAACTAATTTTTAGAGTAACAAAAACTGAATCTATATTCACAATACTGCCATCATTATTTAAAATGTCTCTAAATGTCAAATAGACTTTTATTTGAGGAGGAGGAGGGCAACAAACTGAGCTAAAGTTGAGAGGGATTGAGTGCCAAAAAGAGTCTTAAGATATCTTTCCAAATATGTCTATTGTTTAAATACAGGGAATTTTTCCCATCTTCACTAAAAGCAGTGTTTGGGTGCTTGGATTTTTTTCTCAGAAAATCTTTCTGGGAGTATTGCCACAATGGCTTTTAGTCAGGATGAGCAGGTCTGGTGTCCCTAGCCTCTGTTTGCCAGAAGCTGGAAATGGATCACTTGATTACCTGTTCTCTTCATTCCTTCTGGGATACCTGGCATTGGCCACTGTTGGAAGACAGGCTACTGGGCTAGATGGATCTTTGGTCTGACCCAGTACGGCTGTTCTTATATTCTTAAGAAAATCTGACCATTCTACAAATTCTCTGTAGAGTCAGCTGTGAGGAGGAAAGTGAGGGAAATTCTGCTTTGAAGCTATTTTTATGGGTTAAGGTTTGTAAGATCTGGCCTTAAAAGTTAGTATTTGTGGCATTATCAAGAATCTTTTCAAAGTTATATTTTGGAAGACTTGTCAACTATTCCCTTGCCATTTATACTGTTGTGCCCTGTTCATATCTGCTTTGCCAGCCATATTCTACAACCATTTTTGGCAAACAGTAGAAGTGTTGTCCAAGGTTTAAGATTAATGTATGTTGGATGTTTCAGAATTTTTTTGAGCTATAATAATAGATGTGATGTTGCTGAAGTACAGAGAATTTACATAATTACTTTTTTGCAGTTGTCTTGTAGAAGGAGATGTTAAAGAAGAAATCTTACAGCCTCCAGAGCCTCACCCAGTACCACCCATCTTAACACCATCTCCTCCTTCAGCTTATCCGACCGTCACTACCGTGTGGCAAGACAATGATAGATACCATCCAAAGCCAGTTTTGCACATGGTTTCATCAGACCATTCAACAGACCTCAATGAAAACTATGATAAATCAATAGAACATTCAGGGAAAAATGAACCCAATGAACGTGTGGAGAAAAAGCTGGATCGCAACTTAAGTTTTGAAATTAAGAAGGTACCTCTTCAGGAGGGACCACGAAGTTTTGATGGGAATACTCTTTTGAACCGAGGACATGCAGTTAAAATGAAGTCTGTTTCATCTTGTGTAGTGGATAAGAACTCAAAGCCAATGGAGCATAGTTCAGGGGATTCACTTGTAGAGCCTTTTCAGAACTCTAGTATGGAATACAGTGTGCCACAATCTAACAAAGCCTTAGTACCTTCACTGGAAGGGCTGCAGAGTCAGAAGGATTCTGATGCTCCACCAAGACCAGACCATCTACTTCTCAAAGAGAGGGGGCATGCCATGTGGTCACTACATGGGACTGAAAATGCACTGCCCACATCCGCGTCTGAGGATTTGTCTTCAGATGTATTAAGTCATGGCATTAAAACTGCCTCTCTGATACCAAACTCCACATCTCCAGTGGAATGCTCTTCCAGTGAAACAGCTGGTCATCAGAGCAATACGCTTTTAGTTAGAGCACCCCTCTGTTTTACTAATCCTCTTCATTTTGATGATTCTGACATGGATGAGAGGAATGTTGATGGAGCCATGACCAAAAGTATGTCTAATATTTCAACAGCAAGTGCCACAGTTTCTGCTTCCACTAGTACTGAAAACATTTCTGCTAGAAAAGTATTATCAATGTCCATTGCTAGACAAGATGTTCCAAGCATAAGACATTCTGAAGAGGAAAAAGGTAGGTTTTTTTGTATTTCAGCTGTATTTTTAATAAACCTGTAGAGTGGGGAAAATGTCTCATAATTTAAGACAACATTGGAAAGAAATATTTAATTATAAATCTTAAACTTTAAATTGACAGTACGGCTGCTTCTGCAACAATCTAATTTAGTTTCCCAATCTCCTTTTCTCCTGTGAGTTAACTCTGTTTTATTAATACAAACCCTGATAAAATGCCTTGAGTGCTTTATTGAGAAACATTTACTCCTTGAATAGCCTGTTTCTACCTTTCAGCAGTCTCATTCTTCTCATTTGAAGTTAGGTTGCCACTTTGGCTACGTGGAAATAGTACTGTAAATTTTTTGTGTACTTAACAAATATAGCCTGTTAAATGTTGGATATCCAATTAGTTTGTATATAGTGTATTGTACATTCACAGTAGAAAACATAGCAGCAATACACCTGAATAATTTATCTGGCTACTGTCACTATTGGTTAATGTGTATTTGTGTAAAACAGTCATCTTTGCTTTATTGCTCCTTGAGAAATGTGTCACACTGTGAACAGATGATGATGTGTTTCTAATACTACTGTTGGGCTCTATGGTTTTTGCAGTTCGCCGAACAGGGTGGGGAAGGCAGGCTTACACCCTAGCTGCATTCAAGAGAGAGACATTAAACATAATTGAGCAGGTGACATCAAATGCTAATATGCAGCGACAGTCAAAAAGCTAACAATGTTGGGAAGTGATAGATAAGACAAAATCATCATGCCACTATATAAATCAATGGTACACCCACAACTTGAGTATTGCGTGCAGTTCTGGTAGCCCCATCTCTCTCTCGCGTGTGCGCACTCTCTTGCGCGGGCTCGCTCACTTATATGGGGAAGAGTACAGAGAAGGGCAACAAAAATGATTAGGAGTGTGAAAGAGCTTCCATATGAGGAGAGAATAAAAGGACGGGACTTTCCATTTTAGAAAAGAAATGACTAAAGTGGTGATGTAATAGTTTATAAAATCATGAATGGTGTGAAGAAAGTGAAAAGGGAAGTGTTGTTTACCCTTTCACATAATACAATGAAATTAATAGGCTGCAGGTTTAAAACAAAGGAAGTACTTTCTCACAACACACGATCAATCTGTGGAACTCTTGCCAGAAGGTGTTGTGAAAACCAAAAGCATAACTGGGTTCAAAAAAGAATTAGAAAAGTTCAGAGGATAGGTCCATGAATAGCTATTAGCCAAGCTAGTCAGAGAGATGGCCCTATGTTCTGGATGCACCTAGATCTCTGACTGCCAGAAGCTGGGAATTGACAACAGGGTGGCTCACTCAATAATTGCCCTGTTCTGTTCATTCCCTCTGAAGCATCTGCAACAGCTACTGCAGGATACTGAATTAGATGGGCTATTGATCAGAGCCAGAGTGGCCATTCTTATTTTTTTTGAACCATCACATATTGACTGACTCATCATTCAGATTTGTGGCATCAAGTAAACAATGTTTGACAAAGGTCTTTAAAAAGGTGTCAACTATATTTAAGTTAAGATAATTGTAAGGAAATAGTTTACTGATTTGTGTGTGTGCGCGCCACCATTTTGAATGGTCCAAAATGAGGGGAAGGTGTTCAGTGATACGAAATGTTGAAGTCACCTTTCTTAAACAAAGGTGATCCTTTTGCTGCTGCTTCAGAGAAGCGTTTTGAAAGTTTTCATATATTTTTCCAAGGCTATGCTTCTGTCAGAAATGACACACATTCAAAAAAATACTACCTTTTGACAAATCTTAAAAAAAAAAAAAAAAAAAAAAAACCCCACTATATTTACAGGTGCTTGAGAATTAAGTTCTTTCTACAAGCAGATGTACAGCTTGCACATAGTCAAAGGCAGGTGGGCAAACTTTTTGGCCTATGAAAATTGTATGGAGGCCTGGGTAGGGAAGGCTGTGCCTCCCCAAACAGCCTGGCCCCACCCCCTGACTGCCCCCCCTCAGAATCTCCAACCCCCTTCCTTGTCCCCTGATTGCCCTCTCCAGAGACCCACCCTGCTCCTAACCATCCCTCCAGGACCCCACCCCCTATCTAAGCCCCCCTGCTCCTTGTCAGGGGCCAGACAGGAGGGTCTCAGGCCGGATGTGGGCTGTGGGCCATAGTTTGCCCACCCCTGGTCTAAGGGTTAGAAGGAGCTAATTCCTGTTTTCAGGTTTTTTTAAATCATAAGGCACATACCAAAAAGCAAATACCCTTTGCTTCTGTCCCCCATTTAGCACATCTTCCAAAATGGTCTTTCTTGAGACTACTAAAAAAAATGTAAACAGATTGAAAATAAACAGTTTAATATGAATTTCTGCTCAGGCTTTTGATGCTCTCAACCAGGACTGTTGCTATGTCTGTTTTGCTACTGTCAGTCCAAAGATATGATGATGATCAAGTCTATCTCCTCAGGTCTGAACATGTTAGCTGTGTTCTCCTGACCTGGTTAGTGAAATGTAAAAAAAAAAAAAAAAAAAAAGGGAATGCAAGGTGATCAAAGACTGAGAAGAACACAGCACGAAGAGGCTTGATCAATGGAATTGCTGCATCAGAAGTGTGTGAGAACTTAAAAACGAAGCCTGAACTGTGGTTTCTAGAAGACTTGATAAAATATTTTAGGCAGAGGACTCTCCCCTTTAATGTTTTAAATTGTGGTAGATTCTAGTTTCTGTCGTGCATGTGCTGCCTGGTCATTGTGGGTTCACTTGTCTCCCTTGTATTATGCTGATTGAACCATGTTTATTGGTCAAATGCAGTTCTTCCTGGTAACAGGTTGTGTTGTATTAGAGAATATGCTGGTACAAAAACATTCAAGGGCTGGTTTTAAAATGAGGATTATAAACTGTGCTTAATACCCTTGAATGGCTGTTTAGGCTTTACGCCTTGATTGTATGACTAAGCTTTTCAGTGCTGCAGTAGCAGTTTGGCCCCTCTGACAAATGATTTGAATAGAGCAGGCCTCAGTGGAGCACCTCCTTAAGCTGATGGGTTTCTTTGTATTTCATGGGAGTTTCCATTAAACACAGCCATGTATAGGTGATCAGGAGTCATCACCCACAGTATCACATTAGGACTATGCACCATGTTGTCTCTTAAAGATTGCCATGCAGACACTTGTGTTTGAAACAGCTCTTTCACTGGGGTTTTATTTTTCTCAGTCTCAGCCTATTATACCAGGTTCTTCAGACTTTGCATCTTCCTGTTAAGGTTTTATGTTGCTGTTTGCAGTTCGTCCCAGTTTCTTCCCTCCCCAGGCGTACTGCTTCCTGAAGTCTTTCTGCTGCTCCTCACATCCAGGTACAGTTTTTCTGCCCTGGGCCTCCCTTCTTTCTGATGGGATTTGCTGTTCTTTGTAGCTAGATCGTTTATTCCTGCCCTCCCTGGGCCTAGATTCTACAAAGCTATCATGCAGTTTTCCTTTTGTAGAGTCCTTCCCCAGTCCTTTTCAAGCTCTCTTGTCTTCTAATTATACTGCCAATCAGGTACCACCTGCTCCCTCATTAGGCTCCCAACTTGGTGCACTTCTTAGTTTCCAGAAAAGCTGGACCTACTTCATTTAAGAGGCCAGCCACCCTGTGACATAACTTTGCCAAGGTTATTTGTGATACTTATTTGGTTGTACAGTACTTTGAGATGAAAGTGCTAATAATTAGTTAAAAGCCCTAAAGAAGAGACCGTACCCGTGTGTGAATTTTTCTTGTCTATACTAGAAAAATTTGGCATGCTAACTACTGTTACAGGCATACTAACAAGTCCACATGCCATGCTTCTAGCAGTGCACCAGTGCTCACTGACTTTGTGGATGCAGTTTGAGTTAATTATGACATCTGTTCATCTCCAGCATTGCATCACCAGGGTAGAGAACAATACTGTCATAATAGCTACAACAGTGCAATTATTTTGCATTACAATGCACTGATAGTTGTTTAGGTGCTTCTATATTGTAGAAGGGTCAAATTTGCTAAAAGCCTTTCACCTGTTCAAATTGGATTGCACGGGCTTGGGATGTCAGAACATGTGTTTTAACAATCTCTTGAGTTACCAAGCCACTTTTGTAGTATGTCGGAAGAAACCATCATATAAATGTGCTGCCAGCTGGTTTGGAAGTGTCCGGGTGTTTGAGAACCTGGAACAACCAGCAGACTACTCCCATCTGAACTGATTCATAATACTGTGTTTTACGGCTGGGTTCCAAACGTCTTGCAAAGCAAAGTATTGTTAATTCTCGGAGAAGATAGAGGGTGTGATGGTCCAGTGCAGCAAGACCTGGAATGTTGACAACTGTGCCACAGCAGAGTGGAAGACACCTATTTATAACACATTGATAATATTCTCAGCACAACATCTATAGTCAGAGTTCATTTTTGGACAGCATCAAAAAAGCTGGTAATGTGCTGTTGAGGGACCAGGAAAGGTAGAAAGGACATACGTCGTCCAAATCCAGAACTGATGTAGATAAAGGCTTATCCAAAACTGTTCTGGCTGCTGAAGATCTCTTTGCAAAGTGTCTCTTTTTGGATACAAGCAGATGAGAAAGTTTTGAACGAGGACTTGGGAGATGAAAGGTCCTCTAAACAAGATATGTTGCTGTTAGTTTACTCCTCTGAAATTAATGTCACAAGAGCTTAGAGTGAGAGTTTAACAATGGAAAGAGGAAGGTATTTGTAGCTACTTTTTGTTCTGTCACTTTCATTCTGGAAAAGAAGCCTTTGTTAAAAATTCAACATGCCCTAACTTTCTGATAAGGTGTGAGAGCTGACTTTTCTCCGGAAATATCCGGTAAGTCTTCAGGCAAAACTGGGAAAGACATGAATTCGTATTGCTGATATTTCAAAGGCAACAAGTGAATAAAAATAAGAACCTAAAAGTTTTCTAAATCATAATGAAGCAAAAAGGGCTCATATTCAGTGTTCTAAAATAAAATCTTTTACAGATTATCTTTAGAGTTTGAATTTAAAAGGGAAATGAATGCTACTTTTATGACATTCCTTGGTACTTTGAGGGTGGCCAATACATTAATATGCTTGTTGACTCTCTCCTTATTTCTCAGTTTAGAAACCGCCACTGCATCAAGGCCACAATTTGGAAATGTTAGTTAGTCCAAGACAGTGAACAGGCAGTACCACAAGGAGCAAATGCTTGACCTATCTCTATGCTAAGGCAGAGCAAGAAATGAAATGGTGATGACCATAGGCGTGTGAAAATATACAGTAACAGAATTTGAGGTGGAGAACAAGAAACAGAAGTTTGAGGACAGTCACCCTTTTTTTGTGTTCATTCAGGGAAGAGGACAGGGAAGCCATGATGGAATACATCTGTTGTGACAGGGAAATGAGCCTGCTAGGAAAAGAATACCACAGGAAGCTCTTCATGGGAAATAAATGCAGAGCAAGAGGAAAATTGCAGTTTGTTCCTCTGACTCCCTGCACATGTGCATTGTTCCAGCTCTTCAGTACTGTGCCATTAGACAGGAGCACTACTTGTTGGACTGTCCATTCTTACCTGCTTCTTCCTGGACATTCCAATGCAACTCTACCCCTCATAATAGGAAAAAAGACAATGAGAATGTGCAATTCCTGTCCTTACAGTATCTAGTTACAAACTGTTTTATTATGTGTTTTGCATTGATTACTTCAGCTGTCCTGTATGTGTTCTATTAAATAAAGATGGTTTTCAGTATATCTTTTAAGTTATTCTGCTTAATGAAATTTTATCCTTCATAGTATCATTAAATGTCACTGGACACCAGACTACTTCATTTTCTATAATATCCTTAATCAAAATTGTATGCATTTACAAGATGAGGGTTCAGCAACAGCTATTACATAAAGTTAAACCCACCACTAGCAAAGAAAACAGTATTTAAAAACAAATAGTAGTCTTCTTACCTCCAGTAGAAAATTGTCTTGGTCATTCAGTTTTTATTTCCATTTTGTAAACAGGCCCTGGATATGAATGGTTATGTTTCTAAAGGAGTTGGTGGATTTTGACCTACCCCCCGCTTCTCCCATAATTTCCATGGGCTTGCAGAAACATTTTCCAAATCTCTAGCAAGCCATTGTTTCAGGAAGCCTGAAATTGTGGGCTAAAAACTCAAAAGGCAGTGTGGTCTACAAAGGTTGACTAGTGTGCTGTGTATAGATATGGGGCATGTTGAGGCTGATTCCCCACTCTGGCACTTTGAGTGCAGACGGTGACGGCTGGGGGGCAAAGATTCTAAAAATTTAATCTGGCCACTCCAGGCTTGTATTAAACTCCCAAAGTTACAGCTTCTCTCTGACCTTGGAGGGGTAGATGCTGCCACCACCCAAGTGCAAAAAATACCTCCCTTTGGACCTAGGAAGGTGCATTTGGGAATTCCTCCCTGTGGCGTACTCTAAGCCCTTTTACCCCCCTTTGGGAAAGAGCTAAGAAAGAAAAGAAAGGAAATCAACTATTGCCACCAGCTAATCAAGCAACATGCACAAACCTCTTAGGACACACAAACCCAATTGTGTTCTTAAAAAAGGTAAATGTTGTTAAAATCAAAAATAAAGAAAATACATCTGGGAACTTAGGCTGTTGCTAGATTTAAAAAGAGCAAATGTAATAATTAAGCATCAAAAATGATTTTTCTTGAGATCCAGCTTAATAGTTACGAGCAAAACAAAAGCACTTGGGGGTTAGCATAGATGATCCCACAAGCCATAAAGAAAGAAGAGATGAACCCAATCACATCTTCTTAGACGTTCCCTGATCTGCTTGAATATCTGGGGTTCAGATAAATAATTCCTAGGTATGATTTGATGATTTTTCATACCTGGTTTAAAGTTTCTTACAGCATTGCTGCTCTGTGTCTCCTCTCTCCGGAGACCAACAGACAAAGAAGTTTTTTCCCAATTTTAAGAAGTTCTGGCTCTCCTATTGGCTCTTTTGGTCAGGTGCCCACTCTCTTTTATCTATGGGCTTTTTTAATCCTCTACAGGTAAAACAAATAGAGAACAGCTACTAACGGATTTTGGAGATAGCTGGCTGGTTGGGTATCCATAAAAGGGAGGTACCGCACCCCCTTCGTTTATCATAGAGCAGAACAGTAAGAAAAACAAAATGGCTGCCATGCATACACTGCACTGCTGCTATTGGCACTGGCACAACCATCAAGGTTTAAAAAGCAATAGCAGAGCTCTCCAGTACAGAGGCATTCTAATTCTCTTTAAATTCAGAGTAGATAGCGCAAAACATTTTTGCTTCATTGCTGTAAAAGTTTTTTTCTTTATTTGTATTACTGTTTTGAGCTTTTTACTAAAAACTTCTTAAATACCACTAAGGATATACTCTCCCCACCTCCAGGCACAAACCGAAGGACACCAGGCATCTGAACAGAAAGTAGTTTTTCATATGATATTTGATTTGTTGAACACAGTGAGCTAATCACTGAACAATACAAAGACATTGCCCTTTCCCCAAGGAGTTTTCACACTAAAATATGAGAATGATATAGGAAATGGTTTCATTTGATGTATAAACCTGTTGTTGCATCTATATTTGGCTTTAAACTTTTCTTTATACAATTCCTTATACTGTGGACTTGTAAAAATTGACCTATTAAATGTTGTTAGAAATTCTGTTTGTTTAAACAAAATTACATCATTCTTAGTTTGTCTAACTACAATAATACATTTGATTTAGATGCTGATGTGAATGAAGTCTCCTCTCCCCCACTACCAGAAAGAACGCCAGAATCATTTGTATTAGCAGGTGAACAAAGTGAGTCTCTTCTGTTATGTTTTACAGGTTTGGAGAATAAAATAGTCCTGAATAAAACCAGTACAGTGGTTCAGGGTGCTGCTACTTTTTGTTTTAAAGAATTAAAAAGGTGTTTTTAAATTAAAATAAATTTAATTAAAAAGCCAGTTTTTCCCCTACTCTATGCATTTGTTTTTTCATCCCTAGGTGTAGCACCGTACTTTGTTTCTGACTAATTTCATTTTGTGGTCTATAGCCCAGTTCTCCAATTTATCAAGATCCCTCTGAATTTTAGCTCTATCCTACAAATTATGGGTACCTCCTCTCCCAGCTTTGCCATCTGAAAACTTGATCAGTATGTGTTCTCTACTTACATCCATTTAGCAAAGTAATACATTACTACATTAATGTCTTATGACTTGCACATGCACCTGGATACAGCTGGTGGGAGTGCTGATAAAAATAGAGTTTATGGCCTGTCAACATTTCCTGAGAAAAGGATATGTTCTTAAAATACAGTATTCTAAAGCTTGTAACACTATATTAAGAATAGTTTGAAGAGACCGGAGTAAATTTTCCACCCTTTGCAGGGATAGAAGTCTGGCTGTATTTCCCCCCCACCTCCACTAAAGACTTGCTTGTGTGCTTCCTCAATATCTTTGTAACCCCCAGTGCAGGGCTTGGGAAGGGAGTGTGGCTGGTGTATGCTGTACTCCTCTCTCCTTAGCTGATAGATCATCCTTCAGATCAGCTGCCAACAGTCCCTATTGTAGAATAGCATTAGGCTGCTCTAAGCAACATGGAGGGCTGTGCAGAGAATAAGGGGAGCTATAAACAGCTTCCTGTTGCCTGACTCCATTGTGTCCAGCAGAAGCAGCAGTCTAGTCTAATATTGTTACATTTAGCACAGTGCTGCTTTGACACATTGAAACAGACAACGCGTATACTTAACTCCTAAAACCAGCAATGGCTTTAATTAGTAAGTAAATAAAAGGAATTATGTAAATCAGGTCTGAGGGAGATTGGTAATGCTCTAAAGAAGTTTGTATAGAAATTACCTGCATTGTGAAAGTGCCATTTGTGAATCCATAGTTAAGAATGAATTGGATTTTCCACATATATTTTTAGAGCACTTATTCCTGGAGTGTAGTATTTATTTTCTGAGAATTCATAAATAAATCAGTTTTGTCTGAATTAAAATTAATTAAAATCGGCTCCTGAAGCAAGCTAGCACCCTATTCAAGTATTTTTTGTCCTGAATGGTCTCTCTAATGTAATAATGCAGACCCTTCACACTTCCCACGTATTTAAATCTCTCTGAAATCTTGTCCAGAGGCTACATGTAAAGAATTAAAAAAAAAATAAAAAAAAAATCTCCAATTACTTTGAGAAACTTCTAGTTTACAAATTCAGCAGACAGTAAATAGGGTGACCAGATGTCCCGATTTTATAGGGACAGTCCCATATTTTGGGTCTTTTTCTTATATAGGCGCCTATTACTCTCATCCCTGTTCCAGTTTTTCACACTTGCTGCCTGGTCACCTTAACGGTAAATGATGATCTACAGAAAATCCACGAAGAACAGCCCTCTTTCAGAATGATGGAAAACAATGAGACATGACAAAGGCTGAAATCACAGTTGCCCTCTCTTAGTGACCAATTTGAGAGAATCATCTCTCTCCCATTGTTTTCAGTATGTCTGGGTGTTCTCTTCTACATCCTGGCATCGTAGGAGGCCACGATGTTGAATGCAACTTGGTATCTCTCATTTGAGAACAATGGGAAATGAAGGCCATTTCTGTATAAGGGCAAATTCTTCAGTTTCTCTGAAGATTTAATGTACCAAACTCTGACAAACTTTCAGTTATGAAAAATAATGGCAAAAAATTACCATTAATCCTAAATGTGTCTACAAAAGGTACCTGTTGAACCAGATCTATTCAAGAGAGAGAGAAAAGGGAGGAGAAAACAGGGGATACACAGGGGAATATGCAGGATCCAGGCAATTGGGGGAACTAGGTGGTATGTTCATACACAGGAGAGTTTGGAGGACAGGAAAAACTTAATGAAGGAGGAGTGGGGGGGTGTACATTCTTACAGCTTGGCACTTCTACAGAGTAGGGTAAAGTAGCCAGAGCAAACTGGTGAATCTGGTCATAAGTTAACATTTAAAATTAAAAAAATAAAGTTTTTGCTACATATCTTCAAATCATTAAAATTATCACATGGTAACATCATTGGAATTTGTATAGTGCCCATGTATGAAACATTTAAAAAAGGAAATTTGAAGACAAAAATTGTTTAAAATGGAATTAAGGTTGAGTACTGTTACGATTCAGGTTAAGGTATTTTAGCATTTTTTCCTGAATAAATGTTAAGAATTTTCTACACTGTTTTGAATTTTGAGTGTTAACATTCTGCATTTTTTGTTACCTATACTTTAGAAAGAATTATGGTTATTTGTGCATCTCCTTAGCTTGTCATGTTTTGATATTTCAGATCTAACCTTAGCTCTGGAATTTTTTGGGTTTGTAATCCTTGGCTTTGTACCATCTTTAACTATGACTTTATAAATATCTATTAATCTCCCTCTAAAATATTTCTTTTGTATATAATGTATTCTAGCCTGAGATTTCAAAATAGAATTTAGTGGACTCGGATATCAATGCATATCCAAGTTTTACATGTTGTATGTATTCAAGATATAAAATTTTTCACAGTTGGTGTATTGCATTTTTTTTAATTTCACCTAAAAACTAACCCAGTTGCCTACCAACTGGAATTCCCTGATTGAAAGAAATTCTATCCAACTGTAAGCAAAAAAGGGAATTTGGGGCTTTTACATTTTGATTGGTGGCAATTTGTAGTCTTGGAAGTTCTTCATTAAATGTCTTGAACAAAATGTTGATTAGAAGTATTGTGAAAACTTTGTTCTAAAGGCCTCTTAGAAAAGGTTATTAATGTAACTTATCTCTAAAGTTTTGTTAGGAAGGTCCTTGGTATGGTATTGAAACTCAGGAGACCACATTGTGTAAATTTCTGAAATATATTTTGATTTCAAGATTTAATTTTTATTAGATGCACCTTTGACCAAGCCTGTTACATTTTCACAATCTGCTGAAAGGAGTATTCTGCATGATCAGAATCTTCCTGAACAAACAGAATCTACAGTAAGTATGAGTGACAAGTCCATGCCAATTTTTAGCTTGTAGGACTAACCTTTTGAGTATACAACCAAATGGTAAAAGAATTATTTTTTAAAATGTTAGTTATAATTGTTGATAAACTTCAACTGATCAAGTTAATTGCCATTTGCTTTAACTGGTGATCTATAGCAATTTAATTTTTGCATTTAAACCTGAGCTGCTTTTCTACATGGTGGTTTTGAACATTGAGTGCTAACATTCTGCATTTTTTGTCACCTATATTTCAGATGAAATGGTAGCACAGAGCTCTTCTAGCTTTACAGCCAGAAGTGAAAATTAAAATAAAAAATTGAACGTTCTGTGAAGTGAGTTAAATGCTACCTATAGTCAAACTACCCTCCTTTGCCTTCTGAGGTTACAGTGCTAGAAACAATCCCTCTTTCCTTTCTATTGTGATGAAGTACATTTCACCAATACGTGCCCCATACAAAATTGTAGATGTGTTAAAGGTGACCTGCAATGAAAAAATAATTTATTATTTTGTAAATTAGGATTATAACTATGCTTTGATGTATAAAGAGCTTGAGAAGATATTTTCCAAAAGGTGCTTTTCTTAAGAGGACAAGGAATATGAAGGTTTTACTGTTATATGAGGTCTTGGACGACTGAGAAATGTGCATTGAGAGCTTTCTGCCATCCAAGTGATTTTAGTTAAAAAGGTGTTAACAAAAACAGTTACAAGTAAAATCACTTTTTTTAATGCCTCAGATATACTAAGTGAAATCTGATGACAAACCTACTTATTTTCCAACTGTCCATTGTCTTTCAGGGTAGACTATGGGTAAAATTTACAACACTTAACTCCCATTTTCATGATTTAGGCACTTAAGTCTTTTGAAAATGGGAAATAGACTCCCAAGACACGTAAGCACTTCGGAAGCTTTTGCCCAAGACTTGTATTTTTAATGTGAAAAAAAAAACAACCAAAAACTTTAAACTTTCAGGCTTTTCTCATATCATAAAGATCCTCAAAAAAAAAAAGAAAAGGGGAGAAACTGTGCGCAACCCAGCATATTTCTTTGCAGGTCGCCATTAAGAGCTCATTAAATAAGTTGAAAACCTGTGAGAGTACTAAAATGTCCAAAGAAACTTCCAAACCTGTCAGGATGGAAGACTAAATTTTTGGCTTATGTAATAAAATGTCCTAAATATCCTAGAGATTTAGAATGACATTGTGCTAATCGTGACCAAATCATGCAGCTTCTTAACTGGTTAGTCAATTCCACTTAATTTTCTTAATTTTAATTCTGTTCATTATTGCAGTCATTACTAATATGCTAGATGGATGCTGTGCTGAGATAGGGAAAGGAGCAACCGGAATGCAAATGTAATAGTGACATGAATTGAATTTTGTTGTTAAAAGCAACCTGAGAAAATTTCTTGAATTTTTCCAACAGCCCTCGTTTATTCACATGTATGTTTGAAGTCCTCCTAATGTTTTAAATACAACTTCCCTCTCTAATTCCTCCTTAAATGTTGCCATTTAAGAGACATCCATTTGCCCTCATCAGCTCACAAACCCCATGTAATCTGAGCTCCTACTACTGTACTGAGTATTTTCCCCCTTCCCATACTCTTTCCTGGGAAGCAACAATGTAGCATCTTCAATAAAAAAAAAAAAAAAAACTATAACAACTTTAACTAAATCAATTTAGCACTGTATAAGTATCGAGGGTATAGAAAGTGGAATGTTTGCCTCTGTTAGATATGCAAATAGAAGTGTCAGCTGGAGGCAAACCTGAAGTCCCCTGAACTACTCTTATTTTTTCTTGAAAATTCCAGGAAAGAGTGGAAAGATCAGAATAGCTATTTTTTACTTTTATATAAAAAATCAAGAAAATGTGATTTTTGAGAAAAATAAAGTAGAAATGAATCTTCATGGACAACAAATAGGGCCCTACCAAATTCATGACTCTGAAGAACACATCACATCCTGAAAGCGGTATAGGAGTCTAGAAAGATTGAGAACCACTATACTGTACAGACTTCCTGGGGAGAGACCATCATTTTTCAAACTCGTGGTATCAACCCAAAAGAAGGTTTGGGAGGATGGGTCACAAGGTTATTGTAGGGGATCGCAGTAATACCACCCTTCTGTGCTGCCTTCAGAGTTGGATGCCTGGAGAGCAGAGACTGCTGGCCAGGCATCCAGCTCTGAAGACTGTGCCCCACAAGCAGCAGAATGGCCATATTGGGTCAGACCAAAGGTCCATCCAGCTCAGTATCCTGTCTGCTGACAGGGGTCAATGCCAGGTGCCCCAGAGAGAGTGAACCTAACAGGTAATGATCAAGTGATCTCTCTCCTGCCGTCTATCTCCACCCTCTGACAAACAGAAGCTAGGGATGCTATTCCTTACCTATACTGGCTAATAGCCATCAATGGATTTAATCCCCATGAATATATCTAGTTCTCTTTTAAACCCTGTTATAGTCTTAGCCTTCACAACCTCCTCATGCAAGGAGAGCCACAGGTTGACTGTGCGCTGTGTGAAGAACTTCCTTTTATTTGTTTTAAATCTGCTGCCAATTAATATCATTTGGTGGCCCCTTGTTATTTACTTGTTCCCATAATATAAGTTTTCCTTATTCCCTTTCTCCACATCACTCATGAGTTTATATACCTCTATCATATTCCCCCCTTAGTCTCCTCTTTTCCCAGCTGAGAAGTCCCAGTCTCTGTAATCTCTCCTCATATGGGACCTGTTCCAAACTCCTAATTATTTTAGTTGCCCGTCTCTGAACCTTTTCTAATGCGAGTATATATTTTTGAGATGAAGAGACCACATCTGTACGCAGTATTCAGGATGTGGGTGTACCATGGATTTATATAAGGGAAATAAGATATTCTCCATCTTATTCTTTATCCACTTTTTAATGATTCCTAACATCCTGTTGTTAACATCCTGATGCTAAATTAGCCCCCATTGTATTGTATGTATTGTATAGCAGCACAGAAGTAAGGGTGGCAACACTATACCGTGTCATCCTTACTTCTGAGCTGCTGCTAACAGCAGCACTTTCCAGGTCATGTTTAATTCATCATAACTTACATTATTTTGCTAACGTTCTAGAATGGAAACGATTTTAGCAGTAATTCATGTATTTAACTATCACAGGGGTGGGCAAACTTTTTGGCCTGAGGGCCACATTGGGGTTAAAAATAGTTTGAAGGGCTTGGTAGGGAAGGCTGTGCCTCCCCAAGCAGCCTGGCCCCACCCCCTATCTGACCCCCACCCAGTTCCCACTCCTTGACTCCCCCCTGCAGAACCCCCGACCCATTCAACACCCCCCCGCTCCTTGTCCCCTTATTGACCCCCAGAAACCCCCTACTCTAACTGCCCCCCAGAACTCCACCGCCTATCTAAGCCCCGCATTCTTTGTTCCTTGACTGCCTCCTCCCAAGATCCCCCTCCCCCACCCTAACCACCACCCCTGGGGACCCCACCCCCAATTTAAGCCCCCCTGCTTTGTTCCCTGACTGCCCCCTCCCAAGATCCCCCCCACCCCAACCACCACCACCACCACGGGACCCCACCACCTAAGCCCCTCCCCGCTTATGTTACTCAGCTGGGCACTCCTTTACCAGGCTCCGCGGGGCCCAGCGGCTCCTAGCGCTCCACCCAGCCCCTGGCCAGAGAGCACTGGGGCATGCCGTGCTGGGCCCGGCCAGGAAGGGAGGGCGGGCCGTGCAGCTCCCTGCACTTGGCCCGCCCCCGGCCGGAGCGCAGGGACCCACGTCGTGCGTGTTTGGCCCCGCGCCTGGACCAGGGAGCGCGGGGCCTAGCTGCAGCTGTGCTGTGCCCGGCAAGCAAGCGCGGGCCCTGCGGCTCCACCCCACCCCAGATCAGGGAGCACGGGGCCCTGCGGCTCCCTGCACTTGGCCCGCCCCCGGCCGGAGCACGGGGACCCGCGATGCAGCATGCTGCGCTTGGCCCGGCGCCTGGGCCTGGAGTGGCCCAGCTCCACTGGCCCCTGGCCCCAGCTCGCAGGCCAGATTAAAATGGCCGGAGGGCCACATGTGGCTTGTGGGCCGTGGTTTGCCCACCCCTGAACTATCAGCACTTGTTACCACTAGACTATCATACTTTTTAACACTGAGTTTTCTGTAGCCTCCCGAACCACCCACCTAACATCCAGGCCCACTCCCCAAGATGCAGCTCTGCTCCAGCCCCAGCGCTTGCCTGGCTCCTCCCACCTGCCTGGTGCTCCAGCCATGGAGTGGGGTCAGGGCATGGGAGCTTGCCCCTGCTCTGGTGCCCACAAGCCCCCATGCCCTTATTGGGCTTCCTGGCAGAAGCACCTGGTGAGCGAAGCAGGGCAAGCCCCCACACCTCTTCTCTGCTTTGCGGAAGAAGCACTGGGCAGACCAAATTGTGGGACGGGGGCAACCCAATTGGCTGAGGTCCCTGGGCATGACCCAGTGGTAATCCACCACTGGGAGAATGGTGGGAAAGCGAGTGTGTGGCTTGGCGGCAGCAGAGGAGAGCCTCAAAAGAGGTAGGCCTGCCTCCTCAGGGAGCCAGGCCTGGTGTGGGACGGGAACGGGTGCTGGTAGCTGTGCACGCTGGAGAGCGGCATCTCCTCCCGGAGCTGGGTGCATGCCTTGGGAGATCCTGGCCAGAGCATCCAGAGTCCTGGGGGGATCCTGGCCAGAGCGTCCATCACCCAACGAAAGGCCTGCTGCAAGAGGTGGGGGGAGGTGGGTCCCCGCCCTCTTGTCATTGCCTGCCCACCCAAATGTCCATCCTGGCTATGCCACTGGTAGGAATTGTAAAGTTTTCCAATTCTGTTCGTGGTATCTCCTTCCAAAAATGTTTGCTTTTATCTTGAATATCTCAGACAGTGTTTAACAAATTATTTTGAGGAATTCTACAGAAATTTAAAATACAGTATTTCATATTAACAGAGCTTGAAAACAGCTGGACGTGTAAAACTTGGTAAGTGATTCATTTAGTTCTTAAATGAAACTTTAAAACTAATGACTTGCCTTGTTACTAGTCCATTGAGTTACCGTGAAGGTAACCCTCAATGGTGGGAGGCCAAAAGGAGTTAGTTACCCTGTTTGCACTAAATACTGAATTAATCCAACTGCAAGTGATGTGCATGCATAGCATCTTAAATTCTTTATCCTTTTTTAAATCTACCATAGTTTTTGTAGCCTATAGCCTATTGCACTTTGTTACAATAGTAAAGTTTACAATAACATGACTTAAAAATTATTCCTTTCCAACTGTAGCTTGTTATACTAATGTACAAATGAAGTCTTATCTTTTCATCTTCATTTCCAAGCTACTCTTCTACGTTTGTATGTGCTATGTAAATACTGCATTAATTTTCATTTTATTTTACAGTGTGAGCTAATTTTCACAAACGCTCTATTTTGGAGCTTCATTAGTGAGGTTACATTGGTGTAAGCCTGAAGCATTTAAAATGAATTCTCTTCTGTTGCTCAGAACCACCAAATACAAGCTGAAAGGAAAGCATGAATACAGCTACTTATATAAATATACTAAAGATACTGTAAACTTAAATCATATTTTATATAGTTACCTTTGATGCTAGGTGTTTAGAATATAAAAACTGAAAGGAATTTTTAAATCTTATTTACTTCATATTGACATAAGTGAGAATTTAATATTTGGATTTCTCCAAGATTGGTCAGTGAAGGAATAAGTTCAACTGCTGAAACTTTACTATAAGACTTTCAGTTCTCAGTGATGCAGTGCCTGGGTAACAAATGCTTCAGGAAAGTGTTGAGGAAAAAAATAACTGTTTCTACTGGGAAAAAAACATTTCTATTAGCCTTGGATTTTTATAAAGGCATTTATTAAAAGGCATTAAGACATTAATACCATAAAAATTGCTCGCTTAACATATTTATATTAAAATCTCTTGTTTTCCAGATAATCTTGAAATGGGCAACAAAATGCCAGCTGATACTATACCTCAGATTCCTCTTTCCAGTTCCACTGATATAAGAGGTCAAATTTTAGAAATTCCAGTAGAAGTCACAGATATTGGTAATTGCCATTCATTCAAAACTGACCCTTTTACATATTTGTTTAAATGTTGTACATAAAAATATAAATGTTTAATCGTCAGTGTGTATGTTCCCTTTAGTAGCTCTTTTAAAAAGTAGCATCCTTTAAAAAATGGACGTCCAGTCCTATTGAGGGGAAATAGAAGCATAAACTCTGGAAAAATCAAGTGTAAAAATATAATTAGGAAGGCCAAAAAGAATTTGAAGAACAGCTAGCCAAAGACTCAAAGTAATTGCAGAAGTGTTTTAAGTATATCAGAAGCAGGAAGCCTGCTAAATAACCAGTGGGGCCAATGGATGATTGAGAGCACTCAAGGATGGTCAGGCCATTATGGAGAAACTAAATTAATTCTTTGCATTGGTCTTCATGGTTGGTGATGTAAGGGAAATTCCCAAACCTGGGCCATTCTTTTTAGGTGACAGATCTGAGGAACTGTCCCAGATTGAGGTGTCATTAGAGGAGGCTTTGGAACAAATTGATAAATTAAGCAGTAGTAAGTCCACAGGACCAGATGGTATTCACCCAAGAATTCTGAAAGAACAAATGTGAAATTGCAGAACTACTAACTGTGGTAGGTAAACTGTCTGTTAAATCAGCTTCTGTACCAAATGACTAGAGGATTGCTAATGTGACACCAATTTTTTTTAAAAGGGCAGCAAAGGCGATCTCGGCAATTACAGGCGAAAGAGCCTAACCTCGGTACCGGGAAAACTGATTGAAACTATAGTAAAGAACAGAATATAGCAGGGGTAGGCAACCCATGGCATGAGTGCCAAAGGTGGCACATGAGCTGATTTTAATTGGCACTGTCACTGCCTGGGTCTTGGCCACCGGTCTGGGGGGCTCTGCATTTTAATTTAATTTTAAATGAAGCTTCTTAAACATTTTAAAAGCCTTATTCACTTTACACACAACAATAGTTTAGTTATATATTATAGGCTTATAGAAAGAGACCTAAAAATGTTAAAACGTATTACTGGCACACGAAACTTTAAATTAGAGTGAATAAAGGAAGACTCAGCACACCACTTCTGAAAGGTTGCCAACCCCTGGAATACAGTATAGTATATAATATATGTATAGAATATAATATAGTAAATAACAGAATTATCAGACACACATGATTTGTTGGGGAACAGTCAACATGGCTTTTGTGAAGGGAAATCATGCCTTACCAATCTACTAGAATTTTTTGAGGGAGTCAACAAGCATGTGGACAAGGGGGATCCAGTGGATTCAGTGTACTTAGGTTTTCAGGAAGCCTTTGGCTGGGTCCATGACCAAAGGCTCTTAAGCAAAGTAAGCTGTCACTGAATCAGAGGGAAGGTCCTCTCATGGATCAGTAACTGGTTAAAAGATAGAAGACAAAGGAATAAATGGTCAGTTTTCATAATGGAGAGATAAACAGATAGAGATAAATATCCCACCAAGGATATGTATCTGACCCAATATGACTGTTCTTTCATTCTTTAGGAGCATAAAACTCTAGAAGTACACACATTAACTGATTTGGTATTAAGCTATTATGGGTTACTTTCCAAATGTTGTTAAATTACAGAAGCACTTTGACAATATTAGCTACAGCTCTAGTAGAAGGGTTTGCTAGTCTAGCTAGACTGGCAGACTTTTTCTAATGTAGGCTGTGCTTAAGGATTTTGACAATTAGTGCTGTAAATTTTAATCTCTTAGTTGCAGTAAAGTAGAGTAGCTATTAGCTTGCTGTAAATATGAATTTCTTAGTATATTACTTTCAGAAATGGAGCTTACTTTAATGTACTTTTATTTGAATTTCCTTTTTGAAATTGCCCATGTACTGTCATATTTTACTCATACAATTGTTTGGGTTTCTAATTATCTAATCACTTGCGTGTTTATAGTGTCTGCAAAATTATGTTTTAATGATTACAACACATTTTCACTGTATAGTTATAAAAACCTGAGTAAGTACCATGATTTTGGAAAATTGTTTAATTGGGGGAATAAAATAAGCAAACTATAAAAGGCTGTAATTTGGTGTTGTGGATTAAGTACCTTTCAACTTTGGGTTTAAATAGTGAAATATAAAGGTATCTGAATCATTCATGTTTGTAGTTATTACAAGCGTCTTGTGTTTAAAACTCTTGTATTGAGACTACATGAAATTAAGTCCCTGAATATAGGAATATCTTACTTGGGAGATGCTGAAACAGCTCTAACAATAGCAATTCTTCTCAATGCTAATATTTCTGAATTTGCTTTTTCCAAATTTGACAGAATTTAAATGTTTTCTGTTTTTAGGTTTTGGTAACCGTTGTGGAAAGCCAAAAGGACCAAGAGAGCCACCATCAGAATGGACATGATGAAAAAGAAAATGGTCACTCTGGAAAAGTCAAGTGCCACTGAAAACTAAATAAATAGTATTCCACTCTTTACTTTTTGGGGACTAACACAGAACAGTGTAGTTATAACTACAGAATGGTACACTTTTTACTTTACTTCCCATATAAAACCTTAAATATTATTCACAGCAGTGGATTCCAGTATTACAACCTAACTTTTTGCTGGGGCCATCTACCTGCCTTATTACACCTAGGAGAAAGTATTACATATGGTTTATTTTGTAACTTCCAAGTATTATTGCCTTAATGTCTTTTAACCCTGTTACACGCTGCTTGTAGACATTTGTTAATATAGTGATACTTTTGACAAATTGAGTTTATGGACTACTTTTTGCTAACTTTTGATTACCATGTATGCATTGTTTTGTATATGTACAGGGCAAGTAGGAATATAATTTGATAAAGTTGCAATCATAAAATATTAACAGAAGATGTAAGAAATCTCTGCATGTTCTAAATTCATGTGTATCTTATTTGTAAATTATTTGCCCTGAAATTTTAGAAAACAGTTTGACTTAAAAGCAAAAAACAAATCTGGACACATAGCCAGAATTGCAGGTTTGCAGAGATAAAGATTGTAATACATTTTGTAAATTGTAAGCAAAAGGTTATTTTTATATTATATACTGTTGGTCAGACCTAATTTGTTCCGGTTTTCATCTAGTCATGGAGATTCAGTAAGTGCCTTGGAACAATATTGAATTCTCTTAGCCTATGTATGTTGCTGCAGTGTTTGAGTTCATCTGGATTTAGAAATTTATAAAAACAAAAAAATTGTATCTGACCTGCCAGTAAAATAGAACCCATTCTAAGTAACCAACACTCGTTAGTTTTCATTTTAATATTTCATAAGTTTCAATTTATAGAGATGAATTTCCTAAAAGCTTCCTACATAATAGCTGGTTTAATGCTACAGTATAATATGGTGTGTATTTCTACTTTTGTACAAACATTTCAGGACACACTGGTAAAGGGACTATTTGAGCCATTATTTTCCATTGTGCTGGTAAAAATAGTATTTTGATCATTCAGCAAGTGTGTGTGTGTATGTGTGAAAGCAACTTATCATATGAAGATTCACATAGAGCCCTTGCAGCTACACTGTATCTTGGCAGCATACCATGCCAAGAATTAATCCTTATAAGGATTCTCTACTTATAAATTTTGTTTCTGTAATAATGATAGACTCTTTAAATTAAAGAAAGTACCTCAAAATTTTATTGAGTGTTTTTACTTATAAGGAACATGTATATTATTCAAAAGTGAACTAAAGTACTTTGAGCTGGTTGGCGTGGGCAAAGTCATATTCAGCTGTTTGTAATTCTTCAGTGCTAATTACTGTAAAAATGAAACTGAACCTAATGGACACTTAACAGAACTTTTTTTTAAACTTCCTTAGAGATTCTGCCTAATTATAATGGGGGGAAAAAAAAGTAGAAATGAGCTTAATATTAAAGCATATGAAGATTTTTTTTATAACCGGTTTTTATTGATGAAAGTAGTGACTGAAACCTTCATACATGGCCCCTCATTATGGTAGAAAAGACTTTCACATGTTTTTTGTTATGCCTGCAAGAGGGACACATTTAGGAAAGGTGCTCTATATGCAATTTATTTAAGAAGATAAAGGTGGCAAGAGACCTTGTGTCTGAAACAGTGACTCTTAGAGCAGGGCATAAACCCTGCTTCAGAATTAGATCTCTTAAGGCCATCTAGCCTTGCACTCTTCTTTGTAGCCAACACTGTGTGGTTACTGGGTTGAAATGTGGTGCATCCCCTAACAAGAAGGGAGGTCATTTTCCTTCCTTAGGTCCTTTGACGAAGAGGTCCCATGAGTCCAACCAAGCCCATTCCAGGACTTGGAGGGACTCTTCATCCTCTTCCAAGAGGAGTGCTGATCAGCACTGTGAGTCCTTTGGTACCTATTATAGAACTAGCCCATCTAACCCCTTTATAGTACCACATTTAGATCAGTTGGACTCTGTATCGTCATCTCCAATATTAACCATTGGGCACCCATTGAGTCCAGTACCAATGACAACAGCATTGGCACCAATTGTCTCTATGCCACTGGAACAGTGCCAGATGGCTTTGCCTTTGTTCCTGATTTCCCCTTCAGCCTGTCCTCAGCAATTTGTGTTTTTGTAGAATGTACGACCATAATCTCATCTTATCTCAGAAAGAGAGACTCATTTGTGCCTGCAAGATTGGTTAGTGAGAGGCAAGACCAGAGAACAATTCCTCTCATATGGTCAAGGAGACATAATGTGAATTGGATCTCTGGGTCTCACACTGAACAGAGAGAAGTTGACATTAGTATCAACTCAAAAAATGACTTCATTGGAGCTCTACTAGATTCTACAAGTTTGAGAGCGTTTTATTGAATGAATGATTTCAAACGATTCAGCACCTGTGTCTAGCAATTCAATCTCAACCTTCAGCTACAATCTACGTAAGCCTAGGGTTACTGGGCCGTATGGCTGCACGTATTTTTGTTCAGCTTGCATGTCTACTCCTTGCCCTCTTCAAGCATGTTTCAAGGTAGTCTGTTGTCCACGTTGTCATTAGAAGGCTTATCCAAGTGCCTGTGGAGATTGTGCTCCTTTTAGTGATGGACAGTTCCTTTTGTGCATTTCCCATCAAACAGGACTGTAGTCAGTGATGCCTCCTCAATAGGCTGGGGAGTGCATCTAAGGGCATTAAAGGTTCAGGGCTTGTGGTTGGAATGGGAAGTTTCCCTCCATGTCAACTTCGTGGAGCTCTGGACCATTTACAGTGCCTGCCAAGCCTTTTGGGATCACATCAGGTGCATAGCAGTTCATATACATACTGACAATACCATCGCAGGAATCGGAGAGGTAGCCGTGTTAGTCTGGAATAGCAGAAGTGACAAAGAGTCCTGTGGCACCTTAAAGACTAACTAAAGTTTTAGAGCATAAGCTTTCGTGGGCTAATACCCACTTCGTCGGATGCATGCCAATACCATCGCAGTTTATGTGAACAAGCAGGGAGGATCCCAGTCCAGCCAGTTGTAAAGTTGGGCAGTTCTGCATCAGGGAGAGCATCATCCCAACTGTCCAGAATCACTTGGCAGGTCATGTCAGCAAGAATTTCTTCCAGAATCATGAATGGTCTCTGAAGTCAATGTGCTTAGCTCCGTCTTTGCAGAATGGGACATTCCAACTATCAGTCTCTTTCAACGAGACACAACAAGAAATGCATTCAATTTTGCTCTCAACTGATGCCTTCCACCTTAATTGAGGATCAGTTTTTTATATACTCCTCCCTCATCCCAATAATCCCACAAGTCATTCTCAAGTTGAAGTTGGATCATGCCAAAGTGATTCTCACTGGTGCAAGTTGGCCAATGCAATGTTTGTTCTCTAACCGTCTCAATCTGTCAGTTCAGCCTCCCATATCTCTTTCATCCTGATCTGCTGACTTAGAACTGGTTGAGTTTTGCATCCAGTGCTCAGTACCTACATCTCATGGAGTGGATGCTGCATGGCTGGAGGAGAAGGAATGATGTTTGGAAGCTGTTTGATAGTTGTTGCTTAACAGCAAGAAGCCCTCTACTAGAGCAACTTGGCTATGTGGAAGCATTTTTCAGATTAGTTGCTTGGGGAATTCAGCTGATGCTGGCCTGTATTCAGGATGTTTTGGAGTACCTATTTCACCTACAGTATTCTGGTCTCTCTCACCTCGTTTAATGATTCATTTGGGAGCAATCTCGGCATTTTTATCCACTCATTTCCCTTGGATGAGTTTTTCTTGAACCTCTTGGTGTGGAAGTTTCTAAGGGGAATCATTCATCTCCATCCACCTCAGAAAGAGAGTGTTCGCTTGTGGGACCTTAATACTTCCCTGAAGGGGCTCCATTTGAGTCTCTAGCAACCTGTTTTCTGTCCTCCAGTGCCAGAAGACAGCTTTCCTTATAGCTATAACTACTAAATTTATTTATTTAGTGGTTTTCTTTCCTAAACCACATTTCAATTCCAGTGAGTGGCGACTTGACATGTATGTAAGACAATGCCTGGCATTCTACCTGGACAAACGTACGCCTTCTCAGGCATCACCTCATTTGTTAGTCTTGTATGCGGATTGGATGAGGGGTCAGGCAGTCTCTGTGCAAGCTATTTACAGGTGAATAACTTCCTGGAAATCAGCATCTGAAGTAGCTCAGACCATGCCTTCTCAGACTGGGGGCTCATTAGATAAGGTCCAAGCAGTTGATAGCATTCAGTTATGTTTCAGCACTGGACATGTACAGAGCAGCTACCTGGTCTTCTATACATACTTTTATCAGGCAATATGTAATTGACCGCTGCATCTAGATCAGGTGCAAACTTTGCGAAAGCAGACCTGCAGCCATTCTTTCAGTAGACTCCAAGCACCACTTCCTAAGACAGAGATCTCCAAACTGTGAGGTCCCGCTCCACCCCCCGCTCTGCTCCAATCCCAGCTGCAGCTTCTGCTCCCAGCCATGGCCCCAGTCCGGCTGTAGCCGTGGCTCTGTTCCCAGCCCTGCCCACGGTTGCGGCCTCAGTCTTGGCCACCTTACCCCTGTCCACGTGGCCCCCTCACCACCGGAACCATGACCTCACTCCTGGTCCCGGCTTCCAGGGGAGGCAGGGGGTCATGGACAAAGGTAAGAGAGGGTGCAACCATGAAAAGTTTAGGCACCACTGTCATAAGAGTGGGGCTTGTGAGTCACCTGGGTAGAATACAAGTCTGTAACCACTTGAAAAGGAAAAGACAGTTACGTAGCTGTAATATAATTGTTTTCCGGGATATAGGGGGAGACGTGTATTCCTCGACCCACATACCTTCCCCTTTGTATCAGAGACTCTAGTCCTGATATTCTCTGTGATGGAATTGAAGGGGTTAGAATGGCACTGCCCTTAAATAACTAGGGCAGAGGCTAGAGCCAGATGGCACAAGCACTGCCCCATGGGTACTGGTAAACAAAATTTTCTGGCTTCAGTGCACTGGGCACATGCACACACGAGTGGAATACAGCAAGTAACCATCTTTTTTTCCTCAGCAAATGGAATCCATTACCAATGAGTGTGTCCTGCAACTGCCTTCTTTCTAGCTTCCTTAGAAGTGAGTGAGGCCTAACTCAGCTGCCATGTTTACCACACTTTCCAATGACTTCCTTACCTGACTGCCTGGCCAACAAACTATTCAGATAGCTGTAATCTGCAGGACACTGAAACTGCATTTTGTTCCTCCATGTGTGCACCAGAGATGGCTACCTTAGGCTGCCACCTTATTAGGCCTGCTTGCAAGTTCTTTAAAGAGTAATGCATACAGCAGAGTAGTCTAGTCACTCTCCAATCCTCCTGTTCGCCAGTGCCAATGGAAAATCCAAATGCAACTTTGCAGTAAAAGTCCGTATTAAGTGAAAAGTGTGCCAACCATGTGGTTTGGATATGTATTATAAATACGCACGTCCATATCTTTCAGGTTAAATAGGTCTTGGGATTTACAGATTACAAACTTGAAGATGCACAAAGTGTCTTTAGGAAACTTTGCATTTGACTCATGGCACTGACTGTCCTATATACAGGAACTCCTCACTTAGTCATCCCAGTTAACGTTTCGTTGTTACATTGCTGATCAATTAAGGAACATGCTTGTTTAAAGTTGTGCAATGCTCCCTTGTCATTTGGCAGCTGTCTGCTTTGTTCACTGCTCGCAGGAAGAGCAGTCCCCCTATCAGCTCCCCACTCTCTTAAGTTCTCTGTGCAGCAGCTGCCCAGCAGGCTGTCAGTTGCCGGCAGTTCATCTGTCCCTCCTGCCACTGCCATGTGCTGCTCCTGCCCTCTGCCTTGGAGCTGCTCCCTGAGACTCCTGCTTGCTTGGGGAGGGGGAGAAAGGGGGCTAATGTCAGGGTGTCCCCCTGCCCCTGCACACCCCATCTTCCATAGAGCAGGCAGCAGCTGCCACTCAGCTTACTGATTTAATTAACAAGGCAGTGTACTTAAAGGGGAAATGGGAGTCTGTCTGCCCTCCCTCCTTTCCTGCTCCTTGTAGACTGTGGGAGTTAACCCCTGAGGGCTCAGCCAATTGTTACTACTAAATGAACTAAGGCATTCCTTGGGAAATATCCCACCCTCTGACTCCTCCGCCTCAACCAAGCTTCACAATCATCATCACTGTGTACCAGAATTAAATTGTTTCTTTAAAATGTATAGTGTGTATGTGTGTATATATATGTCTTTTGTCTGAAAAAAATTTCCCTGGAACCTAACCCCCTCATTTACATTAATTCTTATGGGGAAATTGGATTCACTTAACATCATTTTGTTTAGTCACATTTTTCAGGAACATAAACTAAAACGTTCAGTGAGGAGTTCCTGTAGTACACAAAAATTTATAAAGTCTATTTGGTAGTGTTTCAGGTTACTATACATTCAAGAAATATTCTTTCTTGAAATTGCATAGATTCTTTAGCACAAGGTTTCTCAAACTTTGTGGTCGTGACCCCTCGGGGTCAAGAGCTATCAGCCAACACCCCCAAGCCCTACTTCACCACCAGCATTTATAATAGTGTTAAATATAAAAAATGTATAATTTATAGGCAGGGGTCATGCTCAGAGGCTTGCTGTGGGAAAGGAGATACCAGTGCAAAGGTTGAGAACTACTGCTTTAGCATTACTCAGCATTTGGTTTTGCTATAAGAAAGCTGAGAATTTTCTATGCTTCAATAGTAAATTGAAGTATTACTGAGAGTTTTGGTTTCACAGTTCAAAACTATCTTGTTTGTATTACCTTTGAGTTCTTATTGTCACTTTTTTCTTTGTACACAATTTTTTGCTATATCCTATTTATCTGACTTTTTTTTTTTTTACACTTCAATCTTTTTTGGAGACTCAAGTAAATTGACCATGTTAATGTAAGGCAAAACTTGCCACTGGCAAGTACCTAAGCCTGTGTAATGCTAAGAGCTATGCAGCATTGGGGCCTTCTGTCTTGAAATAAATCCGTATTACCTGTATTTCTTGAACTGTTGTGGTAGCTTCCTTAGCCAATATAACAACTTCTGCATAATATATATATACACACACATACACCTAAGAACCTGTTCTTTTGTTCCCATCATTTTTCTTTATTGCAGTAGCAATAGCTCTAATACCCAGAGAAGGAGTGAGGAGTAGGATACCCTTTCCTATTCACTCTTAGGGAGAAGTTATTTTCTGTTAGACTACTTGAACTCATTGAAGTAGAGGGGCTTGATACATGTTCAATGCACTTAGGAAATTCTCTCCCAGTTCAAATGTAGGCCACCTCGAAAGGTCAAATTAATCCTGTTCAACCCCATTTAATTCCTTTATGGACTAGGCTGTTAACAGTTCAGATCCAATTTCTGTTTCCCAAATGAAATGCAACAGTCTTCTCATTTTGGCAGCAGTTCTTTCAGGTCTAAAACCAACTTGATCACGCCAACCAAATTCTGTATCACTTTGTGCAACCTGGTGGTTAACTTTCCATCACTGGAGTTACCACACTGATTTGTATTTTTAGTATGTATTTTTTCTAATTATATATTGTATCTATCGAATAACGTAGGTGTACTGATACCAACCAAAAAGAACAACTAAAAACACACTACATGCTCTTTCAGTCAAAACACCAAAATGCCCTTAAACAAATCTCTCAGGAAAAATGTAGCTTTATTCCTTGTAACTGGACTGTATTCAGAATTTAATCATATATTAATCACATATATGGCGTAATGGATTATTATTTACTTTCATAGTATTCATTGAGCAGGCTCTCTTATCAGGACTTTATATTTATTAGAGAGAGAGCGGCAAACCATTCTTTGTTATACTTCTAATCTCTTATCTGTCGTGAGTACTTGCAGCCTTTCTATTATGAATATTTAAACAAGTCTTAAATGTATATTTATAGATATGTGCAATCTGCATAAATTGCTCATTTCAATTGGATTTTTTGGTTTTGTGTTATAAAAATCTATTTTTTGTTGTCTCTGCTATAAGTAATTCCTCCTCTGAGTCAGTGACTTTGCTTACGTTTGATGAAGGAATATTATCTTACACGTCTAAGTATATACTATAGAGACCATTATTCATGATGGCTGTTTTGCAAAATCTTAACCTGTACCCAAATCTACCTTTTTTAGAAAAGTCACTGAAAAGGATTTGGTATGGCAGCTTTAGTGACTTCCGAAGTCCTCAAATTTCCTTGTCTCCCTCCCCCTTCTTTTTTTGCCTTGGTATTGGACTGAAACTCTCCTCATGTCGGTGGTCTGTAATCTAATGATGGATTAAGAAAAATATGGCTGACAGTCCAAAAAAGTCTCCATCGACATACTTTTTTCCTCCAATTGACATATAGTTCTTTTGGTATTGAAGTGCTACCTAGTAAGAGTGGATAATCACTCCAGTGGCTCTGCGCCTATGTTTGTGAGGATAGATTTGGACAATAGCTCTTCTGCTTTGGAGCTTTCATGCAAGGTATTACAGGGATCTTCTTTTGTTACCCCTCCTGTTGCTCAGACCAGTGTTTATCAGTTAGCTGCAACAGTACAAAGTACCCTTAGAGCCAAACAATGTTTGGTACCACTTGAGTTACATGGATTGCTGACAGTTGGTGTCAGTAAGTTGTATTTGGTAGCGTAGACAAGGCCATATGGTACTAAAGTAGTTACAGTTAGTGGTATTTGACCACAGACGGCTCCTCACATTAAATGGGAGTGGCCTGCTGCCCAGGTGTCCTTCATGAAGGAGCCCTACATCCTGGAATTTACACTTACTTTGGCCCTTGAGAACGTTGACCTGTTAACCTACAGAGCACAGTGCAAGCTCCATCTTTTTTCCTTTTTAGTATTTGCTAAAAGATGAGTGAAAAGCTGATGACTTACTAGGATTATTATTGTATTTCTGGGGTAATTATTTTAATGTGGAGATTCCTGGATGGGCTATTTGGTTAGCAGTTTCTATTTTCAATTATTTTGGGGAGTATTCAAATTACATGTATTATGAGAACTTAATACCTAGAGCAATGGTTAGACACTTTGTAAATCTAAATAAAAATATTTAGGTAAATCTTCATATTTGCTTTTAGTGCCCCTTTATTTTCATGCTCTTATTTTTTTCTTTTAGATATCTCTCTTTATACACCCCCCTGGCAGCTATATAACAGTATTTCAGGATACAGGTTTTTTTCTCTGCACAGATCTTCTATTATTTTGTTTTGCTCAAGTACACTTAAAATCATTTAGCCTCTGGATCCCATTTGTATTTGCCAGGTTTCAGGTTCTGCATTCCTATCAAACTCTTCCTTGCAGTGCCAAACAATATTGCATTAGAAAACACTGTGACATATTTAGCTCTTAGGGTTGGGCTACACTGAGGAGCGGGGGGAATCGACCGAAGATACGCGTATCTTCGGCCGACTTAACCTGCCGTCCTCATGGTGGTGGTCCACTCCCACATCGTTTCCAGCTTGCTCTCAGCAAGCTGGAGTTCTGGAGTTGATGGGGGTGCTGTTGGTGATCAATTTATCATGTCTTAACGAGATGCGATAAATCGATCCACTTCCGGATTGGCAGGTAGTGATCAATCTTTTGGGGAAGTAACTTAACTTATCTAAGGTCCCACAGTAGGTCAGTGGCACAGCTGAGAATAGCTCATAGGTCTCCTTATTCCTAGTCCATGATCCTATCTGTGTTGTATAGAGGGTGAGAAGGGTTATTCTTGAATTTCTTACATGTCAGATGTCTATTAGATTTCTGTGTTTTACATTTGTCTGATTTTAGGTTTATTCAGATTTTAGGTCTGTTTCATTGCACTGTTCTCACATCTGTGTGTGTTTATCTTGTAATTTTGCTAAGCTTTGATACCTTTTAAACATGGAACTCAATTTAATATATTTATTTTAAGATACTGTAGTATATTTTGTCTTCATTATTCTATTTATACAAATGCTGTTTGTTTGAGATTTGGAAATGTTTTTCCACTAAACTTGTTACTTGAACTATAAAAACTACACTTCACCAGGAAATAATCCATTCTTAAAACAGTTAAACTACTGTATTGTTCTGATTAAAAGCTTTTGCTGCATTTGGCTATAACTTGACAGAACTAAAAGGAACTATTGTTGCATGAAGTAAATAATCTCCATTGTTTTTGTTTCTACAGTCCATCCTAGAAATGGGTGATGACCCTCAGAAGTAGGATTAGATTTTTTCTTCTGTAAAATGAACAGATTTGTGAAAATCCTCAAAAAATTTGTTCTCTATATGGGTATAATTCTGTCCTCTTCTACTAGTAAGTTGTTAGGTCTCATTGTTGGCATGCTTAAAATCCCCAAGGAAAAATGCATAATGAAAGAATGCAGGAGTGCCAGAATCTGGGTACAAGTGTTGGGGCCACCAGTGCCAGAATTGTGGCCCTGACCCTACTTCTCTTACTCCTAGTGCCCTGGCTGGGCCAGAAGCTGCAGCCAGGCAGTGATAAGAACTGCCAAGGGAGCCTGGAGCACTGTGGGGAGCCCCGTACCCTCTGCCTGCCCTAGGCAGGGGGCTGAGGTGCTCAAGAGCACCTGTGTCCCTGCCCCCTGGACCACACCATTGCCAGCGGACCTGGGATGGGGGCTCCAATATGAATTCCTGCCCCTTCCCTGAGGCCTGCAGCCGCTTTGGGGAGAGGAAGTCCTGCCCCAGCTGGGTGGCAGCGGGGAGACCTGGGAAAGTCACAAGCAATGAGGAGCTGAGCAGGAAGAGCTCCTCTAGTGCAGCTGCTGCTCATGGCCCAGCCTCTATTGCCACCACACTCCAGCGGGGCTCACTTCATGCCTGCACTCAGCTCCCACTGACAGGCTGCCCCTGCCATGTCCTTCCTGTTCCTGGTGACAAGCTGCCTCCACTGCCACCTGGCTTTGTGCCCGAGGCAGAAGCCACTGCTCCTCCTGTTGCCTCTGGCCTGAGGCTTGCAGTGTGGGGTGGGCAAGACAACCCTACACTCTTGGCAACACCAACTACACCCAGGTCACCACCACTCTGCATCTGCCTGAGGCTATTATGCCCATGTTAAAAAGTAGGTAGGCATGGCCCCTCCCACTTCTAAAAGGGGTGGGACATGGTCTCCCTGGTCTCTGTGGTTCTGGTTTCCCTGGGCCTCCAGTGTGGGGGCCCAAAATTTTCTTTGTGTCCATGGCCACAATAAATCTTAATCCACCTCTGGATGCACAGAAGGTCAGAATAAATGGTCATGGTGGTCCCTTGTGGCCTTAATCTGTGAGTCAGACCCAAGTACACAGCTACCTTGATATAACGTGGTCCTCGGGATCCAAAAAATCATACCACGGTGTAGCGGAGTGACGACAACCTGTGGTGCCTCCTGCTGGTTGTCCAGGGAATTAGGGTTTCCAGCCTCTGAGCACCCTCTGCAGGTTGGTGTCCCACTTGCTGCTGGCCCCCTGTCCCTCCTGGTGCCCTCTTCCCTGGGGTGCTGCACCCCTGAAGTACCCCCACAGTCTCACTGGGTCTCCCCTACCAAGGGAACCCCTACCCACTATCCCCACCTTGCCTCAGCCTATGAGCTACTGCCAGTCACCATTGAGCCCCCATTCACTGGGGCCGACTGCAGTCTCTAAAGCCAGTCATCATAGACAAGGAGGGTTTTGGCCTGCTGTCTGCCTACATGTGGGCTGCCCCCTGCAACCCCAGTAGCCCTTATGGGCCGTCTCCTAGGCTCTGCAGCCTCAGGACTTTCCAGGCCGGAGCGCCACAACTCCTATGGCCTTCCCCCAGCCCTGCTCCACTCCAGGTACCCTAGTCAAACTCCCCAGCAGCCAGGCCTGTCTACCTCTACAGCTAGAGAAGACTCTGTTTGCTCCTAGCTCACAGCCCTCTTATAAGGGCCAGCTGGGTCCTAATTGCATTGGCCATAGCTGTGGCTGCTTCCTTAATCAGCCTTTGAGCTGCTTGTCCCCAGCCACAGCCCTTGCCAGGGCTGTTTTAACCCCTTTTCTTCTAGGAGCAGGGTAGCCACCCTGTTACACGCAGTATAGGTGATACCGCATTATAGCGAAGCCAGACACGCTGATGCGCTGATCCACTGGAGCATGCAGCCACACACACCCGAGCTCTTCTTTATCGCATTATATCAGAATTCGCCTTAGACCGCGTTATATCGAGGGAGCAGTGTGTTACTTTGTTTGTTAATTTTGGCATACTGTGCTGCATTCAACAGAGGTTGCAGAAATTCTGAAACTTTTGGCATTGCCTTTGGCTAGTGCAACCACCACCAGACCTGCACTGGAAAGGGGTGCGGTAGGCCTAGTGGCTTTTATGCTACTCTCTTTAAGGGAGTATCTAGGCTAATAACTGTTAAACCTCTGAGTATTTCCAGTGCAAGCTAGATGTTTCAAGAAACCAGAGCAGATTCAGTCTGGGGAGTGATCGTGCTGCTAATAAAAGTTCTTTGCCTTATCTCCAACCAAAATGCTTTATGAGTACCCACTAAATATTTCAGACTCCATGTGCTTAGTTTTTAAAGTTTCCATGTTCTGCTGGAGTAGTCATTATTGGGGAATATAGCTTTAGGACATGTTAACTTTTAACTGAACGTGCTGTCATTAAACACTCATATGTTTATATTGAGTACTAAACTGTATGATCAAAATTGTAATTCCCACAGCAAAATAAACTACAGGACATTGCACTTTCATATTAACCCATAAAAGTCAATGTTTTCTATAGTAACTCAAATTACTACATTGGTGATATGGAGTAAAATTACAGTTACTGTGGAAACAAAGTTTATCTAATGATCACGTAACCGTTTGTCTGCAACCCACTTAATTGTGGTCTTTAATTCTGGGTTAATAACTAATTGGCAGAGATCAGTCAATGGCCCTACCTCACAGCCTCTAATGAAACAAAATAGGAGCAGTTACCACTTGACAATCCTTGAAGACTGCAGAGCGAGGAGGGGGGCTAAATTGTTTCTCCCTGCTGGAGTCTTTCCTCTCTCCAGTAAAAGGCACTGCCGGAGCGTGGCAAGTAGCTACATGTGTAGTACCTGTATTTTACATACTGCCATAATCATAGACATAGCCTGTTGTTCTCTGTAAATCCTCATTGGTCAATGCTATTAAGTTAATATCATCTGTGAATCTACGGTGATTCACTCACTGTCTTCACATGCAATATGACTCTTCTTCTTTTGTCCTTCGGTACTACAGTTCTTATTGCTTCCAATACGAAGTTGAACACATCTAGCAATAGCATGCATCCTTGTCTCTCTCCTACAGCCATTCTGGACCATTCTGTGAATTTCGTATCTACTCTCACCACACTCAAAAAACATCTACAGAAAGTCTATCCGTTTTCAATTTGTCAGGGATGTCATCAGTTCAGAAGACTTGCCATAACTAAGGCTGCACATTGCATGACTTTCCTCATCTTCCTGACATCTGCAGCAGCCCGTGTGTCTGGCCCAGACACACCTGAGCAGTTCAGGCAGCCTCTCCCACAGCCACAGCGGCAGTTCGGTGTGGAAGGGGGTTGGGGAATTGGAAGGAGTGAGGGCTCTGGGAAGCGCTTACTTTTGGGGGGGTGGCCCCCCCCTCCCCAGAAGCAGCAATATCCTAGAGGCAGAGGGTGTGTCCAAGGGGCTCTGCACACTGCCTCTGCCCCAATGGGAGTTGTGGAGCTGGTGCTCTGGGCGGAGACAGCGCACACAGCTTCAGGAAGCCCCTACCAGCCTCCCGCAACCTCCCTCCTCTCCCCACCCCCAGCACCAGTGGTGCACCCCGGGTCCACACCCCCGAGCTGTATGCCTCTCTTCCCCCAAAGATTTATTCAGGGGTATATAGTACAATTCAATGGACATGAATTTTGGTTTATTGCCCTTGACCTATTCGTGACTTACTAAAAATATCTGACTAAACGTAGCCTTAGACATGACTAATGGTTTTTAGATTTTGGTTCTACATGGTACTATGATCATGGTGGTGATCACAGTAGAAACACCTAAAGAACCTTCACTTGTATCCTCTTTGCATATTACAGGGTGCCTCAAAAGTCACTTGAGGTAAAGGACTGAAGCAGACAACGCTTTTGTCCTACTTCACCTGTAACCTGGTAAAACTTAATTTCCCTTTTCAATCCACCAATATAAAATGACTCATGTTTCCCTCATCACCCCACAAATGAGAGCTCTGAAGGGGGAAACAGGACCACGCTAGCCATAAATGTGTCTAGTTTAACTGAAAAATCTGAATGCTTACTTTCCCTGGTGTAGATTGTTTTTCTAACACCTTCATGTGACACTGTGTAAGCTAAAAAATTACATGTAAAACATATCAGAAAAAGTGTGCATTAGAAAAGTGATAAAAATTAGTCTGTGTGCTTTTGAAAAAAAATTATAGAAACATTAAAAATACAACCCCAACTGTGTTTGAAATCAGTATTTCTGATGGGAATCCTTAATCCACAGGGCTAAACAGTCTTTGATTAATATTTATGGGAATTTACAGGTATCGTATTTGACCAGCAGAGGGCTCGTATACTCCAGGATTGCAACAGAAACATTAATTCCTTGGCTTCTATGTACTCTGTTCTGGCCAAGATTTTTAAAAATGGGTTTCTACACTTAAACTCCTAAATCTATATTTAAATGTTTAAGTAACTGGCTTAATTTAAGAGACTATGAAACCTGAGTACTATTATTCTGATGTATCTATAGTACACTGCTGATTTTGACATCTCAACAATCACTCTTCTCATCTGGCAGTGTTATCAGAGAGCTGTGTAGCCAGAAGCTCTAGTCTTCATGTCCTCAAAGCTTTATCATAAATGTTAATGTCAACAATATGCTAATAACATGCAGCTCTATGTATTTTTTTTATCCCAGGGTAGCTACCAAGTGTATAGCAATTTGATCATTAACTTAAATCCAACTGGTTTGAACTGAAGCCAGAAAAGACTGTGTAATGCAAATCAGAAACGGTAAACCCTTGGCAGACCACGTGACGATAATTACCTCTCTTACAGGCCTGGGGCAGAGCTGCGTCCTATGAGCATATTATTGACATTAAAGTTTATGATAAAGCCTTGAGGAAGGGAGGACTAGAGTCTTGGGCGCCACAGTTCTCTTCACACCTTTTAGGGGTCAGGGCACAGGTGTATGCATGTCCCTAATTAATAGGAAGAGCTACTTTGGAAGGAGCTGTAGACTGGACACTATTCAGAATCTTGACTTTCACTTACCTGTATTTTATCTGAAACCTCACAATAATAGGAAGGGCAGAAAACTCTATTCCTTGACACATGCAGAGATCTGGCCTTTTACCTGGACAGGACAAGGCCCTTAGATCTCAGAGGTTATTCATCTCTAACGTTGAGAGGAAATATCCTCCCAAAGGCTCTCAAAATGGATTTCCATCTGCATCTTCCTCTGCTGTGAGCTTGCAGAAGCCTCTCCTCAGTCTGTCAGGGCTCATTCTACTGGAGCTCAAGTGACCTCAGTGGTTTCCTTGCATGGAATCCCATTCTTTAAAGTCTATAGAGTGGCAACCTGGGACTCCATTCATGTTTACCAGGCAATGTGCCCTGATTCAAGCCTCTGCCAAAGAGGCTTCCTTGAGTTCAGTGATTCAGCCAACTGTGGAGCAGAGAATTTCCTTGCTCTTCAATAAACATGGCTTGGGCCTCATCCAAAGTGAACCCGCCCCCAGGGACCAGCACTTGAACAATGGAAGGTGACCTTATTGTCACTGGAATTCTTTGAGGTGTGTGATCCTCATGGTTATTCACATCCCACCCTCCTTCACCTCTGCTTATCTTCACATTTGTGCCAGAGAGGGAACTGAAGAGAGAGTTGGTCTGTACTACCCTTCATGATCTCTCTTGAAGGTGATGCAGAGCATAGGTGCAGACCAATGGATACTGCTATTCAAGAATTTCTGGTTCCGGGCTCCCAGAGTGTATGCACATCCACAGTGAATACCCAGGGACCACATACCTCCAATTCCAGTTTACAATAAAGTAAATAACCTTTCTTTTTGCTTCCCACTGACATGAAGAACACCCCACATGCTGTTTAGAAAAAGCACTTGTCTAAATTTCAGATTTTATAACAAGTTTCATTGCCAAGTGAATCATCAGCTCTAGTCCCAAACTACTTCCTTGTAAGCACTCCAAAAACAAAATAACTTCTCTTGATAGACTGCCTCCAATATATCATATACAGAAGAATTCAAGATTTCCAGATGATTCACAGTAAGAGGTGAGTGTGTCAAAATCAGGAAGAATTGGACCAGATAGCTCAGGAAAAAGAGCAGCAGATAGCAGCTGGCTTGTAGTGAGTACAAGTAAAGAGCAAGCTTTAGTTGCCTGAGGGGTAATAACTTGTACAGAACATGTTAAACAGGTTCTCAGTTCTGCAAGAGACTCATTGTAACTGAAGGTGTGGTTAAGTGGTATAACACTAATGCAACACCTATTGCACCCGTAAGGAAGGAACAAAAATTGGTGAGGTTTTAAGTCTAAGGAATATAGATAGTATAAAGTATGTTGTCCTGAACTGGAATCTTGAATTTCAGTCTAATGAGCACAAAAACGAATGACTTATTTCATGGCAGAAAAAGCTTCTGGCAGGAACTGGCGAAGAGACATTAGCTATGGTCCATTTGGGAACTGTGGAGAGAAGAGTAAATTACTTCCTACAACCCAATGCAGATGTCTTGTAATCTTAAAAAAACAAAAACTCACACCCATCCCTCAAAGGTTATAGTTTCATAAGTTAATGGTGTGATATAAAGGGCCAAGATGTTGACTGCATGTCATGCAGGTTTTTTGTCAACAGAGAGTTTCACCTACAGCTAATATGGAGTAGTGTTAGAAGAATTAGGAACTCTGCAGTCATATGGGAAATACATACATTTTGGGTGGAAAGAGAGGGGTCAAACTCAGGCACCAAAAGAGGAGGAATCAGGGAGGCACAGTTCCATCTAGGACAACTGCCAGCTGGTCAAATACATCAAAACCCAAACTTTTTGCTCTTCCCAAATTGATATGGGAAATAGACCTTTTCTGCTCCACTTTACTGAGGTAACCAAAAAATGGAGAAAAGGTTGGGGAGATAGGACAGCTCAGATTTTTCCAAGCCAGAGGGCTCTGCATGGCATGATGCTCGTGTCATCTTTCCCCCTTTTAGTGGAAAGGGAATCTAGTAGATCATTAAAGTAAATTCTTTGGATCCTCAGGCTACGATGGACGCTGCTAAACAGAGAGAATTTTGTAATAGGTAAAATGGAGTTGGTTTCTGGGATTCTGTCAGATTCAAGAGTTTCTAGAGATGGACAGAGTATAAGCCATGTGGAATCTTAGCTTAAAGAAAAAAAAGGAACTGAAAAAGAGAGATCCATATTTGAAAAATCACTCACTAAAATAAATGATTAAAATCAGTTCTTGATTGGAAAGAAAATTGTTGAAGTACTAGAGGAACAAGTCCATTTGAAATGTGTCTTGGAAGTACCTGCAAATACTGATTTGAAGTCCCAGCTCATAGAGAAAGGTATGTCTATAGTGGTGCTACATAACTCTGTCAGTGATCCTATATATGTAAATTCTACATCAAACAAATGAAGGGTGCATTATTTTTATTATTTTGTCCTACAGAGAGGCTGGGCAGCAAATCCTGAAAGCAGTTAAAATCATAGGGATCATTACTTATCCCATTTGTACGAGCACATCAGAAAAAGTTTTTGCCTTTTAAAAAGGTATACGAAGAGTCAGGAGTGGAAACAGGAATGTTATTCCGAGCAAAATTCCAGGCAGTAAAGAAAATGTTGGTCTTTAAGATATTATTAGCTTAAAGCCAACTAAACTGCCTAAAGCTCTCAAAAGAAGACTAATGTGCTTTCTTGTCGTTGACTGAATTAAGAGATATTTATCCCCCTCGCTGGCTCTCCAATGAGTAGAGTCCAATTAAGTTTGTCTTGATATTCAAAGTCCTGCCTGGAAGTTGTGTAAAAGATTGCCTTTTTTTTCACTAACACAGCCTCCCGCAACAGCAACATTCCAGCAGAATAATGAAACTGTCAGTTCTCAATAGAGAGTTGCTCATTAATGCAGGAAACAGAACTTTCACAGGAGGTCAACCTAGACTCTGGAACTTACGGTCACAGGCGATAAGAACAGACTAAATGCAGAACTTATTTCTGCCTCTGCACTTCCCTCAAATTCTTCCACAAATAAATCAAGCTTTTCCTCCTACAGGCAAAGAAGGAAGAAATAGATTATTCTTCCTTGAATACCTAAGGTGAAATCATGACCCTATTGAAGCCAATGGTACCAAGAGTTCATCCCTAATTTCTCTGGAGGAGTTCAGGGTATCATAAATGTATGTAGGGAGTCACATGATTCTTATTGCACCACCTCTAAAGGTGCATTGTGGTGATCTGATCTTGTTGATGCACCAAGTTCAAAAGGTATTTACACTCTGAAGATGTCATACAAAATACTTCAAACTGAATAGCCAGCTCTGACCTTATTGTAACAACTGGTCAGGCTCCCTTGAGAGAGAGGGCCAGATTTTCAAAAATATTTAGGTGGCAGAAGATTTAGACAGGCTCCTAACATGTTTGCTGCCTAACTTCTATTGATTGTTTTATGGGAGTTAGACACCTAACTTGCTTAATAAGCTTTTCAAAAGCCCGTAAGCACTTTCCTAAGTTTTTAGCTATCTAAAGACCTTTGAAGATCTTTGGAGAGAAGAGTAAATTCATAGTCCCTAGAACTGCCTCTTGCTTCCTATTGGCCTTGAATGCTCTGAGGTGTAACTTTTTTGGATGTAAGCTTTCCCCTGCACCAAAGATTCTACCACCCACTCCATGACATTCATCGGGATTTCTTGGGATTTTAAACTGAAGACTCAGCAAGTGATTGGAAACTTCTTCACCATTTGCCGAGAAAAAGGAGCTAACAGGTTAAAGACACAAGGGACTGCTGAGCCTTCTGTTAGGGATAGAATGTACCCACCTTTACTCAATTCCTAGGGCTCAAGGTGTAACCTAGTTGATTTAGGCACCCCACAGCCATTCCCACTTCCTAGCGCTCTAGGGGAAAGGCACCTACCCTTACCCACTTCCTAGGACTCTAGGCCACCCAGTTCCTAGGGCTTAGGGTGTAATCTTCTGCAGGTTTACAGGGTCCTTTACCACTGAAAGGCTCTTTCCAATATCCTTAACCTCTATTTGTTAACAATCATCCAAACAGAATGCACACACTAAGCATACAGTGCTCACCATAGACATAGGAACTAAGGGGGCAGGAGCTGCTGCAGCACCCCCAGGTTTTGCATGGGTTCTTGGCTGCCGACCCCATACCCAGCTGCTGGCCCATACCTAGCTGCTGGCCCATACCTAGCTACTGACTCTACATCTGGCCCTGTGCCCCCAAGCCCTGACCTGGCTGCCAGCCCTGCACTCTATCCTGGTACCAGGTCCACATCCAGTTCCAGTCCTGGCTACTAGCTCCATGGGGCAGTTAGAGGCAGGGGTCCTGGGAGGAGGTAGTCAAGGGACAAGGAGTGGACGGGAGGGGGGGTTGGATGGGTTGGGGATTCTGAGGGGGGCGGGAAATGGGAGGATAGGGGGTGAGAGCCAAGCTGTTTGAGGAGGCACAGCCTTTCCTCTCTGGCCCTCCATACAGTTTCGGAACCCCGATGTGGCCCTCACGCCAAAAAGTTTGCCCACCCCTGTGCTAGACACTGTGCAAACACAGAACAACAAGAAAGTGCCTGCTCAAGGAGCTTACAGTCTAGGCATGTATAGATCCACGAGATCTTTGTATGAAGTGAGAAATTCATTGATCTTATCCTGCATTCCAATTTATATTAACAATTTAGTCATTCAACATTTTCTATTATATTCATGCAAAAATATTGGTGACCTCTCAACTTCCCTCAGATGTTAACAAAAGACTATAGTCAAGAAGATTACCTTTGAAATATGAGATAAATTATGAATTCAAATTGTGTGTGTATTAATATTTCTCAAGTTTTCTCCATCCCTGTGGCTATAGATCTATTCTTACAACTTCTCAGTAGAAGAAAAAATCTGATCCAAAACATTTCACATGAACAAAAAAGCCAAGTTAGAAAAAAATAAATCCAATTGTATAAAGATGTAATAGCAATTGTCACATTAGGAAAGATTTAGCCATTTAAAAGGGTAACATTAAACAAGATACAATTACAGCTATTGCAGATTCAGTCACTCTCTGAAATTCTAAGCTCCCTCATGTGGCTCTAAGGGTCCTAATATTAGGAGCGAAGTTAATCTCATTTGATTATTTAGAGTGAGAATTACAATTACAAGTTTGTCCATCTCTTAAGCCAGGAGTGAACAAACTTTTTGGCCTGAGGGCCACATCTCAGAATAGAAATTGTATGGTGGGCCATGAATGCTCACAAAATTGGTGTTGGAGTGTGGGAGGGGGTGAGGGCTTTGGTTGGGGGTGCGGGCTCGGGGTGGGGCCAGAAATGAGGATTTCAGGGTACCGGAGCTTCAGGCTGGGGCAGGGGAGTGATGGCTCAGGCTGGGGATGAGGGATTTGGGGGGGTGAAGATAGATGCTCCGGGCTGAGATCGAGGAGCTCAGAAGATGGGAGGGGGATCAGGGCTGGGTCAGGGGATTGGAGCATGGAGAGAGGCTCGGTGGTGCAGGCTCCGGATGCGCTTACCTCAAGCGGTTCCAGGAAGCAGCGGTATGTGCCTTCTCCAATTCCTATGCAGAGGCGCGGCCAAGCACGCTGCACCATCCCCAGGCATTGCCCCTGCAGCTCCCATTGGAGCGCGTAGGAGCCAGAGCAAGGGCACGCAGCTGCTTCTGGGAGCTGCATGGAGTGGCCACAAATCCTGCTCCCCAGCTAGAGTGCCAGAGCAGGGCAAGCCCCAGACACTGTTTTCCAGCAGGAGCTCGAGGGCCAGCTTAAAAAGACTGGTGGGCCGAATCCAGCCCGTGGGCCGTAGTATGCACACCCCTGTCTTAAGCTGTTCTGAAAACTCCAACCTTAAATAGCAATTTTTTTTCCATCCTGTTTTTATGTGATGGAACTGTCTTTTATACTTTTATATAGTTGTGTGCACACACAAAGGCTGATTGTCAGTGGTGACCTCTAATAAATAAATGTACTTGTCATGAATTGCAGGAAAAACTGGTAACATCTACCTGATTTACAGACATAAACAGGTAGCTAGATGTCTGAGCGCTATCAAATATGCCCATGATTTGTTTGAGACACAATTTTTCTCAGTCATTCAGTTAGAAACTGGTTTGATGTCCAGTTGATAACCAGGCCCATAATTTCACTAAGAGTTCTTAATAGATGGAAGAAACTATATTGCAGATTTTAAAAGATTATTTTTTTAATTAAATTATTTTATGTCTTATTTGTTTTCTGATAAACCCCACTCAGGTTTTGGAGCCCCATTTTGGTAGGCAACGTACAAATTGCTAGAAAGGTACAATCTGCTCAGAAGAGTTTACAATCTAATGTTAATACAACACATACATATGATGGCACATTTATGGGTTGAAATTACACCTGCAGTTTGATGAAGGTTAGATATGTAAACATAGCATTGGCAAGGGTAGCAGTTAATCAGTCATAACAATGCTTGGAATTTAAACCCGGACTGGTTTCGGAATTTAAGAAATGGGTACAAGATGAGAAGAATCTCCAACCAAAAGTCAGACTAGAGGAGAACACAAAATAGTGCAGTTCTCCAAAAAGCAATAATTACTACAGTGGATTCCATGACACATAAACTAGATTGTTGGATGGCTGGGCACTATTCATAATATTTTAAAAAGCTTAACTAGTCAAATGCTAGGTTATTCCTACAGATACAATATACTCTTAAGACAATGAAGGAAGCAATATTTAAGCTGGTTTCTGATTGGCTGAAGTGAATAAATTTATTCTCTCAGCCATTGACTACATTGATTACATCTGCAGCAACTTTTAGTAAATAAAATCAGTCTTGCAAGGCCTTGCACCACTTTAACTAAAGACGTGTTTCTAAAAATGGATTCATTAAAGCAGTGCAAGTTTACACACTTACTTTGGTTTACAAGTAGTTTATTTTGATTTAGCACAATACTTTTTTTTAACTTAATGTAAATAGTATATTTGTTAAAGCTAGATTCAGTAATCTGGAGACCTTAAGCAAATGCTAAACTATCCTATGTGCATATTTGAATATCTATTAGCTGTTTACATAAATCCTAATTACCAGTGTGACAAAGCTCCAAGTTTGTACTTGTGGGTCCTGCGCTTCCTGGCAGATTGAGGGGCCTCAGAAACTCATCTAGGCCCCAGAGTGACCTCCTTTTCTCAGTATAATTGGCAAGAGTCTCCGCCTAGTGAGTTACCTTCATCACAGGCCAGTATGGAAGATGGAAAAGGGGGGGAGCCCGGGCCCACCCTCTACTCCGGACTCCAGCCCAGGGACCCTAGTAGTATCAGCTAAGATGGCTGACCTTTTCTCCACAAAACACAATACAATTCCCTGGGCTACTTCCCCACAGCAGTCTCTCCTTCTTCAAACCCCACTTCACCCTTACCTCAGGGCCTCCTTCCTTCTGTATGATATGTTGTCCACCACTCAGTCTCACCAACAGCACAACTTCCTCTCACAGCTCCTGACACCCACACCCACCTGACTAACTAGGAGGTTTTCATCTGGTTTCAGCCAGTCCCTGATTGGCTTCAGGTGTCCCAATTAGGCTAGCTGTTTCTACTCCTTTCTAGAAGGTTCTTAATTGGCCCCAGGTGTCTTGATTGGCCTGGAGTAGCCTTTGTTTGGCTATCCAGGGAACAGGGACCTGCACATCCTGAGACTAATATACCTGCCTTCCAGCACTCTCCTATATCCTTCTGGTCTGACTCCGTCACACCAGAGGTCAAATCTGACAAAGCAGCAGCTTGGATTGACCTTTAGAAAAAATGTAATGTTATGTTCCTAGCAGGCTCTGGTATCTTATCTGAGCTGGTGTCCAAGTAACTGGAGGATCTTCGAGACTCTGCCTCTCAATGCTTTTTGTCTTGGATTGGGTGGAGCATTGCAGTCAGGTTTCTAACTTCTGCTACCGGCTGGTGCTTTGGACTGGTCCTCACTAGCGCGGGGGATCGACTGTAGATATGCAATTTCAGCTACGTTAATAATGTAGCTGAAATCGGCGTATCTACAGCTGACTTACCTGCCGTCCTCACGATGGCGGCAGGTGGCAGCGCACTCCCTCGTCGACTCCAGCTTGCGCCTTTTGGCGAGCTGGAGTTACGGAGTCGACGAGGGCAGCGCTGGTGATCGATTTATTGCATCCTGACGAGACGCGATAAATCAATCGCCATAAGATCGATCTCTCCTGGCTCTAGTGAAGACAAGCCCTATCCCTGGTCTGGAAATGGAATCTGGCTTCTTCCTGGCATAAAATGAGGTATGTTCTGGCTGGGCTGCAAACCCTTTGCTGCATGCCAAGCTCATGCTATCCTTTACCCGTTGCTGGCAGGCTCTGGCTGCTGTTCCCAAGTCTCTGTGACCAAGATGAGATCGCTAGCCCACTGCCTGGTGTTACTCCAGCCACTTGAAGCCAGGGATGGGTTGGGAAACTGCTCTGTGATATTTTGCTGTGATGAGAGGTCTCTAGCTGAATCTCAGTTGTTAGGATACTAGAAATAACCATGGAGATATCTTGCCTAGAGCAGCCTTAACCAGACTGATATGTAGTCTATAGTCTGCCTGGGCATTTTTTGGTGAGGAATGGCGTTGTAGGATGTGAGAGGCCCTTTGATGTCCGTTAGAAAGTGGGTGGTGAGTTAAGAAGGGTGTGGTGTGTGGGGGTTTATTTTGTTTTTTGTTTTAAAAGCAGCCCTAGCAGTCACCATTTGGGCACCCAGCTGTGGGCCTTCACTGGCCACTGTCAAGGGGCTGAGAGCAGGGAATAATGCTGCTGTATGTGGAAATATGGAGGCTGGGCTAAGAAGAGCACACTTTTAGGGTCTGGGAGTCCTAGATCCCCATGATAATTGGCAGGGGAAGGAAAAGATTATGATAAATTTATAAGAAGATGGTTAATTTCTGTTCCTTTAGTTTCACCTTCTCAGGTGGTGTGAGACAAAAATCCTGACCTTTGGGTCATGCAGATTAATGTTGGGTTAGTGGGAAATAAACATTAACCATCTATGATTTATTAAAAGATGAAAGCTCTGAATTACTGGAATGGATAGTGGGTGATACTGCTGTTCCAGTTTTAGAACAGTTTTCACCTGCTGGATATTTGGTCCATCATGAACCAAGAGGGTATCAGCAGAGAGGAGTGACCTAAAGTGCTAGGAGGTCTCCCTCTCCCAAACTAGATCTGATAGTGTGTCCATTAAGTATGTGAGTCCCAGGATGGAATTAAGATGGCACTATTTTAGTGTGCCGCTTGCCCTGCTGAACTCTGAGATTGCTTCATGACTAAATTCCTCACTACTGGGGCATTAAAAATGTTTAAATTTTGTTTTCAGATACATTCATATTGATGTAGAAGCTGAATCTGCTGAGGAAGATCTGGATTTTCTGGCCATCAGGATGACCATGGGCATATCTCCGGTAGTTACTTACTCATCTTATACATCTTGTCATTCTTGGGACCTGGTTTTTGGACTGGGATTGGAGACTATGCAAATAGACCTCAAACCTGTGTCATGGACCAACCATTATCTTCTCTGCTTTGAGTCTTGGGATCATCTCTCTTATCAGGGAAAAAGACCTGTTTTGATGTTTGACCTTTGAAGATTAATGGAACCAGAAAGGTTCCAGAGAGCTGAGTGAAAATCTTGTTACATTAACCAGTCAACCACTCTATGGGGTTTGTTGGACATTATTCTACTCTTTTGTCCTCTACCATTGATGATGTGGCCTGTAAGTGCCTTCTTTGCCGACTTCATTCTAACAGGTAACCCTGGTTAATAGATGATCTGCAACCAGTGAAATGAGAGAAAAGATGGCTAGTGCACCAGTGGCAGAAGTTTCTTGCTAAGGCTGTTTGTAGTGTAAACACTGTTTTAAACTGTGGTTGTGAGAATGGGGAAAAAAAGTTCCTTTCCACTATTCTAGCACCCACAAAGTCTTGGGCAACAGATTTGTTTCAGGTGATAGTCTGGTCAATCCAGACTGTCTCAGTTCAGTAGCTAGTATGGATCCCTCCAGTTGGAAGGTAATTGTTGGCTATTTTGCAGACAAGATTGATCAGACTGGGGGAGGGGGTAATCTATTTCTGTAGTGGCAGAACAAGGTCTTGAGGGAACATGGGCCTCATTTTTGCTGCTAGAGTTTTAGACAACTATGCTTCCTGATATACTGGAGTTGCTTGGGAGAACTTCATCCCACAACATGTACTTTGGATTCAGATCCTTCGTAGATGGTGAAAGCCAATGGGAAAGTATTGGGTCGCTTACTTGTGGAGATTATCAACACCACTCTTTAAAAGGGCAGGGTGGATGCAACAGAGTGGCCTTTGCTCTAAAAGTCATTGCTGAACTTTGACAATCTTGCTAATTACCAACATCTTCCCTTTTTGTGTATGATTGTGGAGAAGGCTGTTGTGAGACAATGATCACAATATTTAAATTCCTTTGATCTTCTTGACCCTTGTCAGTCTGGGCATAGACCTGGCTATGGCTGGTGGTATTACATCTGTCAGCTGCCTTTGATACAGTTGATCCTGAGGTGTTGCTGCTTACCTACAGACCCTAGCGAGAGCATATAGGATTGCTCTTCAGTGGCTTTGTTCTTTTCTCTTGGAGATATCTCTTCCTGAGGAGCTTGAATGTATGGGGTACTGCAGCGCCCCATTATTTCACCCCTCCTCCCAACATAAATATAGGGCCAGTAGGAGCATTAGTATGGAGGCATTAGGTTTGGTGTTTTCAGTATGCAGATGACATGTGACTATCTTGTCTGATTTGGAAGATTTAGTTCAGTGCCTCAGCCAGCATCTAGCTGGGGTTGGGGCATGGAGGAGGGTGAACTGGCTCAACTCACATAAGACCTGCTGCTCCCCTCCTCTGCACCTCTGCAGCAGCACCAGGTAGGCATAGTGGCAGGGAAGCCCCCAGTGTTCTTGTCCCCAGCAACAGCCAGGGTGCAGCAGGGGAATCCCCACCATCCCCTAATCTCATCCACAGCAGAAGCTGGGGGTGGTGTCAGAGTAAGACTCCAGTGTCCCAGACCCTGGAAGAAGCAGGGGATGGGAGCAGCAGGGGAAGCCCCAGTACCAGAACCCACTCTGCGGCCCCAGGACTAGAGGACCTCTCACTACCTGCCAAGGCCTCAGGGCTGGGGGAGTTCTCACTCCCCACTGCATTCTAGGGTCGTGATGGAGGGACAGAGCTTCTCTGGTCTTACGGCTGCAGGGATAGGGTCGATTAGGGGGGATCCTGGGTGGAACAGGGATGGAGTTCCAGGGAAGGGGCAGACCTTCAGATTCACACCACAATGCTCTATCATTTCATGGATGTAGATAAGTGGGGGCAAGAGGGACTTTAGGTCCCATCCCCCAGATAATTTAGGAATTGCATTAATAAATACTGAGATTGGAACAGAAGTTCATTTATCTCACTTTATTAAAAGTAGATGTGATTGGTTGTACCCCCCTTCAAGAGTGCCACCTGATTTTCTGGGGTCCCCCCAAGCCCACCTGTCCTACTAGCCTGGGTTCCCCTTACTCTGTGCCGCTGTGACAAGCTCTAAAGCCCTCTTTCAGCACACACCTAGCTGTGTAAGGTGCCACAGGACTCACTGTCGCTTTTGCAGATCCAGACTAATACAGCTGCCCCTCTGATACTTGACACCCAGCTGTAGAATCAGTTTGCAAATAGTGCTGCATGCGAGGACTCAGCTCAGGAATTGCCCAGCACACAAGTGCAAGCACCCTCTGGAGTGTAAACCCAAAATTATATTGTCTTGCACTGTATAGAGGTCTATATAGTGTAAACTCAGTAAATTCGCTCCCTCTCTCAATGTGGAGGAACATGTGCACAGCTTTCCCCTTCCCCCAGCTATGAATTGCACAAATTGGGTTTTAGAATAAACAGAAAACAAGTTTATTAACTACAAAAGGTACATTTTAAGTGATTATAAAGGATAGCAAACAGAACAAAACATGCAAACTAGGCTTAACACATTAAATAAATTGGCTACAAATAATAATTATCACTCTAAGTCTTGTTTTATGCAGATTGCTGTTTCTTGAAGGTAAACTGCACTGCTTGCAGCTTAAATCTCCAGGTATACCCGTCACAGGCTGACCTTTGTTGTCAGCGCCTGCCTCCCACAGCTTAGTTCTTTTGTTTCTTCAGGAGTTTTCAGCAGTCTTCCTTCTTGGGGAAGGAAACAGTGGATTAAGAGCCCAGATTAATTAACTCCCCAGCCTTAAATAGGATTTGCATATGGTGGTAATCCTTTGTTTCCCAGTTTGACACACACACCCTTCTGTGGAAAAGTACCATCATTTCAAGATGGCATCCTGTATCAGGTGATGTGATCGCATGACCCTGCAGTGTCCAAGTAGTATCCCAGGAAACTTCTCAGGAAGGAGGGAGATTAACATCTTCAAAGTCCTATTGTCTTTCCTAATGGCCCATCCAGGCTGTTTGCATACTATCTGCTGGGTGGTCTCCAGGAGAAAATGCAGTTGTCATTATTACATAGTCAATATTTCTAACTTCAGATATGGAAATGATACAAATTGGATAATCACATTCAATAAATCATAACCTTTCCAATGATCCCTCACATGACCCATCTTGCATAAATCATATTAGTTTTGCAATATTCTTATCATAACAATATTTCTATGAAGCATATGGCATGTGATGTCACAGTAGACAAATTTTGTAATGGACAAAACTACCCATCAACATGAAATTCAACAACTATTTTATTTTTAACACTAGCCCCCACAAGTTAAAATAAATTGTCTATACTCTTACATTTGATCTAACTCGTGGTAAATGAGTTGCCCATGTTTGCCAGATAGCTCTATGATGTTGGGAGTCAAAATTTCTAGGTTCTCTTTATGGATGTGGAAAGGAAGATATGGTCCACTAGTCAGAGCAGTAGTTATAGGCTGGATAATGACTTACACAGACTTGGCACACTACTTACAAAAGACAGAAGTGATCAATGGATATGACTTGGGTCTGCCATATTTAAGACCTGGATCCTATTCCTTACTCTGACAGAAGTGACCTTGTTCAACTTCTGTTGTTTTAGTTGTAAAGTAGGGAGGACTTACAGTTGCTTTTCCTTAGGTGAGGGGTATGATACCTTAGTCAATAGAAAGGGTTAAAAAAGGTACATAGGGATTAACACTCTGCAGAAGAGAACTAGTGGTCTTTTGGTATGTTGTCTAGTACACATTCCCTTACACTACAGGGTATATTGTGGAAGGGAGTCACTCTCCCCTCCTGCACCCACTGGGGGCTAGGTGGGCATAGCTATATTGGTCAAGGGTGTGCATTTTTCACAACCCTGAGCAATGTACCTAGACTCAACCTAAATTTTAATTGTAGTCCAAGTCTAGATCTTAATATGGCTGTCCAGTGATATACATGTGAATCCTGTTTATTCCATATTCACATGCCAAAAGTGTGATAAAAATGTAATAATAATGGGTCAAGGATTGCGGATAGCTGGTTAGCAATCCCTTGACCAAATCTAACTTGTACCAAGATATTTAGGCCAACCCCTCAGTTGGTATACTAGCTTCCAGGAGGACCACCTATACACATTTTAGAGAGTCCTGAAAATTCAGCTTTAAATTGAAAGGCTACTGGAATCTTGGTTACATAATGACGTGTGGGTCACTCCAGGATCACTTCCCTCAGTTAGGTGCCCAGCAATCCACAAAAACAAACCATCAGTTGAAGCAGAAAACAGACTTTTTTATGTCACAAAAGAGTGCTCATTGTCAACTTACTTTTAAAAAGAAATTTCTGCTCCTGAGACTAGCTGCTGTGATGTCCCTTCCACCCGACTGCGGGAAATTATTGCCTTGACTGAAGTGTGTGCCAGTGCTGGTAGGCTGAGTTTACCTTCTGCAATGGCTTTAACTGTCACCGTTCAGGGACTGTGAGATCTACTTCAAAGGTAACTGTTTGAAACGAATGTATTTTACAGTCTAATACCTGTTCCATCTTTGATACTGCAAGGATGGGCCTAAGGCAAAAGCCACGCGCCATACAGGCTGGTAGGATCTGCAATTGGTGTGCAGGGCAGTTCTCTCCCAGCTGTGTGAGGAGCTTTCTGGGGAGTGCTGCCAAAAGGTTTCCTCTGCTCTCTGAATAACACCAACCGTGCAGCTGAATGCTTAAGAGCCAGGTTACAATGCACTCCTGTGAAGTGCCATAATCTGCCCGGTTTGAAACAGTCCGTCTCTTCATCTTCGCCCCGTGCTGACCCCATGAGATTCCTCCCACGCTGTGCGCGGGGCCTGCGCTGCGACGCTCCCACTGTCTGTGTCCACCCAGGGTGCCCCCGAGGCAGGCGTGTGTGGCGCTCCCGGGGCCCCAGTTCTGCCTCAGGGAGAAGCCGTTGTGTTCCGGCTCCCAGCGCCACCACGCGGTAAAACGTCAGGCGTGGCCCATCCACCTCCCGCGCCCGGCCTCCCCCTCAGGCTGCCGCGCGCTCCCCTTCCGGCCTACTCCCGCTTCAAGTGTCTCCGCCCCGTGAGCAGCTGAGCCGCCCGTGACAGCAGCCCGGCCACCCCTCACCCACCAACTGCGCACTCAGCCGAGCCCGCCTTCCCGATCCCCCTCAGAGCTCGCTCGTCTCCCCTGCGATTGGCCGGGCGCGTTGTCTCTCCGGCGCCTCCCGCTCCCATTGGGCGAGCCCATGGCGCCGCGGCCCTGCTCCCCGCCCCTCCCGGTGCTCTCGGTTGATCCGAGCGGAGAGTAAATAGAAGCAGGAGCCCAAAATGGCGGAGTCTCGCAGTCCTGTTCGCGGTGCCGCGCCGCCGGAGCAGGAGTCATTCGGCGCCAGGCCACCTCCAGCCGCCAAGGCCTCCCGGGGGCCCCAGCCGGCCGCCAAGAGGCTCAAGGGAGCTGAGGAGAAGGGCCTGAAAGGCCCTAAGCGCGTCAACGGCGAAGGGGGCGGTGGTGGCGGCGGGAGTAATAGGCAGCCGCCGCCACCAGCGTCGGGCTACGGCGGCCCCACCGCCTGGGGCTTCGCGGCGCTCCCTGTCGGCCCATCCGCGGGCGGAGGAGGAGGCTTCGCTTTCCCCTCTCAACTGCACGGCAAGCTGTTGCCGCCCGCCGTGTTGCTGCCGGCCCCCTCCCACCAGCACCGCCACCACAGGCACCGCCTGGACCCGGCCGCCGACGGGGGTGGCGGCGGCGGCAGTAGTAGCAGCAGCAAACCCAAGAGGCCCAAGGAGAAGCGGGACAAGGAGAGGAGGAAGCACGGGGCCCTGGCGGCGGGAGGCGGCCTGAGTGCGGCCGGCCGGGAGGAGAACGGCGAGGTGAAGCTGCTGTTGCAGAAAGGTGGGTGCCCGGAGCTGCACTCCGTGGCGCAGGGTCACTGAACCCTCAACCCCGCCCCCCCCGACACTGGAGAAGCCGCCGGTTTCAATGGAGACGGGGGGGGGATGTTGAGGAGGAGCTGGGGGAGTAAGCAAAGGGGGGATGGGGCAGGGCCTGGAGGGGGGCTGCACCGCGGGGGTGGGGTGGGGGAATGGAGGGCGTGGCTGGCAGGTGGGGGTTTCCCGGCCACAGGGCTTTGGGTCTCCCTGAAGCTGCTGAGCTGGGAGCAGGAAATGGTTGTAATTTGTAATGTTGAGTTACTCTTTGATCGGAATGGCTGCTTCTCCTCTCCCCTCCCCCAACAGGCTCCCCTCGTTGGCCTGTTAACGATGTTTCTAGGGGAGTACGCCCGCGTCTACCCCCGACCACGGGAGGGGCCGGGGATACCTAGGCTTGGAGCGCACGTTGCGGGGAGAGTTGCTGTTGTGTAGGTTTCGTAGAGAAGGCGGCAGCAACAGCTCGGTCTGGCGGATCTTGTCAAGAAAGGGGGTGTGGAATTAGCGATGGCGTCAGCTGGAAGCTGCCAGAGGCTTTAGGTTTTCATACCTATTAGGGAAATAAGGATGGCTAGTGGTCTGATTCAGTTCATCAAATGAAACTGTTCTTGCCATTGCTGTGGAAATAATGAATATTCTGAGAAAGTGTAAGCTGCAAATGCTTTCCCGTAACATGAGACCCTGGTGTGTGTGTGTTTCCAGGCTGTTTTGTGGGTTGTGCCATGCAGTAGCAGAGAACATGCATGCCTCTAGACTCTAGAGAGGTGGCCATTGAACACCCCGTCTGAATGCCAGAAGATCATCACGGTTAAAATTTCAAAGTAATACTTAAGAGGTCTCAGAAGAAACTGAAGGTGTTTTGGGTTGACTTAGGTGGATGAACATAACTATAGAGAGGTTTAACTTTCCTCTGGAGGAGAGGTAGATAATGTGTTGGCTTTTCACATTCAACCAAAATCATCATTCAGCGTTTGAGTCTACAAGCCCCACTTCCTATGTAGGTTGAGAAGAATGTAGAGCAGGGGTAGGCAACCTATGGCATGGGTGCTGAAGGCAGCACACAAGCTGATTTTCAGTGGCACTCGCACTGCCTGGGTCTTGGCCACTGGTCTGGGGGTCTCTGCATTTTAATTTAATTTTTAAATGAAGCTTCTTAAACATTTGAAAAGTCTTATTTACTTTACATTCAACAATAGCTTAGTTCTGTGTTTAAACTTATAGAAAGAGACTTTCTAAAAACATTAAAATGTATTACTGGCATGTGGAACCTTAAATTAGAGTGAATAAATAAAGACTCGGCACACCATGTCCAAAAGATTACGGACCCCAATTTAGAGCAATTCCTGATGTTTAGGATTATTTTAGGCTAGTGGCCATTTTAGTTAAAACTTATAGCTGTTGTTTTAAGAATTAGGCTCTTTGTATTAATAACTATAGTCATTAATATTAGATTGTAATCCTGTGAAGACTTTAAGGACATGCTTAGCATTGTGAATAGTTCTATATATTATTCACAAGCTTAAAGTTAAGCATGTCCATAGGTGTTTGTGGGATTGGGGTCTTAAACACTTGATGTTTCTGGTATTTAAATTGACAAACTAGAGACATAATAGTTGAACAAGTAAAATACTTAAGACTAATTTGGGGAAGAAAATATCTTAGTCTCACCAAAAACATTTTTTTCTTTTTAAAGGTAATTCTTGATATGTTTGTCTAATAGGGATGAAGTCCTTTTGCCTGCTAGGAAAATGTCTACTAAGAGCTACCCAACGGTATCTTTGCTACAAAGTTTTGGAAAAAAATATCTGCTTGTACAGAGTGGTATTATATGGTCTCAATGTGTCATAAACATAAATGCATCTGTTACAATAGCACAATAAAATGTCTGTCTTTAACAGATACTGTGTGATAAAAATGATTGTCTGAGGAAGCTAGGCTCCCATGAAAATAGCGGTTGGCCCTTTATGAGAGATGCCACAACAAAGGCTTTTCTCTGGGGAATAGAGATGGTATATGGACAGGCAAAAGTACTTGACTTTTTAGCTGTAAAGTGTCGGCAACCTTTCAGAGGTGGTGTGCCGAGTCCTCATTTATTCAGTGAAATTTAAGGCTGCACATGCCAGTCTGAAAGGGGCGGGGCTTCGGGCAAAAGGGGAGAGGCTGAGGGGGTCAGTCTGCCTCCACTTTGGGGTTTCTGTCCGCAGGCTTCTGCCAGCTTCTGCCAGCCCGCTGCCATCCTGGATTCCCTACAGTCAGGTTAGCAGTGGGAGCTGACTGGGGCAGGCAGTGGGACCCCGGCTGGCTGGAGCCTGCAGGGGAAACCCCAAAGCGGCGGCAGATTGAGTGCTTAGCCCTCCGCTGCTCTGCAGTTTCCCCCACTGGCCCCTTGTGAGCTGGGGTCCCACCACCTGCCCCACTCAGCTCCTGCTGCTAGCCTGGGTGTTGGGAACCCGGGCTGGCAGCGGGCTGAGACCTCAGCTCCCAAAGAGCCAGCAGGAGAAACCCTAGAGCAGCGGCGGGCTGAGCGCTTAGCCCGCTGCTGCTTTGGGCTTTCCCCTGCTGGCTCCTTGGGAGACGGGGTCCCACCACATGCCCTGCTCAGCTCGTGCTGCCAGCCTGGGTTTCCTACACCCAGATGAGCAGCGGGAGCTGCGTGGGGCACGCGGTGGGACCACGGCTGGCAAGGGGCCAGCTGGGGAAACCACAAAGCGGCGATGGGCTGAGCTCTTCGCCGCGTGCCAGGGGAAATCAGCTCTCTTGCCACAGGTTGCCGACCCCTGCTGTAAAGCCTTGTGAACATTTGTCCTAATCTTTCAATTATTGCTTGAAAAATCCCTGCGCCCCAATGGGTAAAACTTTTTTCAAAGCAAATGAGGGCCACTATACATCAATTTTCTTAGCATTGTGCGGTGTCTTTGTTTTTTTTAATCTCGCTCTTTTGGCTGTAATTATAACTTTCTGAATGTGAACTTAATATAAGCTGAAGCAGTGTCATCATCCTGAGTCTGCAGCCAGACAGTTCCCCTGCTTTTATTGCTGGGAAAACGATGAGCAGCATCATGACATTTACAAGGTCAGTCACTTTTTCATTGTTGGTATTCAGAACATGGTGGACAGTATTGAAACAGTAAATTTCACATTTGCTTGAGGAAAGCTCTGAGCATTGGCAGTGGTACGTACTGGAATTATTCAGAGGAGAGGAGATCCCAAAAGAGACTGAGGGGGAATGGTATAGGGCAGAGGTATATTCTTCAAGCTCTGATTTTGGTGTTTTAGGGATGGGGATAAACACCTCCTGGTGGGATGTCTACCATGCTTTCCAAATCTTGAGTTTTCTGTGTGTCATAGCAAATTGATAGTATAACTAGGAATCATGAAACTAAATTTAAAAAGGGAAAATGTTACCTGTATACCAGTGCTTCCCAGCACTTCCAGACCACTGTACCCTTTCAGGAGTCTTGTTTGTCTTGTGTACTCAGGTTTCATCTCACTTTAAAACTACTTACTTTTATATTTTTATAAGCATCACAACACTCTATTACTAAAAAACTGGTTACATTCCCATTTTTAGCATATAATCATAAAATCAATTAGAATATAAATATTTTACTTACATTTCAGTGTATAATGTATATAGAGTAGTATAAAAAAGCCATTATATGATGTTTTCGTTCCTATTGATTTGGCTAATGCTTTTTATGTAGCCTATTATAAAACTAACAAATCTAATGAGTTGGTGTAACCCCGGAAGTCTTCTGTGTATCCTCAAGGGTATGCGTACTCCTGGTTGAGAACCACTGCTGTACATAATAAATTCCTGGCATATGTAGTAGACTGTAGAAACAGTCTTCCAAGACACATTGTGATGGTCCTGTTTTAGATGCATAAAACTAGGTTGGAAAAGGCACTGACTAGTAAATGTACCTTAAGGAATAATCCTGAACTGGCTGGGAAATAGCATTTTTAAAACAGGTCTCTGTGTCAGCTAGTCTTTTTGTTAATAGTACTGAGCTCTGCTTTTCAGCTGTTGTGTTGCTGAAATGAGAAATAGCAGTTGGCCAAGAAACAGAGTACTGGGGCTTTGTTTTTATAAAAAATATTAATTTAGTGTAATACTAAAGATCTAAATGTCTCCAATACATTTCAGAAGCAAGTCTTTCCATTTTTATAATGGGCAGGTGAAGAAACTCTTCACCTTGTAGCAATTATCAAGAAAAGTTATCTTTGCAAATCATTCTCTCTTTCTGTTGGCAATGGCATCTCCATTGTCCTAATTTTTTATTTTATGATGGCTAGAGAATAAATATTTGAAGGGGAGAAAGTAAGTGGGGTTTTCTCCTTCTTTTCAATTGATTGTACTTAGATCTTTAATCAGTCAGAGCTGATGGATTTTTGTTCACTTACTGGGCATCCTCCTTTTGGTGAGTGAGCTCGTTACTGAGGAGCCTTCTCTTCCTGAGTAATGCAAAGAAATTAAATCTTGTAGACCAAGGATGTGACACTCATTTGGATGAGGAGGACAGATCCTCTGTTTATGTTCTGAGAGTCCAGGTATAAATTCAAAATGGCATTCTTCCCTTCTTCCACAATGACACTAATGATAGTAGGCAATTCCCACAGAGATCAAGGGGACAACAGAGTGTTGTTTCTAAACTTTCTTTTCTGCAGCAGCTCTTGGTTCCTGCTTCTTGAGAGCTATTTTCCCTCTTAACCGTTTCTGTCCATCAGAATGATTGGTTAATGTTGACTTGGCAGTGCCATCACATGATGATCTTAATGTTGACACTGGAACATCATAACTTTTGATTTAAACTGTGTTCATCTTTTGGGAGGTTCTGTGCAGCTATGAACGTGAGAAACTTTTTTTTAAAGAGCTTAAATTCCACACAATCTGAGTACATATTCCTGGGGAAAATCTGTACCACTGCGCAAAGCAGAATGTGTGCAGAATTTCCTTTTCCCCAACAGAATGGATGCTGCAGAGCTGCTGGCTGCCACTAGGGGCCACTGAACCAAGCAGAGTCTAGCTTTCCAACTTGCAAATAGAAGATACTGCTGGGGCGGGGCGGGGGGGGGGGGAGGAGGAGCTGGAGGTTCTGAGGAGCTGCAGTTCCCAGCAGACTCTGAAGGAAGGAGGTGGCTTGCAGGAAACTCTGAACAAGCCTGGAACCCAGGCTGTTTCTCCCTCTGGATTCCTTGGCTTTGGAAGGCACCCACCAGTTGGGCTCTGTGGGGGAGTGGTTGCAGGTGTCTGGGCTGCAGGGGCTGGTATTGGTCTCTGGGCTAGAGTGGAGGCAGCGGCTGGGCTCTGGGAGAGAGGAAGAGGGAGTAGAAAAACCAACTGGGTTGTCATAGAGGTTTATTTAACTCTACTCTGGGGGAATCTTCTCTCGAATGTGAGTTTATGAATGATGGTTTTAAATTATTAAGATGACACTTAGAAGTGACACACAAGACTGGTAGGCAGATAAAAGGGTAATGGGGCGGGGTAAGGAATGGAACAGAGGGCATGTCTAAGATCAGAGAGCGTGGATCATATCAGTTTTCTTGGGCTCAGGCTGCAGCCTTAGCTCTAGGACCCTCCTTCCTTGTGAGGTCCTAGAGCTTGGGCTCTAGCCTGAGCACGGAAGTCTGCACTGCAGTGGAACAGCCCCATAGCCCAAGTCAGCTGATATGGGCCAGTTGCAGGTTTTTCATTGCAGTGTAGACATATCTCGAGAGAACAGTTTCTGGCTTGTGGTGTGTCTTGGCTGATGAACCTAGTGTGTGTGGGGTGGTTCTTAAATCCACGAAAAGAAAATGATTTCTTTATCCTCCAGCCTTCTCTCACTTTCCTTCTGCAGATCTCCTAATGTCATAGGAAGGGGATCCCTGCTTCTGTAGCCCTTCAGGGGGAGACAAAGTGAGAACAAGGAGGTGGTGGGTGGACATTGTTCCCTTCCTTGTGTGCCCAGGTCTCAGAGAAGTTGCACTTTCTTTTTCCAGCACAGTCTGCCTTGTGTTCACACACAGATGAGCTTCTGTCTGATTATCTTGCTAACTAAATTAAGCCACTTCAGAATTGACTTAACTCTGTTTAGTTGGAATTCAGTTGGTGCAAGCTCTGTGTGGATGCATTGTCATTCTGATATAAATACTTCAGTTCAATTAGTTTTTCTACAGCTATCCATACTGCACTTGGTCACTGCTGAACTGACCTGTCTGGCTAATTATGTACATTCCACAGCTCCAGAGTCGGGGTCCATTAGATAAGATATCCTCTGTCTTTGCCTCCTACCCCCACTGTCAGATCTATTATCTCTTTGTGACTCAGACTCATTGCAAGGTGTGAGGCAGTGGTAGTCCCCCATGCTTCCACATGGTCCTGTAAAGAAGTCCGTGGACTTAATTTTGCCAGGGGGAGAAAAAGCACAACCAGTCTCATCACTCCAATGGTCGCTAGAATGCTAAGCCTTACTAAATGAAGAAAATGGATTACTTCTGGGGCAAATCTCCATGCCGGGGCAAAGCCAAGGAGCAGCAGCAGAACTCTAAAATACACAGGATCACAAGGCCTCTGGCAGCATGCACACTACATGTGCATGCTATGAAGGGTTGGATTTTTGTTTGAGCCCACAGAAGGGGAGAACCTCCAACAAGTTTTAGGTGGCCTCTTGGTTTTCAACATAAGAAGCTCTGAAGTCTCTTATGGAGACAGAAATTCCAATACTGCCCATCTGAATGACTGGGTTACATTCTGATCAGTCTCTGAGGAAAAGGGCTAGTGAATATTTGAAATTAAAGTTTAGGGTTCTAGCAGCCCTCTGTTGGCTTAATTAAGCATGAGAGAGTTGTCAAGAATCAGAGGGGTAGCCGTGTTAGTCTGGGATTGCAGAAGTAACAGAGTCCTGTGGCACCTTAAAGACTAACTAAAGTATTAGAGCATAAGCTTTCGTGGGCTAATATCCACTTCGTCAGATGCATCCAACAAAGTGGGTATTAGCCCACGAAAGCTTATGCTCTAATACTTTAGTTAGTCCGGTGGCACCTTAAAGACTCTTTGTTACTCATGATAGGGTTGACATTACCTGACATAATTCTACAAAGAGAAATTTAGTAACTTTTGATACTCAAGGCTAGTGTTTAGAATTGTAATAAAGGTACTAAATCACTGTTAAGGCAGTCTAATGAGGTAATTTTTCTCTCTTGCTACAAATTGGCAAAACATTATAAAGAAACTGTATTTACCTGCTGTTCTAATGGGTCCTAATTCAAGAACCAACTCTGTTTTTGTAGTGGAGAGACTGTCTGCTTCTGCTGTCCCAGCAGGGTAGGTGGAGTCCTTCCTCAGCACTTCCTTGGTCATGCGACAGTAGTTGATTCCTTACTTCTGCTGTTCCAGCTCTTTCAGAATTTTTGGCAGGCTTAACTTTTTTAGGGGGTTTCCCCAACAGAAATAGAAAAATGAAAATTGCCAGGGTTGCATTACTTCACTTTACATCGGCTGTGGATTCTGCTTGACATTCAGACAAACTTTGGGAAAATATATTTTTCTTTTTCACACTTAGTGGAATTGGAAGCATGTCTTTCTTTTTTTTTTTTTTAATTTAACCCTTTCACTTTATTTGGTTTGCTTTCATTTCCTTCATATTCTATATGATGCTTCATGTGAACACTTTCTCATTCCCCTTTACTTTCCTCAGTAAAGTAGGAATTGCTAGTCGTCTTTCACTTTCAGAACATAGACAGTAGGAACTTTCTCAGCTATCATTATAAACTTTCCAGAAGCTTTTTAAAACTTACTTACTGAAAAATCACACACACTCACCCCCCCCCCCCACGTGCAGCAAGTCGAAGCGCTTTAAAGCACTCGTGTGAACAGCCTCAGCTAATCCCCTCGTGGAGGTGGATTATCAGGAGTGCTGGGAGAACTCTCTCCCAGTGCTTGTGCGTGACCACACTCACACTTCAAAGTGCTGCTGCGGGAGCATTCCCATGATAGTGCTTTGAAGTTTCCAGTGTAACCATGTCCTTACAGTGTAATTTGTGATTGACTACTGATGTGAGTTACCATCTGGAAAACTAATGCAATGCAGCTACAGTCTTTGATGTTCTACAACAGGGGTAGGCAACCTATGGCATGTGTGCCAAAGATGGTATGCAAGCTGATTTTTCAGTGGCACTCACACTGCCCTGGCCACGGGTCTGGGGAGCTTTGCATTTTAATTTTTAAATGAAGCTGTTTAAGGTTTTTAAAATGTTTAGTTTACATACAGCAATAGTTTAATAGACTCATAGAAAGAGACCTAAAAATGTTAAAATGTATTACTGGCACATGAAATCTTAAATGTAGAGTTGTCAGGCTTCCCTCCACATTCCGAACTCTAAGATACAGATGTGGGGACCCACATGAAAGACCCCCAAGCTTAATTCTACCACTTTGGCTAAAACTTCTCCAAGGCACAAATTCCTTGTTCTTGAACAGTATCGCTGCCACCACCAAGTGATTTAGACAAAGAATCAGGGAAAGGACCACTTGGAGTTCCTATTCCCCCCCACAAGTCCTACACCCCTTTCCTGGGAAGTCTTGAGAATAATATCCTCACCAATTGTTACACATGAGCCCAGACCCAAACACCTGAATCTCTAAAACAATGGAAAAATCAGTTAGATTATTAAGAGAAGGATTTTATTGAAATAAAAGGTAAAATAATCACCTTCTATTAAATCAGGATGGTAGATAACTTTACAGAGTAACAAAAGATTCCAAAACACAGAGGAACCCCCTCTAGCTTTAGTTTCAAAGTTACGGGGCGGGGGGGGGGGGAGGGAGGGATAAATCTTCCTCTAGCAAAGGGAAAATTCACAAGCTGAAAACGAAAGATAACTAACACGCCTTGCCTGACTGGTACTTACAAGTCTTGTAATATGAGAGTCTGTTTCAGAATTATTTGGAGGAAATAGATTGTTGTCTGGTCCCTCTGTCTCAAAAGCAAAGAGTGCAAAACAAAGCCTCTCTCTCCCTGCCCCACCCCATCTCCAGATTTGAGAGTATCTTTTGTCCCCATTGGTTCTTTTGGTCAGGTGCCAACCAGGTTATTTGAGCTTCTTAATCCTTTACAGGTAAGGAGGAATTCTAGGCTAACCTTTAGCTTTATGGTTATGACAAGAGGGTATAAATGAAGACGTTGGCAACCTTTCAGAAGTGGTGTGCCAACCCTGTTCTACAAGGTCCTAAAACTTGTTTCTTCCAGCTCTAAATCAGGTTGGTTAAACCTCTTCATAGGATTAGGGATACTATATTGAAAATGTCTGCTATCGTTTGTTTTGCAAGTATTATGCTTCCAAAACCAGGAATAATCTGTCTGACTTGTTTTATGGTCATTGATTTTAAAACACTTATATGTATAGCAAGTCCCCACTAGTCCGTGGGCTAAATTATATCATTCTGAACAGGATTGTCCTTCCTTCAAATTTTTACATTGCTGGAAGACAAAATTAGAAAATTGATACCAGCAAAATACCTGGTTAGTAGATAATTACCACATTTTCCAGTATTAATAAATTCTAAAGGCTGTTATAAACGAGAATTACCCATTCCCTAGCTTAACAAAGCCCACGCTCCTCTCTTCCCTTCTCTCTTCCCACTCCTTGAAATAAAATGATTTGAAGAGGGACTCTGTGTTTCTTATTTCATTATGAGTTAGTTCAGTAGATAATCTTGGGGTGGGGATGGGAAGGAAGATTTGCTTGCAATGGGATTCTTTGTGTTGATCTAACAGCAACGTATACTGTTAAACAGTCATTTCTTGTTTGAGTTGACTGTGTTTCAGTAGTAGGTGTAATGTTTAGGTATTCTGTAAAATAGAGAATGTTAAATATAGTATGAAGCCTGTATCAACATGAATTAGAAACTCCTGCATTCACCACTTTTGAAGAACGTGGAAGTGTATATTCAGCTCCTCCAAACTAATACAATTAAAACCTTTATAGCCATGGTGTTGTGCATCTTATATATGCCACATTTTACATAACTTTTTTTTTTGAAATGTGCAAAAATAGTCCTTATAAGCCTCTCCACCCCACCCCAGAGGAACGATTGGTCCAGAAATTAAAGTGCTAGTCTGCACTGTGACGCTCTGGTTCAATTCCTTGCTCTGCCTCAGACTTCTTGTCTGAAACTGGACAAATGTGGCTTAGTCTCTGTCTCAGTTAGCTATAATTCCTTCTCTAGAGGAGATTGGTTTTTACCCTCAATCTACAAGGCTCCAATTACCCATGTGTTCTCCTCCCGCCAGCTGTCTCCCAAGAAACACGTTAGTTTTACCATGGACCAGGATCATATTCAATATGAGTATTGTCAAAGGTTCTAGTGATAGTAGCTGCTTACCTTAATTGAGAAGAGGTTTTAGTCTTTCCGTATCTGAATGACTGGCTACTCAAGGGATGATTTTATGAAGCAATATTGGTTTCCACCCAGACAGCCTGTTCTCTTATTTTTGGAGGTCTCCTTTCAGAATAGAAATGTACTTTAAATTGTGTCAATCCCTTATTCAATATATTGCTTGATGTTGTCACCAGCTATTGCCCTGCTTCTAATCCACTTCTTTTTTTAAGAAGGAGACTTGAGAAAATTGTACCTCATACCATTTGGAGTCCTTGGATATCCTTGATTCTTTTCGTTTTGTGTCTTGAACTGGACATAGCATTGAGATTGCTCTTGACTCAGTGGTTATTGACTTCGTTCTAGCAAAGGATGATGGGCAGCTAGCCATGTTTAATTTTATAAATATTTGTCAGCTGCCTTTGATACTGTTGACTTCAGACTCTATTGATTTGCTTGTGGACCCATCTAGTGTGGGTCATATGATTTTCATTGTTCTCATGGAGGTTTGGGCCTATTGGTTACTGGTTCTCAGGAGTCTGTTGTACAGTTCCATGAGGCTTTATCTTGCTATCTTTCCTGATCCTTGTGTATGCGAGGCCACTGTGGAAGACTGCAAGACTGTTTTGATTTATGGTTCTACCAATGTGGGATGAGGTCCATCTTTTCTTCATCAGATCTGTGAGGATGCTCACTGTTTTTTCATCTCTGCCTGGTTAGTCATCTGCAACCTATTCCTTCGAAATCTAGACCTTGCCACAATAATCCGTCTGTCACCTTCGGTTTACAATATGCTGTACGTGGGGCTATAGTTGAAGGCTACTGGAAAGCAGCAGATGATATTCCTGCTTTCTAGGCGATTGTAGTCAATAAACATATTAGTCTTCAGTAACCTTGCTGCCTTTCAGGTGTAATTCACTGTGATGGTCTAGGTTCAGGGTGAATCTAATTTAAATCAAATTGTTTTAAATCAATAGTCAGGAAGGCTCAATTTAATCATGGATTTCTACATAAAAGTACATTCTTGTTGATTGTTAAAACCTTAATACATATTCTTCACAACTCAGAGATAGAAGTAGGTTTCATTTTTAGAAGGCACACACTACACATTTTTAAACAGTGATATATTTTGAAAACTACATTTGAAAATTCAGATTAGTTCTACAGCTAGATCAAAAAATGAGTGATGGGTTGCTTCATTTACCGAAGGTAATTGAAGGAGATCTTTATGAACTAATTGGGAGGTGAACCAATTCCACAGATTAATCATTAATACTTGGATGATTTTCTTGCCATGCTGTTTTAGGAGGAAAACGTCAGACATTTAAATTTGCTTTATTTAACTAAAGCAACGTTATATATTTCTGGATTTTCTTCAACAGCAAACATTTTAACAAAACAAAATTCAGCATTCAAGTTTAAGATCGGGTTTGTGTTTGTTAATATTGTTAACTAAAATAGTTAAATTTAAAAAAATTAGACTGTCAGCCAGGTCAACACGAGAAACTTAAAATATTGGCTTCTGCAGCTAACTCAGTCATCTTTACCTTCATTTTTCTGTTGGTTAATAATCTGGAAAAGAAAAAAGCTTTCCTGCTTTTTAAGGTCCCAAACAATTTCTCAATTTAGAATGAAATAGTCCAAAGGAAGAAAATATTCTTTCTACACCGGCAGAAGAAGCTGCTGCTGTTAAAAGTGAGATTACCACTTCAGCAGTCTCTCAATCAAAGTGCTTAAGTGACTTTCACCGAGTTCACTGGTGGGACTTTCTTTAAAACATCAGCAAATGTATATTTCTTGAATGGTTCGCTCTTAGGTCTGAAGTTTATTGTAGTTGGCATTATGGAGAGATGATTGCTGGATGTCCATGTCATAGCCAACTCCTCTTCAGCAGTTAAGGTTTGACTGTGGTACCAAGTACTGAGATCATTTGCAAGAAAATGAGATGGAGATGGTGCTTGTTCCATTCATTATATATATTATATTTTTAATGCTTGTAATTAAACTCTGTCATTGCATATTTCTCTTTAAAATCTCACTCAGTTCCTTCCAAATTTCAACAGCGTCAGGAATAAAACAGCCATTTCCCTACAATTCATTCAAGGCTACAAAAATAGGCTTCAGAGTACTCAGCATGTATTCAACAGTTCTCTTAAGCCCAATGTTGAGACCTTTGGCTGTGACAGTGCCATCTATTTTTTTCACTATTTTTTTTGTTCCCAGTCATCAGATTAGACCAGTTCTTGATATAGCGTTCAAAACAGTACTCTGCTGAGTTCCATAACACATCTTGTGGGAGAGTTAGCTTGGTTCCTCCCACTTTTTTCAGAGCAGCTGCTGCAAAGTGGTTGTTACAGAAGTATTTTGCAATTTCAACAGTATAAGCCTTTATTTCTGGAACACCCAGGTTTTTGGCTAGGAGGTGCATCAAATAAGCACTGCAACCATATGTTAGCTTGGGACTCTCTCTTCTAAAGAAATTCTTCTCATTGTGGATACATTTGCAGCATTGTCTGAAACCAAGCTGCGTACTAGACATTTGAATTTTTTCAGTTTGTTATAGCTTTTACTGCTAGTTCCTGTAAGTATTCTGTGTGCGCATTTCCTGATGTATTAATTGTTTCTATAAGGAAGACATTCCCTTCTATTATCACACAAGCATATACAGCAGGATCATTGTGAACATTACTCCACCTATCAAGACAATTTCAACCTCTAGACCTCTTGCACACTACTCAGTTTCTTTCATACACTTTATTCAGCAATTTGCCTGTGACATCTGCTCTGTTTGGTGGATTGGTGTATCCTGGTCTTAATGACTGAACCATGTTAATGAAGTGTGGGTTCCTAATTGTACAGAAAGAGTTTGCATAAACAAACTGGGCAATTTTTTCGTTAATTACCTTTTTTCGTAATCTTCTGGTTCTTATCACAAACTTCTCTGGTTATTTCTGAATGATGGAGGGTGTCTTTTCTTTTTTGCTACAAGTGATGTGGCTATGTGACATACATGATGTGATTGAAACAGTGTTATTGGCAGATAACTCTGAAACTATAGAAAATATTGCCTTGAATGTGGATAGTCTTTAGGATCCTGTATGTTGAGGATGGATTCTCCTAAACAAAATAAGTCAATGCAGTTATTCAATTATTATTACCATTCTTCTCATTTAATATTACTCATTGCATTCATACTGAGTACTACTTTAAAGGTGAAATTGTAAAAGGAAGACCTGCCTATTTCAGCTATTTATTTTTTATCACAACTACATCTAAAATGACAATACCATAGTGTAGTAACTATATTTTTTTTGCTCAAACATGAGAATTCAAGAATAGTCCAGGAGGAAGACAGGTAGTCCTTAAGAAAGACGTATGAAATAAAGTTTACTAACCTGAAGATCCTGCGTGGTCAGACATGTTCCTTTCATCATCTTCAACACAGCATCCTCCTGAGAAGGAACTCTTCTCATTATGTTTCATTCAGACAACCAGCCCTTGCATTTTGTTGTTGCACTGTTTGCATTTTACCCACAGGTAGAGGAAACTTCATTAAAATATTCCTAAACTGGGTCTTTTTTGTGGCCTGCTCCTGGTATAGGCTTTCCCTTAAAGTGAGAGAGTGGCTGATCTCAAATCAGTGAAAGCAACACTCAGAAATACCTCAAGACTTCTGGAATATGCTGCTCAAACAGTTTTGCTTTTGTTTCTACTGCCTGTCCCTCCCTCTCTTACATTTATCTCCAGACTTCTCCTTGTCCAAATCTACTCTAACCCCAACAATCTTCTATTGGTTGATCTTTTTGAAACTTTGCACTTTTAGAGAGAGGTAAAGGATTGACTCTGTGTACACAAATTTGCAGAGGGACAATAAGGTTGAAGTCTGTTATTTCTCACCTTGATAACAGCAAAAATATCTCTGGGGACACTAATCCACAGTTTGAGAACTGCAGAACTAAGCATCTCTGATGGTATCTTCTGTCTAGACTGAGCACCGAGTCCCATTGGATAGAAAGATTAACCTAAATAATCTATACAGAAGCCCTTGGAACCCCATAAGATTGGGTCCCTAATCCATGAACTATTGGAACTGATTTAAAGAACTTTTCTTAAACTTTACATTATGTGACTATATTGTCTCCTACTACAGAAATAGAATTTATAATCTCTATTCCATGATGAGATTATAGCTCAAAGATATCTTAATTAAAACGATCTTATAGATAGGTTTTTTTCCTCAAAAAGCATTATAAAATACGTTTTTAAATTTTTTTAAGTCATTAATTTTTTTTATCCACCCTGGTTAGGTTAGACTACCTGAAACTTTCTCCTTGTGATCAGATGAGGTCAACCCAGGTGTCTGAACTAAGTCTTCATGAATGCCATGAGGGACGTGCAGGGGCAGGGCACTTCTGGTGTTGGGTTTTTGGCTCTGGAGATTGCTCCCTCTTCAGATTTGATGAATCACAAGCTTACTGACATTCAGGATGGTCCAAGTACTATTTTCTCAGGTAGGGAGGGGAAGAGGTGATTTGGTGGTTTTGTGAACAATGGTCTTTGTCCTTTCGGATAGTGTAATTATGTTGTGTGTTAGACTTGATATATGTACTCTGAGCTTCAATGTATGGTGCTGGTCTTCACAAATTATTTTTTTTTAATTTATAATTGTTTTTGTAAATTACTTCAGTAACATATCAATTTCCTTGAGTTTTCACTTTCAAGAAACTGCTTAAAACAAGATTAGGTATAGGTTTTTGAGTCCTATTTTTACATTTTAAATCCTTTCAGACTCTTCTCCTGCTAAACTACGCTGTATATAGTGTACATCTGTGGTGCTTAATAAATGATAATTGAAAGGAGTTTGTTTTGACATAAGAGGTCAAGTTATGTAGCTGCACCAAAAGGCTCCTAACCTAGTTGTCTGCATCTATAAAACCAATCTATATACAGACTGCTGTCAGCCCCATCCACACTCACTTCATATACACATGATTCATACTTTGCAAATGTGTTTGTGGAACACAGTTTCTATGTAACATAAAGGTCAAGCTTCTGAGTTTCAGGGTAGAATGCACATCTGCGGCTATTTGAAAATTTCTAGAACAGTCTCTACACAGGTTTCCAGGTAAAGAACAATAAGGTTGGCTAATGTCTGTGTAAGGTTCCTGTGCTTGGCCTTGGATTTTTCAGCCAGAATTTGGTCCACTTATGCCAATATATTTTTAGATTACTCTATCAACCTGGGGCTGAGATATATCCTAGAAGATTCTTACGATTAGCTTATTTCTTTATAATTTGGAAGAATAAGCAAGAACTGTTACTATTTTTTTTCTTTCTTGAGTAGAACCACAGAAGTTCAGCAGTTCTAGTGCTCTGTTTTTTCAAAAGGGTTAAAAAAAAAAAAAATCCAGAAGAGGCAACCCACTGAATACAATGCTAGATTTAATGGCACGACTTATTTTTTTGAAATATAATTTGCTGCGTATTGACTCTTATCTTAGTTGGTAAACGAGTTGTTCATGTTGAGTCCTTGCACTGTGTCAGGGTTTGGTTCAGCCTCGCTGCTGAATCCGTGTCCTGGGGGGAACTGCACAGTCATCTTCCTACCTCTGTGCAGGTGGTGACCTATGCTTCCCAATGCTATGCTAGAGCCTCCAAATTTATTTGCAGAGTTTTAAAATATTTTTGGCACAGAATTTTTAATTTTTTGGCACAGAACACCCTCAGGAATATTAATGGAAAGTATTAACTTGTTCTGTGTGCATCACTCTCAGGACCAGAAATGACTATTAGAATTTGCCTCCTGGCTATGCTGTTGAGGAAGCATTAGTGGCTAAACCTTCTGGCTTTCAAATGCATGGTTCCTTAAGTGTCATGACACCAGCTTCAGCTCTGACCTTTGCAGGGGTTGTTAAGCCAGGTATGGTGTCAATCACTATGAATCCATGAGGATTTATTCCTGGGGAAATTCTGCACACAATATTTTAAAATTCTGCTTATTTTATTTGTCAAAATAACACCATATAATTATGCCAGTTTCAATTATTTTGGTAATTTTTTTTTAAAAAAAAAAAACAAAACCTGTCAGCAAGTATGTCTAACAATACAGAACTAAAAAAGATTCTGGTATTTTTTTGACAAATTTGATTCCTTACTAGGCATATTAATACAGAACTTTGTTGAATTCATTTAAATTACAATACAGAACTGTGTTTCCTGCACTCATCAGAAACGGAGCAAAGTCTTGGGGGAGTCAGGAGTAGCAGAAGAGCTGAGAGCGAAGGACCCTGAGTGAACTTGGAGAGTTGTTGGATGTTGGTTTGAGAAGTATGGAACAGTTCTTTTTTTGTGGGGAGGGGCAGTACAGTTAGGTAGTTGGGGAGCCTCTCCCATGCAGACCCAGGCTGACCCCAAGTCTTTCTCATTCAATCAGGGACAAATGTGGCTATCCCTGAACTCCCCCATTCCCAGGGGTCTCTGCAGTCTCGCTCCCATTCAACCCCTGGCTCAACACTGTTACCCCACTAGTTCCTGAGCCTGTACCCCAGTCTGTCCCCGCCAGCCATTCTGAGCCTCAGGGCTGGTCTACACTAGGGGGAGGGATCGACCGAAGATGCGCAGCTTCAGCTACGTGAATAACGTAGCTGAAGTTGGTGCATCTTTGGTTGACTTACCTGCCGTCCTCACAGCAGCAGCGGGCTCCCCCGTCGTCTCCAGCTTGCGCCTCTCTGCAAGCTGGAGTTCTGGAGCCGATGGGAGTGCCTTTGGAAATTGATTTATCGCGTCTTTAAAAAGACATGATAAATCAATTTACCAAAAGATCAATCGCTACCCACTGATCCAGTGGTAGTGAAGACATACCCTCAGTCTGTGACCCCCCCCCGGCAGCTCTATGCCCCACTCTGTCCTAACCTGGCTCTGTGGGCAGGGTGTTGTGATGAACTTCTCCTGAGGGAATTCTGTGCACAAACACAGAATTTCTCTTTTTTCCCCCCGCCCCAAAAATACATTCTGCCCCAGAGGTGCTGCAGTTCTGCTTTTTACCAACCAGAATCTGTTGAGGTACCAGAATCTCCCAGCTGTGTTCATATTGCTGGCTGTTCTGGTGCCACAGTGGACTCTGGTGGGAAAAGTTGGAACTGCTGCACTTCTTGAGCAGAATGTATTTTCTGGTGGGGGGGCAGGGAGAGGGGGAGAATTCTGCACCAGACATGAATTCTGCACATGTGCAATGATGCAGAATTCCTCCATGAGAAAAGATTGCATTTGATTGAATGTAAACACTTAGCCCCTAGAGTTGGCCTCTGCTGAAAGAGCCAGTCCTCAAGAACACATGCCTACAGAACCAGTACTTACTGTTTCGTGTAATGAAGTGCAAAAATGTACTTGTATGGCTCAGTCTTTCAGAAGTCAGAGTTGTTGCAAATGGTGATAAAACCGAGGCTGAATTTGAGGGAAAATTAAAACTGAACATTGAGAGAACCTTCCAGGTAAGCACTATTAGGTTGTGGAAAAGTGGAAGCCCTAATGCTTGGGATGCTTAAAATTTAAAGATTTCTTGTTGGGTCAATACAGTATTGCAAAAGGAGAGGCCTAGATGGCCTGATATTTCTTTTCCGTTTCCATCTGAGTCTAACATCTAATTGCCATTTATGCTACAGTGCAACCAGGGTATTCAAGGTAAAAGACCTTGCATCTCCAGATTTGGCTGGAGTATTAATTTCGAACAGGTCAACAGTAGTGACAAATGTAAAAACAACACAAACCTTTCAAGTATCCTTTAAAATTTCATTTGCAACATGGAGTGTTCAGGTTTAGGATATTAAGAGGATGTTTTGGTGCAGAGTTATTATTGTGGACATGCTTATAGGAAAATGCAAATTCCAGTTAATTTATTTGCAGGATAAGAAATGGACAAAATATTTAATGAAACTGAACTTTAAGAAATCAAATCTACTTGCAAATGAAATGTAAATATAGCCAGAAGTACTGACTTGTGATGAATATGCATAAACTGTTTTAACCACTGATACAGTGCCAATTATAAGGTTGTGCACTGTTTTCTGGTTCTGTTGAACCAACTAAGTTCAGCATAGCTAGACAAATTTTCAGTGTTGTACAACAGATATGAGATACTTGTAAACATTTGTCCAAGTCCTGTGATTTACATCTCTTCCTTTCCCACTCCCTCCCCAAACGGATTAGAGCTTTTGTTTGTGTAGTATGAAACGTATGTGTGATAGTTTCATGTGACTCTCTTCTGTTCCTGCTCAGTCTTAAAATGTTTCCCTTTTCAGAGCAAATCAAAGACAAAATTAAAGAGAGGGACCGAGAGAAGCAGAAAGAAAAGAAGAAACATAAAATAATGAATGAGATCAAGAAAGAGAATGGAGAGGTCACGTTATTGCAGAAAGGTAGGTTCAAACGAAATAACAGTATTCATCTGTAATGTGTTAATTTGTAAAAATTCTATATTTCCAGCAAATTCTGAATTTTAGTGACATTTTTTTCATATTTTAATTAAAAGCCCGTTTTCCAGATGGTTGTAATGAGGCTGTGTGTTGCAACTTGAAAACTGAAAATCTGCTTTTTGTCATATGTGCTATTAAATAGGAAAAAAGTATTTTCTCCCTGTCATAGTTTAAATGCCCTGTACATCATAATAGTATTACAAAATGCATAATTTAAGATAGCTGCATCTTTTGTTATGGTTTCTCTATATAAATATTACTGAACTCAAGTTAGGAAATACCAGAATTAAGATTCTCTGTGATCTTAATTTGGCTACCTTATATATAATATAGTTGTTGGTGGGTTGGTTTGTTTGTTTTTGTTTTTTTTTTAAGTCATTGCTCTAGGATTATTCTTTAGCCTGTAAGGAGGAGAGAAGCCCATTCTCAAGTTACTGGGAATTCACTTCACTCTGAAATGATCCAAGTTTGTCTGACCTTTAGACATAATGCAATGTGTCTGTGCATTATAATCTTCTAATTATGTGATTCCATTTTTTTCTACTGGACCTCTGCCTCAGTCAGTGTGCAGGATGGACAGTGTTCAATTAATGAGCAGCTATTCATTATTTTGTTTTCTCTTCATTGTTCAGTGTGTAGCCCCAGGCCTTATTTACTGCACACTATTCAAACCCGCTCTGAAGGCAGAATTATTAATTTCCTCATGGGCTTTTCTATGGCACTCATCATAATAGTATCTACTCACAAACATTAGTTTATCTTCACAGAATCCCTGTGAGGTGAGGGGCATGATACAGTTTTTGTAGAGGAGCTGTTGAGAGACAGATATTCAGATCAAAGCTATCCACTAATTTTGTGTGCCTAATCTGAAGACACCTAGGATGTGTGTGTGTGTTTTTTTTTTTTTTTTTTTCTTCAGGTTATTCAGCATTATACAAACATACATGTGTTTTAGAGCACAACTCCCACTGAATTCAGCTGGGTGCTTAGCAGTATTGCTGATCAGACCCAAAGGTCTCAAGTTAAGTGCCCCAAAATTAAGGAATCTAGAACTGGTGACCTCCTGTGAAAAGTTTAGTGTAAGTGACTTACCTAGCATCCCATAGGAACTCTATGGCACAGGGAGGGATAGAATCCAGTTCTCCAAGATTACATGAAGAGAAAGCATAGTCTGAATGCTGTCTCTTGCTTCATTCACTATGCACCTTCCAACTTCTACAACAGATGAGGCAGGGGTTCTGCAGACAACAATGTCCTTTACAGCATAGTTCTAATTCATCCCTAGAGCAGGTCCATCCTGTGTACCATATTAAGCTGGGGGCCCTGTGGAAAAATAGTATGATCAGGTAATTAAACGATGTATCAGGATGAATACACACAAGGGATCTAGAGTTGCACTAGCTACCTTAATTCTGGCATTTCTCAAATTTTGAGCATTTAACTTTGACTTTGTATTCTTAGTGCTCTAGTCTTTTTTTTTAATATGTGAATTAAAAAGGCAAACTGAAAACCATATTGACATGTTCAGCAGTAGAGTTGGAATCTTTAAATTCACTGCATGGGCATCTGCTACTTCAGCTAATTGAGTAACAGATAGTTATTGTAGATTCTCATCTTCTGTAAACCAGCACCAAAGGGGAATGAGACACTTTGTGTCACAGATACTTGCTGACAGTAGAAGTGTTGAGACTCAGGAGCTTTGGGTTCCATTCCAGGCTCTGTAAGGGGGTGTTCTCTAGTGAGCACAGATTTTTGTCCCATCCCCTCCAACCTGTCAGTCCTTTTCTCTTTTTCCAACCCGGGCTACTTGTTCCAGTAACATTCTCCTTCCCTACCCAGTCCTAGTTTCCACTCATCAGGCTTCTTGCACAGCTAGTTCCAGTTCTGCCCCCGAACTCGCTGTCTGAGTCCCAGTTTGCCCCCCACCCTCATTTTTCCCACTCCGGATACCTAGGCTCAATCTCCTTCCCAGCCAGTCCTTCTCCCACACACACTCCTGCTGTATGTCAGATATCCCGTCCTCCCCCAACTTCTCATCTAGTCTCTGTGTTCCTCCCCATTCCCCCTGACTCCCAGTTTATCTCCACCCCTCCTCTAAGTGGCACCAGACTCCTTGTACTGACCTTGTCCAGCTTTTGTCCTCCCTTCTGCATTTTAATCAGATGGCTTTCTCATCTGCACTGGGTGCCAGCAGTGTGGTTTTTGAAAGCGTGGGTGAGAAGCTTTCTGTACAAATCTAGTGCCCAGCTGCAGCCCAGAGCAGCAAGTCAAGGGAAACTGCTTCTGAACCCCCACAGCTGTGGGCTGGAGCATGCTCAGTTACTCTGGGGATAGCATGCACAGTCGGATCAGCACTAGTGTGACAGGGTCCCCGGCAGTGTTCCCTAACCCCCCCATTTACACTAATTCTTATGGGGAAATTGGATTAGCTTAAAATAGCATTTTTCAGGAACATTACTACAACTTTAAGTTAACAATCAAGAGTTATTGCATGCCAAAATTAGGGATGATGTGCATCTTTAACTCAGTCTCATTATGCATGTACAACAGACTTTTAATTCCATTATCATGTACTATTAATTTTAGTTCTTTTTCTTCATGAAGTACACCAGACCCTCACCATAGCCTGGGGTTTGGGATCCATGCATGGTCCCATGCGAATGAAGGGACCACGTTAACGTGGGGGACGTGTTACCATGGATCTCAGTTTTTATAAATTTGGGATCCATGGCAACGACCACACTGTAAGCGAACCCACGCTATAGTGACGCAAGCTATAGCGAGAGTCCGGTGTATGTAAGTTGCGCAATGAATGAGAAAAAGGTACAACCTTTGTTTTGTATACAGCCTTCTTCATGTATTAAAAGTATACTTCAAAATAATCTGTAAACCAAAATTTTAAACCTTCTTTTAGTTATAGAATTTAAATACTTAAAATGTAACTGTACATGCCTGTAAAACTTTTTTCTTTAAAAAGGAGTTTCGTATAAAATGATAGTTTTATCATTTTGTATTGAATGGTATAGTTGAGACCTTAGCATTTAGCATCTGTCAGGTCTGTTTTGCCTGTGTGTCTCAACAGTTTCTCTGAGAGAGACTTGTGTTGAATAGTCTGTAGCCTAGGGAAAAGTACAGTGGACTTCAGGCCATAAGACCCAATCCTAGCTCTTCCAATAATGGTTAATATTTTTGTGCATTTTGCAACTCTGTCTCAATACCTTCACTTATCGTACGCCCATTTTACAGCTAAAAGAAATGAGATGTTAGATGAGGTCACTAGTAGAACTGGTAATAGAATTCCAGTTTCTGAAATATTCTGCTGTTCAGAGAATTGGAAGAAAGGAGGGTAGACTAGTCAAGGGGGTGCAGCAAGGGTTATTCAGCACTGCAAATCAGAGTATTGAACTAGCTGCTAGAAGGAATCCATCTGCCATTTTAGGGTGCAGGCAGTGGCAAAAAAACTGCTAGTTGCTATGGTTGCAAACTGTTTTAACTGACGGGTAGACAAGCCATATTAAAAGTTGTAGTGCAGAGAGAAGAGCCTTTTCTCACTGAACACATGCGTGTGTACACACGTTTAAATGCAGATTATTTCTTTTCTAATGTTCCTGTGTTAATATGCTGCTTCACTGAATATTCTTTTGTAATATTTCCAGCCAATTAGAAGCAAAATTGTAACCTTGCCCTACCTTGTTCCTGTTCACCGCACTGAAGTGTGAACTCAAGCTTTGTAGCTATAATTTTGCATATTATGGGTGGAAACATCATAGAAAATTGCAGGACTGGAAGAGAACTTGAGAGGTCTTGCAGTCCAGTCCTCTGCACTCAAGACCATCCCTGACAGAACAGGTTAGACAGTTATCTTAAAAACTTCCATTGATGGAGGTTCCACAACCCCCCTAGGTAGTTTATTCCAGTATTTAACTATCCTGACCCTGAAGTTTTTCCTAATGTCCAACCTAAACCTCCATTGCTCCAATTTAAGCCCATTGCTTCTTGTCTCAGCCTCACAGGTTAAGGAGAACAATTTTTCTCTCTTCCTCCTTGTAAGAACCTTTTAAGTACTTGAAAACTGTCATGTTCTCTCACCGCCACCCACTCTAAGTCTTCTCTTCTCCAGACTAAGCACACCCAGTTTTTTCAGTCTTTCTTCATAGGTCATGTTTTGTAGACCTTTAATAATTTTGTTGCTCTCCTCTGTACTACTTCCAGTTTGTCCACATCTCACTGGATATGTGGCGTCAGAGCTAGATACAGTACTTTCGCTGAGGCCTAATCAGCATGGAGTAGAATGGAGAGTTGTTACTCCTGTCTTGCTTACACCACTCCTGCTAATATATCCCAGCATGATATTTGCTGCTTTTTTTCCCCAACAGTGTTACACTGAGTCATATTTAGCTTGTTATACACTTTGACCCTCAGATCCCTTTCAATAGTACTCGTTCCAAAGCAGCCATTTTCCATTTTGCATGTGTGCATTTGGTTGTTCCTTCCTAAGTAGAGTACTTTGCATTTTTCCTTATTGAATTCATCCTGTTTACTTCAGATCATTTCTCCAATTTGTCCACATCATTTTGAATTTTAATCCTCTCCTCCAGAGCTCTTGGAACCCCTCCCAGCTTTGTACAGTGGAGACCCACTATAGCGTGACAAATGGGATCCAAGAAATCCCATCGCGCTGAATGCAGGGTCGGGTTATAGCGAGGTCTCAGTCCCTGGCAGGTGGGGGCTGCAGCTTGTCTCCCTGCTGGCCAGCAGGGGAGAGAAGCTGCGCCCTGCGCCTCTCAGGGACAGAGAACTCCGGGGCTGCAGACTGCAGCCTGGGAGTTCTGTGTCACTGCCCCCGTGCCTGCCAGGGGCAGGAAACACAGGTGCCTGCAGCCCTGGAGTCCCTGTCCCAGCAGGTGCGAGGCCGCAGCTTATCTCCCAGCTGACCCTGCTGGGAGAGAAGTTGCGGCCCTGCGCCTGCCAGGACAGGGGACTCCGGGGCTGCAGGCACCTGTGTCCCCCGCCCCTGACAGGTGCAGGGCCGCGGCTTCCACAGAGAACTCCCTGGCTGCAGTCTGCAGCCCCAGAGTTCTCTGTCCCAGGCAAGTGGGGGCTGCAGCTTCTCTCCCCTGCTGGGCAGTGGGAACAGAAGCCGCGGCCCTGTGCCTGCAGTCCTCTGTCCCTCGCAGGCGCGGCCACAGCTTCTATCGGCACTGCCCAGCAAGGGGGAGAAGCCGTGGCCCTGGGCCTGCCGGCAACAGAGAACAAGGACTTGGGAGGCATGTATAATCGTGCTATATCCACATTCGCCTTATACTGGGGTGCGTTATACCAGGACTCCCCTGTATTGTCCGCAAACTTTAAGTATAGTGTCTATGCCATTATCTAAATCATTGATGAAGATATTGAACAAACCAGGATGTGAGACTGATCCCTGCGGGATCCCAATAATTTTCCAGCCAGTTATGCAGCCACCTTATAGTAGCTCCATCTTGGTTGTATTTGCCTACTTTGTCTGAGAAGCTCATTCAAGACCGTATCAAAAGCCTCACTAAAGTCAAGATATACCATATTTATCACTTCTTCCCTAGCCACTGGGCTTGTTACCCTGTGCAAAGAAAGCTGTTAGTTTTATTTGACATGATCTGTTCTTGACAAATCCATGCTGTTACTTATCACCTTATTATCCTCTAGATGTTTGCAAATTGATTGCTTTAATTTTTTGCTCTGTATTGTTTTTTGGATACTGATGTTCAGCTGACTGGTCTATAATTCCGCAGTTGTCCTGATGCCAATTTTTGTGGATTGACTGTTTGCCCTTTTCCAGTCTTCGGGAATCTGTCCCATCTGTTATGACTTTGTGAAGATGATTGCTAATGGCTCTCAACTATCTCCTCAGTCAGCTTCTTGAGTATTCTGAGATATATTTCATCAGACTCTGGTCACTTGAAGACATCTTAGTTGTCTATTTTTTAACTTTTTTTCTTTCCCTGGTTTAACTTCAGTCCTATATAATTTTCACTAGCATTCACTATAGTAGCAATTGGATGTCTATTAAACTTTTTGGTGAAAAAAAGGATAAACCAGCTCTCCCAGAATAACCAGACCAACCTCCACACTATTAGTATCCACAGTACTTCTGAGGGCTAACAGTTTTCTCCATTTATTTTAAATAGGATTGAGTTATGAAAGATCCAGGCATCATGGACCCTCCCAGAACATATTATATACTATTGCTCATTGATTATTCTAGGAATTCTAAATGGGTCTTTTGGCCCACACAACTCCATAAAAAGCTATTTTAATACACAAGTGAATTTTGATCTCTCTCTCTGCTTCATATTTCTAGGCCATACAATGTGAGTGGGGTTTGTGTGTATACTTTTAACTGTGATTATATAAATATCGATTGGAGCAGCCAGAGATGGAAATCTATTTTAGAGGGTAGTCTGTTGCTTTCTGCTATTTGTCTGAATGGCAATTGGATTTCTCTTAATCTTGCAACATTTTTTTAAAAATTGAGATTTTTTCCCCAGTGTGTTGACCAGCGTTCTCCATGATAGATGCCACTAATGTCTGAGGTTGCAAGCTCTTTCCTTTTATATGGTCTTACATGTTTGAGATAAATAAAGTGGTGGAGTTGCTCCCTTTGATGGACAGCCAGCCACTTAGTTATAAAATCCCTCGTTATTTGTTCTCTGCTTGCTTTACCTGTAAAGGGTTAACAAGCCCACAGGTAAAAGAAAAGGAGCATGCACCTGACCAAAAGAGCCAGTGGGAGGGCTAGAACTTTTAGAGAAAGGGAAAGTTTTTCCCATTTTTGTTCTCTGGGCTGCAGGCATGCGGAGCATCAATGCTATAAGCCAAAATGCTACCTAAGGTTTGAACCAGGAATGAAAAAATATTTTCCATACCTAGAAGAATTAATTTGGATAGGGAATGCTTAGTTAGATGCTACCAGGTTTATTTCTTATTTTGGCTTGTGGATCTCTATGCTAACCTTAGATGTTTTTGTTTGCTTGTAATTTTTAAACTGAACCCCCAAGAAAGCTGTTTTGGGTGCCTAATTTTTGTAATTGTTTTTTTTTAAGATCTAGCAAAAAGCCTGGGTTCCAGATGTATTTTTTCCTTTTGTTTTTAATAAAATTTACCTTTAAGAATGGGATTGGATTTTTGGTATCCTAAGAGGTTGGTGCATGTTGTTTGATTAGCTGATAGCCACAGCTAATTGCCTCAGCTCTTCCCCAGAAGGGGGTGAAAGGGCTTGAGGGTACCCCACAGGGAGGAATTCCCAAGTTTTCCTTCCTGGGTTCAAAGAAGTTTTTTTGAATTTGGGTGGTGGCAACATTTACCAGGCCAAGGTCAGAGAGTTTAATACAAGACTGGAGTGGCAAGTATTTTTAAAATCCTTGTGGGCTCCCACTTCCTGCACTTGAGGTGCCGGAATAGGGATTCTGTCTTGACACGTCTCCACTGGAATAATGTCATTGAAAAATGTTTCAACTAAGATGTTACACATAATATGCACATAGTGTATGTAGTGTTCTTTAAGGCTATCCCATGGTCTGTTGCTTTGCTGCTGAGCAGTATGCATCCTAACATTGTTTTTGCTGTAAATTGGAGAAAGTCAGGTGGCTACAAACTTTTTAAAAAAACATCCATGTTTCCACTGACTCTGCCCCATACTTCCTTTCTGGGGTGACTCATGCCATTCTTGTGTGTTTGCTAGCTTGGACCCAACTTGCTCTGCACCACTATGGTGACAACTGTGAATATGCACAGACTGCTTCAGTTGTATTACAGCACTCAAAGCCAGATGAATTCTGTATTGGACTTTGTGTCACACCACGAAGCTGATGTGGGAGCAGGAAAGTATACTATGGCAGCAATAGCAATGAAGATATTCTGCAATGGCGGCAGCAGGGCAAAGTAGAAGAACTGGAGGATGCCAAGATGTTGGAACAAGAGGACCAGTTCCTGGATCATCTACATAGAATTTTGTGTCATTTCTGGGCCAGGAAAACCAGCATGGCTTGGTGGGTGAAGATGGTTCTATAGAGCTTGAATGACCAGCAGTGGCAAGAAACTTCAGATCAAGGAAGGTTACCCTTCTTGAGAGCAGTATAGAATTGACCCAGGAGCTTCAGCAACAGTATACCAATGTGCACTGCCCCATATCTGAAGAAACAGGTTGGCATTGCCATCTGGAAGTTGAGCACTCCAGAATGTTACCAGTCTGTAGCCAACCAATTCTGTGTGGGGAAATCAACTGTGGGGACCATTTTCATGCCCTTAAGGTGCTTTCCATCCAGTTCAGGAAGCTTAGTAATGCTCAGACATTATTGACGCTTTGCGTGCATGAAGTTCCTAAACTGAACTGGGCACATGGATTCCATCAGTCCCTTCCCTCCCACCTGCCATGGTGCAGCATTTATAAACAGAGAGAAGATTATTTCTTCATGGCGCTGCAGGAACTGGTGGACCACCTGGGGCAGGTTTACAGACATAAATACAGGATGGTCTAAAAGGGTCTATGATGATAGGACTGAGTTCTGAAAGATCCTATTTAAATTAATGGAGAAAGAATTGATTGCCCCCCGAAGAGTAATGTGGACATTAATGGTATGGAGGTTGGTCCGGTTATTCTGGGAGACCTGGACCTATCCTCTGATGCTTTGGCTAATGAAGTCATATGTAAGCTGACTGAAGGAAGGAACGTTTTAATTATCACCTGAGTAGTTGCTGGTTGGCAGGCAAGTGTGCATTTGGCCATTTGAAAGGCAGATGGTGCTGTTTGTGGAATAGGTTGGAAGTAGCAGAAAAATACGCTCCAACCATTATAATTGCATGTTTTGTTTTTGGACAATATTTGAGAGAGCTAAAGGAAAGCCATACAAATGGATGGGAGACTGAGGTGTGAAGACTTGCTCTGAAGTCTGAGCAGACAGCAGGGATTCTACAGAGAACATAAACACCCATAGGAATGCTGTCAGGGATGCCTACTGTTTGTATTTTGAGTCACATGCCTGAACATGTTAGCCTGGGGGGATAGGGTGGGTGGTGAGATGCAGACATGAACGCAGGGGAGTATTGTGTGCATGTTTTGAAGTTTAACATTCCTTATGTGCTTTTGTAAAACGCTGTGAACTATTTCAACTTTATTTCAAGGATTCTTTGTTTTAAATACAGCGATGACTCACTGCTGTATTGTAAATGGTTATATTATGAAACAAAAAAACTATAAAATTTTAATGAAACCAATGGAAAAATAGTATCTTTGGTTAGTTAAATGTTTCTAAATACACTATTAACCAACTGTACACAAATGTTTAATTACTGCAACAGTCAAACGGAACTCAAAGTGCAACAGTAAGAACATTTCAAATACCACAGTTCGGTGAGGGAGATGAGTGTAAGCCTTGCCTCTGTCTCTGTATTGGCTTGGATTCTGGGATTAAGTGCCTCCGCTCAGGATCATTGTAAGGCTTAAAAGAGATGGACTCCCAGGTGAAAGTGTTCTTTGTGCCCAGAAGTTGGATCTGTGGTGAATGATCACAGCTGCTGGGAGCACTGCTGTGGGGATGAAGAGGGTAGGAGTTGCTGCTGGTCCCAATGAACAGCAATGTCCAAGGCCTGAAGGACATGTCTGGGTCCCAAATTATGGGAACGCAGGACTTGTTGGCCTATCAGGAGCATGTTCTGCAGGAGGACATTCTGGCTCAGGAGAGCGTCCTTGAGTTGCCTCTTCATCTTTGAGCATGGTGATTCTGTCCTTGGCCACTGCCATGAACTTATGAAATAAGTGCATTTCTTTTGATTCTTCATGTAAAGCCTCCACCTCTCAGCCGGGCTGGCTTTCCTCTGGGACTCCGGAATGAATAGGGACAACATGTTTTTCCTAGTAGTCATCTTTCTCCTCCTCAGATTGGCCAGCCTGTCAGTAGTGTGTACCGATAGAGACTTTTGTCCTTGATTGTCTGGCTGTTGCAGGTGCTGTGGGGGGAACCTTAGCTTATTTTGTTTAGGCTATGAACATTAAGCATCATGATTTGAGCATGTCTATGATCTTGCCTCAACTCTTCCCATTCTTGGAAGAAATTCAGAGATCTAAGTGGTCAGTGTGTATTTGGTTTTCAGTGTACTGTCTGCTTCCATGTTAGGGGTTGAGGGTGGTTCCAGGTTTGTTTGCAGTTTTGTTTGTGTGCTGGAAGTGCTGTTAAGGTGTCATATGTGTCAAGAGAGGAGTTATAGGGTTCTTGGGAAGTGAGCTGGATTGTAATTCCCTCTACATCTAGGCTGTCCTCATTCTCAAAGACATGCTGAGGTGGATGACTAGAAGGTAGAAAATGGTCTTATTCAAAAAGGCAAAGGGCAGACCAGTAAGATAGGTTGTGAAGTTATTTTGATTTCCCTCCAACCACAAAGAAGCACTGTAGGAGTGGAAGGGGCTTGCAAGCTATACTGAATGGCATGTGCATATGGCTGTTCTTAATGTGCGAAACAAAATCAAACTTTCTTTGTCTGTAGAGACAGAATGTGCAGAGAATAGGTAAGATCCTACAATGACTTTCAGGGCATTGAAATTCAGTGTGCAGCAGTATTGTTTGTGCCTTGACCAGGCATGCAGTGTGCACTTGCTTCAGGTAAACTAAGAAAAAAACCTAAACATTTCTTTTCCTGTGAGTACTGTCTCAAACTGTTTTTAATTTTGCACAAATGCTTTCATTATTCAAATCTGTTGTGGGAGAGGTGTGAGGGGCAGACTTGCGACTAGGCTATGCTGGTGTGGTCATTTTAAAGCATGTAAAAGGGGTTGGGGGAAGGGAAGGCTCATATCACCGACAATAATAATGAATCGTAAGGATAGGTACTTACATGCTGAAGTTCCTTCCAGAGGATGTGATTTTTGTCCTCTGCCTGGGTTTCCAGCTGGAACTCAGGATCATCCAATGTGGGATGCAGGACTGGGACTGTCTTTCCAGATGGTCCTGAGTCTCAAAAGATCCAGGCTGTCAGGAGGCAGCTTTTCTCCAGCATCATCCTACTCATCTTCTGAGTCTAGCTGTAAATAAAACGAGGAATATTTGACACCTTAGAGACTAACCAGTTGATTTCAGCATAAGCTTTTGTGGGATGCATAGAATGGAACACACAGATGCATTTATATACACAGAAAGCAAAAAAAGTTGTAAATTACCATACCAATTCTAAGAGGCTATTTAATTTGGATGGGCCATTATCAGCAGGAGGGAAAAAAAACGTTTTTTAGTGAAAATATAGTGGATCTATGTCTGACAGTTGATAAGAACCTGTAAAAGAGACTTAACTAGGAAAATGCATTCAATTAGTGTAAAGACAAAGCCATTCATAGTCCCTGTTTAACCCTTGGTTGATGATGCCCAATTTTCAAATTTAATTCCAGTTCCTCAGCTTCTCGTTGGAGTCTGTTTTGGAAGTTTTTCTGTTTTAAAATTGACACCTTCAAGTCTTTAATAGAATGGCTAGGAAGATTGAAGTGTTCTCCTCCTGTTTTTTGAATGTTATGATTCCTGATGTCAGATTTGTGTCCCTTTATTCTTTGGCCAAACCAAAAAGTCTCTATGCAAATGTACATAGCAGAGGGGCATTGCTGGCACATGATGGCATATATCACGTTGGTAGATGTGCAGGGGAATGAGCCTCTGATGGTTAGTTGAATGGATGTGTGGACAGAGTTGGCATTGGGCTTTTGTTACAAGCATAGGTACCTGGGTTAGTGTTTTTGTTGTGTGGTGTGTGTCGATGAGTATTTATTTCAGGTTGGGGGGCTGTCTGTAAGCGAGGACTGGTCTGTCTCCCAAGATCTGAGAGATCACCTTTCAGGATAGGTTGTAGGTCTTTGATGATGCATTGGAGAGGTTTTAAGTCGGGGGCTGAAGGTGATGGCTAATCTGTTTTTTTTCCTTGTTGGGCCTGTCCTGTAGTAGGTGGCTTCTGGGTACTCGTCTGGCTCTACCAATCTGTTTTTTTCTCTTCCTTAGGTGGGTATTGTAGTTTTAAGAATGCTTGGTAGAGATCTTGTAGGTGTTTGTCTCTGTCTGAGGGATTGGAGCAAATGCAGTTGTATCTTAGAGTTTGGCTGTAGACAATGGATCAAGTGGTTGTCCTGGATGGAAGCTGAAGGCATGTAGGTAAATATAGCGGTCAGTAGGTTTCCAGTATAGGGTGGTGTGTATGTGACCATTTATTAGCACAGTTGTGTCTAGGAAATTCACAAACCTGGAAATCCTGGATGCCCCATCATCTCAGGCATTGGCACCCTAACAGCAGGATTGTCTGGCTATGTGGACTTTCTCCTCAGGCCCTATGCTACCAGCACTCCCAGATATCTTTGAGACACCACTGATTTCCTGAGGAAACTACAATCCATTGGTGATCTTCCAGAAAACACTATCCTGGCCACTATGGGTGTAGAAGCCCTCTACACCAACATTCCACATACAGATGGACTAGAAGCCATCAAGAACAGTCTCCCTGACACTGTCATGGCAAACCTGGTGGTTGAACTGTGTGAGATTTGTCCTCACCCACAGCTATTTCACATTTGGAGACCATATATACCTTCAAGTCAGCGAAACTGCTATAAGTACCCGCATGGCCCACAGTGCACCAACATTTTTATGGCAGACTTAGAGCAACACTTCCTTAACTCTCATCCCCTAATGCCCCTGCTCTACTTGTGCTATACTGATGACATCTTCATCCTCTGGACCCAGGGGAAAGAAGCCCTTGAGGAATTCCACCATGATTTCAACAATTTCCATCCCATCATCAACCTCAGCATGGACCAATGCACACAAGCGGCCCATTTCCAAACTGTAGTTTGTGGTTTTGAATTTTTCTTATTTGCCACATTAGAAAAAACATTTATATTTCAAATATTTTTATTACTATAAAAATAAGTAGATATTACAAAAAAATTAAAAGGTACTACTAACACAAAATTACTTCAGTGTGACACTTCGTATTTTTTCTTATACCATAACCCTGAAATCTGGTATAATTCATACTGTCTCCCAGTACTGCTGTCTTCAATACACCAATGCATTGCTTATGCATTAGCCACAATTCAGTAGCTTATTAGCCACATGTGGCTAGTGGCAAGCGTATTGGACACTGCTGCTCTACACACAATCTTTTAAAGGGAAGAAAGGGTCATCCTGGAAACTTGATATCAGAGCAGGGAGGAGACACAAGTAAATGGACAGATCAGTAATGGTTGACCTGCAAAGCACTGTGGGATTGCCAGTGGAAGCATGCAGAAATTGGTGCACAGCAATTCATGCACTTGAACAAGAGACTGACTTAGTTCAGTTCTAAGCAAGCCTAGTCCACTTTGCCAGAGGTCTCCAGAGTTCCTGATAAATGAAGAGTAAGTGTAGAGTGATGGGTGGTTGTGTGTATGCAAGCATTTTCAAACTAGACTAACTTGATTGGATCCAGTTTAAAATCCCTATGTAGAGAAGCCAGCCCATAGAAACTTATTATTTGTACAGTCATTTACATGATTAAAGCATAAAATTATTTTTAGGCAGAAGGCCTATCCTTCTAGAAGGAGAAAATTGATGAGTTTCTCCTCCTCCTTCCTTTGTCTTTCCAGACCCCACACATCCTCTTCGGTTGCTTTAGGCCTATTTCTTCCCTATCCTGTCATTTTACAAAAGCAACTTTGACACAAATGGCACTGTCCTTTGGTCTGATAAGATATGTCTCGACTACACAGTTAACTCAGTAAGCAGGGTGGATTTGGTTTACATCAAATTGATTTAAATCACTAGTCAGGAAGACTCTTTAATCATGGTTTTCTAATCTACATAAAAGTGCATTCTTATTGGTTGATATAACCTTAATACATATTCTTCACAACTCAGAGAGATGTAGATCTTCATTTTTAGAAGGTACACACACTATACATTTTTAAACAGATTTATCTTTTAAAACTTTTCAGATTAGTTTTACAGCTATATCAGAAAATGAATAATTGTTTTATTTCATTTACCAAAGGTAATTGAAGCAGTTTACCTCCCAATGACTTCATAAAGATCTATCTCAATTTAACAGGTTAATCATTAATATTTGGAGGAAATTCTTGCTACGCTGTATTAGGAGGAGAACATCACCAGACAGACATTTAAATTGTTTTATTTAACTAAAACAACAATGTTAAGTATTCTTGATTTTTTTTTTCTTCAACGGCAAACCTAAAATATTTTAACAAAACGAGCAGATGTCCCTCGCTTCTCAAATTTATTTCAGACTTCTTCTCCTTGTCCAGATCTATTCTGCCCCAACAATCTTCTATTCTTTGAACTTTCTGAAACTTTGCACTTAGAGACAAGTAAGGGATTGACTCTGTGTATGCAAATTTGGAGAGGAACAATAGAGTTGAGGTCTGTTATTTTTCACCTCTATACATTTAAACTCTTTTCCTGTTAACAAGCATGTTACTTCTGGAGACACACATCGACAGTTTTTGAACTGCAAAACTAAACATCTCTGGTAGTGCTCAGTCTAGAAGATGAGTCCCATTGGGTTGGTAAATTAAAAAATCTGTACAGAAGCCTCTGGAACACCATAAAATTGTGTCCCTAATCCATGAACTATTGGAACTCATTTACAAAGCTTTTTTAAACATTACATGGATCTATTGTCCCATACTATAGAATTAGAATTTATAATCCCTGTTCCATGATGAGATACATTTATAGCTCAAAGGTATCTTAATTAAAATTATTTAGAGTTTTTCCTCAAAAAGCATTTAATCAAAAAATCTGTTTTTTTAAAAACTGATTTATATCGACCCTGTCAGTAAGTGAGGGGTTTTTCCTAACTCCCATTCTGTCCTCCCTCTCAAACCTCACCCAACTTTAGTGGTGCTTTCAGCCTGGGCTAGCTGGCCTAGCTGGGGGTATAAGCTAGAGCTCAGTGCTGCTTTCACTCTGGTAACTTTCCCCCTGTGTTGAGGATACAGACTACATCACTTGCGTGCTGATAGGCCTCCAAAACCTTTTCATAATTTCCCCCTCCCCTTGCCATGTGCTAAAGAGGACATACAAGTTTTACCACAACTCACTAGGAAGGAAGCATAGAGTGTCTTGAGTTTTCTGCGGAGTAAAGAATGAGATAATGCCCTCAGGAGTCTTGGCAACACGCATCAGTGCATGCAGCACCCATGAGGACACTAACTTGGGAATGGTTTGCAGTGTATCTGCTCATACCTGAGCTAAAGTAACCTGGGTGCTGGTCTCCAAGTTGACTTTGCAGTGAACACACACTGCCTGAACACACATCAAAAGGCTGAAGGTGAATGCCAGTGGCATATCCTTGAGTGGACCCTACATACCCATGTTTGAAACTTGATTTTTTTAAATAAAAATAAAGTTTAACTTGGAATTTAAGCCCTTTATAGTTTGTTCGCCTTGCTTTGATTCAGAATAGTAAAACAAAATTGATATGGGAATATAGTTGGCTTCAGGTTGCTGCGTAATCTCCATCAAACTGCTCATGCACTATGCCCCAACGGCACTCTTTCTTACTCTCTTGGGGAAATAAAAATAATCGTGAACACCTAAGTTGAAAAGTTAAGTAAGGCCTGATTTAAGATTCTGTGCAACATTGATCTGGCCCCATTGTGCATAATACGCATTACGATGTAGTCTTTAGTTACATAGACTTGTGGATTTTAAGGTTGGAAGGGACTGTTGTAATCATCTAGTCTGATCTCCTGGCACAACGCTATTTTTTTTTACCACAGGATCCCTGTGTCAGTGCGTTGGAAGGGCATACAAGAGGGCCAGGATTAATCCTGAACACAGTCTTCAATTTGGCATTTCTAAATTTCAACCTAAATAACTTTCTTTTAATGTTGCTTTTTTAAATATGTAGTAAGGTAGTGATCCATATGATTATAGTGGAGTTGAAGGATCTTCCATACAGAAACTTCGGTTGTTAACTAAAGTGCAAGATTTTCTTTCAGGATAAAAGTGAAGCACAGTGCTTGATTAAAACAAACATCAGTCCTGTGTACGTAGTGTTATAAAAAACCAAAAACCAAGAAAACCCTTGTTCTGCATTGTTAAGCTGTTTCTAATGGTAACTTTAGTGAAGAGTAAGACCAGTGTAGAGTGCAGGAAGCTTTAAAAAAAAAAAAAAAAATTCCTTAAAGAGAGGGTGTCAACTTGTAAGATGAAAGAAGACTAAAGTACCCAGTTTTCTAATAGTGCAGCCTCTCAGTAGCATTCCCAGAAACTTTAATTCCTTTAAAAAATAACAAAACTACTTCTGCATTCTAGCTGGTGTATTTTAAGGGTGTTTCATCAGGGGAATATGAGCTGTTTTCAGTCTCTCATCCTGTCTATGCTACTTCCTCTTTGCTCAGATCATATTCTCTGTGTCGAGAGGTGTTCCCACCCTCCTTGCACTAGTGCTTCTCCTTGTTACCAAGGAGAGGTCAGGGGATGCCTCTGATCTCCAGACCTGCTGCTTCTCCTTGCTATGTTCTATAGGTGGGAGAAGGTGTGTGGGATTCAAGATTTGGTATGGGATTTCATCCATCACTTTGCTTCTCTTTTATCTGTCCATCTCCTGCCCCCAGTTGTGGAGGTCAGAGAAAGTAGATTTCAGAGTGGTAGCTGTTTTAGTCTATACCAGCAAAAACAACAAGGGGTCCTTGTGGCACCTTAGACTAGCAAATTTATTTGCACATAAGCTTTCATGGAGTGGAAAATACAGTAGCAGGTGTGTATGTATATATACATAGTACATGAAAAGATCAGAGTTGTCTTACCAAGTTCGGGGGTCAGTCTAACACTTATGTCGATTTTAGATTAATTTGGTGATTTAAACTTAAATGTGATTAAACTGATTTAAGTATGGGTTTGCACTAGTTAAACTGATTTTGAAATAGATTTTAGTTAAAACATATGCAAGTGTCTTGTGTGGACAGGACCTTAGATCAGGAGTAGTCAGCTATTTTTTGTCAAAGTCCAGACTCCATAGAGACATTTTTCACACTGCAATAACAGTAAAGATAAGAAGTAAATAAAAAAATATTTCATGGTCCATTCAAAATCTTGTGGCAGTCTGGATTTGGCCCTCTTACTGAGTTACCCCTGCCTTAAGGCATGTCTATGTTTACAACACGTGGGGAAGATGCTCTGTGCCAACAGGAGAGAGTGGCATAAGCTATATCAGCGGGAGAAAATCTCCTGCTGACATAGTGCTATGCACATTAGAGCTATGTCAGCGTACTTTGTGTCACTCAGGGAGTGGAATAGTCACACTCCTGAGCGACATAAATTTTGTCAACATAAGTGATAGCGTAAATCTAGCCTTAAACTGCAAGCTCATTGGACGGGTCTACTGTTAGCATTGTACACTACAATTAAGCACACCAAGTGTGGTTAACAATAATCTGTGATGGTTTTAAAACTGCATGCAAGAGAAATGACTTCTCTTTCTCACCACCATCTCTAGAAAGCATGTGCAGCTGAAGTGGAAGATTGCACAAGTGTTTGCCACTCTTGCATCTTCCTTAGCAGGAGAGAGAGTGTGAAATATATTAATAGCATCTGCTCTTTGGGCTTCACTGAACAGACAAAGCTGGGCAAATCCCCTGTGGAAGAGTGATCAAAACCTTTCTCTTATTTTCCCTGCCTCTATTGTGAAGTATCTGATGCTGTCTTGCACAAATAGCTTAGATTTCTAAAAATAGCTAGAGCATTTGACCCAACATTTAAGAATCTGAAGTGTCTTCCAAAATCTGAGAGATGCATGCTTTCAGAAGTCTTAAAAGAGGAACATTCAGATCTGGAAACCACAGAACCCGAACCACCAAAAAAGAAAATCAGCCTTCTCCTGATGGCTTCTGGCTCAGATGATGAAAATGAACATGCGTCAGTCTCCACTGCAGAACCCATCATCAGCATAGAAGCATCTCCTCTGGATTGGTGATTGAAGCATGAAGGGACAAATAAATCTTTAGTGCATCTGGCACGTAAATACCTTGCAATGCCAGCTACAACAGTGCCATGTGAGTGTCTGTTCTTGCTTTCAGGTGACATTGTAAAGAAGCTGGTAGCATTATCTTTTGTAAATTGTAACCAACCTTGTCTGAGTGGCTGGCTGTTTGTCTGAGTGGCTGACCAACAAGTAGGACTGAGTGGACTTGTAGGCTCTAAAGATTTACTCTATTTTATTTTTGAATGTTTTTTGTACATAATTCTACATTTGTAAGTTCAGCTTTCATGATGGAGATTGCACTACAGTACTTGTATGAGGTGAATTTAAATGTTTTTTACAGTGCAAATATAATTAAAGCGAGCACTGTACACTTTGTAGTCTGCTGTAATTTAATATAGTTGAAAATGTAGTAAACATCCAGAAATATTTAAAATAAATGGTATTCGATTGTGATTAAAAATGCTGTTAGTTAATTTGTTTAATCACTTGACAGCCTTATTTTTTAAGAAACTGATGTCTGGGGGGTTGGGGTGTTGGGGAATCTGAGAGCCCATTTCTTTGTTGTGGGAGAAATGAGTGGGAATGGAGTTCAGAGTTTCTCTTCCGCACACAGAAGCAGGGGAAAATGTTGTTTTTTCCCCTTCAGAAATACCAGGAGCTTTGCAGTGGCAGCTTCACACTTCAGTATCCCAGCAGAGGTATGACCTACCTCGTTTATTAACTTATGGTTCTCTCCTCCTTGCTAATCTCAGCACTATACTCTTGTCATACCCAAACCTGCTAGTTCTCAGCTTGATGCAGACACTGCTATGCACCAAGCCAGCATTTTTAAAATGTGTCCCTTTTGGAGAACTGTATCTTTGGCACTACTTAGCTCAAGAGCCCTAAATTTGTACTGTAATGTCTACACCCAACTCCAGTTTTTGGAATTAGAGAATTTTTAGAGCACTTAGAGGTGTACATGGCACAGTAATGTTGCTCCAAGCCTTTCTCAGTCTAAGGAAAGCCTCTGGCATGTGGCTAATTTTAGCTTGAATCAATCATGTGCACCATTCTGTAGACCCAGTAAGAAAGCCTAATAACTTTATTTATTAAATTCTCAAGCTGGATTGTGGGGCCAGACTCTAAGTAAGCTCAGGGCAGTCCTGTGATAAACATTTTGGGGGGATATGTTTTTTACCCATATGTGCCCACCCCTGGCTCCCATCTCCCCCTCCTGGGGAAAAAAGTGCTGTAAGAAACAGCAAATTTTTAAAATGAGATCACCTGGAGAGATTTCGCCCCTCACCAAATGATCCAAAACTTGCACCACTAACTCTACTCTGGTATATTTAGTGGTTTAGCAATTTTCAGGCCAACTTCAGTATGCAGATTTTAAGGTACTTTGGAGAAAACTCACTCTCTCTCTCTCTCTCTCTCTCTCTCTCAAAAAAAAATCCTGCTGAACTTTATGGGGTGCTGGTAGGATCACTCCATAATTTACGTGACAAAGAAGAGGACTTTAGCAGCAGCCTGAGTTCAGGCACTTAGATGGATGCTCAATGGCAATTTTCAAATCTTTTGTTCAGCAACCTGGCTGACAGCATTTAAAAAGACAAGGTGGGCAAGGTAATATCTCTTACAGGAGAGTCTACTGATAGAGATTCTCTAGGCTTTAGGCAGGAGGAGAGTTTGGAAAAGGATAAAGGAGAGGCCAGATCAAATGAGAAACTTTCACATAAAGAATCTGACACATCAGAAAAGGGCAGACAAATAAACAATGACCAGTTTTTTAAAGTGCTTGTACACAAATGCCGGAAGTCTAAATAATAAGATAGGTGAACTAGAGTGCCTCGTGTTAAAGGAGGATATTGACATAATAGGCATCACAGAAACATGGTGGAGTGAGGACAATCAGTGGGGGACAATCATTTCAGGATATAAAATATATCGGAAGGACAGAACAGGTCATGGGGGTGGGGGAGTGGCACTATATGTGAAAGAAAATGTAGAATCAAATGAAGTAAAAATCTTAAATGAATCCACATGTTCCATAGAATCTCTATGGATAGTAATTCCATGCTCTAATAAGAATATAACAATAGGGATCTATTATCAACCACCTGATCAGGACAGTGATAGTGATGATGCAATGTTAAGGGAGATTAGAGAGGGGGGGATTTCAGTTATCCCCATGTTGACTGGGTACATGTCACCTCAGGATGAAATGCAGAGACAAAATTCCTGGATACTTTAAATGACTGCTTCTTGGAGCAGCTGGTACAGGAACCCGCAAGGGGAGAGGCAACTCTTGATTTAGTCCTGAGTGGAGCGCAGGAGTTGGTCCAAGAGGTAATTATAACAGGACCACTTGGAAATAGTGATCATAATATAAAATTTAACATTCCTGTGGTGGGAACAATACCTCAGCAGCCCAACACTATGGCATTTAATTTCAGAAAGGGGAACTATGCAAACATGAGGGGTTTAGTTAAATGGAAATTAATAGGTAAAGTGACTAAAGTGAAATCCCTGCAAGCTGCATGGACACTTTTCAAAGACACCATAATAGAGGCCCAACTGAAATATGTACCCCAAATTAAAAAAATAAAGTCAAAGAACTAAAAAAGAACCACTGTGGCTTAACAACCATGTAAAAGAAGCAGTGACAGATAAAACTCATCTTTTAAAAAGTGGAAGTCAAATCCCAGTGAGATAACTAGAAAGGAGCATAAACACTGCCAAATCAAATGTAAAAATATAAGAAAAGCCAAAATGGAGTTTGAAAAACAGCTAGCCAAAAACTCAAGAGGTAATGTTTTTTAAATATGTCAGAAGCAGGAAGCCTGCTAAACAACTAGTGGGGCCCCTGAATGATAGAGATACAAAAGGAGCACTTAAAGATGATAAAGTCATTGTGGAGAAACTAAATGAATTCTTTGCTTCAGTCTTCATGGCTGAGGATGTTAGGGAGATTCCCAAACCTGAGCCGTCTTTTGTAGGTGACGAATCTGAGGAATTGTCACAGATTAAAGTATCACTAGAGGAGGTAGTGGAACTAATTGATAAACTTAACTGTAACAAGTTAGCGGGACCAGACAGCATTCACTGAAGAGTTCTGAAAGAACTCAAATGTACTAGGGTTTGTAACCTGTCCTTTAAATGGGCTTCTGTACCCAATGACTGGAAGATAGCTAATGTAACGCCAATATTTAAAAAGGGCTCTAGAGGTGATCCCGGCAAGTACAGACCAGTAAGTCGAACGTCTGTACCGTGCAAATTAGTTGAAACAATAGTAAAGAATAAAATTGTCAGGCACATAGAAGAACATAAATTGTTGTGCAAAAGTCAACATGGTTTCTGTAAAGGGAAATCATGTCTTACTAATCTATTAGAGTTCTTTGAAGGGGTCAACAAACATGTGGACAAGGGGGATCCAGTGGACATTTCCAGAAAGCCTTTGACAAGGTCCCTCACCCTCTTATGTAAATTAAATTGCCATGGGATAAGAGGGAAGATCCTTTCATGGATTGAGAACTGGTTAAAAGACAGGGAACAAAGGGTAGGAGTAAATGGTAAATTTTTAGAATGAAGAAGGGTAACTAGTGGTGGTCCCTATTCAATTTATTCATAAATGATTTGGAGGAAGGGGTAAACAGTGAGGTGGCTAAATTTGAATATGATACTAAACTGCTCAAGATAGTTAAGACACAAGCGGACTGTGAAGCACTTCAAAAAGATCTCACAAAGCTAGGTGATTGAGCAACAAAATGGCAAATGAAATTTAATGTGGATAAATGTAAAGTAATGCACATTGGAAAAAATAACGCCAACTGTACATACAATATGATGGTAGCTAATTTAGCAACAGCTACTCAGGAAAAAGATCTTGGAGTCATCGTGGATAGTTCTCTGAAAACATCCATGCAGTGTGCAGCAGCAGTCAAAAAAGCAAACAGGATGTTAGGAATCATTTAAAAAGAGAGAGTATCTTATTGCCTTTATACAAATCCATGGTGCACCCACATCTTGAATACTGTGTACAAATGTGGTCTCATCTCAAAAAGGATATACTGGCATTAGAAAAGGTTCAGAGAAGGGCAACTAAAATGATTAGTGGTTTGGAAGGAGTCCCATATGAGGAAAGATTGAAGAGGCTACGACTTTTTAGCTTGGAAAAGAGGAGACTAAGAGGGGTATGATAGAGGTATATAAAATTATGAGTGGTGTGGAGGAAGTAAATAAGGAAAAGTTATTTACTTGTTCCCATAATAGAAGAACTAGGGGCCACCCAATGAAATTAGTGGGCAGCAGGTTTAAAACAAATAAAAGGAAGTTCTTCACATAGCGCACAATCAACCTGTGGAACTCCTTGCGTGAGAAGGCTGTGAAGGCTAGGACTATAACAGGGTTTAAAAGAGAACTGGATAAATTCATGGAGGTTAAGTCTATTAATGGCTATTAGCCAGGCTGGGTAAGCAGTGGTGTCCCTAGCCTCTATTTGTCAGAGGGGAGTGATGAATGGCAGTAGAGAGATCACTTGATCCTCACCTGTTAGGTTCACTGGCATTGGCCACTGTCAGTAGACAGGACACTGGGCTAGATGGACCTTTGGTCTGACCCAGTATGACCTTTCTTATGTTCTTATGTTTTACTGGAGCAGCTTCTGTTGGTAAAAGAAATGAGCTGGTGAGTTATAGCTGGTCTGCACCAAAAGCTTACATAGCTATCCCTTTTGGATGTGAAAAATCCACCCCTGCAAGATGTAGACCTGTCTACACTACACAATTAAGTCATAACCACTGCATTAATTACTGCAGATTTTTGTGTCCACACTACCCTCATTCTGCAGGTAGTGTGTGTCTTCACAAGGAGAGCGTGAACTACTTTAATAGGGCAGGCTGACAGCTTCGGCTGGGAGTTGGGTACAGGGCTCCCTGCTGGTGCGATGTAAGTAGTGCACTGTCTACACAGTGTCACCCTAACAACATCAGCCTAAGCACTATACTTCTTGTGGAATTGGAGTTAAGTTAGTGTAGTGGGGCAATTACAGCTGCAGAAGCAGCATTGTAGTGTAGACAATTCAGAATTAGGTAGACATCAGCTGCCTTGTGTTGACCTAACTCTAGCTGTAGCTGTACTGACTTAACTGCCTAGTGCAGACAGCGCTGTTTGGCTACTGCTTCTCAAGCAAGTGACTTAACTACAGAGACAGGAGAGCTCCTCTGTTCAGTGTAGTGAGTGTCTACAGTGAAGCGCTACAGCGGCATACTTGCAGCATTGCAGCTGTGCTGTTGTAGCATTTTAAGTGTAGACATAGTCCTTAAGAAGGGTTCTCAGGACACATTTTTTTGGTGGCCTCTGAGTGCAGCCATCAACTCTTGCTTGAATGAACTCTCTCAGAAACATGATAAAACATAAAAACATTCATATAAAGTGTGGCGAACATTTTTGACAAAACGATCACTCCATAACTCAGTCCTCGTTGTCAGAGGAAACCTGTGCAATACCTTCAAAAGACAAGGCTGGGAGCTTAAATTCATACTTTTGCTGCACACAAAAAATCATGGTTGTAATTAAGACATTGTTGTAATAGGCCATAAATCCAGTACACCACCCTCCTTTTTAATTCTATGACTGCAGAGATGTTAATGGGCCATTTCATCTTGCATAGTCTTCTAGAATATGTGTTAACTACTTATTCTAAACAATCTGTTCCACCTCGTATTAACTGTAACACTTCTGAGTACCTTTCTAGATCTCAAGAAGAGCTCAGTGTAGCTTGAAAGCTTGTCTCTTTCACCAACAGAAGTTGGTCCAATAAATATTCCTGGGGGAATTCTGCACCAAAAAATTAAATTCTGTGCACAATATTTTAAAATTCTGCATATTTCATTTGTCATAACACTATATGATCATACCAGATTCAATTATTTTGGCAATTTTATTTCAAGATATGTGTCAGCAACTCTGTAACAATATAGATGACAAATTTTATTTTCCCCAGGAGTAGAGTTAAAAAAACCCCACCAAATACCCCCAACACCCACATATCCTTTCTCCAGAGCCTAGCTGCAGGGTGCCCCATCCTGTTGCAGACACCCACAGCCTCTTCCCCCTCAGAGCCCAGGCATGGAGCGCTCACCCAGCCCCTATAGAGCCCAGGCATGGGGGCCCCCAATCCAGACACCCACAATCTCTTTCCCACTGAGCCTAGCGTCAGGGATCTAGAGAGAGAAACAGCCTGAGGCTGAGTCCCAGGCTTGTATGGAGTTTCCTGCACACTTCCTTCAGGGTGTTCTGGGAACTGCAGCCACCAGGAACTCTTCAGCTCCTTTTCCTCTTCCCCAACAATCTTCTGTTCGCAGGTGGGCTGCTGGGCTCTGCTGGGTCCAGCAGCTCCTAGGGGCGATCAGCAGGAATTCTATGGGGCAAAAGGAAATTCTGCGCAAAACATTAATTCTGTGCAAATTATGCGTTGTTCAGTGGTACAGAGTTCTTCCAGAAGTAAATAAAATATATTACCTCACCCATCTTCTAATATGTGGGACTCGCATGGCTACAACGCTAGTCTGCATTTAGCCTACTGTCATAATTGTTGATGAGGTTGCACCACTGATTAAACAGCATAGGTAAGATTGTGATTTTTACAGAACTTTCCAAAAAGGAAGGTTTTTTTGAAGTTCCTTTTTTTGTTGTCTCCACATAGACACATATCTTATCTAATTCATATATATGAATATGCAAAAGAATATTCAGAGTAGGGTTATTAACCTTTTCAGAGTGCATGAGTCTGCTTAATTTTTTTTAAAGCTGAAAACTCCTGTTTAACAACAATTGGGCCATGTTTCTAATCATAAATAGTAATTCCATCTACAATATTTAAGAGTACTTATTTCATAATGCATAATATGAAGATAAAATACATTTGATAGAATTATAGCTAACGGTAAATTTCAGGGTTCTGGAGATGACTGGAGGTATGGTTAATATTCTGCTAGAATAAGTGGTCAGACTGTGTAAGATTGCTCTAGTTTCTATTTGACTTCAGTAAAATATCTCTAAAGTTGTTTGATATTTTAATTGTAATGTTAAGTCTCATCAGCATGTCTCTTATGGGGGTGTGTATGGGTAACTTTTAATGCTGTTACTTAAATGGGAAAATAAAGATGTTTCAGAAATCTCTTTCTTCTTTACAGGTGGGAAGGAGAAACCAAAAACCAATGCAGAAGAATTACTAATTAAAAAGGTAAAGAAGAAAAAGAAAAAGAAACACAAAGAATGTGAGAAAAGGAAGCGTCCAAAAATGTACAGCAAATCTATTCAGACCATCTGCTCAGGATTGGTTTCTGATGTTGAGGATCAAGAAGCCAAAGGCATCATAGATGATCATTTTAAGGATTTCAGTGAGATGAATATGGATCCCAAGAAGGACTGTGGGTCCAAGATACCCGAGAACAGTGAGTTTCCATTTGTCTCGTTAAAGGAGCCACGGGATCAGAATAAACTCAAAAGGTTGGACACTTTGGAGTTCAAACAACTCATTCATATTGAGCACCAGCCTAATGGAGGTGCATCAGTTATCCATGCCTACAGTAATGAACTCTCTCATTTGTCTCCTGTGGAGATGGAAAGGTTTGCAGAAGAGTTTGTGGGTCTGGTTTTTAGTGAAAATGAAAACTCTGCAGCTTACTATGTAATGGGTATTGTTCATGGGGCAGCTACTTATTTACCTGACTTTTTAGACTACTTTTCATTTAATTTTCCCAATTCACCAGTGAAAATGGAGATTTTGGGAAAGAAGGATATAGAGACAACGACTATGTCTAATTTCCACGCTCAGGTAAGAGGTTACATATTTTATTTTTTAAAAACATCTAACAGTTTCAAATCAACGGTAAATGATATATTTTTAATGCAGTTGCTATCAGCTAGAGTGTATAGATAAAACAGAATATTTGAGTAGTCAATTATTTATTCCTAAAATATAGACAATAAGGAAGCTTTGTTTGTATTCAAACATTACATTGCATTTTTTATGATCAGTTGAAGTGTGTGCACATGTATGCACTTCTGGAGATTTGTTTTCCTTGACTGAACAATAGCCATTGTGTTTGAAGCATGAGAATGAATTTTCTGCCTGGTGCTAGCTTCATTTAGATATTTGGACATGAATCATAAGACTACATCAGTTCTTATTCACAATATAAAAACATTTTATACATAGAGACCATCTTATGCACAATTTATTTTATATTAAAATGTATATTGGGGCTTCTTAATGCATTCATACAGTGGCACTGACCTACAGCTTGTCTGAATCCATTTAATAAACTATGTTCGCTTGAAAGTTATTAAACCATGTGGCAAAATGGTGGGTCAACTTCCTGAATTGGGTTTTATCTGAGGAAAATTACTGAATAATCTCTAACAATAGCTGCTGTTTGCTAGATATTGCTTAACTCTCTTTATGAGCTATAAAGACACAATTATTTCTTAGAGGAACAAAAATCATTTCAGTTTGTATAATTTCAGGAGATTAATTTTTCGTTTCATTAGATTACCACGATGAGTACAGTATAAACACTTAAATAGATGTTCATGAAAGAACTAAAGCTGAAAAATTCTATTTTTTGATGACATCAAATTTGGATAATATTTACATTTACCTCTGTTTACCAGAAGAAACAAGCTACTATGTAGTTTTTAAAGAATTTTCATATACCATTTAAAAACATCACATATAACTTTTGCCTATATAAATGTAATCATAAAAAATTGTGTTCAAATGTCAATAGGGTACTATACAGTTTTCTTTGTGTGTAAAGCTTTGCAAAATAACCTTTTGCTAAAACATGCCTAGTGTACAGAAAAGAACTGCCCACAAGGAATACCCAGAGTTAAGGCATATTGCTGTGAAAACTCTGGTGGTTAACAGCCAAAGCATCCTCTTTTGCTACAGAACACCTATATTCAGTACTGCCACAAATATCTGTACCAAAGCCTCACTCCCCTTAAATAAGACTTCTAGAATTACGGAAGAATCACTAAAACTGTTCTCCCTTTGAGACAACTTCAAGTAGTCAAGACACATCCAACTGTGGTCTTTAATTATGTATATGGTACCTAGATACTGTGGTGATGTATGTATTAGAAGTGAATTTTTTAGGTAGATAAACTACCATGAAGCTGTGGATTGATTACCTGCATGGTTATGGCAAGAAAAGTATGTGAAGATGTCACTTCTAGCTGAACTTTTTCTCTGTATATATTCTGGATTTTATCTGCCTGTTTCAAGTGACATGCATAAGCTTCTGCTTTTCTTTAGCACTACCAAGACATACACAGCTCTGGGAGAGTGAGCTAAATATCTTTTCTGTCTTGTGAATCAGTATAGCAAAATTTCAGTTACAGTAGCATAAGTCAGACCACAATTTAACTTTAGGTCCCAACTCAGTTTTATAGTATTCTCAGTTAAATATCTTGTAAATTGAGCAAATTGGATCTGGAAATTTGAGACACATGGACCACCTCCATGCTATGTTAGTTGCATTTTACAATAGAATCGTATGTTTAAATAAGAAATCGTAATAAGAGAGCTTTAAATACAACTGATATTCTTGTATTTATTGTAGAATCATAGAAATGTAGGACTGGAAGGGACCGTGAGAAGTCAAGTCCAGCCCCATGCACTGTACTAGGACAAAGCAAACTTAGACCATGCTGACAGGTGTTTATCCAGTCTGTTCCTAAAAACCTCCAATGATGGAGATGCCAGAGCTTCCCCTGGAAGCCTATTCCTTAGCTTAATGATCCTTAGGTTAGATATTAGGAAAAGTAGTTATGTTTAGTTACGTTCCTAGAGAGTTACTCAGCAACAGTTTGAAGAGAAGACCTTCCCAGATTCTCTCAAGTGAAGAGATTCTTCCAGTTTCTTTAACCTAATTCTATCATATACTGAACTTGTGGCCAAAATATTCCAATCCAATCATTCCCTCCTTCCCATACCATTTTTCTGCCATTCCCTCCTTCTGGATTTTTGCTTCTGCCATTGTCTCAATAGGTGTAATCTATGATCTACTCTTAAGCCCTCACAAAAGCCTTGCATTTCAGCAGCCTCTTTTTGGATAAAGAAAGATTAATATAGCTCCTCTGTGGACTGTCATTAGGTCTGAAATTGTTAGAGGCAACACCTGCTATAATTCTTCATTCCAGTGCAGTGTAACTAGAGTTGAATGACCCAGAGTCACAGAGTTTGATAACTCGCAGTACCATGTTCTATTAACTGTCTCAGTACTAGTAGTATTGCCCTATAAACAAAATTACCATTCACCAGAACATCTAGTGCTCTTGGACTTTTTTTCTCTGCTAAATTGTTGGGTAGCTTGTCTCTTATACTGAGGCAGTTCAGGCAATAATAAGTCCTTTACATTCTCTTAGTAGTTAAGAGAACATCTCATTTATCTGTGTTCTCTCTCTGTCTGGTTATGTTGGCTCTTCTCACTCCAGCCATCTTATTTTGAACTCTCACATCCCTTACACTATTTCTCTCGCTTTACAGTGCTTCCTATTAATTTTTCACCCTTTCTTTCTCAAAGGGAACTTCTTGCTCTCCCTATACTTTTCATTGTCTGTCTGTCTGTCTCTAATATAAATATATAATTTTTTTTCCCAACAGCTGTGGAACATTTAATTCAATAGTCCATCTTTTCTCTTAAAGAGCCATTTGATGGCTGTTTGAGTAGCAATAGGGAGGGAAAGAATATTACTCGTGTACCCTTTTACATTCCGCAAGATTATTTGTTGTTGTTCTATCTCAAGTTACAGAGAAGACCTGTTACTTTTTGTTCTGCTTTGTAACTATACCTATATGTGTTCATATAAATACTAAATCAAATATCCTATTAAAACTACTAATTAATACCACATAAGTCTCCATTCCTCGTTCAAAATTACAACAGTTCTGTGACTGGTTGTAAGAACTCCCGTTTTAAAATTTTCTGTGCTATAGTTGGAGACATTGAAAAAGACTACGGCCTTGTCTACACTACCGGCTGGATCAAGGCATAGAGATCGATCTATTGGGGATCAATTTATTGCGTCTCGTCAGGATGTGATAAATCGATCCCCAGAGGCACTCCCATCGATTCTGGAACTCCAGCTCGCCAAAAGGCGTAAGGCAAAGTTGATGGGGGAGCCGACTGTCAACCACTGCCGCCGTGAGGACGGCAGGTAAGTTGACCTAAGATGCATCAACTTCAGCTACAGTATTCATGTAGCTGAAGTTGCGTATCTTAGGTCTACCCTCCCTGCTAGTGTACACCAGGCCTATGGGGGTGAGGAGACAAAAGAACCATGCATGAATGCATCCAAGATTCTCTCTTCTTTCTTTTTCATTGTCTGTTTTTTATTTGGAATGAAGGTTTTGTATCTTGTGTTTTTTCTTCTCTGTGCTTTCTGTCCGGTTTTCAGTAGATTTGGTGTGCATTCTCTGTTATCCGATCTCTGGCCTCTACATATCCTGGCTTGTCAGAATTTGGCTGCATGACAGTTAATGCCTTGCTTCTTGTGTATTTACTAACTTTATAGGCACACTATATATATTGGGGAAAATTCTGGTCTCATTGCCATCTTCTGTTTAATGTCTCCAGAAAACAGTGGAGTTAGGATCTTCAATGGCTGTTCATAAAGGGCTAATGCTGCTAAGCCTCCCCAATCTGTCTGCTTGCTTATAATTCATATCCATCCTCTCAGGTTTCTAATTTTGCCACTTAGGCAAATTTTAGGACTGCAAAGTTAAACTAAGATTCCTGCTACCATTGGATACGAGTCTCATATCTGCTTCATCAGGCCTGCAACATTTTTCTGAATATTCCCTGGATACATAGGGGATTCTTATGTCTTTTGTTTCTGTTGCGGTACATCTTAAAGAATTTTCACTTTTCAAATCTGCCTTTAGCTCTGCATCATAGAAGTCCCAGGCTTCTACACAAGCATAGCTCCCATCTGTGGGCGCTCTGCCTGCATATAGTCTAGTGGATAGGATGCTAGAGTATGAGTTGGGAGACTTAGATACTCTTTCTAGCTCTGCTAGTGACTCGTGTAGTCGTGAAAAACTACTTAATTATATGTTTCTCCAATCTATCAAGGGGAGCCAATATTCCCATTTTATAAACCACTCTAAGATCTTCTGATGAACATTGTATATAAAATATGATGTATTATTATTATCATCACTGCATCTTACTATCTTGGTGAATCAGACTCATGTAGTGGAGGGAAGCAGTTGTATCCTTTTCCTGTTCTCCACAAACTTGCAACCTTCTTATTAGCTCTTCCAATTCATCTTTAAATAGACTATTTCACATTGCTCCTGTTTGCAGGGTAGTTGTAATTTAAATCTTTATTGGGCCAGACAACAGTTGGTTTTGGATGTTCTTTACAGTCTTGCAGAGGTTTGCTTCAGAGCCTCAGCTGTCATCTTGTTAATTTTGGTTAGCTGAAATGCAGACTTGAGGTTCCCTTCAGTATGTGTTTTTTCATTCTCAAGGCCTCATCTTAGCACCCGGAAACTGAATCCAGCAAAATATGAGAGAAGATTCCACTATGCTTTCAAGCTTTTTTGTTGAGTTACCCCTTTCCTTGTCATATTGGCTGTTTCTGTATTGGAACTTCTGTATTTTTCAGGTTAGTTTTTTCAGTACCTGGTAATAAGTCCTGCCCTTCTGCATTTGGCAGATGAATCCTTCATTAATAGTAGTATATACCCTCAGATCTATGAAGTTTATGATTCGGTCTTGGAAATATAGTTGAGCTATACATATATTCCCAAATGCTCAGTTTCTCCTAAAAATGATTTCTAGACATTTGTTTCTCACTTACTTCTTACTGCTTTGTGGTTCCTCCGAGTGCTGGGTCAGGATCTAGATATTCTTCTTTAATTCTCATTGGAAGATGAAATTTAAGATATGCGAGTTCATGTGGCAGTGTAATTCTGTTGGCAGGCGACATAGGTAAAATCTGTGGTCTTCTCCCTTAGACCATCTGCGTCAGTGTTGTAGGTGGCTGCTGCTGTTGCTTAAAAATGTTACTGTTGCCAGGTTGTTACAGGTGCTCAGTGCTTCTGTTCTCGGCACTCAAGTGTTATCAGCACTAGCAGAGCATTGGTCTCTCCATTTTTTTCCGTTCATGTGTGGAATCCATTTTGTTATGTGCACCAATATTGAGGTAAAGTGTGGATATGCACTACCAGTAGAAACAAAAAATCTAGACATGTATAAGCAGATATAACTAAAAATACCATTTCAAAATAAGCACCCTTCGTCTGCACAGTGTCTAAAGTTGTGTTTAGTTTTTAAACTGGCACTGCTAAGGTTACAAGCTAAAGTTACATTCTGGAAGGGTACTGTTATTTGATTGTACCACTTTAAATAATGAATGACAAAGCACAATACGATAGTAAAAGTAATAATGATAATTACTTCAGGCAGGACAGATCAGGCATTTTAGAACTCATTACTCAAATTAAATTTAAGCAGGAGAGAGAGAAAATTATGAAATGCATAGACCAGTCTGAAAACTAAAATAACAGCATGTTGAAATAATAAAATTACAGAGAATATATGTATATTGCAGGCAGTATCCAGAAGTAATAACACCAACAATAAAAGTATGCGTTTGGAGTTGAGTTTGAAAGAGACTGTGTGTGTGTGTGTGAGAGAGAGAGAGAGAGTATGAGAGAGAGGCAGTGTGAGAGTGAAACTGTGTGTCTAAGAATGAGACTGCAGGTGTGTGTATGAGAGAGAGACAATGTGAGTCTCTCTCTCACACTGTGTGTATGTGTATGTTTGAGATAAGGCGACTGTGCGTGACTGTGTGCTGGGGAAGTGTATGAGAGACCATGTGCTGTCACTTTAAGCAGAACGGCACTCACCAGTCTGAAGGCTTGTTCAGACACAGCAGCAGCTGCCAGCAGCTCCATCTCGCTCCCAAGCCATGACCCTCTTCTTCCCCAACTGCTCTGCAGGGATGAGGTAATGGATGGGAGGGAGGGGGATAACCTGACATCAGCACCTCCCTGCTCAGTAGGCACCAGGGGCAGCTGTAAGGCAGAGTGTAGGAGCAGTAGGGGTAGAACACTGAACACAAGTTGCTGAGGATGTTCATGGCTGTAGTAATCAAGTGTGCAACACTTGATGGACTGTTGTGTGGCTGTGCAGATGCGCAGCTTAGAGGGAACACGGTAAAAGAGAATGCAGCCTGCTAATTTAGCAAATCTTGACATTACTCATAAAGAAGAACCACAGGCATGGTTTGGTGATAAAAGGCACTCAGCCAAGTTTATTGCCCTCAAGGCTCGGTATTAGCATCCCATAGTAGCTACAGGTACATTAACATGAGTGCCTGGGAATGATTCAGTCAGCAGCTGGAATGTCTGCTGTCCCCTTGGCCACACAAAAGGTTATGGTGAGATACCCTGACATTTATAGATTGAGACAAACAACTTATGTGTTTCATGACATCTGCTTGTTACCTCCTTTGCTCCAGATGTGTCGAGCAAAACATCCCTATTCATCACTTCTGTTAAACCCTCTTTTCTTGTGTTAGGTCAGGATGCACCTGTGTTTAATCTTTTGGAACATGTTCACATACAAACATACATACAACAACCCATCATCAGTTGCTTCTTAGGTGTGTCTGTGTTTTAGCAATGCTAACCTTTCCCTTGCCAAGCTTATGTATTGGACAGTGAACTTGTAAGCATCTGCTTTAATCCATGGCCTGACTTTCATTCACAGCATGGTCTGACTTTGCTGCCTGTGATTCAGGCCTCAGTTTGTACAGTTGGTCCAGTGCTCCATGCTTATGCTCTCTTCTACAGCCATATATGTTTCCGTTGTCTGCAGTTTCTCTCTCTAAATCGGTCATCCCCAAGGAAGCCAATTCCAAAACAGAACCTTTTCCTCCTTGTATACTCTTTCCTTGTATAGCCCCATCACTGAAACATCTGAGCATCACCTATTACTCTGGAGGGAATTCTGCACCAAAACATTAAAAATTCTACATATTTTATTTGTTAAAATAATACAATATAATATCAGTTTCACTTATTTGGTAATTTATTTAAACTACCATAGAAAAAAATCACAATAATTTAACATTTCCTAAGCACATAAAAATTTAATTACAAGAACTTGGTAACCAATACCCTGCTTTCCAGTTATAATCCTGGATTTTCATTTAAATTAAATTACAGAATACCAAACACCAAAATAAAAGTAAAGTAAATGTCACTTTAAATTTCTCAGACTTTCACACATGAAAGTCGTACAGCTTTTTGTTAATCATTGTGCTGCATTTTTTTAAAATGGGTAAGTAAAATAGATCCTGAGCTGTAATCTAATCCCATTGAGCCACTCTGGTACAGGAAAAAAGCGAAAACGCACATAGATCTTACTAGCTGAGGATTCCCTTATTGTAAATAACAATAAGACTACTTTACACCACTCTGCAATGTACACGTTTTAGGCTCCTGGGGGAATTGACTAAGAATGAGAACAGTAAACTGATAATAGAAACATCCGCAGCCTGCCTGCTTAGTTATTAAATTTCTGCTCTGCTTCAGGGACAGAACTGGTCTTACTAAGCCCTACCTGTTCAAGCTGGAGGCACTGAAACAGTGAGCAAGAGGGACCCAGTGAGTCTTCCTTGCTCACTTGCAGGCAAGCACCCGCCCAGCCCTGCTCCCTTAACATCTCTCTATGTACCTAGGCACGCATACAGCATGCATACATGCCCAGCCTCCCTTCCCCGCCTCCCACAGTGTTCTGCATCTTAGCAGGCTGCTTAGGCTGATATGGATGGGACATGTGTTCCCCACAGATTTTTTGCTCCCCCATTGTTCTGCAGGGAAGCAAAGAAATCTGCAGACAGTATGAATCCTGTGCAGAGGCTCAGAATTCCTTCGGGAGTAACCTATGCCTTGCAGCCATCCCATTTTTGTCTGAGCTATTCATTAACTCAAGGTAAATGCCTCAAACATCTCCTTCCTGTTGACCACAGCCAGATGCCCCTAGCATTGAATGACAGTAAGCCCTTGTTGTGGCCCCAGATCCTCACAGTGCACAACAAATACTTCACTACTAGTAATTTTACTTCCTGAATCAATTTGCCATGCTTTATTCTTGTCCTAGAGGGTTAAAGTGGTCATAAGCATAGTTCTGTTTTTCAAGCAGATGTGACCAGGCAGTGATTCTGGTTCTTCATGTATCCATGCCCCTGGTTCTCCCTGTATCACTTTTCAGGTCATTCTTTCTGAAACATTTGGATTTACCTTTTTGTTTCTCCAGCCATTTTCTCTCTCTTTAGCTCAATTTTACCTAGCATATGCTTTTCTCTCTTCATTGTTCCCTGTCTCCAATTAATGCTACCCTCCTTGGTGGGTTTGTACTAGTCCCCTTTGTACAGGAGCTGCTTACACTTCAGTCTACTCCTTCTCTAATTTATCAAATTCATCTGCTGTGCCAACGTTCTTTCTTTTGATCTGTGAAGAGGAATATTGCAGAGTTCTTGGGAATTAATACTTATCTCCTGCCTATCTTGTTTCCTCATCTCTCGGCCTTATACAAATACCTAGCTCATTTCATAGGTTTTAAGGCCATAAGGGACCTTATTATCTGGGCTTTGGGTATTCTGTGTTGTAGCAAAATTCAGCTCCTGCTACAGAGTCTTACTCTAGAATTTGACCTTTATTTTAAAAATAAAAGGATTGCCTTCATGGCAGCAGAATAAATTAGCACTGCCGTGGAATTTAAGGGCTCTGTTCTCATTGTGCTGTGGGGTACATCTGGGCTCTGATCCTGGGCATTTTAGATTGACTGCCTACATAACACTGGCCATAGAATTTTTACTTAGGCCTTGTCTACACTACCGGCTGGATCAACGTGTGAAGATCAATCTATTGGGAATCGATTTATTGCGTCTCGTCAGGATGCGATAAATCGATCCCCAGAGGCACTCCCATCGACTCTGGAACTCCAGCTCGCCAAAACGCACAAGGCACAAGACGGGGGGAGCCCACTGTCGACCGCTGCCGCCATGAGGAGAGCAGGTAAATCGACCTAAGATGTGTTGACTTCAGCTACGGTATTCACATAGCTGAAGTTGCATATCTTAGGTCGACCCTCCCCGCTAGTGTAGACCAGGCCTTAGTAATTCCTAGATCAAACACAGTGGCTTGTGGTTAGGATTGCCCGTTATGGATGGACATATTCCTAGAGGTTTCATCACATGACATAATCTTCAATTAAAGATTAATCTTTCATTCCAGGAGTCTCCAGGGCAATCCTGAAAAGTTGGCAAGCCTACTTATGGTTGAACTAAATGTGTAGAGAGAGCAACATCCGTCTTGATTGAAAGATTCCATGTGATGGAAATTCTAACCACATTCCTTGGTAGGCTTTTCCAATAATTAATCTCATGAAAGATTTGTCTTATTTCTAAAGAATTTTTTGAGCTTCTACCACAACCATTGGTTCTTGTTATGCATTTATTTACTATATTGAAGAGCCTTCTAAAATTTAATGGTCTTCTAGAGCAGGGGTCTCCAAACTTTGAGACGAGGGCCATATTAGATTTTTGAAGGGGCTTCGTGCACCAAAGCGATTGTGAAAAAATTCAATTTATGCAAAATCCCCCCCTTTGCTCCTCTGGGTGCTGCTGCAACCCCCCCCCTTTTGCTCATCCAGCCACTGCCGCACCCCCCCTTTGCGCCTCCAGCTGCTGCAGTGCCTCCCTCCAACTCCTCCAGCCGCTGTCGCAGGAGCACTCACCCCTCTGCACATGGGGCTGCTGGCAGCAGCTCGCATGTGGCGGGGCAGCAGTGGCTTTTTCCAGGCATGCCTGCTCAGCTGGAGGGCCAGAAAAATCGAAGCTGCGGGCCGGATCCGGCCCCCGGGCCGTAGTTTGGAGACCCCTGTCCTAGACCATGGTCAAATTGCCTCTTAACTCTCTCTTTGTTAGTTCCTTAAGTTTCTCATTATCAGGCATATTTTCTATGCCATGAATCAGCTTTTCTGAACACCCTCTCCAATTTTTCAACATCCTTTTAAAAATGTGTACATCAAAAATGGACAAAGTATTCTACTAGTGGTCTTACTAATGCTATATACAGAGGTATTTATTGCCTTCCTACTACTATTTAATATTCTCTAGTTTATACATCCAAGGGTCATGTTAGCTGTTTTAGCATCGGAGGTTCATGCTAACTTGGTTATAGACTATAACCATGAAATCCTTGTTGGAGTTACTGCTTTCTGCTGTACAAATTCCCCATCCTGTAAGTGTGGTCTATACGTTGTTCGGTGATTTATGATTTCATATAACTGTACTAAAATGAACTTTGTTTGCATACTATCTTACCAGGCAATCTAGATGATTCTGTTTGACACATCTCATTATTTACTATCCCACTAATCTGTCATCTGCAAATCTTAACTGAAAGCAGTGATTTTATTTCCCAGATTATTGTTACAAATGTTGAATAGCTTCGGGCAGAGAATCAATATACTAGAAACCATGTGCAGACTCCTGTTGATTTCCTCAGTGACAAATACATTTTGAGATCTCTTGAGCTAGTTTTAATCCATTTAATATATGTCGATTTTTGTATAATGCTAATTTTTAGTAATATCAATTCAAATGCCTTCTAGAAGTTTAAATATATTATATCAACACAGCTGACTACATTTCTCATCCATAAATTTGTGAAGTTGATTTGACAAGATATATTTTCCACGCAAGCATGTTTATTGGCATTAAAGACTGGAAATACACTGGACCCTCGCTAGAATGCGCGTCTATATAATGCAAATTCGGGCATAACACAAGCGCTGCCATGGATCCTAAATTTAACTGCGGTCATTAATTTTCCTTTTAAGGCGGTCCCTGCTATAACGTGGTACTTAGCATGGATCTGAAGTCCTGCATTCTAGCAAGGGTCCGGTGTATTTTTTTTATTGCTGGGTCCCTTTGTAGTAGTTATGTTATTTATTAAAATCCATCCCAGATAAAATAACAGGCATATAATTACCTGAATCATCTTGTTCATCTACTGGCTTTTTTTCCCCTTCTTTTCCTGCCATTCCCAATTCACATGTGGAGTTGCAGGATAGCCAGCTCTAGAAAGTCTGATGCATTCATGCTCTGTCTTTCCCAGCAGCGGCTAGCCAGGCAGCGCTCTTACCACCAGAAAAGCAGCAATGGTAGAGGGGGCTATGTTGTGTAGTAGATTTGGTCAGATATTTTTTGGAAAAATATGTTTATCAGAAAATGCCAAATTGTCAAAACCAAAACTTTTCACAGGAGAAAGTTGGTTTCAATCAATTTTCTGTTTCTGAAACATTTTCCAATTGTCAAAAATTGCATTTGGACATATTTATGAAATAAAAATGTTACTGTCTGGTTTGAAATTACCTTTCTGTTTGAAATGTAAGTCAGTTTATATAGTAAAAAAGGTAAAACAAAATTTAAAAATCTGAAATATAAGTAAATATTTTAAAATTATAAAAAACAATCTTTTGATGATCTGAATCCTTTTAATTTTTGATTTGCAAAACTTTCAGCTTTTTTTTTCTTTTCACCCCGGTACAGGATGGGAAAATTTTTCCAAATCTTAAAATATTGTGGTGGGTAAACGATTAACTGTGTAGCATATTGATCAGCTATCAAATGAAGTGAAAGGGTACAGTAGGAGGGCTACCCTGTAAAGAAGGGTGGGCAAACTTTTTGGCCCGAGGGCTACATCGGGGTCCAAAATTGAATGGAGGGCCAGGTAGGAAAGGCTGTGCCTCCCCAAACAGTCTGGCCCTACCCCCTCCCACGTCCCGCCCCCTGACTACCCTCCTCAGAATCCCTGACCCATCCAACCCTCCCTCCCCCCCAGCTCCTTGTCCCCTGGCTACTCCCTCCAGAAACCCCCACCCCTAACCACCCGCACCAAGATCCCACCTACTATCCAACCCCCCTGCTCCCTGTACCCTGATTGCCCTGACACCTAGCCACATACCACATCCCGACAGGCCCCCTGGGACTCCCACACCTGATCCAACCGCCCCAGCCCCTGGCCGCCCCCCCGCCCCGAAACCCTCTGGCCCTCATCCAACCCCCGGTCCCCTTACTGCGCTGCTCAGAACAGCGTGTCTGGCCCAGAGCCACACATGCTGCCACGCTGATCTGCTGGGGAGCGCAGCCTCGCCCCCCAAGAGTGCTGCTCGCATGGTGCGCTGAGGCTGCAGGGGAGGAGGGGAACAGCCGGGGAGGCAGGAGGAGCTAACCTCCCCAGCCGGGAGCTCGGGGAGCTGGACAGAATTAGCCTGCAGGCTGTAGTTTGCCCAACCCTGCTGTTAAGTATAAGAACTAGATGAGGGTGAGAGTCAAAGTCTCCATGACGGTTAAGGGAGACGAGTTGTTACTGAGTCAGTTCTACGGAGCTTAAAAGAGGTGGCAGCGAAGACCTGATGCCTGCTGCATTCCTTACGCCACCACTTCCTCAACAGGACCATTACAGCAGCCAGTTGTAAGTTTTAGGTGAGGAGGCAGGAAGCCCAGAAGATAGGGAGTGACAAGTGTAAGTGCCTGGCTTATGCCATTATACACTGAAGTTCAAAGCTACTATTCCTGCGACTCTTTGGTCTCTTAACACGTTTTACACAAGTGAAACTAGAGTTCAAACAGTGGTCCGAATTTCCCAGAAGTATTTAATTCTAGTTCAGCTTTTGCATTAAATTGTGTCTGCAGCCTAAAGTAGTCTGACCACATCATTTTCCTCTTCTTTTTGTATTTTGATTTTCTGGTTTTAAAGTTGAAATCTTAAAACAGAAAAATCAAGGATTTCAAAATATAAAGTTCTCACAGCAACATAGTGGGGTTGGGTGTTATTTGTAAAGCGCACTAACATGCTGTGTTCTGACTGCCCTGCGTAGACCCAGCTGGAATGCTCTAAAAGGTACCTAGTTTGTGTTAATGTAGTCTTGTTTCACACACATTTCATGCGATGTGGAACCCGTTTAAAGCGCACCAGCAAGATCTCAAATGTGGCAGTGCGGGTGCTTTATAAATCACACCATTCAAGTGCTCTGCTGGCATCATGTAAACAAGCCCACTGCAGTTTAGGGCTTGAAAAATATATCAAATGAATGCCCAAGGACTGAACCTGCTAAACTAAACCCAGAATGTGATTGTGACATGCCCTAATCCAAAATAAGATTCTTTCACCCATCCACAGGGCCGCCCAGAGGATTCAGGGGGCCTGGGGCAAAGCAATTTCGGCAGCTCTGCGGGTCGAAATTCGGCAGATCCTTCACTTGCTCCAGGTGTGTTCGGCGGCTCTGAAGGACCCACCGCCGAAGTGCCCCTGAGGATCCGGAGCACCTCCCTGTCCGTAAAAGCACTGCTGGGTACTATAGTCTCGTGGCTGCCTGCCTGGGGCAAATTGCCCCACTTGCGTCCCCCTCCTCCCCCCAGGCAGCCCTGCCCATCCACCCCCAATTTGGAAAAGAAAAGCACAGAAGTATTTAGTTTATTAAAATATACACTATGTGATTCATGTCAAAAATGCTTTCAAATAAAGTCCACACATTGTCCAAATGAGCCTTGTAATTCTGTATTGAGTCTCCAGAATAACTCTTTAGTGTTTGCCTCTTAGATCCCAATATAGTTTTACCAAATTAATTTGCTTTTTAAAGCCTTGGACTGTTCTGAAGTCTTTATTAAACTAATCCGACTGTGCTAAAAACACTCTTGATTGGTGCTGTGCTGACCACAGAAATGGATGTTACTGAAAAACAGACAATTTTGATTTCAACTATCCTGTCTGATGATTTTGCTTCCACAAGTTTACACCACTTCCATGCAGTAAACTCTGACACAAGTTCTTTTACAGACAGATTTAGGGTAGACATTTGTATCTTCAATTTTAAATAGTAGACATTATATTCAATCTGTCACCTCTTCTTCTGCTAGACTCTGCCTATATCTTGTGAATCTGGATTTAGTCATGTGTAGACTATATAATGGAAAGATTCCATAGCTGATTTCAATATTTTCTTGATTTTTGTGCTTTTATGATTCCAGTTCTCTGTTTAATTGTAACAAGCAAGATTTTCACTGGCACTGTGACAATGGAGCTATCAGCCTATGATCTGTCAAGTCTTTCAGAAACCTCTTTTCATTGTTTTTGTAAGCTTATTACCTTTGTGTGTAGTCCCTTAAACAGCATGCTATATTTTGATCTGTTACCATACTTAGTGCAAATTTGAAATATAGAGTAATCTATTGCAAATGTAGAGACATTCTGTTTAGGTTCTGGAGACTGCATTCATCATTCTGATATCTGAGAGTTCACACTATCCTCAGAAATTTAGGCATTAATCCTTCTTTTTCAATACCAACCATAATGTTAAATGAAAGAGATACTGAAAATAACTTTTCAAAGTTGCACAGTGTGTATGAAGATTGTTGGCTATCACTACCTTCTCAATAAGGTTTCACTTTAATTGCTTAGACAACAAAGTAAAGATCTTGACATACTTTTATCTGCATTCTTGAATGATATCTTCAGCTATTTTGAACAGAACAAAATATTTTGCTGTTTTCCTTTCCGACTATAATAAATAAAATTAGGGAGGCATTCATTCTTCTCTTATATGGATGCTTATAGCTATTATCCAGTCATTTATCTTGGTTGAACAACTGTCTTGTATTAATATTGTTGATTCTTTTTAGTTTTGTTTATTTTAAATTTTCTCCACTACTTCACTTGCAATGACTAATAGTGGTCTTACACATTTTTTAAATCTGTCTGGAGGAGTAAATCCAGGTTTAAGTGGTGCAGTCATTCCTTTAAATTTCTCCTCTTGTACTACACTGAAAGTGTGTAAATTCATGATTTTCTTATCTAGTTTGCTTTTCCTTTTAATGTTTTTTATGGTATAATTGCCAATTGATCTTTGCTATTTGCTGGTCATTGTAAGCTAACAAACTTATGAACAGAACTGGTTGAAGAGCTCTTCTGGAAGATGTGCAATAGGGCCTTCAATTATCCGTTTCATTTTGATGCCATACTGTTACAGAAAATGTCTAATGAAATGGAAGAGAACATGAGTGAGAACACTTTACTCACTATCATATGATCTTAAAAAAGAATCCAGATAAACTGATTTTCTTCTTTTCTTGATGAACTTGAATCCTTTATCTTGTTGCTTAACAACTCCTGACAATATTTATATACTTTACCTTGGAATGGCTATTGGTTTTCATTCCCTAAGTCCAGTCACTTGTTCTTTCAACTTTTGGGTATATTGGGTCAGAAGTGCTAGTATTTGGTAATCACTTATTTGCAATATTGATCAGTGTTGGGGCAGCCTCAGACTTCTTCCACTCAAGAATGCAATTAGGCTCTGGTCTCATCATTCAAGTTCTTGTATTTGGCATACAGCAAAGCAATTCTGAATTGATCGGACTCAAATGTGGATCTGTGGTAGACCCATATCACCCCCTAAAGTTATACAGCAAACCTCTTCCTTTATATACATTTACACATGACATTGCATGTACTACGCATTGAATCACATATTTTGGGGTTAGCTTGGTCAATCTGTAGAGCATGCAATGTCCACACACTGTCTATGCACAACTTACTCTTTGCCTCATCTTACATTTCAGGCTTATTTTGTCCATTGTCAATGGTTCCCTGGGTGTTTGCTCTTACTTGGGGTGTGCCTACCCTTAAAATGCCCTAACAGCATGGCTTCACTGCTTACAAATATGCTGCGGTAGCATGTCAGGGTAGATACTACCTATACTGTTGGGGGTAGGGGAGGAGTGAGGGTTCTCCTGTTGGCATAGGTAATCCACGTCTCCAAGAGGCGATAGCTAGGTTGACAGAAGAATTCTTCCATTAATTTAGCGCTGTCTATACTAGAAAATTGAATCATCTTAACTATGCTGCTCAGGGGTGTGGATTTTTCACATAGGGTATATCTTCATTATCCGCTGGATTGGTGGGTAGTGATCGATCTATTGGTGATCGATTTATCGCGTCTTATCAAGACGCAATAAATAGATTGCCAAAGGCACTCCAGTCGACTCTGGAATTCCAGCTTGCCGAGAGGCGCAAGCTGGAGTCAACAGGGGAGCCCACTGCCAACCGTGAGAACGGCAGGTAAGTCGGCCGAAGACGCGCCAACTTCAGCTATGTTATTCATGTAGCTGAAGTTGTGTATCTTCGGTCGACTCCTCCCCTAATGTAGGCCAGCCCATAGTTATGCTGATCTAATTATTTGGTGTAGACCAGGCCTTACCAAGTACAGACATTCAGTTTCCAGCCTGTTCATCCATTTACTTTCCTAATCCTGATTCCCAAGAAACGAGGCGTCACCCATGTCCAGTAACTCGTGTCAAGCCAGGATTACATACCACTGCTCTTGTTTTTCTTCTTTATATTAGCATTTGTTTTATTTGTGTATTTGTTTTTTGTTCTTTTTTAAAGTATATTATTTAGCAACACATTTTGAATAATATCATAGTTGTAATTATTTGATTTAATAGTAGTCTTAAAGTACTATCCGAGGATGCAAGCTCATCTCCTCTAGGATATCCCACTAAGGTATAATTTTACATTACAAGCTAGTTTGTCTTCAAAGCTTTTTTTAATCTTAATTTTGCTTTTATTACATTATAAAAATGGGTATAACTATTTTAAAATATGCATTTACCATAGGAAATGAAGGTGTGAAACAAAACATAGGCTAAATAAAATAACATTCCCTGGGGTCATGTCAGACTTAGTCTTTCTTTTTTGCCACCACACAATACTTACTAGTATAGGCAGTTTTTGCTTTACCAGAATCCCAGTGTCTCAACTGTACTGTGCAGTTTAGAGACTGTTCTTCCAGAGTAAACCCACGTGTTCACAGCTCCTGTCTATAAGACATTACACCTGCACGGGTGAAAAGCTCCATTGGTGAACAGCAGGACAAGTCAGAAGCTTTCCAGACCTTGTATTGTCTTGCAACAGTATTTGAGGATAGAAAAAAAAATTTTTATGCTGTATGGGCTGCAGTGGCTTTATATTTAACTTTATGGTATTGGACTTTAAAAAAAAAATCAACTGGTGGTATTTTTTTGTATTACATTTTTAACTTTTTTGTGGTGATAAGAGAGCAAGGATTTTTTCCTCTCTATTAAGGCAGCTTTTATTTTGCACAGTGTGTATTCTACATGTTATTAGGACACATTGACTTAATTCCATACTTCCTGAAAAGCAGTTATAGCATTATGTACTTTATAAGAATAACAAAGCTTTACTAAGTTCTTGGGTTTGTTTTTTGAATGAATGCAGTACTTTTGCTGCTATTTTTTGTAGAAATGCTTGGTTATGTTTCCACAGCATATATTAGCTTGGTTTCAGGATAACATACTAATTTCAAACAGTCCAGTTCCATGCCTGTTTTATTAAGTTTATTTTGGTATAGTTATTCCCTATCTTGACAGTCTTGCACATTCTACACAAAAACGTATGGAAAGTTCTTAATGGTTTTTAACTATGTTACCAAATCTTAGTGGGCACAGTTTTTTAGGTATCTGCACGTTGGTGAAATTTAGTAACCATGATACAAACTGAACATTTTTTTGTTCAATATTTTTATTAGGTCTTAACTTACACCGTTTGGACCTGTTTCCAATTTCAGGAATTTTAGTCTTTTATTTACAAAATTCCACCATATAGTTTGTTTTACTCCCTTAGTAATATTTATTTTATGCCACAGTTAAGTAAATCTTCTGGATAGGATTTTTAATGGTTGGAGATTTTGTTATGTTTTGACCATTTAAATTAGTTTTATTATTCATAATTAATAATCTGTTAAAGGAAAACAGAATTTGGATGGCACTAATTGGGCTTCATTTCTTTATTTAAGAAGTAGATACAGTCAAACCATATATAAATTCCTGTTTCCTTTCTAGTGACTTCAACAAAGACGTCCATAGTCTAGTAATTCTAATAAAATTGTCAATGTGTGTGTGCAGTGTCATTTACAACTGATTATTTATAGACACATTCATCAGGAAGGGACCATTTCCTCCAGAATGGCTATGAACACTTCTAGTGGGGAAAAACACAGTGGTGCTAATTGTCATCACCTGACCTCCCCTTTGCACAATTTGTTTTATTACGAAGAGTTTCCCGGAAGTGACTGCACAGAGTTATACTACTATAACTAGGTTTCTTTATTAAACCAAGAGTTCTTCTCTTTAACAATTCAATGTCCTCTTTAATGCTTTTACTTTAACATTTTCACATTCCACAACTGTTTAATTTCCTCTGAACTTTGCAGTGTTTATTTGTGCAAAAACTTTTTTGAAGTGACACATTTTTAGCTAATTTTTTGGTGGCTTTAAGTTTTTTGGGTTTTTTTCATTTATTTTTTAATGTAATACATTTTGCCTGCAATGCTGTATTTACTAAATATAGTCCTTGAAGGGTAACATATTTTTGCTTTGGATTTGTACAAATAGGTAGCAGACATTGGGTTTTTTGACCTTTTTAGGAATTTTTTTATTTAGTTTGTCCAGTTACTCATGTCAAGCCAGACCTACAGTGAGAAGCTTTCACATTTACTACAGTTAGAATGAGGCATAACCACTGAGTTAATACAACACTGGGTGAAGACTGAAGAATATGTTAGCCAGCTTTATACAGAACTATCATTAGATCCCTACCCACCTTTGAGAAATTTCTAGTTTCTGGCAACTAAGTCAATTTACACTTCACCTGTTCCCTTCAGTATGCAGTGACAGTTAATTCTGTCCTTCAGCTGCCCCTCTTTCTAAAATCAGTTAACCTCTCCATCTATTATCCCTGTCATCCAGGCTTCTAACAGTAACAGCTTCCTTATTGTTTCCTAAGAATTTCTGATTGTTTTCCCTTTGTAGATTAAATCTTACATTTAACTTTTTTATTCAACCATTAAAACAAATCAGGTATTAAACTTTCAAAGGTTATGTTCTTGTGTATATTTAATGGCATAAATTCCCAATAAAGGAACATTTGCCAGATTTTTTTTAAAAAACCTTGACAAACTCCCACATCATCTGTGCTGTTCACCATGCCCATTTACCCCTCTTTCAACCCAGTGCTTGAAAAATCTACTCTCCCTGATATGTGAGACTATACCACTTAGTTAAAGCTGTGGAGTACTTTGGGTACATCTTAAAAAAAAATTAAGTCCACCTCCTTGCTTCTAACTTAAGTAGCATAAGTTTTTGGTTTATAAACATTTAGTGATCCAAAGGTCTCACTTAAGCCTCTATTCGTTTGTCACTTAGCGATCAGCAGATGTTCTGAAGACTTGGTTCTTCCTGCTGGTCTGGAACACATTTGTTAGGCAGGTCTGATTTCTAAGGAGGACAAGATATTCAACTCTGCCGCATGGCTTATTTAGTTGTATTTTGTGAGATTGCTTCTGCTGGTTCTCTTTTGTCCATTTTCTTATAAATCTAATAGTCTGTTTAGATACAAATAAGTTGTGTATAATTAATTATTTTCTGCTCTTTTTCCTTTTATTTCCCTGTTACTCTGAATGCAGGATCATGGTGGATGATACTCCACGAGGTGTCCCTCTTTGGCTACTCAGTTTTCTAATCCATCTACTTTCTCATTTGTTTTTATGTGATTGTTTTGTTTAATACCAATAGTCTTTCACTCCAGGATTTGGTTCCTCTAAAAGTTCTAGTTCCCTACTTAACAGTGCTCCTCAGTCTGTCTTGTTCTACATTTAAGTATTGTTTGTTCATATAACATGCAGCTACATTTTGTGCATGTGTGCGCATATATGCAAAAAATGTTAGCGTTCATGAAGCAATGAATGCTGTGTCTTTTACAAGGAACCAGAAAGTGTCATGCTAACCCTTTATGCCCCTGTGAATACTGTTACTGGTTAGTCTGCTTTCATTATGAGTTTCTTTCTTACTTGTTTAACTATTGAACAATGTATCTGCTAATGAAGACCTTTTCTCTTAGTGTTAATTCTTTAAATTATCTCCCCTTCAAAGTCCAATACTTGCTATTTTCTTTCCTGTTGTACAACTTCTATAAAAGTATAGTCTGTCAATGCTTGTCTATAAAGTAAAAACAGCCCCCTCTGTCTCACCCACACCTGCTACTCAATGATGACCATACCAGAGACTGTACAAACTCTCCATGCCTTTTTTCTATAAACAAAAACAAGTACTGCTTAAACTTGCCATGTACTGTCCCATACTCCCTTATGATGGTGAGTGTTGATTTCTCTCCCGCCTTCCCAGTCCCTTTTCTCTCACATAATGGTAGCACTGCTTAGTTAATCCACGAGACTATTTAAAGAAGGGCATTAAATACAAAGAAGAAACACAGTCATGGTCCACAGTTTTGTGAATTCCCTCATTTTTGAGAGAACAAGAGTTGTTTCCTTGCCCAAATCCTGCGACAGACATTTTCATAGATATTTTAAATCATGTAACTTAAAAGGGACATGAATTATTTTGTTTCAGAATTCTGTTAATTTTGCAGTGCACTTTGTGCTGCTCGTGAATGTTAAATATCAACTTAAGGCACAAACAGTGCGCTAATTTGGCAGGGAGATTGCAGAGTGATGCAGCTCAAGGGACCCTATACAAAGTGAGAAGACTGCAAATGTCTTGCCATTTCCAAGCTCACTAACGACTGCGAAGAGTCTATGGGAATGGAATTTTAAAATCAATGAAAAAGCAACATTTTATCTCTGTTGGAATGGAGACTACAGTTAGGACAATAATTTGTCCATTGTCCTCTCTTTTCCCATAGCACCCACGGGGGTAAGGGGAGTGAGTGGGTGGGAAGGTCAGAGAAATGGGTAGCACATCACACACAGGTGACGGGGAGATAAAAAAACCTCCTGGAGCACATGGTCTTCAAACTTGAATTTGCACAGCTTTATGAATTGGCATATATTATTTTTATTGCTCACAATGTTCAATTTGGTGTATTCATTCCTATTGAATGAAATATTGAAAATATGTGAAAATTCATGATGATCGAGTCTTGAATCATTCATTCAAATGTGCAGTATCATGGTCACAGTATCCACACATGCACAATAAATACATAAACCCCCATCTACATTTTAAGCTTTATAATACAGTAATTCTCACAATTTCTTAAAAACGCAACAAGAAATGTGATGATACACGCACAATGTGATTAAATCCTTGCATCGGAACACATATACAAGAAGACATATTCGTTAATGCTGATCAGTGCCTTATGCAAAAGTACATGCACTCTTTACAAATGGCACCTAAAATTGAAGTATGAAGACAACGCATCTCTTGGTCTGTGCCCCAGAGTAGTTACATCCTTTCATAGAGGCCTCCAATTTGGCTGTTGAAAACATTTGCTAAGTCTGGCCGCCTGTTGCTAAGCCAGGCAAGCAAAGGGTAAGCTGTGTCTCCCAGAATGAGTGGTGGAATGGCATTGCTACCAAGGTCCATTGATGCTATTAAGACAAAAGTTCCACTGGTCAGTGGAGAAAACATTCTAGACTTCCTGAAGATCCTGGTATCATGGACCTTTGTAGACCTAAATACTGGTGAACTTTCCATGGTGATCAAACAGGCCTTGCAGCACCGTGGGGGGAAGGGGACCTTTTTCTGTTGATGGACTCTTAAGGCCTGATATGGAGGATTAAGAATAGGCATGTTGGACCCATCAGTGGCTCCAGGGTAAGTTGGGAACCGCAACAATGCAAACCAATTGTCTGTGCATTGCCCAGTCTTAAGATACGGTGGGATAGAACTTCTTGATAACATTGCACTCCTCTATTTCAATAGTCAAGATGGTTGATCAACAGTGAACTGGCCAGCTACTGACCGGTTGTAGGTAGTAGGGTTGGCAAGCTTTCAGATGCTGATGGCCACACTCCGCTCTAAGCAGTCCTTACATAGATATTCTGCTGTAGCCCCTGTGCGAACTCTACACAGCTTTCTAAAAGTGGCTTTTGACATCCTGAAATTCTGCTGCCACTTATGCTCATATCCAATCTGTAGCGCTATACTTTCCCACCAGTCAGTACTTGTTGGCCATGCTACAAAGTGGTGCTCCCCCAAGGGAAACTGCTCCAGGAAAAGCTGTGGGTGGAGGTATCTGCTTGATTTCACCCTTCTCCTCTGGTACCCTTATCATCCCACTTCTGAAGTCACTGCCCAATTTTAGATGTTAACAGCTGCTTTTTTATGTTCCTCAGTGTGGATTGTAGTGATCACAATGTGTGCTGCATGTTGCGTGACCGTGCTTTGAAAATGGCACTGGACGACTCTGAAAACCCTAATGCTTGATAGGATGAAATTTAATTTGACGGTAATCTCCAGAATTCCATTGCCTTCCAGTAAACATCTGAGTGCTCAGCATGAAAAGTACCAGAATGAATATAGCATAGTTACAGAGCAGTGCACCCTGGGATGCCTGCCCAGAATGCTGGTTGTTGATTTCAGAACATCGCAGTCCTGTGTGTGTCCAACGATATTAGGCAAAAGTACCTTAATCACAGGATAACAATGTGATGTGTATGCACTGCTTGTGAAACACTTGTTGTAGATCACATACCATGGGGTTTGTGTATTTGCGTTACGTTTCAAGTGCAGACATGCCTTAGATCACTTTACTCCTGAATGAGAAAATCCACTCGGGGGTTTAATGTGCTTTAACTTCCACACATTTAGTTGATTTGCCTTAACTTTCTTGACAGTATCAATGTAGACATGGCCTTGGTCTCACTTCTCTGCCCTTTTTCAGGTTTTAAGATGGTTTGTTTCATCTTCTTGCTTTCAATAGGTTCACCTCCTTTATACTGTTGCATTCTCTCTAGCTTTCCCCGTTTCATACTGATTTTACCTCTATCACATGTTTCAGTCGTCCTGTTCTACTTTTTTTGCAGGCCTCTTTCTAGCTAGCTTTCATGGAACCATAATGTCAACATTCCATTCCCTTTCTGTAAAAGGAACATCACTCAAAACATCTTGCTGCTTGTTTGGATATGCATAGTAATGAATATTTAATACCCTGTTAAATTCTACCCTAACTTGCCATAGCTGTAAATCTTGCAACTTGCTAGAAATTTCTACCTTTATTTTAAATACATATTTTCAAATATAGTAAATGTTTTACATTCAAGCTACCTGCTACTTCAGCCAGTTGGTTGTTTCAGAAAATTGGTTTATCTTTTTTTATAATTGATAGTATATAATACAGTTGTTAATACTGTTTAATAAGGACTGTATACAGTATTAATGTTAGTCACATGTTTTAGAGAAGACAGAAAGACCAGATGTGCACATGGCATTGATTTGTAAACTTTTGTTGAGTCCTAATGAACTCAATGTAACTCGTAATTGACTTTCATATTCTTCTTTTAGGTAAAAAGAACATACTCCCATGGTACATATAGAGCTGGCCCAATGAGACAGATCAGCTTGGTTGGAGCAGTGGATGAGGAAGTGGGGGATTACTTTCCAGAGTTCCTTGATATGTTGGAAGATTCACCTTTCTTAAAAGTAAGGGGAAGATGGGAAAGGGGAGATATTCTTCCAAATACTCTATATCAGTGGTTTTCAACCTGTGGTCCACAGACCCCTGAGGATCTGCAGACCCGTCTCTAAAATTTTGAAACAGGTCTGCACCACCACTGGAAATTTTTAGGGGGTCCACAAATTAAAGGTTGAAAACCACTGCTCTATATTAAAGTGAAACAACTGTAATACTCATTGGTTCACAGGTCTGGTTGAGCAGCCATGTTGGCCATTAACCAGGTTCCCGTGAAGGCATCCAGCCATTGAGTCTGCAGGGTTTTTAAGCCTCAGATCTGAACAGAATCCAGTTGCTGTCCTTGGCACATATTCAGGATGCAGATCTTTTCTCTGGCACCACTCCTGAGAACTTTAACCATGTTTGCCCACTCCCTGGAACCAGTGCTGGCTCCTTGGGCTTCCTCAAACTTAAGCACACCCTGTCCTGAACTCCACCTGAAGGTTTGGCCTTCTGGTTTATCTCTTCAAGGGGGCATTTGCTTAATACACACAGACAAGATTGCACAAGATTCTGAACTACCACTGCTCTTTCTTTAATAACACAATATACATATTCAAAAAATCACTAACTCTACATTCATTCCTTGCCTCAGTTACCTGCCCTTTCCAGAGCATTCTTTGGGCTAGGGTCAGAATTGTCTGGGGCCGTTCAGAGTCCTTCTGTTTGCAGTGAATGGCTTGGGTTCCAAAACATGGAGCTCTCTTGTGCCTCCCTCCTCCAAGCTTGCTTCCTGTGACCTTGGCCAAACTGTCCCCTTTCCTGACCAAACTTCCTGTGAGTCTCCCTCAGTCTTCCCCTTGTGAATCTTTTTATCACCTTTCAGTCCCTTAATCAGGCGACTTCTGAATTGATCTCAACAGGTGATCATGGACCTCTTTGCCAAGTGACTTCATAGCCAGGCATTCTGTTTGCTGAGAAACCAGTTCTTCTTCTAAGTGGAAGCCAATCTGTTACCTAGGATGTTTGTATTAGACTAGAGCAGGGGTCTCAAACTCAAATGACCATGAAGGCTGCATGAGGACTAATGCACTGGCCCCAGGACCGCATCACTGACGTGCCCCCCGGCTACTCCCGGCCCCGCCCCCACTCCACCCCTTCCACGAGGTCCCGCCCCTGCCCCCCCTCCTCTGAGCACGCAGCTCCCCACTTGAAAGCGTTAGGCACCGCCAACAGCTGTTTGGCAAACAAAGCAAGAGCAATATAGGAAGTCCAGAGCTGGAAACACAAGCAAACAAATCTAATTTAACAAGAAATTACCAGCCTCAGATGATTCAAACTTTTTTCCAAATGTAATATGCTGGGAACCTGACAGAAATTTCAGCCCATCTCAGCCTAATATCAATTATAATTTTATAAAGTCTCCCTCTCCCAAACTGATCCTCATAACCCTGTTCCCCATCCTCAGTTTCCCCTGTAACCCAGCTCTCTGTGCCTCATCCTGAAATCTCCACCTACTCACCCCTATTACCCAGCTCCCTGTTCCCCAAATCTCACCCCACTCATGCTTGTAGCCAGCTCCCTGTGTTCCATCCCCAAATCTCCCCCACTCACCCTCATAACCCTGCTCCCAAATCTCCACCCACTCACTCCTGTAACTCAGTGGGGAGCCTGGCTTACCACTCCTGGCTGCCGCTGCAGAGGTGGGGTGACCAGATGTCCCAATTTTATAGGGACAGTCCTGATTTTTGGGTGTTTTTCTTATATAGGCTCCTGTTACCCCCTCAACCCCATCTCGATTTTTCACATTAGCTATCTGGTCACCCTATGCTGAGGGATCCTGGGAAGCGCTGCCCCAACTCATTCATTGAAGCTGCAGCAGCAGCACCTGGAAGCTGGGTATCAGCAGCAGCCCAGCCAGGCAGCAGAGAACCCTCCGCTTCTGGGCCCTCCCTCACAGAAACTTCTATGGACTGGGGGGACAGGGAGCTTGGCAGGCCGCAGGGAAGGGCTTCACGGGCCACATGTTTGAGACCCCTGGACTAGAGGACCATTTCAAGTTAATGACTCTCTGTTGTCAGTCCTATGTCCCTACCCATTGGAACTGAGGTAGCACCTCCAACATGGAGGTAGGGGGCAACAGAGAAGACTGTATTCAGGATAGAGTTTCTATCTTGGTAAAGATAGATACAGAGAGTTTGTAATCTCCTGAATTGTTCAGAATTCATAAATCGTACAGACCGTTTCGCAAGTCATCACACTTGCCTACATTCACTTATTTACCAGATCTGTTAACTTTTTTTCACTTTACCAAATAACCATTTTTTAAATGTATTTGAAAATAACTCACATCAAAATGTGAATTGTTTTATTTCCCCTTAGTGTACATTGCCGTGGGGGACACTCTCTAGTCTAAAATTAGAAAGTCGTAAAGATAGCGATGATGGTCCCATCATGTGGGTACGTCCAGGAGAACAGATGATCCCTGTGGCTGATATGCCAAAGTCACCTTTCAAAAGGAAAAGGTATGTTGAGATTCTTAGCTTGGTGAGTTATCTGGTTAGTTGTTTTAACCTATCCCTTATTCCACTCATCCCAATGGCTGTAGCTAATTATAGCATAAATCTTATGTTTATGTAGCTTTTTACCCCCAAAGAAGAAACAAAATAGCTTAGTTTTTAAGTTCTTTGAGAAGGAAATGTATGTTTTGTAAGTATTTGTACATAACTTAGCATAATGATGTGCCAATCCTGATTGGAGCCTCTGGGTTTTTGTAATGAATACTAAAATAGTAATTTTACCAACCAGACCATCTTTTCTTCACCCTAAAATGCAGCTACTTTGAGGTAACAGCATAAGCAAAATGAAACGTGTTTTAGGGAAAAAATGAAGAATGCTATATCCATATGAATACTGTAGGGGAAATTTTAAGTAGGCAGCACACGGCTACTCAAATTTGAATTTGGCCAAGATACTGGTAGTAACTCCCCATTCTTAAGTTCTTATGGACCTTTAAGTGCCATTGGACCTTTAAAAACTACAAGTGATAAAATCTTCTGAAATATAGGACTTCTAACAGTACAAAGTCACCATAACATCATATTGGGGTACTGATTTTAGATAATGACTCAAAACGAGTGCCACCTACAGAATCAAACATAACTTCTTGTAGCATGTAGATTTTCCTTGTGGATTTCCCATCCAAATATTTTCAAGGTGGGACCCCTAGTTTGTAGAATCTCAAATGTCCACCTAATGTGATATGGTCTCTCACTGTCAGGCTTAGATTAGCCCAGAGGTTGGCAAACTTTCAAAAGTGGTGTGCCGAGTCTTCATTTATTCACTCTAATGTAAAATTTCATGTGCCATTTATATACATTTTAATGGTTTTAGAAGGTCTCTTTCTATATGTCTGTAATATACAGCTAAACTATTGTTGTATGTAAAGTAAACAAGAGTTTTAAAATGTTTAGCCATTGAATGATCATAGAGGATCTCTTCCACCTCAGTGGTGTTTTCTTCTTTTACTCTAACATCTCTGACAAGTAGTCTTGCAAACCTTTTCTTACCCAGTGCTGAAATGTGGAACCCACAACACTCAAATTGTTGAGTAGAAATGTAAACAAATGAATCTGAATGCACATATCACTTTAAGTATTTCATAAATGTTCCCTAAATGATTGTTGTACTGCTAATCATCCTGTAATCTGGCCAAGATGTTCTTATTCTAATATATGTGCATGCTGAAGGAAGAAATGGCTCCTGTTGAATGTAGAAAACTATAAACTTTAAGGGGGGGGGAGTGTTAGATTTTTTAGGTTTTTTATTTTTTTTTAAACAGAACTACCAATGAAATAAAAAACCTGCAATACCTACCTCGAACGAGTGAGCCCCGTGAAATGCTCTTTGAAGACAGGACACGAGCCCATGCTGATCACATAGGACAAGGTTTTGAACGACAGACTACAGCTGCTGTAGGAGTGTTAAAGGCTGTGCACTGTGGAGAGTGGTAGGTGTCAACTGTTTTTTTCTTGTTAGACCTTTGAAAAACACTTGCATGAATTTCCATTTATAGTTGCTAGCAGGATCATCAGCTAATATGTTAATCCAGTTACTAGTATGTTTTGGAAATAAACCATAACTATTGAATAAACTATATTTTTTTCTTTTATCTTGAGGATCTAGGTATGCTGGTACATTTTAATGTTGTTAATACAACATTTGCAGTCTGGTGGAAACTAGAAAGAGGCCTCCCCGTCTCAATAACAGCTTCATAAATACAATTGTGTAAATTTTGCACTCAAACTTGTCTTGATGTTTGTGAACCAGTACAGTAATGGTTTGCCTACATTTTTATCTGGACTGTACATAGAATCTTCTGGGAACATTTTGCTCTGTCTTTGTGGATAAAAACAAACATCACAATTCTGGTTCGAGGGAGTGGTGGTGGTTTTAAGCCTGGTGGAAGTTGCATGGCATTTCTTTAGCATCCCAAACAGTCTGAAACTCTCATATGTCATCCAGGGGATCCACCCAGCTCAGCAGAAGACATTTTTGCATGTTTTATCAGAAAGAGAAGAGTGCATTTTAGCTGGGTTCTCTCATTGAGCTGGAAAAGTGATGATTTGGGGGATTTTTGGTCCTCTTAATTTCTGTCTCTGAGACTGGCATGTGGTGCTATAGTACATTACCTTCTATAATTCCCACTCAGTGGGAACTGAGTGGGAATTATAGAAGGTGCTGGAACTAGGGGCTGTGGGGGTGCTGCCGCATCACCTGGCTTGGAGTGGTTTCCATTATAAACAGGGTTTACAGTTTGATTCAATGGCTCTCAGCACCCCAACTATAAAAATTGCACACCAGCACCCCTGCTCAGTTATTGAGAACCACCCACTCTTTTTATAGTTTGACTGGTATGATTACTGAGACAAGAATTCTGATATTGCATCAGAGCCCAGACTTAATCCCTCTTTGGATGAAATGATGCAAATATGTGTAACAGTGCATGAACCAGAACTTGTCTATAGGTCTGTAATAAAGAAATTCCCCATGAGGGAACTGAGTCATTCATATGTGAACCTTTTTTTAAGCTTCAAGGCCTGTAGACTAGTTCCCGCAAATTCAGGGCCATTCCACGTTTGACTTGGAAATGTTGGCACAGTTCTATTAACTCATTTATAGTTGTGGAAGTCTCCTTTATTGGTCACTTAGAAGTTGGCATTTAGTGCGGTTGGATTTCTTTTGTCAAAAGGTTGGATTTTACTTATGGCAAACTCTGATCAGGCAGAATATGTGTACTTTCATATTCAAAGTTGAATGCAAAAAAATTTAAATCTTTCATTTTTTAATTGTTGTTCTATACATATTGTCAAAGGCAAACTGATCAAAAACTACATTGGTCCATAATTTATTCTATGGTTAGTCCTGGTGGACCAGTTCCAAAAAAGCATGCTAGGTTCAGGGACCAGGGATGATTGTTAGATGAAATAGCATCTGCACAATGAGGACTGATCATGAATATACTGAAAAGATTGGAGTCTCCTCATTCCATTGGTATAAAGCATGGATTTATAACCCTAGAAAGAAATGAGATTAGACCATAAACATTTTAGTGGTAGATGGTTTTTAGCTCTGTCAGATAACTAACTTTTTATACTGTCTGAACATTTTCAACATCAACATTAGCTTTCTGATATATGTGGTAGCCAACTTTCAGGTGCTTTCTGATGATCAGGTATCACAACTGAAGTGAAACGCCTAGAAATAAGTGATTTTTAAAGTATGGTATCATGTGGGCTGTGAGGTCTTAGGAATAATTTAGAATGACAGTACTTTTTTTTAATAAGAGTTGTTGGCCAGCTTCAATCTATTCAAAAACTGCAACTGATGCAGAATTCAGTAGTTCCCTTATTAAGCAATGTTTCTTTCCTTGAGCCTATTAAACCTGTGCTCTGCACTGTGCATCTGGCTTCTGGATTGATTTTAAGATGTTGATTTTTTTTTTACCTATAAGCCCTAAAAGGCCTGTGATCTACCTGTGTAAGAGCATGCCTCTTTCCCTGTAACATAATATCTCAGTTGCAGGATTAGTGGAGGTACCTGAGCTGAAGCCCTTTAGGTTGAGCTACATAGCATTTTGGAGTGAGTCTCCCAGACCAGGTCAGTAGACTTGGGCTAGTGCAGTGGTTCTCAAACTTTGGAGAACCGCAACCCATTTTTCCTTCCTCGGCTGCCGCGGCGGACCCTTGTATGTCTGCTGAAAAGCCGCCGAATGTGGCAGTAATTCATTCGGTGGCTTTTAAGCGGCGCCAGGAGCTCGCGACCCCCAGGGGGATCCGGACCCCCAGTTTGAGAAACCCTGGGCTAGCGGGATTTGCTAGATAGACAGTGTTTTCAGTTGCAGCTCTGTCTGGATCTTCGGCTCTGAAGCCCTCCTCTTCCCTACAGTTCAGAGCCCGAATTGCAACTTCAAATCACTATCTGTGGGGCGATTTTTAGAGCAGTAGTGTCAGTCCCACAATTCCAAATCTGTCTGGGCTGGAGGCTTGCTCCAACAGTATGCACAGACAGTACTCTTAGATAATAGGGAGAGGAGTTGCTAACAGAGCATTTTGGAATTTGCTTTCTCCCTGAAGGAAGTCTGAGTCTATTAGCCTTCAGGGTGTGCTGAAAGGCCCACCTTTTCTCCTTTGCCTGTGAAGAATTGTGTGTGGGGTAGAGCTAGGCAGTAGTGATGGGGATGGTGTGTGATGAGTGATTAATTTTAGTTATTTCTTGTCACTATGTCTTTGAGTAGGTTTGAGAATTTAAAATGTTTATTTTAGCGTATTTTTAAAAAACTGTCAAGGGCACCCAGAGCATTAGATGGGTGCTCTTTTTTTGTTGTAGTTAGAACATATTTATACAAATCATAGGCAGTTAGTGACAGTGGAAGCAAAGAAAGTTTTAAAGGCATAGGACTAATGTTTGTTCTTACAATGACCTTTTGCCACCCTTTCTTCAAATTCACAGAAATACACATTTGGTGAAATTTAACAAATCTACTTCATATGGTACAGGAAAAGCACTCTGGGGTCATGGGATCATGAAATTTGGAATATCTTGATGACAGCTTCTGATGTGGAAAAATTGGAAAGAGTCCAGCAGAAGGCAACAGAAATGATTAGGGGGCTGCAGCATGTGATTTATGAGGAGAGGCTGAGGGAACTGGGATTATTTAGTCTGCAGAAGAGAAGAATGAGCGGAGATTTGGTAGCTGCTTTCAACTACCTGAAAGGGGGTTCCAAAGAGGATGGATCTAGACTGTTCTCAGCAGTAGCAGATGACAGAACAAGGAGTAATGGTGTCAAGTTGCAGTGGGGGAGGTTTAGGTTGGATATTAGGAAAAACTTTTTCACTAAGAGGGTGGTAAAGCACTGGAATGGGTTACCTAAGACGGTAGTGGAATCTCTTTCCGTAGAGGTTTTTAAGGTCAGGCTTGACAAAGCCCTGGCTGGGATGATTTAGTTGGGGATTGGTCCTGCTATGAGCAGGGGGTTGGACTAGCTGACCTCTTGATGTCCCTTCCAGTCCTGATATTCTGTGATCTCTTTACTGTGTATTTAAAAAATTGTGTCCCAAAGGACGAAAAATCTATGTGCACAGAAATCTCAACTTGCATCTATCTGGCAAGAACAGGGGAGTATGAACAGTACAATACATAGTTATGCTTTTCCAAAGTACAAAATGATATATAAATTGCATGATTTTTTCCTTTTTTATGTAAACGTTGCAGCTTGCCTCTTCCGCTTGGGTGCATTATAATGCTCTCTACAGCCATTTTTAGGTGTATATGCTTATCCTGTATTCTGTAGTACAGCCAAGCTGGAATGTGATTGGAGAGAGGAAGAGCTCCTGCCCTGTAGAATACTTTTCAACGCAAGGGAAGGTATGCAGGGCAGGAAGCCATGAGACCATGGGATCTAAAGTCCCCCTTTCCTCACTGACTACTACTACTGTAGTATTCCTAAGGGCATTCTGTACCAAAAAATTAAAAATTCTATGCATAATATTTTAAAATTCTGCAGGTTTTGTTTGTCAATAAATAAATGCAGAAGCTCCAGCATGGCAGTGGGGAGCACAGGCCCCTGGCTGCATGACGATAGATCACCCTGAAGCTCCCCCACCCCCAGGACATGGACTCAGTGGTGAGGCTGCCCCCGATCCTGACACAGCACAAGGAAACACCCTTGTGCTCTGCCCCTCTGCACCAGGTGTGGGGCAGGTAGACTCAGCCCAGCAGGATCCAAGTGTGGAGGGGCTCAATGTGGGGGGATCCAGGAATGGGGTGAGAGGATTCCATGTGGGGCAATCTGGGTGCAGGTAGCTCAGTACAGGGTCTAGATGTGGGGGTAGCTGGATGCACAGAAGCCCGTTTGCAGGGGGAAGGGGTTGGGGTAATGAGACTCTGCAGGGGCTTCCAGGTGAAGGCGGTTGGGGCTCAGCAGGGAGGAGCACTTAAGGGGGATCTTGGTGCAGCTAGTTGTGAGTCAGTGGTGTAGGGATCTGGATGTAGGGGCTCAGAATGGGGCATCAGGGTTGTGGTTTGAGTGCAGGGAGCTCAGTGGGGGTGCAGGGGTGAGGGTCTGGAGGCAGGGGGTCTGAGTGCAGGGCGGCTCCAGATGCAGGGGTTGAGGTTTGGTGGGATGGGATTCAGGCATGGAGGACCCCGGGGGTTGTAGAATGAGGCTTGGCAGGGTTGTCAAGAGTAATACTGAGTGAGGCTTGGCAGGGTTGTCTGCGTATGGGAGGTACAGATGTATGGAGGTTGAGGGAACAGCTCTCTGTACAGTGCCCCACCTGCCACAGCAGGAGCAATATGGCACAAGAAGCAGGGGAGGATGCTGAGCATCCTGCAGCTGGGGAAGATTTTTGAGGGTGGGTCTGATAGCCCCAGCTACTCCTTATAGGGGAAGAGGAAGTCCTGTCCTCCCCTGCCTCCACCCCAGCCAGGACTAGCAGCTGATCCTAGCTCAGGGTAGGAGCTACTGGCTGTAGTTTCCCCAGCCCCACAGTGACTTACCTCTCTGCTGGCTGCTCCAGGTGCCTGAAACCTAGTGCTTGAATGCTTTTGCTTCCCTGTCAGTCATTTTTCTGTGGGGAAGAAAATAAATCTGCGGGGGACATGAATTCTGTGCTTGCACAGTCATGCAGAATTCCCCCAGGAGTAACTACTGTTTTTTATTTCCATGTTCATGCAATCTGAGCAGTCTCTCTCATCCCTTCCCTCTGAGGGTGGCAAGTATCCTTCCCCTCACATTAACTCAGAAGTTGCACAGTGTCACCTGAGGCAGAATTGGGAACGAAGCCTTTACATATAACAAGTCTCTCATCCTTTAAACCACATTACCTCAGAATGTGCTTAATCTATGTACTCGGAGCCATTGCTCTTACCACTAAATAAACTTTTCTCTCCTAGGGGCAGGAATAAAACCTAGAAATCATGATCCCCACTTTTTTACTGCTGTGTAGCATAAGTTATGTAACTGGAAAAATGTGCTGCGTACCCTAACTAGTGGTCCACTTAGAGCAGAGGTGGGCTTTGGTTTGCTGGGCATATGGTATATAGGTACCTACAGATATAAATAGGTGCTTAGAGTGATTTTCAAACTCCCACTGGGAGTTAGGGTCCTAACCTGCTTAGGAACTTTTGAAAACTGCATCTGTTTGCAGTTTTAGGCATCTGTCTACCAACAGTATGAATCTTGACACTGACCATATTGACTCCACAGGCTTTTCAAGCACCTGCAGATTTACCTTGCCTCTCTGTGCCGGTCTCACCTGTGATACAGGAGTCTTCAGCTATGGAGGTATCTTCTGTGATCCTTGGATCATCTGGGTTGGTTGCCTCAGAGTACAGACTGTTGCATGTGTTGTCTCTGGCACCATTTAAAAATCAGGCTGCAGAGACAAGACCACTCTCCTTGTTGGTACTGAGGGAACTCTTGTATACTGATTCCATCTTCGGCCCTCAGAGACAATGTTGGCTTCTATAGGTCTGATACGAGTTGGAGCTATGAATGCAGTAATGGCCTCTACTTTGATAGCAATGTCTATTCCGGTATTGAGTGTTAGTGCTGCCTTAATGACACTGGCAATACTCAAGGCATTGACTGCCCTCCCTTCTTCTGTGCCCATATACTGTGCCGATGAGTCAGTCGGACATGATGGCCCTACCAGGCAGGGCTCTTCCGTTTCCTTTGAATTGTTTGGAGGGTTCCTTGCATTCAATTTCAGTCAGCTTCCACTTTTTCTTCATCCAGATACCAAGCTCGAAAGTCTTCAAAATCTTTGAGGGATCATAATTGGCACCAGGATCAGTTCAGTTCCTAATGGCCCCCAGTGCCATGTCTGTTTCCTCCATGGCATTCATGCATGTCCAGGACATGATCATCAAATCCTTTTCCTGTCTCACCTTCTGACTCAACTAGACTGGAGGCTCATACTGAGATTATGCCCTCTGATCTGAGCAGGAGTAAGCAGGATCACAGCAGATCTCATTGGCCCCACTTTCCTCTTCATCTTGTTCATAGGACAGTTCCGCTCTATCAGGTTCCTCCCCTCCTGTGCCTGAGGATTTTAAATCATATCAAGATCTTCCAAAGTGAATGAATACAACTTTGGGCATTCAGGCACAGTTTTTTCAGGACAATACCCATATGTGAGTAGATATTCTCCAGTGTTCAGTTCCAGAGGGTAACTCTTCCTATAAATGAAGCACTTTGGCATACCCCAGTTTTCTTACTGCCAAATGATGTTATGTCCCTATGAAGTGTTTTGAGTCTTCTTCTCACATCCAGCCCTTAACTCTGGTTATAATGGCTGTAAATGACAGATAGTGAAGGGAGATTTAAGTCAGACACAGTTTAAAATGTTGGATTTAATGGGAAGAAAAATGTATTCAGCCTCACTTTATGAATGTTCATCAATAATTGGCAGGCACTATCAAAGTAAGATTTGTAAATTGGGAGACTATGTACAAATTTACAGATCAATTACCAGAATTCTCCAGAGAAGAGCTTAATATTTTCATCAAGGAAGGCTGTCTAATCACTAAGAAATCTCTACAGTCAACGTTAGATATGGCAGATGGCTCCAGTATTATGGCCTCAGCTGTAATAATGAGAAGAGCGCTGTGGTTATGGAACTGTGGCACAGCCCCTGAGACCCAACAAAGCACGGAGGATTTTCAGAGAAAACTGAAGAGACATTACACATTTCCAGCGGTATTTCCAGGAGTTGGCTTACCGAGACAGAGAGCAGGACTTCTCCAGGAAGAGACATAAGTCGCAAAGGAGAAGGTCTTCTCATTCTAATTTCAACCAACTCGACCATCCTCCATCAGCTTTGGGCGAGCTGTTAATTTGGCTCTTCTGCGGAGGACAGCATTCTAAGTGAGATCTTCTTGACTGTATCTCCTCTGTTTGGGGGCAGCCTGTCGTGCTTTTTCAGTGATTGGGAAGCAATAACCAATGACAAGTTGGTCCTAAATACTGTGAGGTCAGGTTATGCCATCCAGTTCCTGTCCATACCTCTTTCCCACCCCCCTATCTCATTCCTTTTCAGAAACAACTTCTGTGAGTCACTGTTCATTCAGCAGATCCAGACTCTGTGCTTTGGAAGCCATAGAGGAAGTTCCCCGTCAGCACTGCAAACAGGGATTCTACTGCTACTTTTGATCCCCAAAATCCAAGCCCATCTTCCTGTACTAGACAATTGGCTAATGAGCAGCAAATCAGATGAGTCAGTCCTCCATCATGTCCAGCTCATGTTAGATCTGGGGCTGATTTTGATCAAAGAAAAGTCAACATTTAATTCCAACACACAAAAAATCAAGTTCATTGGGCCCTACTAGACTCTACGAATGTGAGGGCCTTTCTCCCTCAAGAGCAATTCCAAACAATTCATCACCTATCTGTACCTTCAATCTCACTCTTTAGCTATGGTCCATGTGTGCTTGAGGTTACTAGGTAGGGTTGCCAACTTTGGACGAATTCCTTGAGATTCCATTATATGACATATTCTTTAATTAAAGATTAATCTTTAATTCCTGGAGACTCCAGGACAATCCTGGAGGGTTGACAACCCTATTACTACTCCATGTGGCTATGCACTTACATACTTCAGCATGCAAGATTGTGCCTTCATTCTCTTCAATTGTGGTTGAAATTGCCTATCACCTGAATTGTCAGTCTTTGGACAGCCTCATGTGAGTGCCACCAGCAGCTCTGGAGACCCTGCATTAGTGGACAAATCAGATCAGTATTTGTGAAGGTCTTCCCTTTTATCGTCCTACACAATAAGTTGGTGGGAACATCTGGAAACATTGAAAGTTTGAGGTTTGTGGACAGAACAGGAAGCTTCTCTTGATATAAACATCCTGGAGCTTCAAGCCATTTGCAATGTGTGCTGTGCCTTTTGGACATAGATCAAAGGCACAGTGGTTCATATCCTCACCTACAATACTACCACAATGTATTATGTGAACAAGCATGAAGAAGCCCACTCCAGACAGCTTTGTCAGGAAGCAATGAAATTTTGGCAATTGTGTATCAGGGAAGACATCATTCTCTCAGCTGCTCATTTGCCAGGTGCTCAGTGTCACTTGGCTGATCACCTCAGCAGGAACTTTTCCCAGAATCTTTGAAGAGTGGCATGCCAAGGTCCATTTTGAAGGAATGGAGCATTCTGATGATTGACCTATTTGCAATGAAAGACAGGAAATGCAGTCAGCTTTTGCTCTTGAGTGGGATCAGTCTTATTAACTGATCCCTTCCATTTGAATTGGAGATTAGCACTGATGTATGCCTTCCTCCCCACACTTTCCTCTCCCACCCATTCCCAAATGATTCTCATGCTGAAGCTGGATCATGCCAAGATGATACTCATTGCACCAGCTTGACCCAGACAGTGTTAGTTTTCCAGCCTTCACAGTCTGACTTCCCAGATTTGTTTTCCTCATCTCTGACCTGCTGACACAAGCCACAGTTAGATATGGGATCCAGTGCTGAGCAGTCTGTACCTGATGGCATGTACGCTCCCTGGTTAGATGAGCAGGAAGAACAATATTTGCAAGCAGTGCAGCAAGTCCTGCTTAATAGTAGAAAACTTTCTCCTAGGGCTACCTATTTGGCTAAGTGGGAAGCGTGTTTTGGTTTCATCAAATTTCAGCCAATACTAGTATGTATTCAAGACATTCTGGAGTACCTGTTGCATCTTAAGTTTTGAAGTCTGTCACTTAACAATGATCTTAACATTTCATCCTCTGATCCAAGGGGAGTTGGTATTTTTTCAAGTGAATTGTACTGAGATTTCCGAAAGGAGGTATTCACCTCTTTCCACTTGTAAAAGAATAGATTCCTCTGCGGGACCTCAGTACTGTACTGGCTGCCTTTGTGGGTCTTCTGTTTGAGCACTCAGCCACTTGCTGTGACTCTACTGTTCCAAAAGACAGCTATTCTTGTTGCCGTAACTTCTACAAGGAGAGCTACTGATCTGCAGGCCTTCATGGCACAGCCTCTGTATATGATCAGTTTTTCGAAGACCAGGTGGCTTAAGTTTTGTCTGAAGTGGTGTCACACTTTCACCTTAACCAAATCATATAGTTACCTGTATTTTTTCCTAAACCTGTCTCAAATGCAGATGAACAGCGACTTCTTTCCTTAGTGGTTTCTGCACATGCTGTTTCCAGATGGATTACCATAGCATATGGGGTAACTCAGGCCACACCTCCATAACTGCAAAGACTTTTGTGGCTCATTTGACAAGGGATCAAGCACCTTTTGTTGTGCTTCTCAATGACTTTTCTATATTGGACTTTTGCAGGGCCACTACCTGGTCTTCCACACACATTTTTATCAAGCATTATGCTATTACGACGGCATCTAGATCAGACACAGAATTTGGATGGCACTTCTTGCAGTTATTTAAGAAGACTCTGAGCTACACTTCCATTAATTACCTGAGTCTCCTGAGTGGAATACACATCTGCAACCACTTGAACATGGAAAAACTGGTTTACCTGTACTGTAACAATTGTTCAAGACATGGGTGCACAGGTTTATTCCAGGACCCATCCTCTCTGCATCGGGGTCTCCCATCTTAAGATTCTGGTGTGAAGAAACTGAGTGGAGTCGGGGTAATGCCACCCTTAAATAGCCATGGGAAGGGCTTTGAGGACCAGAGGGTATGAGTGCAGTTCCCAGGGCCGTACGTTTAAGCAAAGTTCTCCAAAGCTTCAGTGTGCTGGGCATGCACATACTAGAATGTAATACATGTCTGCACCCCACACCTCAAAGAGCAAGTTATCGTACATTTGTCTTTATTCATAGATGGAAGAGTAAAACTAGCTTTCTTGCCTTATCAACTCCCCATTGGTTTCTCAGCTTTGAATAACTAGTCCAAATAAAGAAAATAGCCTCTCTACACCTGCTAGATAAGCTGAAACCAAAAATAATTAACGCTAAAGCTTTTCCCTACAACAGAAACTGAAAGTACAGACACTTGGAAAAAATGTAAATACCACCCATTCCTTCATTATGAACACTGAATATGATTTGATTACTTAATGCAGTACATGACATTGTAATATGTTTATAGAGTTTGAGTTGACCTCAGAAGATGTTTTCCCCAAGCTCTGTATATAGTTTAAAAAGCAGCACCCTTTAACTTCTTAAACTTTGAGTAGGGATCATTGATACAACATATTTTTTATTTACTTTAAATTATCTTAATAATTATAGTGAGTTTAGGCCTTGACATAGGTTGTCATGATTTCAAATTTAATTTTAAATAGTTTTGTTTATTTATCATCAGTCTTTATCTACCTTGCTGCCTCTGGGACTTGAAAACGAGGGAGGCTGCTGCACAGCCAGGAATCCTGGTCATCTGTACATTGCACACTGTGATGGAATTTGTTTTTCCAGTTTTCTTTTTAAATGGTTTATTCCCAGTGAATAAACATCCTTAATAACTGGTTTTATAGCTAAAAGAATTATCTGTCAGTTATGGTGTGACAGGCATTTCACAGTTTATTTGTGTTGCACATTTATGTTGCTTCTATTCCATGTTGACATGTATGCTGCCCAGTGATTGTTCAACAGAAATCCAAATTTTATGTTCCTGTTATTTCTATGCTTAAACAAAAAAATACAGAAAAATACCTTTCAGGTCACCTTAATGTGTCATGAAACAAAAGAACAAACTTACAGTTGCAGCTTTGTAAGAGGGGAAGAAACGTACCTTTACCCAGAGTGCCTAAATATTGTAGGTAATATACTTTGTTGGGATTCCAATGTCATCAGTGTAACTCTTCTCCGAAACAGAACGATCAAAAAGAATAATCCTTCATCCACTATTATCTTTGATACCATTCTGCGGCCTGTCCAGTACATCTCAAGCTATGCATTTTTTGCCAGAGGGAACTTAGGCATTAGCTGTATTGACTTATTTCTAAATTATCCTTATACAACAATTGGTAATGTTCAGGTGGCAAGATGGTAATGGCGTTTGCTGCTTGATGAGATAATAGAAGAATATTCATTCATGACTTATTATGATTATCTAGTTTGACTTCTTGTTTTTTATGATACAAAATGCACAAAATTCAAAGTTGACCTGCAGAAGAATTTGAGAATTGGATGTTTACTTTTTGTATAACACTTCATTTAAAAAAAAATCAACTTGTCTGTCTTCCTTTTAGAAAGATCAGGAATATTATGTTGTGCCATGTCTTCCGTAGTTTTGTGAAAGGATTTCTTGGAATTTGTGAATTCTTCATATTTAACTGAAATGGTGGGAGTATTTGAATCTTTAACAATGACAGCCTTTCTCCCAAGTGTTTATGAGTTATTAGAATTGTAAATGTTAATAAAAACAACTTAAAACAGCCCAACAAATTTATTTATCTTTAAGTTACTCAGCTTTCAGGCTTGAGATTTCACTAGCTATTCAGTCACCATTGTGTCTTTCAGGGTAGACAAGACCTTCAGAAGACAAGAATTTCTGACGAGGCAGTACAAAAAATAATCTTTTTTTTTTGCAGGGGGGAGAGGGGTTTGACGGGGCTGGGTGGCCCCGCACTGGTACCGCGGGAGTTAACCCTTCCTGCTTAACTGAGGAAGCCACGCCGCATAGGCTCTGTTGCGCATGCTCCAACTGGAGATCAGGTATAAAAGCCTGCAAAGCAGCTCAGTTGGGGCTGACCACCAGTGGGGGAAGATTAAAGAGACTAGGACTTTTCATCTTGGAAAAGAGGAGACTAAGGGGGGATATGGTACAGGTATATTAAACTCATGAGTGGTGTGGAGAGAGTGAGTAGGGAAAAGTTATTTACTTGTTCCCATAATATCAGAACAAGGGGCCACCAAATGAAATTAATGTGCAGCAGGTTTAAAACAAATAAAAGGAAGTTGTTCTTCATACAGTGCACATTCAACTTTATGGAACTCCTTACCTGAGGAGATTGTGAAGGCCAGAACTATAACAGGGTTTAAAAGAGAACCTCCGTGAATTTATCTAGTTAAGTCCATTAATGGCTATTAGGATGGGTAAGGAATGGTTGTCCCTAGCCTCTGTTTGTCAGAGGCGGGTGATGGATGGCAGGAGAGAGGTCACTGATCATTACGTGTTAGGTTCACTCCCTCTGGGGTACCTGGATTTGGCCATTGTCGGCAGGATACTGGGCTGGATGAACCTTTGGTCTGACCCAGTATGGCCATTCTTATGTTAACCATCAACTTTGAGTATCTCAGCCCATGTTCTCTCTCCAGTTCTCCCAGAGGCTAAACAATATATGGATGATAATTGAACCTTGTAGGATTCCATAGGGGACAGCTTTTGAGATGAATAGTTGCCCATAAATAAGTGTCTCTGTGTTTGTCCAGAGGTATGTCAGAATACTTCTCTCCATTCCTAAGGCAACTAAAGGTGAGACACAAATATTTGGCAATCTTCCCTTGTCATTGTACAGAAGGAAGTCCTTTATCAGAGTAACAAGTGCTCTGTCTGTACCATTCTCTAACCCAGGGGTCAGCAACCTTTCAGAAGTGGTGTGCTGAGTCTTCATTTATTCACTCTAATTTAAGGTTTCGCGTGCCAGTAATACATTTTAATGTTTTTAGAAGGTCTCTTTCTATAAGTCTATAATGTATAACTAAACTATTGTATGTAAAGTAAATAATGTTTTTAAAATGTATAAGAATCTTCATTTAAAATTAAATTAAAATGCAGAGCCCCCCAGCCCAGTGGCCAGGACCCAGGCAGTGTGAGTGCCACTGAAAATCAACTTGTGTGCCACAGGTTGCCTATGCCTGCTCTAGCCTGACAGTCTGTTAGTAGAACAAACTGGAACATCTAACCACTGCCTTTCTTCCTGATGAAAGACAGTCACTGATGGTGATTCTGGTAGAAAGTGGTTAACTGAATTATATTGCTGAGCGTGGTTAGCGTGTTGTAGCTGAAGACTAGTCACTAACACGCTTTTTGAAATTTCTTTTCAGACTTGAGTTGTAAAATTCATTTTTAGATTGTTTGCTTTGTTCTTCCTACAGAGACTAACAAAGTCTGCAGCAATTGAAATTGCGGTCCTGACGCTGCTTTTTTTCTTTTCTTTTTTCTTGTAGGCCTGAGCAACCTCGTATAACCAAAGATGTAATTTGTTTTCATGCTGAAGATTTCTTAGAGGTAGTTCAGAGAATGCAATTAGATTTGCATGAGCCTCCACTTTCACAGGTAAGCTTACTGTGAATTATTAATCATGAATATATCTAATGTTTTACAATAGATTTTTCATCTTTATTCTCCTTTTTCCTCCTCCAGTGTGTCCAGTGGATTGATGATGCAAAACTGAACCAACTGCGAAGGGAAGGCATTCGATATGCTAGGATTCAATTATATGATAATGACATTTATTTTATTCCAAGGAATGTTGTGCACCAGTTCAAGACGGTTTCAGCTGTATGTAGTTTGGCTTGGCACATTCGGCTCAAGCTATATCACTCAGAGGGAGAAGTTTCTCAAAATGCAAGCACCTATGACGCAGGCACATCTGCAGACCCCATGTCTTCGGTTATTGGATTTCAGACTGACAACATAATCTGTACAATAAGCAAAAATACCTCCGAAGACACCAAATTTTCAGATAGTCTGCAAACTAAATATGTACAGCAGGAATTCACACAGATAAAACATGAACTTATTGCATCTCACCGAATGAAAGAGGAATCCATGAATGTTAATCTTCCTGAGAAGACAATGGCACCTAATGATATGGAATGTCAGAATGTTAAAGGAAAATTGGATAATATTGAATTGACAGGATTTAAGTGTGAAGTAGACTCTAAATTTGAACCTGGCAACAACAACTTACAGGATAAGTTGTGCTCTGGAAGTCACATAAGTCTATATGATACAAGACAACAGGGTTCAGCATATCCAAATCTGCATGGACAAAGAGAAGATGACTTTTTGTGCTAAATTTGTACATATCGTTTTAAATTTCTTTTTAAACTGAATGACGTAATAATGTAAAGATTCAGAAATTCTGTGAGGCAAGCTTGTGACTTGTCCTCGCATCTGTTACAGAAAATAGTTTATGTAGCTTTGTAACATTCCTCAGTGCCTGTCCATAACTGTGAAGTATCAAAGCACTTAGGGCCAGATGCACTGTAAACACTGCAGGTTTAACATAAAGAAGTCTTTAAATAATTTGAGTTGTAGGTTTTAGAGTAGAGCTGACATTTAACATATATATTTTTTGTAAGAGGAGCCAGAATTCTTTTTGACAATTCCAGGCTTTTCCATAGAGCTTATTTATACCAATGGTTTTCATTTTAAATGTGTCAGCACTGTAGTGTAAATAGCTTTTTTAAAAAATCTTTTTAGTGTGATTTATACTGAACTGTGAGCCGCTTAATAAAGGTTCAGAATAACAAATAGGTGTGATTTTTGGTCTACAAAAAAGAACAATTCAGTTAAACTGCCTCTTTAAACTGTTATGTTTCTACTCATGCTGTACTTGCTGAAAGACCCAGTTGTGCCCTTGCTTGTTTCTGGAGTGAGGAGCTGCTGCAGACAGACAGCCTGGGGCATTCTGTGGTTGTAAAGAAAGATCAGTCTGAATGCCCTCTACACTGTACAAGACTACTTGCAGCTGCTTGTTAAGTGTACCATGCACTCATTAGTGCCAGCTGGCAGATGAACAGGAGAGGCACAGCCTTATACACTGTCCTTTAGGGTCTGGAATCCAACTGGGTATCCTGTGTGCTCCAGGAGTCTGTTTGCAGCATTCCAGATCTCTGCAGGTAATCTGGGAATAGAGTTTTCAGGCTTGCATCTGCCCTTGTTTTCTCTCCCTAGGAACCTCACATGATTAGTCAGAACTTAGCCCTTTATCTTAACATGGAACTTTTCCTATATCTAGTTTCTGACTAAATTAGAGCTGAAATATTTTACAAAGATTTGTTTTATTTTTACCTCATATAAGACAGGCTTTCTCAAACTTCATTGCAATGAGATCCCCCCCTTCTGACAACAAAAATGACTACACAGCCTCCAGATGGGGGACCAAAGCCTCAGCTCCCCTGAGGGTCAGTGCCTGGGTGGGTGGCAGTCTTCCCTCTAATTTTTCCCACCCATGTGCGGAATTAATTTTGTTATGTGCACCAATATGAAGATATGTGACACAACACCTTCATATTAGTGCACATAACGCAATTCATGTGGTGGGGGTGGGGCCAAGAAGTGGGAGGGGGCAGAGGGTTGGAGTTTGAGGGCTCTGAGCTGGGGATGGGGATGAGGGGCTCAGGGCTGGGGCAGAGGGTTGGAGTGCTGAGATGTGGGGGCTCTGGGGTCGGGACGGGGATGAGGGGCTCAGGGCTGAGGCAAAGGGTTGGGGTGTAAGGGTTCTGGGGTGCGGGCGGGGATGAGGGATTTGGGATGCAGGAGGGTGCTACAGCGAGGAGAGAGGACTTCCCTTCGCCCCCCTCCCACACACACACACACACAGCAGCACTGGGTCTGGGGCCATAGGGCTCATCTCCCCACCATGGCAACTCCAGGGCTGGGGCCGCAGGATAGGCGCCCCTCACCCAGTCCCTGCTGGTCCAGCTGGGTTCATGGGAGGGGCACCCTGACTGTGACCGTTCCGGGGCTGAGGCCGAGCCAAGACTGGGACTGGGATGCAAAGCACCGCGCCACAAAAGCAGGTCTGGGTCACAGCATAGTTGGGGCCAAGGGAGTGCCCCAGCCATGGCAGGTCTGGGCTGCAGCATAGTTGGGGCCAGGGGTCGTCTGCTGTGTCAGGTTGGGGCCTGAGCTAGGTTGGGGCCAGGGAAGGGTACCCTTCCCCCAGCTGCAGCAAGTGCCCAGGTGGGTTCCCTGAGCACTGGCATGGTGCTAAATAGGTTGCTGCATGGCTGCACAGCTTACAGAGAACTTATGGCTTGGGTTTTTACCTCCACCCCCACCCCCACCTACCACTCCAAGTAAACAGGCCAAAGCTGAAGCCCAAAGGCCATCAGCCCTGGGCGGGGGGCCTGTAACCTGAGCCCCGCTGCCCAGGGCTAAAGCCCTGAAGCTTCAGTTTCAGCCCCCGGCCCTTGCAAGTCTAAGCAAGCTCACTTTGGGGTCCCAACCCACAGTTTGAGAACCACTGATTTAAGACAATTACTAATTGGGGCATTAAGACCTGGGAATCTTTGGCTGTGACACAAAGTAATTCATTGATGCACAAATTTGGACTTGAAGTGTTATATAAATTGATAGAAACAGCTACTCCATGCTCTAGGGTACAGTAGGAAAAAGGTACCTGTCAATCTGTCCTGAAGAGAATTCCTTACCAACCCCAGTTTGGATATGAACAAGAATCATTGTTTTCAGGGTAAAATTGGTGTCCAGGTTAAGTGTCCACTTCTTTCTCCTTCCAGTACTGAGTTGCTGAATAGTTGTAGGATGTATTGTGTCAATACCTCTGAGAGAAGAGAATTTTTAACACTAATTACCATCTGATCAGGTAATGGTAAACTCTGTAATTTAAACTAATTTTTTAAAAATGGTGTGGGGATGTGTTGCTGCTTAGTCCCAACAGATCCAAACTCTGCTCTCCCCTTTCTGCTACATACGTAAAGCAGTACATTTCTCGGCTTCCTATTCTACCAAATGCATAAAACTTAGCAATCATGATAGCTTTGGGATCTTAAAATTGATCTAAAGGTATGGAGGAATCTTAAGTGTGTCTTCCCCTGGACTTACAAAATTTGTACATCCCTACAGATGCATCTAGTTTTGGGTAGTACACATGGTAGCCTCACCAAGGCCTTGGACTGTTGTCTATGTCTGACTTACAGGCTTCTTCGAAATATCTTAAAAGCACATTGGCCACATTTGTTTCAGTAGAACAATGTGTTGCTTCCCCTGACCCCTGATTTTGCTAATCCTACTTAAGGCCCTTTTATTGTCTTTAAATTTCCATTTCTTTACTCAAACTTAGTTTGCTTTTATTCCTTATCCAAAATATATTACTTGACGATTGTATACCCTAAAATCCATTAGCCATTTCATAGACCAGTGTGCTAAGTTATTTAAATCTTTCTGAAATAGGTCTGTCAAAGTATTAATAATTCAAATGCTGGTGTCATCATAAACTTTACCTTTAGATAGAATTCTTTATTAGGTCATTAAACATGACCTTAAAAAAAAAAATAAAACAGCCACCATATCAATCTTTCATGTGGAGTCATGAGTGATTTCTGTAGGACCTATTGCTATTTCTATTAAAGCTGGTTCAGACGGTGCTACCAAACATGTAGCCACAGGGGATCTACCCGACTGGAAGAGAGATTCAAGCAGCAGTGTGATATTAACAACTCATACTCCAAACTACATTGTACGGGACTGTCATTTGGCTTGTGACAATTGGAGACCTAGGAATTCTTGACTGAAATACAATTCAAGTTTACTTCCCTGGTTTTTGCATTTACCAGGAAACCTCCACACACCATTCTTTTAACTTCATCAACACGTCTTCATTAACACGTCCCTACTATACACCTGCTAGAAGGGAATATGAATTTGGAGCAAGATGAAAAAGTTACACGTAGTATTCTAGGCCAAGCAACCAATAAGACTCTTTCCAAATGACTTAGCAGGAGGCTATAGGTTTACTTAAATCTGACTTGACTTCCTCTGCCCTTTTTGCTGATTCTATTTAACCATATTTCTAGCTCCTTTCTATGCCTATGATCCATATGTGTGTTTGGCTTGTCAAAAATTTTAACTAAAATGAAACACATTCCCCTTGACAATAAATAACTGGCCTGATTTTAGGCACTGTCTAGACTAGGAGAATAGGGCCTCTTTGAAAATGTTTAAAATCTTATTCACTAAAAAAACATGACTTTGCAACTAGTGTAGCTACAGTTTAACACAACTGAAAATGTTCACTGGTCATGATTGACTCATAAGACGTCAGTCCCTTGGTATATTTTTGTTAAATAATTTTGGGGTTCTCATGTAAACTCCTGAATCTTCAACCCAATCTTTCCATTTTAGCATTTTCTGACTTTTTTTAAAGTTAGAAGTCTTCTCGTTCCTGCTTTTTAATATATCCTTTGTTTTAAAGATTATGGTAGCCAGCCACCATCCATAGAGCTGACACAATCCCTTGATTTGTTTGGGAGAAAGGTTTATTCAATGGCAGCGTGGGGGGATGGGTCTTTCTCTTTAGATCGCTAACGAGCTCGCTATTCTGAGCCAGTACAGTTATAATTCATTGTCTGTAGTTTGCAAGTTCAAAGAGCTTCTCCCATCCGAGTCGAGGGCTGAAGTGGGGGCCATTGCTTAGGAGGGCAGAATTGTAGCCCGGACTTCCCTCCAAGGTTCTTTGGATGCCGCGGACTCAGCAGTGCGTACCCTGGCATTGGGTATCGTGATGAGACACAATGCCTGGTTCCGATCCTCGGGTCTCTCCTCGGAGGTTCAGCAAATAATTCAGGGCCTCCCGTTCAACGGCCAGGGCCTGTTTGCTGAGCAGACAAATTCTAGATCAGGGAGTCTCAAACATGCGGCCCACTAAGCCCTTCCCTGCGGGCTGCGATGCTCCTCCTGCCTCCTCCCCACCCACCAAGCTCCCCGAGGCCCTCCCCCGCTCCCCCCACATGCTTCTCACCCGCGCGCTGCTTCCTGCTGCTCCACTTACCACCAGGCAGTTCTCTGGCGGCTTAGCAGTTTCTGGGAGGGAGGGGACATGACCGGGAAGCCTCGCACAGGGGAGGAGGGGAAGAAAGGGGCAGGGATTTGGGGAAGGGGTTGGACTAGGGGCAGGGAGGGGGGGCGGAGTTGGGGTGAGAACTTTGATGAAGGGGTTGAACTAGGGGTGGGGAGGGGGCAGAGTTGGGGGGAGGAAACTTTGTGGAAGGAGTTTGAAGGGGACAGGGAAGGGGTTGGAAGAGTTGGAGTGTGAGTTCAGCCCAATCCAGGAGGGTACTTTAATAGAAGTAAATGTAAGTTCCTCTTTGGTCCTTTGAGTGAGGTGCATTATTAAGTGAATATATTTTATTAAAACTGCTTGGAAATGACTTCATCAAAAAAAAGAACATTCATGGAAGAAACGAGAGTTTTCCAAGACAAATGGGAGAATTTATGTTTTTTCACAGAGGTAAAAGATGGAAGTCAATGCCTTATTTGTCAGCAAATGATTGCTGTTCCCAAGAAGTATAACATGTGTCGGCACTACGACTCGATGCACCGTGAAAAATATTTTTTACTATACTTTTGTATTGTATGTGTAACACTGAGGCTGAGTATGAGGCTCAGATTTGGTAGGTGGTGGAGTAGTTCACCTAAGGCAGGGATCTCAAACACGTGACCCACGGGGTTATTTTCTGTTGCCAGCCAAGCTCCGCATGCCCCTTCTCTCCCCGCACTTAATTTCCTGCAGCCGACAAGCTCCCCGTGCCCCCGCTTCCTCCCTGCCTACCTCCAGGCACTTGGCACTTTCCAGGAGGGAGGGGAAAAGAGCGGGGAGCTGCGCGCTCAGGGGAGGAGGCGGGGCAGGGGTAGGACCTCATAGAAGGAGTGGGGTGGGGGCGAGGCTGGGGGCAGCGAGGAGGGCGTGTCAGTGATGTGGACTTCGGGCCAATGAACTAGTCCTCAAGTGGCCCTTGTGGTCGTTTGAGTTTGAGATCCCTTCTCTAGATTGCATAGCCTGAAGGACTCCCTAACATCATTAAGTTCCTTGGCGTGCATAGCCCAGCTCCCAAAGGAAGCCTTTCAAACTGAGAGACCACCCAGCAGTGGTCTTTCCCTGCGAGGCCCAGGCAGGACTTCTCCCGCAGGAGGAATAGATATTCTTGGTGTAGGCCATCGTGCCCACCTCCTGGTCAGGGCCAGGGATTGTCCAAGCCCCCATCGGGCCCCAAGTGTGCCTTTTTAAGGTGTGCACGAGGTCAGATTACCAGTCCACAACTCAGACAGTTATCCTCCCTTCCTGAACTGTCTGTCCTGCTTCTATTGTGCATGGTCCCTTATCACATTGGACCAGTGGGTGCTCCACATGGTAGAGGTGGGATGTTCTATCTGCTGCTGCTCCTTCCCACTCTCCCAGCCTCCTTACCTGTCCCTCTTCAGGGACCCCTCTCACGAGCAACTCCTCATCCAGGAGTTTCACACCCTCTTCATGCTAGGAGCAGTGGAGGAGGTGCCCCAGGAGCTCAAAAGCAGGGCTTTCTACTCTCGTTTCTTCTTCGGTCCGAAAGCAAAGGGATGCCTGAGACCAATTCTAGACTTACGGAACTCAACAGGTTCATCATCAGCCTGCAGTTCGGCATGGTCTCCTTGAGCACGATCATTCCCTCCCTGGATCCGGGAGACTGGTACGCCGCTGTTGATATTAAGGATGCCTATTTTCCCACATCTATCACCCGGTCTCACAGACTGTACCTCCGCTTTGTGGTAAACAAGGTGCATTATCAATTCACAGCTCTCCCATTCAGCTTATGCATGGCCCCCCATGTTGTCACCAAATGCATGGCAGTCATGGCAGCTTTCCTTCGCCGCCATCATGTGCATGTCTACTCTTACCTGGAGTCCTCTGAGACTGCTCTCGTCTGCAGGTAGAATCGTAGAGACACGTTTGAATGCCTAAAATGGTCAGAGACACATTCAAATGCCTAGGCATCATTGTCAACGTCAGTAAATCCGTCCTTCCCCTGACTCAAAGGATAGAGTTAATTGGGGCAGTCCTTGATGCCGATCACGTGAGAGCGTTCCTCCCAGAGGCGCGGCGTCTGGCCCTCTTGCAGATAATCAGCAGCCTTTGCAGTTTCACCACCACCACGGCGAGGCAGTGTCTCAGGCTGCTGGGCCACATGGCGTCCTGCACGTATGTGGTGCAGCATGACAGATTGCAACTCAGGCCTCTGCAAGTGTGGCTCGTGTCCATGTATCGCCTGGGCTGGGACAGTCTGGAAATGGTGCTGACCATTCCAAGGCATGCCCTTGATTCCCTGTGATGGTGGCTCGACCCCTGCATTGTGAGTGCCGGGGTCCCTTTCCATCCTCCGCAACCCACCTTGACTCTGGTAATGGACGTGTCTGCGCTGGGTTGGGGGAGCACATCTTGGAAGTCTGACAACTCAAGGCTTATGGCAGGTCGGGGAACTGGCTCTGCATATCAACATCAAAGAGCTCAGGGTGGTCCGCCTTGTGTGGCAAGCGTTTCTGCCCTGCTTGCAAGGTCACTGTGTAGAGGTGCTCACAGACAATACTAGAGCCATGTTCTATACAAACAAGCAAGGTGGAGCCCAATTGTCTCCTCTCTGGCAGGAAGCCTTCCTATTGTGAGAATTTTGTCTAGCCCATTCCATGCTCCTTCAAGCTGCATGCCTGTTGGTCATTCAGAACTGTGCTGGCAGACAGCCTGACGTTCCTTATGCACGAGTGGTCAATTCGTCTGGATATCATTTACTCCATCTTCCGCAGTTGGGGGTTTCCCCAAATCGACCTGTTCGCCACACAGGCCAAAAGGAAGTGTCCAACTTTCTGTTCTTTCCAGGGCCACAGTCTGGGCTCGGTCGCAGATGAGTTCCTGATTCCATGGTCTGGTCAACTACTATATGCCTTCCCACCATTTCCACTCATCCACAAGGTGCTTCTCAAGGTCAGCAGGGACAGGGCGGATGTCATGCTGGTGGCTCCGGCTTGACCTTGCCAGTGCTGATACCCCACCCCCAGGGACCTGTCAGTCCAGTCCCTGATATGTCTACCTCTCATTCCCGACCGCATCTCACAGAATCATGGCTGCCTCCTTCAGCTGGACCATCACCTCATGGCCTGGAAGATCCATGGGTGAACCAGGCAGAACTCACCTGCTTGGACCCAGTGAAGGCAGGTGCTTCTGGAGAGCCGCAAGCTGTCTACCAAGGCCACGTACAAAGCAAAAAGGAAAAAGTTTTCTAACTGGTGTGCCCAAAGGCAGGTGTTTTCACTGCAGACTTCAGTCCTGTGTAGCCTGGACTATCTCCTGCACTTGAAAGACCAGTGACTGGCATTCAGTTCTCTCAAGGTCCATCTTGCGGCTATATCAGCTTTTCATCCTGGTGTTTCCAGGCGCTCAGTGTTGCACACACCATTGTAAGACGTTTCCTGAAAGGTTTGGAAAAGATTCATCCCCCGATGAAACCCCCTGTTCCAGCCTGAGACCTTAATTTAGTCCTTTCTTGCCTCATGGGTCCTCCCTTCGAACCGTTCCCTTCCTGTTTGCTCCTCTACCTTTGTTGGAAGGTTGCTCTTTTGGTGACCATCGCCTCTGCACGATGCATATCTGAGCTGCAGGCCCTCATGTCTGAGCCTCCGTACACATTTTTTTCATAAGGACAAGATGCAGCTTAGATCTCACCTGGCCTTTTTTCCCAAGGTCGTGTCCCGCTTTCATGTTAGCCAGGACATCTTTCTGCCAGTTTTCTACCCAAAACCACACACCTGTCCTTGTGAACAGCAGCTGCATTTGCTGGACATTAGAAGGGCACTTGCCTTCTATATAGACTGAACAAAGCCTTTCCTCAAAACAACCTGGTTGTTCGTTGCTTTAGCAGAGCAGATGAAAGACATGCCAGTATCTTCCCAGTGGATATCATCCAGGGTCACAGCATGTATTTGCGCTTGTTATGACTTAGCAAAGGTTCCTCCACTACGCCATTGTCCACCAATCTTGGGATGATGCGGCCTTTGGCAGAGAGGTTCTTCGATCTGCAATATCTTGACTCCAACCCCTCCTCCAAGATAAGGCTTGGAAGCCACCTAACTGGAACTGATAGGAGCAAGCGCTTGAAGAAGGAAAAACTGTTACTCACCATTTTTGTAACAGTTCTTCGAGATGGGTTGCTCATATCTATTCCATTCTCCCACACCTTCCTCTCTGTCAGAGTAATCAGCAAGAAGGAACTGAAGGGGTTCAGCCGGATCGTATATAGAGCGCCATAGTGGCACTACGCCAGGGGGCTCCACAACTGGCCTGAGGGGTAACTGCTAGGGAAAAGTCTCCGACAGCTGTGCACACGGTGCGCGCACACACCTAACTGGAATAGATATGAACAACACATCTCAAAGAATAACAGTTACAAAAGAGGTGAGTAACCGTTCTTTTAATCCATCGGATAATGTCACCTCTCATTTTCAATGCAAGTATCCTAATGTATTCTAACACTGTAGGGATTTTGAAGGAAATGATTCAAATACTTAATTGTTTGGCTTACAATCCAGGTGGATGAAAATGTCAGTGTCTGGACTCTGGAGTGGTGGTTGTAGGTGGGAGAGGGATGCAGGTCGGTATGTGTTCTAAAGGCCATGCATTTTAAGGAAAGTATTGTTTTTCCAGGTAGCATTATGACGAAGTGGAGTGACTTTTACTAGCTGAGGAAGCTCCTCTGAAATTCTGTGAAGAATCCTAAGAAACAAAATATATAGATTAGCTATTAGACTTGGGTGTTAGATACAAGAATATTTGGGTCAAGATTCCTAAAGCCATGTCCTTAAGCAATAATGCTTATACAATATGTGTCTGTGTTGTAATAACATGCAGTTGAGTGCTTCCATCACCTAAGAAATGTTATGTTAGACTAATATACGTCCTGTAGTAATGGTTTCTTTATAAAATGCATTGTTCATTTTTATATTTAATAATGCTGTAGCACTCATTTCCTTCCTGCTTTTAGAAATGTGTTTCTTGCTCTTTTGTGACATTTTCAATTCTTCCCCACCCTACATGCACATACTTCTTGAAAGTTAAGATTATCTGCACTTGACTTCTGTTTTTGCTGGAGGTGGACAGGGACATCACAATAGTCTGAACACTGAGCTGCAGCTATCTCAGCCCTGAACTCGGGCAGGGGGGAGGGGCAGGGGGGGTGACTTAGATCATTTGGGTTGTGATTACTCTAATGGTCTCACATTGGTAGCTGTTTAGACTGCCTGAGTCTTGGAAA
>ML677341.1:16862539-17359261 GCA_007922305.1 Dermatemys mawii | reverse complement strand
AAGCTTATGCTCTAATACTTTAGTTAGTCTTTAAGGTGCCACAGGACTCTTTGTCACTTCTGCAATTCCAGACTAACCCGGCTACCGCTCTGATTTCTTAGTCTCAAGACAACCAAGCTGATGGCCATGATGTGACAGGGTGATCAATCCCTCCCTTGCTGTTACACTGCAGCAGCCATTTGAATTTGATTTTCTCCAGTCCATTATGATAGTACTTGGGAACAAGGGGGCTCTAGTCTGAGATTATCTCCGAAGGTAAAATGTTTTCATAATGTAATTATTAGTTTATTTTAGTTTATTTTCAACAACTCTAAAACTCCAAAACTGACAGTGTTGTCTAACTGGAAAATTATTGCTTTCTCTTGGAGTCGAGTGCAGTGATTAGGAAAACGGTTGCCTACAGCACACAGTTCTAGGAATGTGGCCTTTTGCATCCAGAAATTCCGCAGCCACTGCTCATCGACCTAAACGTGCATTATGATCCCATCAATCAGTGCTTGTTTCTGGGCACAGATGCAGCACTCCACTATCCGCAGCTGCTCCGTGAATGCCACTAAACAACTTTGAAATGTTTTCCATTATGTATGTCCATCAGCAAACTGCCCGCAAAGAAACTGTCATGTCCCTGGTGGTTGGGTTACTTCCTAGTCTGCAGACACAGCATAATCATGGCATATATTTGCAACATTCATGAGAATGGTACAAAGCTATGGCCTTGCCATGCTTCTTTCAGAGTGGCAAAAAACAGAGTAGTTCTGCATGAGTTTGATTTTTAAAACAAGCTGAAAAATATTATGGGATAGGAATGGCATTATGGGATGGAGCAAGTTGCATGCTGGGAACCTGAACCCTAGCTCCTGGAGATACCGGGGTGAGTCGTTATTATCTCATAAACATTGCAAAAGTAACTCAAAAGGCATTCACTGTACGGCGATGCATGGCACGCTGGAATACCTACCCATGGTGCACCACCCTTTACATCTACAAAAGTGCTCCTGGTAAGCACCAAGCTGATACAAGCAGCCAAATAAGCCCAAATGATAGAAACTTCAGTGGCTACATGCCAATGTAACTTGCCTTAACCAAAGTTTGTAGTATAGAAATGGTCTTATATGCTACAGCTGTCATCTGTCCTTTGAAGAGGTAAATGCAAAAGCTCACACCTTCAGGTGGAGCTCTGTTAAGGGGAGTCTTAGCCCTGATTCCTGGGAGGGTGCAGCAGGCGTGTGGTTGCAGCTCTCCGTATAGATCAGAAACCTGAATGTGTTGAGTGGTCCTAAGACAGAACTGTATCTAAAGTCACTGGTTCAGATGCCAGAGGCTTAAAACACATGGAGTCTAGTGGATTTATCTTCTCATCTGGACCGGACACAGGCAAAAAGGGGCTGAAACAAGGTTTCAGAGGCAATCTTCATTTCAGCCCTTCCTAATTTTTGAGTGCTTGACTTTGTACCGTTGAATGTTTTTAATGTATTTTGTATGTAACTTTCTAAATAGTTAAAAGAGTAAACAGAAAACAAATCCCATCATGAGGAATAATGAAAACTACATGGCTCAGCATCAGGGACTGAGATCTTTACAACCACCATACAAACCTCTGCTACTAGAGCTAAGTAACTGAGACCAGTAGTAGAAAATCATTCTCAAGGAGGTGGACCACCTCTAGAAGAGGATGGACATTTTACCAGTGGTGGTCTCAAATGTTTGCTGAGAAAGAATGGTGAGATTTGGATCTTGGGTTTCATTCCAGGCACTGGAGCAGTGTGTTGTCTACCAGGCATAAAATATACTACTCATTTCCCCCTAAACTCAATTTCTTTTGCCTGTCTCTCCTAACCTTTCTGGTGTCTACCACACCATTGGCCTTTTGCCCAAGTTTTCTAAGCTAGTCAGGCATCGTCTTCACTCTTCAGGATTCTTATCCATCTCTTTGCCCATTCCCAGTTCTCTCTTCCACTCCCTGATCTCTTTCTTCCCTCCCATAACCTCCAGCTACACTCCCCATTAAGCCCTGGACACAAGTTCCCATCCACACTGGCTCCTGGTCAGTCTCCCTCTCTGGGTGTCTCATCTAATTTTAGCATCCTCATCTCCCCTAGCTTGTCCGACCTCTCTCCTTCCTCCAGGTGCTTGCTAGGTTACAGACCTAATCTCCTTATGTGGACCGACCCAGTTCCCACCCACAAGCTTTCTACCAATCTATTCCACAATTTCCTGGGTATGGTCTTGTCCTCTCTCCATTTGCACCACACAGCTTCTTCTTTGCTGCTATGGTGCCAGGAGGGAGGTCACAGTCAGCAGACGAGAGAGAAGCTCCCAGGTCTTATTTCCAGTCCTTAGCCCCAGAAGAGCTAGTGCCTGGAGAATTTGATTTCACCCTTCTTGCCCTAGGATTTGTGGGGATGGTGCATGAACACTCTGGTCCGTACTAGAAGCTATGAGAGGTCAAAGTAGGAAATGACTCTTCTGAGATTTTTAGCTCAAGCCTCTAGTGAACACATGCAAACATTTTTTGCCCAGATTTGTGCAGATGATCACGGAGAATGGCAAAAGGCACATCCCTGACATAGTGACTCCCTCCCCCATTTCAAATTCCTTGCTCCAAAATCCAGGCATGCTAGAGTTTTTGAAAGAGAACCTGTTCCAGAAATAGCTGAACCATATTAGGCAAAATAAACTAACTAAAAAAATCATTCTGAGGCAGAAATCCCCCGGAAAATTTCAGCCTGAACTGTTAGTCTGGCATAATTGTAAATTACAGAAAAACAGCATCTTATGTGAAGTGTCAGGCAATTATAATAGGCAGGGCTATTAACAGCTGAAAGTAATTAAAATGAGGCTCTTAGTGCTCAAAAGGAAATTTAGTACATTATAGAAAACTGAATTAGAACTATTGTAAGTTGCTCCTTGATACTGATAGTACAATATGCAGTGGAAAACTAAATCCTCCTACCAGAATTTAAACAGATTGCACTCTTTAGAATGGGAGGTCTAGTAGTTTTATGGGGCAAAGTTGTCACAAAAATGCATGAATTCGGTTTTGTTTAACAAATTCAGTCATGTTTAGAAACACAGCTGAAGTCAAACATACTTTATTTACATGAGGATATTTGTGACAGTTCTAAAATAAGAACCAAACAAATCCACTTTAATCCCAGTCTGTCTTAAATAAATTATTCAGATTGACATTTATTATTTGTAGGTGCTGTGTGAAGTTTAAACTTGTATCAAGATAGAATGATCCAGTAATCTGATACTAGTCAATTTGAAAAAGTTTTGTTTTGTTACAACTTAGTCTCTTCGTACATAGAAGATGTTATATCCAAGCTCAATCATTCCCCCCATGAGTAAGGCCCATAAGGGGATAAAGACATACACTAGTTTCATTTCAGTAAATTGTTCCAGTTTAGCGCAGAGGGCAAGGCAGAAAGCTAACTTAAGCAGCATTGCAATGAGGTACCAGACCTTTTTCTTTACGTTCTGAGAACCATTGCGAGGGTCATAGCCAGACTTGCATCGGCCAGCCATTTTTACAATCAGCATAACGAGAAGGATTGTATCAAATATCCAGACTGGAATAAAGATAAGAAACCAGTTCCACGGTGCTTTCTCATCCAATTTTAACACCAACATGATCAGGAAGAGTAATGTGAAAAGCCATGTGAGCAGCACTCTCTGCGCCAGAGACATTCTCATTTAAACAGCTTTGATAGGGAGTTTTTTTCTCCCAACTGTCAGCAACAACCTAAGACAAGGGGAAAAAAAAAAAGAAGTCAAAAATGGCATATCAAGAACATATGGACTATATCTTGAAATTCACATGCAAAAGTTTCATTTCTTATTCTTGCTTTCAGAACCTATCACAATCTCACCTCCCCTAGATAGCAGACCATATTTCACATTTCCCTTTTATGACTCTGTTCTTCCAATGATACAAGTCTTATCACTAAGCATTTTAATTTTGGCCCTCTTCTCAAACAAATTCACCACTCATAAACCTGAATGCTTTTTGTAAGCCAATTAACCAAGTTCCCATCCTCTCATGTCCCTAAGAAAATACATTCTGCATAGCAAATACAGCAATTTACAATTAAACTATAGAGGCCTTAATCCTAAATTATCCTTAACTGTGGACTTCTCTGGGCAGCCTGTCATTTTTACGAATCTCTCTAGATTGTAAAAACAAAGAGTACTTGTTGCACCTTAGAGACTAACGAATTTGTTTGGGCATAAGCTTTCATGGGCTTAGAAGGATAACAGGAGGGTGTGTTGTCTTCCTGGAGCAAAAATTTGTCATGTAATTGCATGATTGGACAGGATTATTAAATAAGTCTCCACTGCTGATGAAACATTAGAACCAATGACATGGCATCATATGGTACTACACAATTACAAGAGATTTAGATCTTGAAAAGCAGCTGAAGAAGATAGAATTATGAGAATCGCATGGTCTTTTTTCTGGTCCCATGAATAGTAGGCTGAAGGAGATGAATTGCTGGCTGCACTACTAGTGTGACACTAGATGTTTTGTGGAACAGCAGGCCACATTCCAGTGGGAGAGGGGGCACGTCAAACGAGACGGCCTGCATCTCGCAGGCTGGAGGTCATGGGGCTAACTTTCTTAGCTGGAGACTAGCAGAAGCAGTGTGAACAGAATTAACCTGATAAAGAAAGGTGAGAGTGGAGGAAGCAAATGTGGTACCAACTCAAATTCAACATGTTCCAAACACATTGTACAGATGTGCGAAAGCATGTGAAGAGAAGAAATTAACTGTGTAACAATGCTAGGAGTATGAGTAACAAGCAAGAGGAACTGAAGATTCTCAATGAATAGAAAATTGATTATTGACCTTAATGAAACAGATGGGATAAATCACAGGTCTGGAATGTCAAATATCATTTGTTATAACCTGTTTAGCAAGGATAGTGACACCATTACTTGTTTTATGATTAATGCAAAATGCACCTCTACCTGTTTTAGAATTATGAGTAATGATTATAGGATCTTGACTGCATATAGATCACTGTGCTAACTATTGGGGAGATATGTTGTAGGCCACCAAATCAAATCAGGCTGTTCTTAAATTTTCTTCTAAATTACTCCTTTTGCACCTGTTTAACGTAAGGGGGGGAATTGTTGTTATGGAAGTCTTCAGTTTGAGAGGCATGAAATGGAGGTTTTGTGCAGTTGGTAGTAAAACAATGGAGTTTATAAACTTAAGTGATTATTTTCTAACACAAAAAGATACTGCACCCAATGCAAGAACTATTTTGGATTACATTATGATGGATAAAGATGAGTTAATCACTGGACTGGAAGTCACCCATTCACCAATCATCTTAACCTGATTATACAGTAGACTCTCGATTATCCAGGATGATAGGGAAAAAACTAATCCTAGTTAATAAAATCCTGGATAATCACCACCCATAGGAAATATGGGGGAGTGGGGGCAGTTGGTTCACCAACCACCCTGTGCCAGGGGGAGGGGGTGTTGGTTCACTGGCTGCCCTGCACCCTGGTGGCCTTTTTTTTTTTGTGCTTGGGGCTGCAACAAAGCCAGAGTCGGCCTGCGAGTTCTGCGGGTTTTTTTTTTTTTTTGACATCCTGATTAATCCACAACCTGGTTAACCCAATCCTGGATAATCGAGAATCTACTGTATTTAATATGACAATGAGGACAGTCCCAACTAATAATTTATATATTTGGTGCTTCAAAAGGGCTAAATTTCCCACAGTTGAGAAAAATTATGAGAAACTTACTGGAAAGAAAAATTAGATGGAAAAAATGTGAATAAAAACCAGAAGTTTAAGTATGTTCTTCAGAGAAGGAATACTTAACAAGAGATGTATAGCAAAATACTTACATATACCAAATGGACAGCTTCCTTCCATTAAAATGGTGACCTAATAACAAGGGATTAGATCATCCATCTCTCCTCCCCCTTCTCAAAAAATGTTAAACTATTGAACGGGGGCTTTTTGTATGGCTCTCTCTATTAGAATTCCTTTGAGGTTTCCTCATTGTATCCTGTAAAGGAAGGACTGGGGGTCCATCCTTTACCTCAGAGAGACAAATCTGTCAGATCCCAGGAGATCTTGCAGATGCCTCTATCCCTGCACCACCACTGACTTCCAGCACTCAGGCAGGATGGCTCCAATGGGACCATGTTATGAGCAAATGCCCTCTTGCAGGAAATGCACCACAGAAAATGGCAACACACTCTGAATGGGGAGTTGAAAACCAAGCATGGAGACTCCTCTCCACATAAGGATGTAGGGAGCATGATATGGTTCAATGAATGCAGAAAATCTTGTCTGCTCGTTAATTTCTTGAAGTCAAAATTTTGCTCTTGGAGGATGTGTGTGTGCAACTCAAATTTATTTTAGTGGAAATATTGATGCATGGAACAAGGGTAGAACCTGAATGTAGAGCTTGGCAGATAAGAAAAGTTTAACGTATTAGTAATCGCTAAATTATGTAGTAGTATATTAATGATTGTGACTTTTAAACATTCTTCTTTGTAAACTGTTCTATTCACTTTTAAAAAGGATAAGGTATCCTAAAACAATGTTCCAGTTCAAAGAACCACCTTATTCCTGTAACACTGAATGTTAAGAGTGATTGTTCTGACCAATTTTCTTCAACTAATCCATGGGCATTTTACCTATGAACAGCTTAAGCCACATATCTATTTTACTATGCTAAAACATTTTGTTTCTCGAGTTAAAAAATGAACATTGACATTTTTTAGGGAAAGAAAACTATTGACATTCACTAGCTCCAACTAATTATCCAGATGGAAAGAAATGCCATCTTCTGTTGTGTTTTTGACATATAGTGTATAGTTGTTGTTCTCTGCTCCCGGGAAAGTTAGTTGTAGGGCTTGGCTACACTTGCGGATGTAGAGCGCTTTGGGTTAAATCAGCCTTTGGAGAGCACACCAGGGAAAGCACTGCAGTCTGTCCAGGCTGACAGCTGCAAATGCATTGGCGTGGCCACATTCATGGAACTTGAAGCGGCATTGGGAGCAGTGAATTATGGGCAGCTATCCTACAGAGCACCTCTTCCCATTCTAGTGCTGTGGCTTGTGGGAAGGGGGCATGAGGTACAGGGCATTCTGGATCCTATCCCAACATCCCGTGATGTATCACTTCACATCCCAGCAATCCCTGGGTTTCCGTCCACATTTAGCACCATCTTTCAACCATTTCTGTGCAGAGCGCTCTGTCTTCCCTTTTGGTCTGCGGGAATGGAGCCTGAACTGCTGAGGAGCATGCTGATGAGTCTCCCCAGCACGTGTCGTTTGGCAGTCGAGTTACTCCTTAAAATCCAAAGTGACACTGAGGATGATATTGAGTCACGTAACGCATATGACACAAAATTGCTTGTCTCATTCATGGACATGTTCTCCACCGAGGAACGCCGCTTTTGGGCTTGGGAAACAAGCACTAAGTGGTGGGATCACATTGTCATGCAAGTCTGGGATGACAAGCAGTGGCTGCAGAACTTTCAGATGAGAAAAGCCACTTTCATGGGACTGTGTACTGAACTCGTCCCCACCCTGTGGTGCAAGGACACAAGGCTGAGCTGGTGCCAAATGACTGTGGAGTGTGCTTTTGGCAGTTTGAAGGGCCGCTGGCGCTCTTTTTATGGGAAGCTGGACTTACCAGGAACTTCCTCTATTTGTCCTTCCCCAAGCACCAGATGCTGTGGCTGGCTACTTTCCTCCGGGGTCGAGAAGAGCTCCTGGCTGCATGTCTCAAGGGATTCCGTAGATTCCTCAGCACCATTGGTTGTGCTTTCCTCCTCCTCCCTTTCCACACCCCTCTTGCTGTGCTGGGCTCGGAAGTGTTCATGGTTGTTGGAGTGGAGGTGGGATCGCCCCCAAGTAGAGCGTCCAGCTCTTTGTAGAATTTGCAGGTGGCTGGGGCAGCACCGGAGTGGCTGTTTGTCTCGCGGGCTTTGCGGTAGGCATTCCGCAGCTCCTTTACTTTAACCTGACACTGCAACACGTCCCAGTCATGGCCTCTTTCAGTCATGGCCCTTGATATCTGCCCAAAGGTATCATAATTCCTACGGCTGGAGCACAGCTGGGACTGCACAGCTTCCTCCCCCCAAACACTGATGAGGTCCAGCACCTTGCCATTGCTTCATGCAGGGCATTGCCTGACGCGTGGAGGCATGGTTACCTGAAAAGATGCGCTGAGAGCACTCACTCCATACCTGGCTATGCAAACAGGAAGGGGATTTTCAAAATTCCCAGGGAATTTAAAGGGCAGGTCTGACGGTTGGCCACCTGAGGACAGGGCAGTAGAGTTCAAAAGTGATGACCAGAGTGGCTAGGACAGGCCAATCAGAGCGCATTAGGTGTCCATGCTGGCACTGTGGCACTCCAGCGAGAGCGCAACAAACGTTACTCCTCTCAGAGAGGTGGAGTACCAGGAACTCTCCAGACGTGGAGTCAGGAGCCTTGCCAGTGTGGATGGGTAGTAAGGTAGTGCACTCCTGATGGTTTTATTGAGCTATAAAGTGCCAGTGTAGCCAAGCCCTTAGTTGCCTCATTATTCAGGACACTGCATATTCACAGCCTCCATTTGCTGGCCTAAAGCCACCGATTGCAAGAATCACGAGCATCCCTTTTATTTTGGGATATTAGGGCTTGTCTGTCAATTAAACCAATTTGGAATAAAGCAGGATGTTAATTTAAAGCAGATTAAATGTTTTAGTGGATGCTCTTACTCCCCTATAAATGCTACACTCTAAATTTGTTTAATCCAGAATAACTGCCTAGGTCACTAAACCCTTACTCTATGTCTATATGCTGGAGACTGGAGTGTAGACAAAGCCTACACCAGTGGTTTTCAAACTGTGAGTTGCAACCCAGAACTGGGTCACGGAATGAAAGGGACTGGGTCACGGAATGAAAGGGACTGGGTCACGGTGGCTCTGGTGAGCACCACCAACCGGGCCATTAAAAATCACATCAATGGTGCTGCCTGGCTCAGGCAGGCTAGTCCCTGCCTGTTCTGATACTGCACTGTGCCCTGTAAGTGGCCAGCAGCACGAACCGCTCCTAGGTGGGGAGCCACGGGGCTCTGCGCACTGCTCCCCACCCCAAGTACTGGCTCTACACACTCATTGGCTGGGGACCAGCTAATGGGAGTTCGGGGAGTGGGGTGGTGCCTATGGGTAAGAGCCGCGTAGAGCTGCTTGTGCACTTCCGCCTAGGAGCCACTTGCGCGCTTCCACCTAGGAGCTGGAGCTGCTGCTGGCTGCTTCCGGGGCGCAGTGTGGTCTGCGATGCCAGGACAGGTGGGAAGCCTGCCTCTGTACTGCTGACCCGGAGCTGCACACCTCAACCCCATGCACCACTCAACTGCCCCAGTTCTGAGCCCCCCTCAACCCGGAGCCTGTTCCTGCACTCCAAACCGCTCATCCCCACACCCCAGACCCAGCCCAGAGCCCCCCCATACCAAGCCCCATCCTGTACCCCAAACTGCTCATCCCCAAGCCTGCACCCCCTGCCACACCCTAACCCTGAGCTCCTTCCTGTACCCCAAATCCCTCAGCCCCAGCCTAACCCCAGAGCCTGCACCCCCAGGCCAGAGCCATGACCCCTTCCTGCACCCCAACACCCTGCCACCAGCCTGAGCCCCACCAAAACAAGCCCCCTCCTCTGCCCCAAACCCCTCCATCCCCAGCACAGATCCCTGACCCCCTCCATCCCTACTCCCGCCCCACCGTAAAGCCTCTGCCTACAGCCTGAACCCTTCATTCCACCCATGAGCCCCACCCCTGCAGCCCTCATCCCTACAACCCAACCCTTTGCCCCAGCCCTGAGCCCCTCCCACACCCCATATCCCTCATCCCCAGCTCTATTGGGTCACAGGCATCAACAATTTTCTTCAACTGGGTCACCAGAAAAAGTTTGAAAACCATTGGCCTACACTGATAGGAGTGGTTTTTCTGTGAAGATAGGAATATGACCTCCCTGAATGATGCTGGCTATGTTGATGGACAAATATTTCTGCTGACGGATACATCAACAGTGAGGGTCACGTCAGTGTTTTTCCCCACACCCTTATGACACAGCTATGCTGCTATAAGTATCACATGTAGGCCAACCAAGCCTGAGTCTAGAGGAGCATTTCCTGCTCCTGGCCAATTAGAAGGAGCAGGGTTCTGGAATTCATAGCTGACTCCTGACATCATAAACTCCTCATGGCCCTGCACTTCCGTAGTCTGTTCCCCACCCACAGTGATTACGTGGAGCAAGCAGCAGCTGTATTCCTGTCCTCTATGTCAGCAGGGTTCCACCGTTTGAGGAAGGTGCTTGTGAGTCACTGATGTTCCATGCAAGGGCATGAGTCTCCATCCCTGACCCGGGGTACCATTTGGGAGGGCATAGGAGGGCTCTAGTCCCTATTCCCCCACACTGAGTTTCCTAGGGGAGGTCTACTCACTCTAGCCCCAAACAGAGCTCTTAACTGCAACAGCTGGAGTGTGATATGTGATAAATTTTGAAGCTGGGAGTAGCACAGTCTTTGCTGCAGGGAGTTTATTTATAAACAGACAGGGTGATTAAGATAACAAAAGGCTCATCATTAAAGTAAATTAAGGATCATTAGACAATCTTGAAAGCACTGCCAGGCACTTCAGTTAAAACAGTGGTTCTCAAACTTGAGAGTGTTCCCCAACCCCTTTTTCCTATGCCGAGTCCTGTCATGGCCCAGGGGGTATGTTTGCCGAAATGCAGCCAACTTGAACTCTTCTGCTTTTGGCGGCATTTCGGCGGACACGCAGCGTTCATCTCTGTGTCCGCCAAAATGCTGCCAACAGCAGAAGCTTTCATTTCAGCGGCTTTTTGGTTTTGTGTTCGGAGCTTAAGCCGAAAACCATCGGCAGCTCGCAACCCCCCCAGAAACTGTCCCGTGACTCCCTGGGGGGTCATGACCCCCCGTCTGAGAAACACTGAGTTAAAAGATAGGAAACAAAGGACAGGAATAAAAGGTGAGAATGGAGAGAGGTAAATAGTGGTGTCCCTGAGGGGTCTCTATTGGGACCAGTCCTAGTCAACATATTCATAAATGATCTGGGAAAAGGGGTAGGCAGTGAGGTGGTAAAATTTTTACATCGTTCAAAATTACTCAAGATTGTTAAGTCCAAAGAAGACTGCCAAGAGTTACAAAAGGATCTCACAAAACTGGGTGACTGGGCAAGACAATGGCAGAAGAAATGCAATGCTGATAAATGCAAAGTAATGCACTTGGCAAAATATAATCCCAACTATATGTACAAAATGATGTGGTCTAAGTTAGCTGAACCTGTCATTAAAGAAATCTTAGAGTCATTGTGGCTAGTTCTCTGAAAATATCTGCTCAATATGCAGTGGCAATTAAAAAAGCTAACCAAATACTGAGAATCATTAGGGAAGGGATAAATAATAAGAGGAAAAATATCATATTGCCTCTACATAAATCCATGGTACGCCAACGTACTGAATAGTGCGTGCACACTTGGTCACCCCATCTCAAAAAAGGTATATTGGATTTGGATAAGGTGCAGAGGAGGGCAAAGGAAATGATTAGAGGTACAGAGCATCTTCTGTATGAGGAGAGATTAAGATGGACTTTTCAGCTTGGAAAAGAGATGACTAAAATGACAGAGGTCTATAAAACCATGAATGGTGTGGAAATATTTAAAAAGGAATTATTTGCTCCTCATAACATAAGAACTAGGAGTCACCAAATGAGATTAATAGGCAGCACATTTAAAAACAAACAGAAGTATTTCTTCACAGTCAACGTGTGGAACTCTTTGCTAGGGGATGCTGTGGAGGCCAAAACTATAACAGGGTTGCAATAATTACTAGATATGTTCATGGAGGCTAGGTCCAGCAATGGCTATTAGCCACGTAGGGAAGGGATCCAACACCATGTTCTGCACTGTCCCTCACTGTTTGCTAAAAGCTGGGAGTGGGCAACAGGGCAACTTGATTTTCTGGTGCCTGTTCTGTTCATTCCCCCTGGGGCACCTAGCATTGGCCAGTGTTGGAAGACAGGATGCTAAGCTAGATCAGTGATTCCCAAACTTTAACAATTTGTGAACCCTTTTCACTAAAATGTCAAGACTCGCAAACCCCCTCCTAAAAATAAATATTTCCAGGGATTTTCTCCTTTACCTGAGTATAAAAGTATTGATCTTGGAAATATAAAATTTGTTTTTATGACATGCTTATTACACACTTATCATTACAGTATTTTTATTACCTTATGAAAATGGCAACACTCTTCCAAGATTTCACTTTCGTAGCTGTATCACTCTGAATAAGCCTGTTATACAACAAGGCTCCTATGTTTAATCAAAGAGTATCAGATGTGAAACAGCATGAAGATATTTAAGAACCCAATTCAAAGTGTTCTTGCTACACAGGCATTCATGTCTTAAGCAGTCCAGGCAAACAACACATATTACAACAAAGCTTAAACTTGTTGTTCATAATAATTTTAAAAACAATACTAGCTGCCTATTTAATTTTAAAAACAGCAAAAAATATCCACCTCCCTTTCCATTTCTTCTAAGGAGTCTTGAAGTTTAAATCTCCTTAGTGTGGTAGATATGCTTGCTTTGATCTGCTTAGCTCTTGGAAGTCCAGGGGCTCTGGGCTGCTGGCCCTGTGCTGCTGGCCCTGTGCTGCCTGGGGTCCCTAGGGACAGCTCTGTCCGCCATTAGGGTTCCCCCCGCCCCCGGAGAACTCCCTATAACATTTCTCAAACCCGAGGGGGTTCATCAACACCAGTTTGGGAACCACTGGGTTAGATGGACCATTGGTTTGACCCAGTGTAGCCATTCTGATGTTCTTATATGGAACCGAGAGGTACCTGCTCCCTGCTGTAACCCATTGACCCTGCTCTCCTCCCAGAGATGAGATAGAACCCAGGAGTGTGTGTGTCTGTCTGTCTCTCCACAGAGTTAGTAATAAGAATGATTTAAGAATAGCAGCCGTGTTAGTCTGTATCCGTAAAGAAAACGAAGAATACTTGTAGCACTTAGAGACTAACCAGTTTATTTCAGCATAAGCTTTTGTGGGCTATAGCCCACTTCATCGGATGCATAGAATGGAACAGAAGTAAGATGTATTTATATACACAGAAAGCAAAAATAGGTTGTACGTGAGCATACCAATTCTAAGAGGCTGTTTAATTTGGATGGGCCATTATCAGCAGGAGAAAAAAAATACCTTTTGAAATGGATCTCTGTCTGACAGGAGATAACGACTATTGAAGGTAAATTAACTAGGGAAATGCAATCAGTTAGTGTAATGAGAGAACCATTCACAAGTCCTGTTTAGCCCTTGATTTATAGTGTCCAATTTGAAAATTAATTCCAGTTCCTCAGTTTCTCATTGGAGTCTGTTGTGGAAGTTCTTCTGTTTTAAAATTGACACCTTCAAGTCTTTAATAGAATGGCCAGGAAGGCTGAAGTGTTCTCCTACTGGTTTTGAATGTTATGATTTCTGATGTCAGATGTGCGTCCATTTATTCATTTGCATAGAGACTGTCCAGTTTCTTCTGTTCCATTCTATGCATCAGATGAAGTGGGCTACAGCCCACGAAAGCTTATGCTGAAATAAACTGGTTAGTCTCTAAGGGGCCACAACTACTCTTCATTTTCTTTAATAATAAGAATACACATTTTTTTAAACATAATCAGTGTCCCTTAAGTGACTTGCCACAAGATGTCAGACCACGTTGTTATTAGAGCTGTGTGGGTCTCATATTTAGAGACATGGCTCCTATCAAAACCAGCAGTTTCTTCGAGTGCCTAAGTAGCCCCACGAAACGGAGTTAAAGTTGCCCCCCCCCCACCCCGATCTGAACTGGCGCCCCGGCCCTTCATCCCGGCCATACCCAGCCTGGCAGCTCCCCTGGATCGAAGGGGAGGCTTCGCGCTGCTCTCTGCGCTTCACTCGCCCCTCTGTCCTGGATCCTAGCGCAGCGGGACGGCTCAGCCAACCGGCGGTTCGGGGGCGGAGTCCCCCCACGCCCCAATGCACAGCTCCCGCCCGCAGGGCTGCGTCCGGCCCGCCCTCTCTGCAGCCCGTTCGGCCTGTGCTGGGCCCGCGCTGGGCACGGGCAGAGGGTTCAGCCCCCGCAGCAGCAGCAGCTGTCCCCGTCCCCCGCGAACCCGAACCCGGGAGCAGGAGACGAGAGACCCCCCACCTCTCCCTGAACCTACCAGGCAGGCCCGGGCCGCCCTGCGCAGCAGCCGATGCCGCCTCAGCCCGCGACCGAGGCCAGCGCCTTCCCTCTCCCTTCGCAGGGTCGCGGCTCATCACGTCACAGCACCCGCACGCGCCGCCAAGGGCCCAGCTAACAGGCGGGTCTCAGGTTTCGAGGAGAGGGCCCGTCATTAGAGAAAAGAGGGGGCCCGAGCGACGCTGACACCATCTCTGCAGCACACCCATTGGTTAGCCCATCAGGCGCTGAATAATCTCTGACCCACGCCCATTGGGTAGCAGAGAAGCCGATCAAGTTGAGGCCGTCCCTGCGCCAAATCTATTAGATGGGCCAGATGCCCATCAAACTGAGCCCTGCCTTCGCACCATAGCCATTGGGTATAAGAGAGGCTCAATTCACACTCAGCCCACCCACGTTTTCCCGTCTTTCAATTCAGGGACAGGGATGTCAATCAAACAGGACTCAATCAAGTCAGCGACTCTTATTGTGGTAGAGACTTGCCCATCTAACGTAATCCCGCCTCGCCTCTTCTCCCATTGGATAAAGTAGCCATCGATGAAATGTAACGCCCACTCCTCTTCATGTACTCTAAAGCGAGAGAGCCCTCTGAAATTCTTATGGACGATGGTAACTGATGTGATGACGTAGCTCCGTCAGTCTTTCCTCGGGCTAGGGCGGAGCGTCGTTTGAAGCCCGGCCCCCTTTCCCACCTCTCCGTCCGGGCCGCTCACTATTCCCTCCCCTTTATCCCGGCCGCGCGCTGTTGCTGTCGCCGCGGCTCTGCCTCCGTCTCGAGCTCGCGCTTCCCTACAGCTGTTGCCTTTCGTTACCCCCCGCACAGCTGCCGTTGTCTGCGGCGCGCGCTCTCCCTGCTGCCGCTTTATCGCGGCGCCGGGTAACCGGTAAGGTTCGAATCCCAACGGTTACCGGGGTCGGGGGTAGAGGGAAAAGCCTCCTTACACACGCGTGGGTGTGGGGAGCCGGGCTGGCTCTGGCTCCTCTGTATAGAGGGAAAGGGATAAGGTGATAGTGTGTGGGGAAGGGGGCTTAAGCTTTATGGGTGGAGGGGGTAGATCAGCTTCCACACACGAAGAAGGAGTGGGGGGAGGATGAGGGGCTGGCAGCCGCGGGGGTGGGGGAGGGGAGTATGAGGGGCTGGCGGCCCGGGGGGAGGGGCAATGAGTTACCGAAGCTGTTGCCACTGGACCTCACTGGTCTTTTCTGTTGGGCTATAGGTGGTGGGCTTAGTCTCCAGGCTAATAGGTGTTCTCCTCCATTTTTCAAGTCCTGAACTAATGGTTCCTTGTTCATGGGTGCTGTGTGAAGAGCCTAGTTTTGGGGCTGCTGTGAACAACCCTCATTTTCTTGGAAGGGGGTGAATTTGATTCAGGAGATGATGGAGCAGATGATGGGAATCACATTGACTCCTTTTTCCTTACCTTCAAGGCCCCCTATCATGCGATCTCTGCTTTCATCTCTGACTTGGTCTCCTTTCGTATTCTCTCCTTCATACATTGTATCCCTTCCACTCATTTGCCTTTTTTTTTTCATCCCCACTTCTGGATCTTCCTCCCTCCAGTACTGACAGCCCCTCCATTCCAAGCTGCCCTTATGCTTGGATCTTCCTCTCAGAAACTGTTTGCCAGGCCACTCCTTCCTCAAATTAGGAGTTCTCTCTAAAACTTTTTCTGACTTTTCTTCTATGAGAAGTGGATGGGAAATAGGTAACCACTAAAACAAACAAAATAATAAAACTGTCAAGTTGTGTACCTGTCTTGCTTTCGTTGTCCCTCTTCCCGTTTTGTCTATGACCCTCACTTACTACATTTTGTACATTTTAGTCTGAATGCTCTTTAGACTAAAGACAGTGTTTTCACTTGTTTTATCAGGTGCCTAGTATACTTTCGGGTGCTTGAAAAATAATGGGGAATTGAGAATTCTGGTTTTTATTCCAAGCTCTGCCAGCATCTTGCTATATGACCTTGAGTAAGTCGCTTAACCTCTCTGATAGTTTGATATCCATCTGTAATATGATTTTCCTTTGAAGAGCATTGTGAGGTTTAATTAACGTTTGTAAAGTGTTTTGAGGTCCTTTTGATTAAAAAATGGTTGAAGATAACTTTTTGTGTTAGTATTGTTATTATTTTGACACAGCATAGCTTTTTGGGTCTCCACTCTCCTAAGAGTGATACAACTTGGCAGTGTGGAATGTGTCCTCAGTAATCTCCCCAATTTACTTCTTTATTTTGATTCTAGAAACCAGATGGCTGCATCTTTTCTTTTTTCAGCTAGGGCATCTCCTATTGATCTGTTAATCCCAGTACGTGAAAGGCCATCATTTTTAGCTACATTTAGTGCAGTTACTAAATGTCAGGTTATAGTCTCATTATGTATTGCAGTTCGTTAATGCTCTGTATTTGCTGTTTTGGGTTTCCAGTATATGTATGTCTCTCTTTGTGAGGATCTGTATGCATTCGACTTTTTCTGGAGCTTTGGAGGGCTCTAGTGAACTGCCTTATTTAGCTGCTTAATTTGTAGCTCCCTGGAAAGGATTATCCTTTTCTCAACAAACTTATTTTTGTTTCTGTAAAGTGTTCAGGAACTTATGTATGTAAGATATAAAACATTTATTTTAGTTTTAAGTTTTGGTATATTTCTATAACTCCTATATAGTCTTTGCAAACTCTTTTCAGTGCTAAAAGGGAAAACAAAGAATACTGTTTGGAAATTATACATTTTAAGATCCTAATTCATATTTGAAATGGAATTTCCATGTAATTGGAGTTTTTGTTGCAGTGTGTTTTTGGTAATAACATATTTATTCTAAATATATAAACATTACCACTAATAAAATGTGTGTTTGAAGCATCTGAGTAACACATTTGAATTCATGAAAGACTCAATGTGGGTTTGAAGAAAAAATGAATTCTACTGTACATAACTTTTTTTTAAAGTTGTTTCAGTAATGTAACATTATAAACTATTTCTACGTAAGAAAAAGGCCCAGTGCTAGAATAAGTTCACAAATGCATGGGGAAACAAGGAAATACTAATGATATTGGGCATGGGCCTATAGTGTAGTTGAATTAAGTTGAATCTCGTTCATTTTGATGGAGCAAGAGGGCTTATTCCTTCATACTCAGCAGGGTGGAGCAGTTTTTGGAGCCAAACAATGCTGTTCTTGTAATGACTGGCAGGGGTCACTGGAAAGCAACAGTCATTCCTTCTTTCCTCATTCCTGAAAGCAGAATGTATTCTAAATCGGTTTAGAAGAATTAGTTTTTTTTTAAATTAGTAAATGTTGGTAAACTATGATTTCACCTCATGATAAAACTGTATCCATCTATATTCAAAATTTTCAGGTGGGCAAAGTTAGAAAAATACTACTTGAGAACATATTAGAGTTTGATTTAAGGTTATTTACTTTGTCAACATCACATATCATAATATACAATTTGTGTTTTAATGGTTCTCCTTCAAGTGACTGTGCACATTAAATTCCACTTTAGGTCTGTGTAAGTCCAGTGCACTGAAGTGGAAGATTATTGCTGGCAGTATGTCTAGGGTGATACATGAGCTCAGCCAAGGCTGTAAAGTGGGCAAGTTCACCACCATCCTCTCATTTCCTTCTCATGGGCAGTGGCAAGAGTCTGAGCTCCCCATAGCTTTGCAGTTCAGCCAGTTTTCTAAAAATCTTTTTGTAAATACACTGCTACTTTGATATAACGCTGTCTTTGGGAGCCAAAAAATCATACCATGGTATAGGTGAAACCGCGTTATATCGAAGCCAGACATGCTGATACGCTGATCCACTGGAGTGTACAGACACGCACCCTGGAGCGCTCCTTTACCCTGTTGTATCAGAATTCGCCTTATATCGGACTGCATTATATTGAGGTAGCAGTGTAGTTCTTTATTGAAGAGTTAGTTTAATTAGTGTTAGGTTAGCTAGTTTAGTTTTAAAGTAAATGTTGTGGGTTAATTATGAAGAAATCCCTGGGTTTCAAACAACGTGCTACATACATATGTTTCCTGTCTTGAATAGACAAGAAAGATGTTTATTCTGCTTAGGGGAAGGGCATGTGAGGGACAAATGCCCAATTAGTACCTCCTTGCCCACTACAATGAAAAAGCAGACAGACTATTGTTCAGTGGTCCATCTAATGGATAAGATGAGACCTGTGTGTCCAGTATCAAAACTGGACCCTAACTTTGAACCAACAGATTCTGTATCAGGAGTGCCCATCCTCTAGCACAAGACTTTAAGTGCAAATGGAATGAGAAACATTTTTCTTCTTCTTCTTCCGTTGTGTCATCTAAGTGTTCTCATCCTGAGAAGCATTCAAAAATCTACATCACCAAAGAAATTGTACAGTAAGTCTTCTGGAACTGGTTCAGCATATCAAAAGCACAAGAGCATGTTGGCTCTGTCTGAGGCAGTGCTGTCAACTCTGGGACCATGAAGTCCAGTGTTATCACCTGTCTCACTCTGAAGTAATGAAAAATTATATTCAGGGGATACTTTTTGCATTTTGACATTAATAATGTACCAAGCTCTTTCACTACAGTCTCTGCCTCTCTTGGTGCCTTTAACTTCTCAGATCTTTGTCTTGGAAGAGATTTGAAGTCTCCCTCTACTGGACTCTTTACTCTTCAGCTTCTTCAGGACTATTGGCTCTGTCCAAAGCTAACAGCATTACTGTTTGTTTTATGCAATCAGAACACTTAGCACCTCCGGTGCAGTCATGTTCAGCACTGCTGTGACAACCAGCAGCATCAACATGGTCTGCACTGTCAGTGCAAGAAAGGGTTACTTACCTTGTGCAGTAACAGGTTCTTCAAGATATGTGTCCCTGTGGATGCTCCACTTCTGGTGATGGTGCGACTCTGCGCTGTTAATCAGAGATTTTCTATAGCAGTGCCTGAACGGGCCAGGCATGTACAATAGCTGTCTGGCGATGCCACTGGAGTCTCATTCAGCATACATATGGCCCGTCCGCCTTAGTTCCTTCTCAGCTGTGCTCCACTGAAGATGGAGCTCAGGATAGTGAGTCAGCTTCTACCCCTAGAGATAGCCAAATAGTTAATTGTTAGCTTCGGTTTAACTTTCCTTGGATAAGTAGTTGGTGTTATATTAAATTTTAAAAAAACTTAGTTTTTTTCTCTGTTCCCCGTTTTCCCTGCTTCCTGTGGAGTGTGAACCTCAAAAAATTCTCGGTCCACCTGGGACTTTACTTTGATCATGCCAGGCTCCCCTGGTTAAGAAAAATGTGACTCTTGTAAAGAAGCTATGCTGTGCTCTGATGAGCACTCTCTCTGTCTGAGATGCCTCAGAGAGATGCACATACCATCCAGGTGTGTCCACTGTAGCAACTTGAAGGTGAGAGAGACTGGGATCTCCACCTCAAAAAATGATCCTAATGGAAAAATCACTTAAACCTGAATCAGAGAAGGACATCCCAAAACCATCTCCTTGGTTCTCTCCAACTAGATCTGAACCAACCACGGAGGAGATAGCTGAGGAACCAGAGAAAGAACCTATTCCTGAGGAAATATCCCCTGATCATAATTCTTCTTCTTCTCTTGATGAAGCCATCATGCTACTTCCACGCACCCTGGGTGATGACTTTAAAAAATTCCAGGAGTTATGCAAACACATAGCGATTAGCGAGGGCATCCCACTTGAAGTCCAACAAAATCAACATAAACTGTTAAAAATCTTGCCACCATCTTCTTTGTCGAAAATAGCCCTACTCATAAACGATGCTGTTCTAGGCCTGGCAGAAATGGTGTGGCAGATACAAGCCACTGCCCTCTTACCCCATAACATTCAAAAGTGTGGACTGAAAATATGTGCCAGACAAAGAAATGGGCTTCCTGTTTTCCCAGCCACAACCGATTTATTTAGTGGTTGAAACTGCTAACCACAGGGCCAAACAAACTCAACACTGATATACATCCCAGGACAAAGACCATAAGCTACTGGACCTTTTGGGCAGAAAGGTCTACACCTTGACATTGTAATTCTGATTGAGCCACAGGGGCACTGTAGTTGGCAATGTGATTTAGGCCAGTGGTTCTCAAACTGGGATCGCGACCCCCCTGGGGGGGTCACGGACCGATTCCTGGGGGGTCGTGAGCCTCTGATGCCACAGAGAAACAGTCGATTCGAATGCTTCTGCATTTGGCGGCATTTCAGCGGACATGCCATATGCGTTAATGTGTCCACCGAAAAGCTGCCGACATGCTAGTTTCCAGTTTCAGCGCAGTTCTGTGGACAAAGTGACATGAAAGGTATGTCCACTGAAATGCCGCCGAAAGTGGGAGATTTGAATTTGGTGGCATTTTGGCGGACTTGCATGGATCACAAGAGGAAGGGTACTGGAGAAAAAGGGTTGTGGAGGAGGTAAGTTTGAGAACTGCCAATTTAGGCAATTATGGAAAACTCTTTGAATTTACCGCTGAGATCCCTGAAGACAGGAGAGCACAATTCAAATTGGTGCTTAATGAGGGACAACTGGTCACAAGGATGGCCCTACAGGCCTCCCTGGATGTCGCCGATGATGAGGCCCATATCACGGCCACAGCTATAGTGATGCGCAGAGCCTTCTGGCTACTGAAAAAGCTATAAGTAAAGGTAGAGGACCTACCTTTTGACAAGGACAAACTTTTTTTTTGGCAAAAAATGAGGTTCTTTACACCATAAAGGAGTCTTGCGTGACTCTTTGTATTCTCGGCATCTATATGCTGCTCCCTAAAAGGAAGCGGTACCAACTCTGCCAACAAACAATAAACTTGCTAAACACATAAACTTGCTAAAACTCAGAACAGTAAGGAATGCTTGTCTCCACTTTCTACCACTCATAAGGAACAAATTAGTGTCATTCTACGTCAACAGACAAAGGGAGCCCGATCCCACTCCCTGTGCACTGAAGCCATGAGACTGGTTTATCCAACACCACATCGATATTTCAGCTTCCTACCTTCCAGGATGCCAAAGCACCACTGCTGACACACTAAGCAGAAAGTTCTCACAGGAGTATGAATAGGAATTTAACTCTACCATCTTACAACAGAGATTCCATCAATGGGCGTTTCCGTCCATCAACTTATTTGCCACAGCTCAGAACCACAAATGCTCTCTGTTAATTTTAAAACAGAAAAACTTCCAAAACAAACACCTTTAAGTCTTTAATAGAATGGCCAGTGAGGTTGAAGTGTTCTCCTACTGATTTTTGAATGTTATGATTCCTGATGTCAGATTTGTGTCCATTTTTTCTTTTGCGTAGAGACTGTCCGGTTTGGTCAATGTACAGACTTAAAGATGTTAATTTTAAAACAGAAAAACTCCCAAAACAGACTCCAACGAGAAGCTGATGAATAGGAATTAATTTGCAAATTGGACACTGTCAACCAAGGATTAAAGAGGGATGTTGAGTGGCTTTGTCATTATACTAATTGATTGCATTTTCCTGTTTAGTCTCTTTTATAGATTCTAATCAACTGTCAGACGTTGATAAGATACAGTGTAAATTTTCACTATAGAAGTGTGTTTTTTGTTTTTTTTTTCTTCTGCTGATAATGGCCCATCCAAATTTAACAGCCTCTTAGAATTGGTATGGTAATTTACAACTTTTTTTTTTACTTTCTGTGTGTATAAATGCATGTTACGTCTGTTTGTTCCATTCTATGCGTCCGATGAAGTGGGCTATAGCCCACGAAAGCTTATGCTGAAATAAACTGGTTAGTCTCTAAGGTGCTACAAGTATTCCTCATTTTCTTTATGGGTACAGACTAACACGGCTGCTATTCTTAAACCTCCATATCTTGTCACTGTCTGAGGACAATATGTTCATGCCTGAGTTTGTCTCTCCTCCCACAGAGAATTACAAGGTGTTTCAGGATTTGATGAGACAAGTGACCAATTCTCTGGGAATTCAGATAGAACTCATCAGAGAATGAGCAAATCATCTTTGACATTTTACAGATCCCAGCTCTCGGAAGGGGTGTCCTTCCAATTAATGAGGCTTTTGTGGAGCTATCGCACTATGGTAGACTCTAGCATCCATACCATTGACTGCCAAGGGAGTAGATAGACATTGTCAAGTCCCCCAGAAGGACTTTGGTTACTTTTTCACTCATCCCACTCCCAGTTCATTGGTGATCACAGCAGCAAATGAATGCTTGTGCCAGTCACACCCTAAATTTGTTCCTAAAGACAAGGAGCATGAGAGAGAGCGCCTCTGTGGCAAAGGCTTATTCCACGTTAAATGAGGGTGGCAAATTAACAAGCTCTCTTGCCCAAGTATAATTTTAATTTCTCTTCAGTTGCTCAGTTTGTGGACGAACTGCCAGAAAACTATTGAGAGCAACGTAGTCTCTGAAGGACTACAAAAGGATTTGTGACTAGGATTTTACTCCAGGCAGCAACTGATGCGATGAATACAGCTGCACAGTCCATGGCCTCTGGAATTGATGTAAGATGTATCTCGTTCCAGGCATCAGGAATTCCAAAAGAGCTGCAAAATTCAAGTGAAAATTTGCCATTTGAGGAATCTAGGCTATTCTCTGAAAAATGTTTACTCTCTCCTTTTTGCTGTTACAGTAGACTCTCAATTATCCAGAATGCTAGGGGAAGAAAATAATCCTGGTTAATAAAATCCTGGATAACCACCATCCATAGGATATATGTGTGTGCGGGGTGATGGTGGTTCACCAACCACTCTGCGCCAGGGGGAGGGGGGTCTTGGTTCACTGGTTGCCCTGGGCCCTGGTGGTTGGTGTTGGTTTTTGTTTGTGCTTGGGGCAGTGACAAAGCCAGAGCCGGCCCTGCGGGTTATACGTGTTTGGGGTTTTTGTTTTTGTGTTTTTTGGACATCCTGGTTAATCCACAACCTGGTTAACCCAATCCTGGGTAATTGAGAGTCTGCTGTAGTTTAATGCACTCCTGACTGCTCAGGCCAGCCTGTCCCTGGGAAGCTTGTTTCCCCTTTTACTGAGGTGGAGGCCATCCTAATTATATAGCTCTCCTTCTCTGTAGAAGGAGGACCAAGATTCCATCAAACCAAAATCCTCCACCACTTATTTAGTCAGCAGTTTGCTTCCAGAATCTTCTGCTTTCTGTCTTTGTATGCTTGTGGGAAAGGAAGGATCTCAGAGAAGATCATTTGACATTCTTCTTTAATATGTTTCCAAGTTCCCTGATGTCATCTATTATCTGTGAAATATCCTGCAATGACATGTCTGTATTGCTGGTATGAACCATCACCAATGGATTCTTGCCTGTCGTCTTTAGAAACTTTTCCAGTCTTAGAGAGTGAGGTCTCATGTCTTGGCTCCAGGAAGGCAGTACACTGCCCTTTTGTCTGCCTGTCTTTTGCGCACCTGCAGGAGTGCTTAGATCCCTAGACTGGTGGTTACAACCGTGCAGTGTTTTCAGTGGGGGTTTCTTTTCTATACTCAGAAGTGACCATGACATTAGTAACGTGTCCAGGACAGATTGGGGTGCACATTTTAGCACGCTGAAGGCGTAAGCTCTTTGGTCATGGTAGGAAGTCTCTTTCCACACAAATGTGCTGGAGCTGCAGGCAATTTGCTGAGCAAGTGAGATGTTTATGCCCACCCTCAGGAATTGGGTAGTGCCATGTGTGAGAGATCTAACTGATCTATGTCATGAAACTCTCCATCTTTGGAACATACGGATCAGGAATTGTGTGTATGTTTTAAAAGCCGTCCATCTCATGGGTGAGAAACACCACTGTTAAAACCTGCTGAGGGAGTCATGTGGACCATCATGAGTGGTCCATTGGAAAAGGACATACTCCTGATCTTTCAGCAGTGGGGAATCCCATTAATAGATTGAACCAGCCTATGGACTTGCCCATGAGCAGAACTTCCCGCATTTATGGTTGAGTTCTGTCATGATCAGAGTCCACAATCCCCATTTTGTCCCATGATCTGGTCGGCTACTTACATTCTCCCCACTTCCTCTCAACCCCAGGGTAATCAAGAAACTAAGACAAGATAAAGCAACGTTGATTTTAATAGCTTCATCTTGGCCAAGATAATGCTGCATCGAGTCTCCATCAGCCTTCCAGAAATGTTACCTCTCATCAAGGATCTCCTATTTCAGAACCCTTGTCGATCACTGAACCCAAACCTTCAGTCTCTCCTTCAGGTTCTTATTACATGGATGATCTTTGGCTAAATGATCATGAGAAACTGTGCTCTACAGATGTTCAGGAAAGATTTCACTAGGACCACCTATGCTGCAAGGTGGAAAAGATTTTCTCTTTGGGAGACATCTTATCTACTCTAATATAAGACTAATGTGCTACTGTATGGACATTAGTCATACACTAGATTACTTGCAGTATTTGGAGTCATTTGGTCTTTTGATTAGCTCTCTAAGGGTTCATCTAGAGTCAATTTCTGTGACTCTCCCACTGTTAGAGGGTTTTTCTGTCCCCCCCCCGCCATCTTCTGGTATCCAGTTGTCTGAAAGACTGTCAATCTCTATCATCCAGTATCTTATCCAGTATTAGTGTGAGATCTTAACCTGTCCTATCCAGATTAATGGTGTCTCTTTTAGAACCTTTGGAGACTATGCTCTCATCTCAGCTGTCTGTGAAGACTGAATTTCTGGTGGCAGTTGCTTCTGCCAGAGGAGTTTCAGAGCCTTCCATAGTCTTTTATAAGGACAATCTTTCTCTCAGTCTACATCCTAAATTCATACCAAAGGTGGTGTCAGCTTTCCATATGAACTCATCTTTTTCAGCTTCCAGCCTTCTTTCCAAACCATACTCATCTAAAACAGAGGGAAAACTTAACACCTTACATGTGTGTCATGCTTAGTACAGTTGACATAAAATGCAAAAGTTGTTCAAAGCCTCTACCATGCTGTTTGCGTCTTATGCTGGGAGAATCCAAGGAGAATCTGTAGCAGCTCAGCGTATCTCAACTCTCTCTCAAACTTTATCAGACTTTGTTTTGAACTTGTGAAAGTCACTCCTCCACCGAGGCTGGGCATAAATATCTCACTTGCTCAGTGAACTGCCTGAAGCTCCAGCACGTTTATGTGGAAAGAGACTTCTTACTATGACCAATGGCTCATTTTACTGTTCAACCTTTCTGAGTAACCATACTTTTATGGATATTTGTAAACCAGCAACATGATCTCCTGTGCATATGTTTTCAAGATGTTTTGCTATCACTAAGTCCTCTTGAGATGATGCCAGTTTCAGCAAATTGGTCCTTCAGATGATCTGAATTTCACCACCTGTTTGGGAACTGCTACAGAATCATCTAAAGTGGAATGTAAGATTTACAATCACTTGGAGAAAGTTTCTCTCTTGCAGTAACTGTTCTTTGAGAGATATATTGTGCACATATACATTCCACAACACTCCCGCCTTCCACGTTATTCTGGACAATGTTTCAGAAGTGGCAAGATGGAACAAAGAGGGAGGGGGCAGATATGGTTCTCCCCCGCATGGCCTCGGCTGGGCACATAAAGAGATGAGGCGCGTGCCTTGCCTAGGGGTACAGCTGGCAAGAGTCTCCTACTTGAGTGCCCTGATTGCGCATACATTTAATGTGGAGTATATCTGTGCAGAGCACATCTCAAAATACATTATTGCAGGTAAATAAAAAAATCAAAGGTTTATAAAACCATTAATCTCACTGTCTAGTATCATTAAGCAGTTGTCTGATTCCCCTATCATTTGACTCCTTCATAATTTCCTGCAATTGTAAAACTTTAAAAAATCAGAGGAAAATGTTGTTTTCTATACTTTTGACAAATAAAAATCATTGGACCAAACCTAATTTTAAGCACCAAGGTGTTTTTAACACTATCCTCTATTCTTCCATAAGCTTCTGAAATTTACAAGAACATGGATTCATATGCTCCTCTCCCCTGTTCCCATGTGAGTGAGAATACTGAAATTCACAAGTATTCCAGTTTCTATGGGGAAGCTCAGAGCACATGTGCCTGGCATATAGATGAACTCCTGAGGTTGATAACATAGCTGATAATTCATTTTGAGCCTTGTAGCAGTTAGTTAAAAGAAAACAAAATCCTTGGAGATTTTTTCATTCACAAAGACCTCATTTTATTGTGGTCATCTGCCCTGTGGAGGACAGCTGAACATAACTTCAAAGGGTGAACCTGAAGCATTGTTAAGAGGAGATTGTTTAAGTTTTAATACAAGATGCTTTATCTCATAGGTACACTGTGCTCCTCCAGTGTTCTTCTAATCTGTAATGGTCCAGAGTGAAGTGTATGGGTAGAGAACAGAGATGACTTTGACACTATATATCTTTGAATTAAAAGAATAAAACTGCAGTAATAAATAGTCTGTGGGGAACCAAAATGTTCAAAGTAGTATTTGGGATGTTACATTTGCCTTATTGCTTTGTAATGTTTGACCAATGTTTTTATAAATATAATCATTAGACTTCTTTGTTATGCAGATGTAGAAATCCATTAAATTGTCCGTGGATCTACGAAAAAAGGGTTGTATGAATGTTCAGGGGGAATGTCAGTCAGCATTAATACAGGCTTTTTTCCTCCTCCTCGCCCCATCACATGCAGATACTTGTAAGGGGATTTTTGCCGATTTCATTTTTACCAGAAATTATCTTCAAAGATGATATGCAGTACCCGGCCTTTCTTTTGTACTTGGGGTCATTTGAGACACCGACAATGGAAATGTGCCAAGAAGGCTAGATAACACATTTGTGGAATCATTGATTGAACTATGAATTCTCTGCAGCCTCATTATGTCAGATAGAAGGATTTTGAATGAGAAAGTAATTGTAAGATAGAGCATAGGAACTATAAATTCCGTTACTGAAACAGATCTAAAGTTCATTTAGTCCAGTATTGCATCTTCAATAGTTGCCAGTAGCAATTGCTTCACAGATAGAGTTAAAAAAAAAATAAAAAGAAAAAACCCTACTAGGGAGATGTGGGATAACGTGGCCCCTCACATTAGGTTTCATCCTGATTTCTAATAGAGATTGTCTTAAACTTTGAAGAATAAGGTTTAATATTCCTTCCAAAATTTAATTTTTGTTATCCATATAAATATCCAATCCCTTTTTGAATCTTTAGTTTTTGACCTGAATGACTTACTATGATGATGATAATAAAAATGTAGGGGTGGAGGAGACCTCAGGAGATCTAGTGTGGCCCCCTGCACTGAGACAGGATCAAGTATACTTAGACCATCCCTGACAGATATTTCAATAACCTGTTGTTGAAAACTTCTAATGATGGGGATTTCACAATCTCCCTTGGAACCTTTTTCTTTTTTTAAAGAGCTTAATTATCCTTATAGTTAGGAAGTTTTTCTTTCTAACCTAAATCTCCCTTCCTGTAGGCTAAGCCGATTACTTCTTGTTCAACCCTCCCTGATCATTGAGAACAATTGATAATTGTCCTTTCTTATAGCAGCCCTTAACATATTTGAAGACTTATCAGATTCCTCTTCAGTCTTTTTCTCAAGACTAAACATGCCTAAGGTTTTTTAACCTTTCTTCACAGGTCAGGTTTTCTTACTCTGCCCCACCCCACCCCACCCCCCAGCCTTTTCAGCAGTCCTACTGCCTAGCCAGTTATTCTCCATTTTGTATTTGTGTGTTCCATGGTCTAATTACCCATTGTGTGAAAGGATTTCCTTTTAATCAGTTTTGAATTTGCTGCCGTTTGAATTTCACTCACAGACCACTCGTTCTGGCTTATTTTCTCTATACCATTCAATATTTTATATACTTTTTACTATGATCCTTTTATTGTCTTTCTAAAGTAAACAGTCCCACTTTTTTTTCAGTTTCATGAACTTTTCCATGCTCCATATCATCCTCAGAGACCTTCTCTGAATGCCTGTTAATTCTGCAGTATACTTTTTGAGGTGATGTGACGAGTAATGCACACAGTATTCAAGAACAAGATTCATCATGATTAATATAATGACATTATAATCTTTTTTAAGTTATTCTCTGTCCCATTCCTTATGCATCCAGATGTCTTCTTTTTTTTTTTTTTCTTTTTTTGACCACGTCTGCACATTGAGCAGAAGTCTTCACCGAGTTGTCTGTGAAGAAGCTAGAGTTCCTTTCCTAGGCTGATAGCAATTAACTAAGAACCTTGTAAGGTGACTGTGTAGCTTGTTTCCGTCTCATGTGTATTACTTTTTGTATTTATCAGCATTGAACTCTATTGGCCTTCATATTGCCCATTCATTTAGTTTGGTTAGTTCTCTGAAGTTGATCTCCAGTCCTTTCTAGTCCTGACTAACTAACATACATAGTTTTGTCATCTGTTTGTTTTGCTACTTTGCTACTTGTTTCCTTTTCGAGATCATTAATAAATATAGTAAACACTGTATCTAGTTCAGAATCTTGAGGCACTACCTTTTGTCATGATTTATATCAATCATATGTAATCCTGCTTCTTGTTTTTTTAGTTTTTGATCCCTGACAATACTCTGCCTCTCTCTCATACCAACTTATTTTCTATAGTAGTCTCTTGTGAGGAACGTAATCCAAAACCTTTTGAATGTGTAAATAAATTTCATCAGCCATTTTTCCTCTATTAATTACTTTACTTATGTTTTCAAAGAATGTTAATAAGTCAGTGAGATACACGTTTCCTGTAGAGAAACTTCTGGTTCAACCTATCGTTTACTGATCTTTTAGATATTTTACTGTTCTGTTTTTTTTAACTGTGATTTTAATCGGTTATTCAATACAGATGTAAGGCTTGCTGCTCTGTAATTCCTCAGATCACCTGAAGAACTTTTTTAAAATATAAGCACAGTATTTAGAGATTGCATGTTTGTTAGTAGCTCATTCACTTCATACCTAAGTTCCTTCACAAGCTCAGTTGATTGCCGTTTATAGAATGTGTTGAAAACTTTAATCTGGGAGTGGTTTTTCTACTTCCTGCATGCATTCATTAACATACCACAGCTTTGTCATACCAATTTTTTGCTACAGGTCCACACTTAAAAAATTGTGGTAATATGGCTCTGTAGACAGATGGCCAAGAAGATCATCACTCTGGGTGGGGGAAAGGGGAACAATACAGCATACTTCAAGACAACTACTGTTTCTGCCTTTTTTGTCTGTTTATTAGGCATACAACTACCTAACTTGTATGTACCATTTTGCTCATTTTATCAGTTGTGGGGAAATACTCAACTACTGAATCTAGAAAGTCATATATTAAAAGTATGTTAATATAGTTGCCCTGCTGTAGATGTACTTAATATTTTAGGGATTTTTTTTAAAAAAATCGCACTGATTAAAATGTGTTTTGGAAAAAGAATGTGTGGACTTATTTTTTCATAGCTCAGATAAAAACTGACTTTCTGTTCTGCAGTGTAATGGTATCTGTAGCAAACATACAAGGGCTGAACATTGGTGAGAAGGTAGAATTGGAGGTCAGCCATATGTGGTATAGGTTTAAAATGGAATATGATATTAATGATGGCTTGGTTTATTGTAGACTACCTAGCAATGGAAACCAAGATAATTGGAGTAACAGGAATGATTTAATACAAAGGGTAAAAAGCACAATTAAATGGAAATATACCAAGTCTGTAATCGTTGCTTTAAGAAATTGATCTTGTGCCACTGAGTTCAGTGGGAATATTGCCATTGTTTGTAATAGGAGTGAGTGCACATCGTAAGAGCGTACGGCTAAATAGTATGTGGTGTAGCATGTCAAAGATGTAAAGAATCCATATAGAGATGTAGAAAACTTTCAACTTTTAAGTGCAGAATTGACTGAGAAGATGAGGATAGGTCCATCAATGGCTATTAGCCAGGCTGGGCAGGGATGGTGTCCCTCGCCCCTGTTTGCCAGAAGCTGGGAATGAGTGACAAGGATTGGATCACTTGATTATCTTTATCTTTTTCTGTTCATTCCCTCTGGGCAGCTGATATTGGTCACTGTCAGAAGACAGGATACTGGGCTAGATGGACCTTTGGTGTGACTCAGTAAAGCCGCAGTGATTTTCTTTGAGAAGATATCTAGAAAATCAGTTAAAGGAAATGCAGTAGACCCTAACTTCTGTGGATTTCAGTAAAGCATTTGATACAGTTGCATGTGGGAAATTTAGTTACATTGGAGAAGATGAGGATTAATATTAAAACCGAAAAGTGAGTAAGAAATTAAACGGGAGACTTATAACTAAGACTATGTTTTGTGTCACGGAGGTCATGGAATCCAGAAATCTTAGTGACACTCAAGACTCGGGAGCTGACAGCAATGTGGCCCTGGGAGGGTTCCAGCGACAGGCGTCAGCAGTGACAGTTGACAGGGGGCCGTCTGCAAAGTTCTAGCACGGATGATAGACTCCTGAGGGGCCCCTCCTCAGGGTTTCAGTTAAAGGTGACAGCTTGCCCGGGAGGAGGGTGTCACCTTGGGCAAGTGGCTGGGTGTCCCGTTTTCTCTTTGGGAAATATGATAATCCTGCAGCTCCCAACTGCCATGGGTAGAGAGTAGAACTCCACAGCTGCCAGCCATCACAATGATGGGGGAAATCATGGATCTGCAGCAGCAAAAGTCATAGACAGATCACAGCTTCTGTGAATTTTTGTTTATTGCCTGTGATCTGTCCATGACTTTTACTAAAAGTAACCATGACAAAATTTTAGCCTTAACTATAACAGGTCATGCTGAAAGGTGAACTGCCAGTCTGGAGAGAGGTTATTAGTGGAATTCCTTGAAGATTGGTCTTGGGAGCAATCTTGCTTAACATTTTCATCCATGACCTTGGCACAAAAATAAGTGTGTGCTAATAAAATTTGCAGATGACACACAATTGGTATTGTTAATATGGAAGGAGGACTGCCATATATTCTGTAAGAAGATTTGCATGACCTTGTACACTGGAGAAAGAGAGATGGGATGAAATTTAATAGTGATAAGTGCAAGGGACTAACAACAAGAATTTTTGTTCTAAGCTGGGGATTTATAAATTGGAAGCAACAGAGTATGAGAAAGACCTGGGTGTATTAGTGGATGACAGTGCTGAGGCTGTGAAAAAGGGTAATGCAATCCTAGGATGCATCAGGTGAGATATTCCAGTAGGGAAAGGAAAAGTTATTACCATGGTACAAAGCACCAGTAAGGCCTCATCTGGAATACTATGTGCAGTTTTGGTCTCCCATGTCTTAAGAAACAGGCGCAGAGAATGGCTACTGAGATAATCTCAGAGGAATGGAGAATCTACCTTATAAGGGGAGGCTTACAGAACTTGGCTTGCTGAGTCTAATAGACACTGAGGGGAGAAGATTGCTCTCTGTAAATACATCAAAGGGATAAACACCCAGGGAGGGAGAGGAATTATTTAAGTTCAGGGCCATTGTTGACTCAAGAACAAATGGATATAAACTGGCCACCAACCAGTATAGGGTGGAAATTAGATCAAGGTTTCTGATCATCAGGGGAATGAACTTCGGGAACAGCCTCCCAAGGGGAGAAGAGAGGGCAAAAAACCAGATTGGTTTCAAGAATGAGCTTGATAAATTTATGAAGAGGATTGTATGATGAGGTTGCGTACAATGGCATGAGGCCCATTGCTGTTAGCAAACTTCTTCAGTGGCAGGATATGGGATGCTAGATGGGGAGGGTTCCAAGTTACTACAGAGTATTCTTTCCCAGGTGTCTCTCGGTGGACCTCATTGACCTGCTCAGGATTTAACCAATTGCCATATTTGGGATTGGGAAGGAATTTCCCCACAGTCAGGTTGGCAGAGACCCTGAGGGCTTTTTGCCTTCCTCTGCAGAGTGGAGCATGGATCACTTGCTAGTTTGAACTAGAGTAAATAGTGGATTCTCTAACTTGGAGTCTTTAAAGTCCTCAAATCTCATTTAGTAGTTCAGGCACAGGTTATTGTCCTATTTCAGGAGTGGATAGACCTGCAATGTGCAGGACAGACTAGATGATGATGATTGTCTCTTTTGGCCTTAAAGGTCTATGCTTCAACACTGCAATAAGACCTATGGCATGGCTGCAGCTTGTCCAGGTCAGCTGACTTTGGCTTGTAGGGCTAAAAATTGCTGTGTAGATATTTGGGCTCAGGTTGGAGACTAGGCTGTGAAACTCCATGATGGGGGTGGGTCTCAGAGCCTGAGCTCCAGCCTGAACCCATATGTCTGTGTTGCAAATTTTAGCCCTGCAGCAGAAGCCCTATGAGCCTGAGCCAGTTGTCCCAGGCTGAGACTTGATATCATGTTTTTTTTTTTTGTTTTATTGCAGTGTAGGCGTATCCTATGAGACGTAGCTGGGCAATAATGCTTACTTTGTTTGCCAGGTATGCATTATTTCAGAGTGGAGAAAGCTGTTATAATAGAAACTTCTGTCTCCTTACTATGGCAGCAGATTTTTGTTCAGTTGGGGAAAAATTATTACTAAAATAATGAAGCAAGATATAATGTAAATATACCTGTAGACTACTTTCCTCTGCAGGTAACTAGAGTAGTTTACATGCCTGTTGATCAGTCTTTTCTTGGAAGGTGGAAGTAAAATTTGTCTTTCTTTTAACAGCCTAAAATGACTACCGTGCAAATGCAGTAGAATAAATGGCGTCAAAAGTAACAGATGCTATAGTCTGGTACCAGAAGAAGGTAAGCTTTTCAATTAAAATATGTGGTGCTGGTGGTAGTGGTAAAAGAAAGGAGGTGGGGATTTTGGTGGGGATTGGGTTTTTGTTTTGTCTTTTTTACATGAAGTTTTTTTTTTCTCTCTTGAAGTGTTGATTTGTGTAGTGTTTGGAAATGGGTACCTCCAGTCTTTTTTGGAAAAATAGTTTATTAAACATATATTAAGAGTACTTACGGCAATGAAACTTCTATTAAAAAGTGTGTGTTGATTCCTTTTGGACTGCTTGTTTTTTTTCTTAAAAAGAAAAATGTATTTTTAAAGGAAAGTTTTCATTTATTGGTTGTATAGGATAATGTACAATTTATGTAGTACTTATATCACTTTCTCATACTTCTAAAAGTATTGAAATAACACTTTTTGAAGGAAGAGGAAACTGCAACAGACACCCCTCACCCCCCCAAACAAAAATTTTCCAGCCCACCCAGGATGACCATACATCAGCTACCCGCACCTCCAGTACTGGGACCACTGCAATCTCTAGAAGAGGGGACTGATCAGGAGGAAGAACACTCTGCTGAGGAGAGGGTGCCAGCAACCCACTTCTCTTCATCTTCCCCCAATGACACTATTATGCCACCACCTCCCACCAAAGGAGATGATTTCAAACAATTTTAAAATCTCTGCCAAATGGTGGAAAGCTCACTAGACATCTCATTGGAAGAGGTCCAGGAGTAACAGCACAAACTCCTGGACATTTTACATACAGCGGCTTCTTCCAAAATCACTCTTCCTAAGAACGACGTGATTATGGAGCCAGATGAGTCAATTTGGGAAATGCCTGCAATGATCCCACCTACATGCAAGAGGTCAGATAAAAAATATTACGTACCGGTGAAGGGAACAAAGTTTCTCGTTTCACACCCTGTACCCAGTTAATTGGTGATGACTGCAGTATATGAACAGGGCAGACAGCAATACCCCAAAAACATGCCCTGTGACCAGGAGTGGAAGAGGTTCAACCTCTTCAGCCACAAGATGTATTCCTCTGCGTCCCTACAGCTGAGGATAGCCAAATATGAAGTGTTACTGGCCAAGTACTATCATAATAATTAGACTAAGCTCTTGAAATTTATTGAATTTATTCCAGAGGAGAAAAAGGACTGATTTAGATCCTTGATATCAGAGGGATAGCACTACAGGCTGCTCTGGACTTGGTGGACACAGCAGCGAGGTCTGTAGCCATCATAGTGGTGATGGAGGAGGGTGTTTTGACTCCATCTCTTTGGGGAACCCAGAGAGGTGCAGTTGACGGTCAGAGATTTGCTGTTTGAAGGTCCCAAATTCTCTGCAGCCAAAACACACATTCCTCCATATGCTCAAGGAATTGAGGGCGACATTGAGGTACCATTAATACACCTAGGACCAAGAAAATATGAAGAAATTATTATGCGTCCTAAAGGCTCCAGCTCACTCTCCAGACACAACAGCACAGACAATAAGAGTATTATGGGTGGAAACTTAAATCCTTGAGGAGATGACACATAGTAGTCGGAGGACTAGGTTCTCAACCATCAACAGCCAAGCAGCAAATTTGAAGCCTTGGTTGAAGATCTGAGACCCCCACGTCTTTCAGTGCTGGAATCGTCTCCCAATTATTTGGAAAACACCTGAGAATGCTCCATTTTACCCAGTCTGGCAAACTATTATAATAGATGGGTTCTAGACATTGAGACTGGGTATTCCAACTAGGGTGACAAGACTGCAAGTGTGAAAAATCGGGGATAGTGTAGGGAGGTAATAGGAGCATATATAAGAGAGACCCAAAAATCAAGACTCTCCCTATAAAATTGGGACATCTGGTCACCCTAATTCCATCTTTCACCTCCAACCCCTGTCCCCCTTCAGGGACTCCTCTCACGAACATCTGCTGCGTCAGGAGGTAGCCCGTAGGAGCAGTATAACCCATACCAATAAAACACATTATTACATCACAAAGGAAAAAAACAGGAGGATGGAGAGACCCATTCTTGATCTAAGATAACTCAACAAGTTTGTGAAGACCCAACACTTCAGGATGGTCACATTAGTCACCATAATTCCAGCACTAGAAAGGGGTGGCGGGGGGGCTGTTTCTCGGCCATTGACTTCCAGAATGAGTATTTTCATATAACAATTCACCCATTACATTAAAGGTTTCTCTGATTTGCTATTGGACTGGATCACTTCCAGTACACTGTCCTGACTTTCAGCCTAGCCACTGTCCCTTGAGTGTTCTTGAAGGTCCTTGTAATTTTGGCTGCTTACCTCCGCAAAAAAGGAATCATGGTATTCCTGTACTTGGACTGCTTATTGAGGATATATCTATACTACCCACTGGATCGGTGGGGAGTGATCGATCCAGTGGGGGGTCAATTTTTATCACGTTTAGACGAGATGTGATAAATCGACTCCCGAGCACTCTTCTGTTGACTCCTGTACTCCACTGCTGTGAGAGGTGCAGGCAGAGTCAACAGGGGAGTAGCAGCAGTCAGCTCACTGCAGTGAAGACACTTCGATGAGTGGATCCAAGTATGTCAACTTCAGCTACGTTACTCACGTAGCTGAAGTTGCATAACTTACGGTTGGCCCTCACTAGGGGGAGGGGTCGACTGAACGTATGCAACTTCAGCTACGTGAATAATGTAGCTGAAGTCGGTGTATCTTCAGCCGACTTACCTGGCATCCTCATGGTGGTGGCGTTTGGCAGCGCGCTCCTCCGTCGACTCCAGCTTGAGCCTCATGGTGAGCTGGAGTTACGGAGTCGACAGGGACTCCCTTGGCGACCGATTTCTCATGTCTTAACAAGACGTGAGAAATCGATTGCCAAAAGATCGATTGCTATCCGGTAGGTAGTGAAGACCTACCCCTAGATCGCTTCCACCCTCCCCCCAAATGTAGACCAGGCCTGAAAGGGTTAACACAACAAGCAGCATTAGAGGCCACCGAACAGACAGTAAAAAGTACAGGAGTACTTGTGGCACCTTAAAGACTAACGAATTTATTTCAGCATAAGCTTTTGTAGGCTATAGCCCACTTCATCGGATGCATAGAATGGAACACAAAGTAGGTAAAGTGTGTGTGTGTGTGTGTGTGTGTGTGTATATATATATATATATATATAGTGTGTGTGTGTGTGTATATATGTGTGTGTGTGTGTATATATATGTGTGTATATAATATAAAATACTATGTCTGTGTGTACACACAGAAAATATGTAAAGGTGGAAGTTGACATACCAATTCCAAGAGGCTATTTAATTTAGATGGGCTATTATTAGCAGGAGGAAAAAAAAACCTTTTGTAGTGATAATCAAGATGGTTCATATCAGATAGTTGACAAGAGGGTGTCATTCTCAAATCTCTGAAATTATTTGTGTTAATAACTGAATGATCCAAAAGGGACACAATATCTAAACAGAGGCTTTTCAAATGGATTTCAGATTGCATCAAACTGTGTTATCAGCGATGTGACCTACAACCCCTTAGAGATTCATACACATGCCACCAACAATGTTATGGACAGTTTTAGAGCAGCAGCTTGGGCATCAGTCCACCCATTTACACAACACTATGCACTCTAGAACAGAATTCAATGTCCAATGCCCTTTTTGGACTCACCATGTTATCTGCCATGACTTCAATGCCGAAGCCCCTTCCCTCCACTGAAGGCACTGCTCTGAAGTCACCCAAAGTGGAGTTACCCACAGGGACATCAGTTGAAGAAGGAGAGGGTTACTCATCTTGTGCAATAACTGAGGATTTTTTGAGATGTCCCCCGCTTGTGGATGTTCTACTACCCACCCTCCCTTCCCTCTACTTCAGAATTTCACACTAAGTGCTCTGCAGTAGAAAAAGAAAGGTGAGGATGGTCGCATAACACCAAATAGCCACCTGAAGCAACGCAAAACGGGGACCATGCATGTACAATGCAACCGGGCACAGTTACCACAATTCCAAGCAGAGGGGTGCATGATCACCTAAAGTGGAGTACCCACATGCTCATACATCTCAAAGAACCTCAGTTGCTGCATAAGATGAACAATGACTAAGAAGTGAGGATTAGTGATTCCCAGTACACTAACAGTTAATCAGGACTCACATCAGGAAGCTGAAAGGTTAGAAGTCCTGAACAATGTGTACAACTTGTACAGCCTACTTCCATCTCTCCGTCCCACTTGAACAGCGAAAAATTAAAGTCATTGCTGCACTTCCTACTATCAGCTAATGTAGTTTTGTTACCTTTTTTTAATAAAGTATTTTTAATCTGTAGATCTCAGTGTTTCACAGTCTGTATTGTATTTATCCTCAAAGTACCCATGTGAGGTAGGGAAAGTACTACACTGTTCCTGTTTTATAGATGGGGAGCTAAGTGACTTGCCAAGGTTACACAAAGTTTTTTTTGTGACAGGGAATTGAACCCAGTTTTTCCAATTCTTAGGTTAGCAGCTTAACCACTGGAGCATTATTTCTCATCCTCAGTTTGGCCACTTCTTTTTCCTGCACATGTGCTCTATCTCCCTACTCCCACTCTCCTGTCTCCTTTCGCACAGTTCATACCTAGGAACAAACTCTGCCTAACACCAAACAAAGAGAGACTTATCCGTAGTGAACAGAAGTAAACTTCAGAAAATCTGTGGTATTGCTGTATTACTCACTTGCTACCACTCCTGCCCTGTAGATCACTAAGGAAAGAATAAAATAACTTCTGAAGGATGTTAGTAAATACACTTATGCAGTACTAGGCACTTATAATAAAACATTCTGTTTTACTCTTTATTTCTGGAACAGAAGATCCATAGAAACTAATTTAAAAATGAGTTTTCTCTTGGGATTGTATTTACTATCTTTTGGAATTCTTGGTACTAAATGTGGTGATTCATCATTCTTATTCAGAATTTCTAAGCAGAAAAATTATGGTATGGTTGTGATTTCCCCCCTCTGCCCCCTGTTAACCTTCTTTGTGCTAAGTCTTTAAAACACACACAGACACACACACACTGAAAGAGCAAGTATGTATTCTCAGGAATATAATCTTGGAGAATGGTAGTCTACCCTGGACATAAATTATAAATGACTCCTGAAATATTAATTGATTCCGTTAGAATCACAGGGCATTGTGAGTATTGGAGTACATGTTGATGCCATCACTATGTTAGCTTAAAGTGAATATCAGTGTCCTTCATAAAGCTCAAATTCAGTCTTGACGCACATATGGCTTATTTATTCTGTCTATTCATGAGCAAGATCCTGGGAAGAAAGAATTTACAATGTAAAGACAGCTAGCATGAGGCATCACTTGAATCACAGATTAGCTGTCTTTGAAATAACTAATTGATCAAAGAGAACTTATTTTGTATCAATCGCTATAAAAATTACAGATTTTTTTTTTTAAACCAAATAATGGCATTCTTTGAGCTGTATTAGAAGCATCATCCATATATCAATTAAAATTGAGGAAAGCTATGTAAAATATATTCTCTAAATTACTTTGGGAAGTTATAAAGAAAATCATTTACAGTTAAGGCTATGTTTTAGTCATAGGTGTTTTTAGTGAAAGTCATGAACTGGTCCTGACAGTAAACAAAAATTCATGGCCCATAACCTGTCCATGACTTTTGCTATATATCCCTAACTAAAACTAGATCAGGGGCTTGGAGGTGCTCTTGGGTGGTGGTCAAGGGGTGCTGTAGGTCCTGGGAGAGGTGGCCTGGGACCCCCGCTGGTGCTGGGAGGATGTGGGGGTGTGGCCTGGGACCCCTGCTGGGGTGGGGGGGCAGAGAGAGGGTTGGTGGGGATGGCATGAGGTCCCTACCTGTCTCTACATGTTCCTGAAGCTCCTAGATTAAGTGAGCTTAGACCTATTTTAAAGTTTATTTTCTTGAGGAAAAATGTAGCTAACCAGTTGCTTAAGTGGATTAGTGATTAGAAATTTTGAATAGTAGCCAAGAAATGGTTTTTTATTCTTCACCCTTCATTAGCTTGGCAGTTCTTTAATATCCTCTGGTAAGTCATACTCACTGTTTAGTAAAGTACATTGCTTTGTGAATCAGTTGTAAGGCACTGAGTGCATAAACTAGGAAAAAATATATGTTTTTAGACTATCACTATATTAAGTTTACTGTCAGTTAACTGATAGCTGTTATTTGTAACTTTAATTTTGTTAAAGATTTACTAAGCCATATTCTGCTCATTTAAACTAGTGCAACTCTGAAGTTTTGGTCCACTGTATCCTCATTCAAACAAACTTTATTTTTTTAGAAGTATTCTTGCATTTGGTTTTGACAAAAGTCAGAATATATATGAAGTGAAAGATAGGAGATAAAAATTAAGATTGAGCTTCTTTGAGTAAATGTGATGGTGAGGGCAAGTTAAGGAAAAAGCTATGAAGGAAAAGAAGTTTTTGTGTGAATTGGAGATGGCATTCAAAAATCCAGGGTGAATAATGACACCAACATAGATGAAAGATTGACTAGACGGAGGGAGTTGGAATAATTTTGTATGGGGGGGGGGTGCTGAGAGCCATTGAACCAAACTGTAAACCCTGTATGTAATGGAAACCACTCCAATCCAGTGGGTGCGGCAGCACCCCAGCGACCTTAATTCAGCACCTATGTGACCAGAGACAAATTGAGGGAAGTGAGGGGATTAAAAATCATTAACATAAGTCAGGGGTCTCCAAACTACGGCCCGGGGGCCAGATCCGGCCCGCGGCTTCGGTTTGTCCGACCCCCCAGCTAGGGTGACCAGACAGCAAGTGTGAAAAATCAGGACAGGCAGTGGAGGGTAACAGGAGCCTATATAAGAGAGAGCCCCAAAATCAAGACTGTCCCTACAAAATTGAGACATCTGGTCACCCTACCTCCAGCTGAGCAGGCACATGGTGAAGCCACTGCTGCCCGCTCCCCGTGCAAGCTGCTGCCGGCGGCCCTATGTGTGGAGGGGTGAGTGCCCCCGCAGTGCGGCTGGAGGAGCAAACAGGTCGGGATTGCGGCAGTGGCGTGGCTCGAGGAGCAAACGGGTGAGTGCCCCTGCTGGCTGGAGTGGTGTGGCTGGAGGAGCAAAGGGGCAGCGGGGTGCAGCAGTGGCCAGAGGAGCGGGGCGGGGGGGGGTCACAGCAGTGGCTGGAGGAGCAAAGGGAGCAGGGAGTGTGGTAGCAGCCCACGAAGCCCCCTCAAAAATCTGATATGGCCCTCATCTCAAAGAGTTTGGAGACCCCTGACATAAGTGATAGCTGAAACTTTGGTAACAGTTGAAGGCACCTGGGCCCCAAGCATAGGAGTCAATAAGAGGGGACACAAGAAAGAACTCTGAGGGAGACGCACAATGTGGAACTATTAAGAGACATAGTGAAGAAGCAGTTGGCAAGGCTGATTCATTCGTAATTCCCCAAACAGTCATGGCTGGAAGTGCTATGGATACTGCACGTTCATTTGTAAGTTCTTTAGGACAGGAACCATGACTTCTGTGTGTGTTTGCTCAATGTGCCGTAACTTTGATTGGGGTGTTTGGCTACTACTGCAATACAAATAATAATGCATAGGCATCTTAGGAAAGTTCATAGGGAGTACTGCGTCTTTGTTCATCTTCATTAGATAAACAGAAACGGAAGCATGCCTCTGGAGTTCAGCCTTTCTCTATATCATGGAACAAGTCAAGAATTCCTCCCTGATTAGTTGCACATATTGTGCAGTACGTGTCTATTTTTGTAATTATATGGTCCCTATAACCATGGTATCTAGAGAGCCTGAGGTACTCAGGAAGTTGCTGAAATATGATGGAATTATTTTACACAAACCATAGGGAATTTGGTACAAAAAGTCTAAAAACATTGCATTTGAAAAGTGAAGCACTAAAGTTGAGAAATGACAAGGTTAAAATTGTCCCCCTCACATGACTTCAGCCTTGACTCTGCCTCTTTTTGTGTATGCACTACAATAGTCTTATTACATGATTATATACTGAATCTTCCATAAGACTGCTCCCTCTGTCCATAATTATTAATGTAGTTTGGATGAATTTTTCTCCTGGTGTTCAAATAGTACCTTCAGATCTTCCTCTTGTTCTTCCCCCACAACTATGGATTTTTCTTTAGTGGGTTAAAGAAAGGGGTTCTGCTGTGTACTTTCTGCCTGCAGCACTTCATGGCAAATTCAGTCTTAACCACTAAAGATACTAGGTTAAAAAAGAGAATTATGCTAAAAATGCAAACCTAAAAAGAGAGGTCTATTGAATAAAATTATTGCAGTCATGCTTCATTCCAGAAAGCCATCAATTACGCACATGTATAGTGTTTGAAAAACACTCTTGCAGACATGAGAAACCTGCAAAAAAACCCTCAGAAATTGGGCTTGTGTTTGGCTTTATTGGCTTTTGAGTTGCTTGGTGGCTATTTTTGGCTTTTGCCCCTTTTTTTAATTGGCTCCTGGCGAGCAAGGGCAAGGTGGGGAGAGAGTCAGGGGAGCACAGAGGTCCCAACACAGTCCCAGACTGCACACTGGGGGATCTAGTCACATAGTGTTGGGGTTCTTAGGGATTGGCTCTTTTTGGCCTTGTTTTGAAATGGGATTATCTGAAACAGTGAAATTTATTATTTTTAAAATTCTCTGACTGTGAAATTGACCAAAATGGGCCATGAATTTGGTAGGGACCAGAGGGAAAGGACAAGAAGTTGCTTAGCTTACAGCAAGGGAAATTTAGGTTCGATGTCAAGGGAAAAAAAAAAGTCTAATGAGTAGTTAAACACTGAAACAGGTTACCCAGAGAGGGTGTGGAATTCCCATCACTGAAGGTTTTTAAGAAAAGATTTGACAAACACTTGTCAGGGATGGTCTAAGTATCTACCTCACTGTAGGTGGTGGTGGTGGTGCTGCTGCTGGGGCGATAGACTAGATGATTTCTTAAGGTCCTTTCCAGCCCTTCGTTTGTATGATTTTATTAAAGTATATATGTACATATATGTAATAGACACTATTCTCTAAACATAAAAGACTTATTCTATTTACCACATGCTGGATGGGGATTATTTGAAGAACTTGAGTGTTACAGAAGCTGGGATTGGGGTATGGGAGAGAAATGGAGATAGAGCAGCGTTAGTGGGGATTTAGGTGTGTTATAGGGGCTGAGGCTGGAATAGGTAGGTGTGTGAGAATAGGCGCTTACTTCCTGAGTTCCTGGGGGGTGCTTGACCCATGCCCCCATGCCACCCTTTTCCCCCAGGCCTCCATGCAACCCTGTCCCACTCCCTGTCTACTGCTTCCCCCCACATGACTTCATTACTCTTTGTACTTACTAATTGTCTTCATTCTTCTCTCAAAAACTTGGTTTGAAAGAGAAGCATGTATTGTTTATACTTGCACTGCGACCGCTTTCTGACAACAAAAATTACTATACGACACCAGAGCGGGGACTGAAGCCTGGACCTGCCTGAGCTCCACTTCCCCGGGTGGTGGTGAAGCCTGAGTCCCATTGCTGAGGATAGGGGGCGTAGGCCAAAGCTGAAACCCCAGAGCTTCAGCCCCAGGTAGGGGTGCTTGTAACATAAGCACCACCGCCGAGGGTCGTGAAGCCCTTTGGCTTTGATGCCAGGCAGTGGGGCTTGGACGTCAGCCCCAGGCCCCAACAAATCTAAGCCAGCCCTGGTGACCCCATTAAAATGGGGTGATGACCCACTTTGGGGTCCTGACCCACAGTTGGAGAATTGCTGGTTTATAGTGATTTGCAAAGGATAGCAGAGGAGAGGGATGTCAAATCTAAATGACGAAGGTGAACATCATCCATACTTGCTAACATATTTTAAAAAGCACCAAAAAAATTAAATTAACAAGGCATAAAAATGGAAGTGGCAACTGAGAGAGATTGGAATGAAACTCGGTGTGTTTTCAATGTATTTGTCCAAATAGTTTGTATCCCTTAAGTTAAATTTTTCTCTGCAGATCCCCACTGTATAGAGCAGGGATCAGCAACCTATGGCACACGTGCCAAAGACGGCACGTGAGCCAATTTTTTAATGGCACGCCTGCAGCATGCCATTAAAAATCCTGCCGAGCCTGGCCTGCTCTTCTCCGTCCTCCCCTGTGGGGGCAAGGGGCAGGGGCAGAAGCTTGTTCCTGCCCGGCTCCTCTGCTTCTTCCTGCAGAGTGGTGGGTTCCTGCCCTTCCTCCTCCTCCTCCTCCTCTCCGTCCTTCCCTCGCTAATCAGCTGATCCGCCGGCAGGAACAGAGAGGAGGAGGAAGGGGAGGGGGACAAACGGAGCCGCAGTGTCTTCACTGCTCCTGGCTGGCTGAGGCAGAGAGAAGCAGGGGCAGGGTCTTGGGGAAGGCGGTGGAATCAGGGTCTATTCCCTCCAGCCCCCTGCCATGAGCTGCTCAGGGCAGGGGGCTAGGAGCACCCCCAGACCTCTGCCCTGCCCCCCCCCCCCCCCCCAGCGCTCTGCCCTGACCACTCCCACACACACACAGAGCTCTCCACTCTGAGCCCTCCACTCTGAGCCCTTCAGCCCAGCACACACTTCAGATCCCTGCCCTGCAGCCCTGCACATCCCCAGGCCCCTGCTCTGACCTCAGTACCCCCCTCACACACACCCAGTCCTCTGCCTGACTCCACCCCCGCCACGATCCCAGCCCTGACTCTTGCATCCCCACACATACTCAGCCCCCCCACACCCAGTGCACCCCCCCATCTTGACTCTTGCATCCCACATCCCCACCCCCATCCTGAGCACCAAATGGGAGCTGCTGCACCCCCTCATTCCCACCTGCATCCCTCACACCAAATGGGAGCTGCCCAGGTAAGCGTTCCACACCCAAACCTCCTGCCCCACCCCTGAGCTTCCATCCCTCGTTCTGGCTCCTGGCCAGACCCTGCACCCCAACCCTCAGCCCTGTGCTCAGTGCACTTACACTCTCAGCTCAGTACAGAGAGAGAGAGAGAGGAAGAGAATGGGCCAGAACCAGGGAGAAGGTAGGTACCCACTGTGTGTGGGCAGGGCTGGGACCCCAGCCCAGCAGCGGGCTAAGCGGGTCTGGCAGCTGGGATCCTGGCTGGCAGGAACCGGTAGATGGAACTCTTGAGCGGCAGCGGGTCTGGGGTCCCAGTCGCTGGCCCCACACTGCCCGCTGTGGGTCTGGGGTTCTGGCTGCCAGCCCCTTGCCAGCCAGGGTCCCAGCCACAGGCCCTGCTCAGCCCGCTGCTGACCTAGGTGAATGGGACCCCAGACCAGCAGCGGGTTGAGTGGGCTGGCGGTGTAAGATCAGCATTTTCATTTAATTTTAAATGAAGCTTCTTAAACATTTTGAAAATCTTGTTTGTTTATTTTACAATACAACAATAGTTTAGGTATATAATATATAGACTTATAGAATGAGACCTTCTAAAAACATTAAAACTGTATTATTGGCATGCGAAACCTTAAATTAAAATGAGTAAATGAAGACTCTGCACACCACTTCTGAAATGCCGACCCCTGGTATAGAGTTATTTGCCTTTGCTCAAGAGTTACAGAGCTCTGGTTTAGTTATTAAAGGTGTGTGTGGGGGGACATGTGTATGATCTGAGCCTCTACTCTAGAAGTTAAGGGTGTAAAAGATCCTTACAACAATTTTTTGCCTTAGTTCCCCACTTCCTGTTGGTTGCTGAGAGCACTGCTTCTGCATAATGTTACGAAGACATAAATGGCTACAATCCTCCCCTCTGATCTGTCTTTAGAGATACATGCACACTCAGACTCTGGACTTCTTAATCTTATACACACAAATATTATCATTGTGTTTTCAGAGCATGTATTCTGTTGAGATAAGTGGAGCAGTTCATTCTTCGCAGGACTATTGTTTCAAGCTGCCTACAGACTCAGGAAGACCATATTTCATCTATTTGCAGTCATTATTTAAAAGGGTATCTTCCAAATCACGAGGGACATAGTGGTTGCCTATTAAGATTTTTAGGTTTTTTTCTGATTTTTTTCTTTTTTACTTAAAAGTCCCTGGTTGCTGGAAACAGTGTACTTGAGAATCTCCACTTTCATTAAAAACTTATAATTTAAAAAATGGTTTTAATCCTGATGGTTCTGGAGAAGAACTTGAAAATGTTGATCTCTATATGCTTCAACACTAAAAGGCAAATAAACTCTCTCCTAAAAGGTTATTTACTTTTCAAAAATGTCATTAATTTGTTTTAAAAAAATTAATGACTTTTTTAGGAGGGCCTGAGTCATGATTTTTTGAGTGCTTGGGATTGGCAATATTAGAGCTAGAAACATTGTTATTAAAAACAAAAAGTGGAATCTTAAATTTTGGAGCATAGTTCTGCACCAGCAGTAAGTAAATGGTGGATTCCAAAGCAAAGTCTTTGGTGTAATTAGGGCTCCATTATATTCCCTCTCAACTTGCTGAAATGCTTCATGCTCTTAACTAGCCGCACAGTACAAGCAAGTTTAAATATATCACTAGTTGACTCAGACAACTTAAACTGCTGACGGCAGTTGTCAATAATGGTTGTCAGTTGTGCAAGCAATTAACTTTAAAAATAAGTTGGAGGAGAGGATACAGTGTTTCATATCTGTTCAAGAAGGGCATTCCATGGAAGAAAGCACATATGGTGTATTAAGGCATTTTTGTTGGGCACATAAATATATTTAAGAGTTACCAGTGGATAAGAGATGCGAGTGGATAGGCAGGGAAAGGCAGAATTATGCAGGCCTTAAGGGAAAGGACAAGAAGTTTGTATTTTAATAGTGACAGGATTAAAAGGGGTGTGTGTGTGTGTGTGTGAGAGAGAGAGAGATACTGGGCAAGGAAGTTGAAGTGGCAGCATTTTGTATTGAGGACTGTGATATGGATATCAGGGCGGCCAAAGAGGGATGAAATTACAGTAGTCAAGATGGGAGATGGAGCATGAGTAGGAATTTTAGCTGTTGTGGCTGAAAGAAAAGGATGATGTGAGAAACGTTGGAGGAGGAAATTTTGAAATTTTAACATGGTCCAGAAGTGTGAGGCACAGAAGAGGGAGGAGTAAAAGATCTCCCGATTATGGGCCTGAATATGGAGGAAGAGAATAGTGGTCAGAGAATGGGAAAAGCAGGGATGCTTTGTGGGGAAAAGAGTTTTGGCTGCCTTCTAAGGCAGTGGTCTTCAAACTGGGGTGTGCGCACCCCCAGGGGTACACGAGACCACTCCCAGCGGTGTGCGGCCCCGCCAGCTGGAGGAGCCATGCGGCTTCTCTGCAAGTGCCACAGCAGCCCCAGCGGCAGGAGGAGCAGGGTGGCTCCTCCTGACCCTGGGGGCCGCTGCGGCGCTTGCAGAGGAGCTACCGGGACAGCCCGGCTCCTCCTGTCTTATTGGAAACCCAGGATTGGAAACTCCAATAAGGCCGGAGGAGCCGCGTGTCGCGGCTGAGACCCAGAGCCGGGCCCCACGTGCCGTGCTGAGACCCGGCTCCAGGAGCCAGGCGCCACATGCCATGGCTGACACCAGACTGGGAGCCGTGTGCAGCAGCTGAGGCCTGGCCCCAGGAGCTGAGCGCCGAGGCTGAGATGGGCCCTAGGAGCCGGGTGCTGCAGCGGGGACCTGCCCCAGGTGGGCAATTAGGGGACAAGGTATGGAGGTTAGGGGGTGCTGTTGGGGGGGGGAAGTGGGAGGGAGTCGATGGATGGGGGCGGGGCTTCCCCCAAGGGGGTGCCTGCTCAAAAAAAAATTTCTACTAGGGGGTGCATGGTCAGAAAAGTTTGGAGACCCCTGTTCTAAGGCATCGAGCTAGCGCAAGTATAAAGGACAGTTTAGCCACAGTAGCACTGGTAGCGGCAGCACAGCTGAGCCATGCCAAGTACAAACCTGTCTGAAACTGGTGAGAGTGTTCTCTGCATGGCTTATCTGTCCGTCTGCTGTTGGAAACCATGCTACGACAGCAGTTGTGTTACCTCAGTGAACGTGAATACATGTACATAAGCAGGGGAATCACATCCCTAGCTTGTAGGGTAGACACAGCCTAAGAAAGAAGTCTGGAATACTGATAAAATCCTCACTTTAAATAAATTATTTCTTTTAAGCAAGGGTAAATAATTTCTCTCCAAGAAGGCAGTAGTATGCTGCCAAGAGAAATGTTGAGATTCTCCAGTAATGAACTCAGTGCTTCCCCACAGAACTTTACAACCGGGAACAATATGGACTGAACTGTCAGGTGGTAGAATAGATTTCTCTGAGGATTTCTAGAACCTCAGAGTCTAATACTGGCCTAAACTCAGAAGAATCTACATTTGTGCTTCTTGGTCTCTCGTAGAAGCTGACAATCATATGCATGTCACCAAACATGGAGATAATCAGAATCCACCAAACTGTTAATTGCCAGAATAAATTAGTGGAAGGATAGCCAAATAACTCGTGACCGTTGATATACGGTACTTGATATACGATACTGTGAGAAGATTGTCACCTCTAACAATACTAATAAAATCTTCAATTCAGTTTTAAAATTGATTTGTTTCTACAATTAATCATTTACTTTGGTCTAGCCATAGGTAATTCTCTGTTTATCGGGTTTATTTTGTTCCACAGTAACACCTTGTACTTATTAGATAGTATTGTATTTTCCCTGGCAATAGCTGATCTGAAAGTAGAGAAGGTTGCTTCCACAATATAGCAAAGCATATTCATGTCAGGACTTTGGCTGAACCAAACTGAACCAGTTCAGTCTGCATATAGAATAATAGTATTTTATAAACTCTGAAAAATGTTTTGCATTTAAAAGGTATCCAAATGTGTCCTTCCTTTGAATAATCTTTCTGTTTGGTTAATCAACTCTTAACAAAACAGAAGCAACCATACTTTTCAGTTACTTCACTTTGACTAGTACTCACAACTAAAGCTGGTGTGTGTGTGTGTGTGTGTGTGTGTGTGTATATATACGTATACATACACATACACATACATATATGTATGGTTGTGTACTAAGCAATAAATATTAACAAGCATATAAATTATGCTAGCTTGTTTCTATTTTATAATTCTCATTCTATGATGATTGCAGAAGCCTGTAAAAAGTTTAATGTACTTGCCTCTTCAGTGCAGAGTCCAAATCACAATTCTACAATTCCTCCTAAGAAAGGCTTTATTTTAATGATATCCACTAGTTCTGGTACTTCTGTATTTATATGAACATCTAATTGAGGCAATGTCATGCTTGTCAGTAATGATTTGAGATAATCTTTTTGAACCTAAATTAAATGGCTGAGTGTATATTGATTAGTTTCTTTTATTTAATTATAAATCTGAATCTACCGGTGTCAGCTTGAATTTTCTTATACTCTTTCTAATATATATTGTTAAGCTGACCCTTTTTTGGCCAGAAATTTATATGCTTCATCATTAATATTGTTGTAAATTAATTGCTCTTGACTAAAACTTAGCCTAAAGGATCTGAAACAAAAAAATTATGCTGCTTTGATTTGTACCTTTCTTTTGTATTAAATTCATTCTTTGAGACTTGTAAGTGTGACATCTTTGGTGAAATGAAAAAAACGTTAAGCCTTCTCTACTTTCTTTGGTCTTCCACACCTTAAGGTTAAATTTATAAGGTATATTTATACATGTTCAGGTATACGCTATTAGTTCTTCCAGGACCCATATAAAAATACTTGGAGTATTTCTTCTGACATCTCTGTCCCGGCAAATAGACAGTAAAGGAGCTAATGGCTAAAATGTAAATTTCGCTTTCACAATCAAGGGGTTATTTTCAGTTACAGAAATAAATAGTGATTTGGTCTTGTATGTAATGTTTCAATAAAACTCCATTCAGATTTGACTGCTTTAGTAATACATCTAAATTATTTTGTTATTTATAGAACATTACAGTATTCTGAATGCCTTTTCTCTTTAATTTCATTGTTCATGGTCAAAGCTTCAATAGATTGTAACTGATAGGCATAAAAAAACCCGGTTGGACAGAAAACAAGCTGTCATTGAGTATTACCTAGGAACGCTACTATATGTGGAAGAAATTTAAAATCTGCCTCGTCAAGTGACTGCACCTGTCCATTGCACTTCAGGTGTTCTGTGTGCCAACCACATCAAAGTCAGAGATTTTTTTCCTTAGTGGCAACAGTTGGAGAAGTGGGGACATATGCACCTGCTGCTGCCTCTTGCTACTGCATGATGGCATAAAGGGGAGGAGCCGCTCCAGACACCACTGAATTCATTTTTACCAACCGTGATTGGTAGTCAGAATTTGTTGGCTTGCTTTTGCAAGTTTTTTCCATCACAGGGAATTTCTTATTTTCTATAAATAGGTGGTATGGTTTGATAGTAGTTGTTTAGATTAGTATAGGTTTTATTTTTTTTCCTTTATTTTCTCGGAACATTTGTTCCCTCTGGTTTTGGGGTGATAATGGATGGTACTGGAGTATGCCTCGTTCTCTGGGTTTTCAGTATTGTGCCGGCTACAAAAGATGAAATGAAGATCCTTTGCCAACATACATCTGCCTAAAATGCCTTAGTAAAGGTCGCATAAGGTTGACTCTTGCCAAATTTGTAAAGACGTTAAGTGCTGAATGAAGAAAAACTGAGAGGCGAGACTGCGCCACATCCTTAGGAAGGCCGTCTCTTCTAAATGTGCTTACTGATTATCCTTATGGTCTAAACAAAAGGATGTTTCACCAGTCCTGGCCTCTATACCATGTTTTGGACTATTTGTTCCACAAGGCCCCTCAATTAGGTCCCTTAGAATTTATCTGGCAGCTGTTCCTGCTTTCCATCCTCCGACTGTGTGCTGTTTCGTATTTCCTAATCCTATGTCAGTCAGATCCGAACAGTGTCTGGGCACTTTAAACTCCCACGTCATAGCACCACGGAGTCCAAGGGAGGAATGGGATCTAACTCAGGTGATGGTTCCACAGTTTGAACGAATGGCTGTTTGCTCTTTACTGTATCTCTTTATGAAAGTAATATTTTTGGTAGCTGTTACTCCACAAGAAGAGTGACAGAATTACAAGCTTTGGTAGCTGTTAATGCAGTTTTTTAAATAAGGAAAAGGTATACATATGTCTGCATCCAAAATTCCTGACTAAAGTATCATAAAATCCTAGAAGATTAGGGTTGGAAGAGACATCAGGAGATCTAGTCCAATCCCCTGCTCAAAACAGGTCCAACCCCAGCTAAATCATCCCAGTCAGGACTTTGTCAAGCTGGGCCTTAAAAACCTCTATAGATGGAGATTCCATCACCTCCCTAGGTAACTCATTCCACTTCCCCACTTACCTCTGGGTTTGGGTCACCATCCCCCGGTGAGCCTAGTTTAAAGCCCTCCTCACTAGGTTAGCAAGCCTGCCTGCAAAAATGCTCTTTCCTCTTTTAGTTGGGTGGATCCCATCTCTTCCTAGCAATCCTTCTTCATGGAACAACATCCCATGGTTGAAGAAGCCAAAGCCCTCTCTCCGACACCACCTGCCCAACCACCTATTTACCTCCACAATTCAATGGTCCCTACCTGGGCCTTTTCCTTCAACAGGAATGATGGACGAGAACACGACTTACACCTCAAATTCCTTTATCCTTCTTCCCAGAGCCACATAGTCTGCACTGCCAGGGGGAGGAGGAGGGAGCTGCCGTTCCTCGCACGTGCTGAAAGAAAGAGAGGGCAGCACACAAGAAACTCCGTAAAAGCCTGGGAGCCAGCATCAGGCTGTTTCTCTCTCTCTCTCTCTCTCTCTCTGGATATCCCTGGGTTCTGCGGGGGCAGCTTTCTGGGCTGAAGGGGGCTGTGGCTGGGCTCTGGAGCGGGGGATGGGGGGCAGGTGTCAAGGCAAAGGGAGCTCTGTGACTTGGCTTTGAGGGGGAGGTTGTGAGTATATGGCTTCCTGGCCGGGGGGGAGAAAGGGGCAGAGAAACAGGAACTGGGTTGTCACAGGGGTTTCTTTAACTCTCTACTCCTGTGAGAATTTTTGTGTCTGTATAGTTAGACATACTTGTTGACAGGTATTTTGAAAAAATACCTAAATAATTGAAACTGGTGTGATTATGTAGTTCTATTTTGAGAAATAAATTTTGCAGAATTTTAAAATATTGTGTGCAGAACTTTTAATTTTTGGCACAGAATTCCCCCAGGAATAAACTTGGTCATTGGTACATAACTTTTTACCACTCATTATGCTATATCTCAGTATTCCAGAGGTGATGCTAAATTTGGATGAGTAATCCTTCATTCATTGTTCAGGTAGTCTCCAAAATCACTCTGGATTGAATTGCTTATGAAGTGGAATGGAAATGTGCAATCTCTTGAAGGAATAATGGTTACTAACCTGGTCTGTTTCTGTGATTCTTTTGAGATGTTGCACATGCCCATTGCATGATGCACTCTCCTTTCCCTTTATATTGGAGTTTCTTCAGAAAGGAATGAGGAGGGTCTGGGGGCGGGTCTGCCCTCTATGGGATTGTGCGGCAGCATAAGGCAGCAGAGCATGCATGCACCTGTCCCTCACCCAAATCAGGTACTGCTAAAGAAAAAATCTCTGACTCTGTGGTAAAGAGAGAAGGAATTTTGGTAAAAGGGGATTATAAGAATAGGAAAATAAATGAAACTGGCTTCTTGCTAAGAACTTCAAATTTCAGCTGTGGATGCCATGTGTATTCTTTATAATACCCTCAATTTTAATAATATCATAATAATAGGAAATGAGAAATCTAGGAAGTGGGGGAAAAATGTAGATTTCTCTGTAAATCAGTATCTCCAAGGAAACTATGGTCTACTTGTGTATTCATGCTTTGAAGACAGATTTTGTCTTTTTGTTCCATAATGTTTCATTAAATGTAATTTAATTTACATATTTTTGTTCTCTATTTAGATTGGGGCATATGATCAACAAATATGGGAAAAATCTGTTGAACAAAGAGAAATCAAGGTAATTTAACATTTTAATTCTTTCTGTTCGTAGTGTAGGTTATGGCTAACTTAATCTTACATTTCAAATGACATAACTATGCTGATTAACACTCCTAAAATTCTTATTACAATGAACAAGTAATGTTCTGAATTCCGGTGTATAATAAGTAGTTTGTATGTTGTTTAATATATACTGTATTATTTCCTAATTTACTGAAAAAATGCTAGCAATCTGCAGTTCATGGCAAGAACTTTCAATTTTCTTTGATGAATTCTAATATCAGTTGTTTGAGTTGTTTTTTACTTTCAGTAAAAAAAAGTATAAGTACCACCTTATATCCTCCTTTTTGATGCTGTCATTGTTTTGTACAGTTTATTGGACTGGTAAGTACTTCAGGATGGTGGTTTTGTGTTACTATGCATAAGCTGCTATGCTTAATTGTGATTCTGCATTTTGGGGTGACTAACAGAATGTCATCAGTGTGTGACAATACCAACTTGTTATGTAAAAATAACAGTTGGTAGAAGTCTTTTGTTGTAATAGTTTGATTTTATGGAATTCATGAATAATAAATATAATCGTATAATGAAGTAGTTCTCCTAATTTTTCCTTACAAGTGAATTTATTGTACCAACTTTTTTTTCTCAAGTTCTGCATTTGGTAAATTGTGCTGCTATTGCCTGGGCTAAAACCCGTTGCTGATTTTAGCACAAATAATTCTGATAACGTATAAATTGCTTAAGATTTCACTGGGTTTTAGTGCTTGGACAGTAAGATGAATAGGAGATTTTGATGTGCTTTAGGCATGTTTTATTAAGTGGAAATTCAGCTGCATTAACATATCTGTGACTGACCTGGACTGTGTAGTTATGTGATCCTGACCTGACTGTAGACTTTTTTTTCATTCTACAAATTAATTGCTTTCTACTGAAATGTTCCTATCTTTATATCTGTTTAATGAGGAGAATGCTTGAAAAATTAAATATATTTTAGAGGGCACGTTACTGTACACTAATCAGATAGTTTAAAGTGTTGATTCATACATGTGTGTTTAAATTATGAACTAAATGGTTTAGCCATTGACAGTAAGAATAGCAGTGGCTCTCAACCTTTCCAGACTACTTTACCCCATCTGGAGTCTAATATATCTTGTGTACCTCCAAATTTCACCTCACATAAAAAAATACTTGCTTTCAAAATCAGACAAAAAAATACAAAAATGTCACAGCACACTATTACTGAAAAATTGCTTATTTTCCTATTTTTACAATATAATTATAAAATAAATCAATTGGAATATAAATATTGTACTTTACATTTCTGGGTATAGTAGATAGAGCGGTATAAACAAATCATTATATGAAATTTTAGTTTGTATTGATGCCACTAGGGCTTTTTAAATAGCCTATTGTAAAACTAGGCAAATATCTAGGTCAGGTGATGTACCCCCAAGAAGACCTCTGCATACCCGCAGGAGTACACGTACTTCTGGTTTAGAACCACTACTTTATAGCGCCTTTCACATGGGGACTTCTATTGATTTGGCAACACGTATAAGTGTGTCCATATGTATGGCTCCAAAAACCCTCTTTCAACCAGGGCTCTACAGTTGGTATCACTAGTTGATCTCAAAAAGGTAACAAAATAATGAAAACTTGTATACAAATGTCTTCTTTCAAGTTTGTCCTTCTGGGTTACGGTGGGGAGACTGTCTGGGTGTATGTAAGAAGCCTATTAGAATGTTTAATTATGGTGCTATATTTTAAGATACCTCACAGTATAAACTTAAAATAATCTAGAAGCATAACCCAGGAGATCCCTTCCAGTCCTATGAGGTGCAGTATACTGTTATTGCAAACAACCCCATCACATAATTCTGTAAATAAATATATCAAGGTCCAGTTTAAAAGTACACCTTTACCTCAGTATAACGTGATCCACAGGAGCCAAAAAATCATTCAACCGTATAGGTGAAACCACGTTATATCGAGGTAGAGGAGCATGCTGCCACACACCTTGGAGCGCTCCTTTACTGCGTTATATCAGAATTCACCTTATATCAGACTGCATTCTATCGGGGTAAAGGTGTAGTTAGGTTTCTCCCCTGTGTGTCCCCCCTCACCCCCAGTCCTACTGGAAGGCCGTTCCAGAACCTCACTCTTCTGGTCAGAAACCTGCTAAATTGCAGCCTAACTTTATTCATAGCCTGTTTATACATATTTGTTCATGTGCCAACGTTGTCCTCAAGCTTAAATACTCTTCCTCCTCTCTGATGTTTTCCCCCTGACATATTTATAGAGAGCAATCGTATCTCCTCTCAGCCTTCTTTTTGCTAGACTAAACAAGCTAAGCCCTGTAAGTGTCCTCTTGTAAAGTAGGCTCTCCAAGTCTACATTTCCTTGGTCATTTTAGTAGCCCTTCCCTGCACTTGTTCCAATATGAATTTTTTTCTTGAACATGGGTGACTAGAATTGCATATTGTGTATCAAATGAGATCTTACCGGTACCTTGTACAAGGGTATTAATACTTCCCTATCTCTACTGGAAATATCTTGCTTCATAAATGCTAAGAATATACTTTCCTTTTTCACAGCTGCATCATTTTGGTGGTTTAGTCAGCCTGTAATCGACTAATATGTCCAAGTCTTTCTATCCCTCTGTCATTGTACTCCCTCCCATTAACATCCTGCTGTTACCCCCATCGTCTGCATTATCACTTCTATTGAAAATTGAGAAAATGTATTCATTTAGTTTATGAGATATACCTAGATTGTTTAATCTCTACCCCACTGGTTTTCAACTTGTGGCCCTACTTCTTTTCTTATTCTCCTTTTATTTATATTGGTAAAAAAACCTTTTACTATTTGTTTTAATTACTTTTGCAAGGCCTAAGTAAGGCCTGCCTTAAGATCATTAAACTACTATGAGGCTTAAACAGGATTTCCTGTTGATAAAAATACCTACCATGCCCTTGTAAGATATCAGTTTTGGAAGGATTCACACCATGATACTAAACTCTCCCCCACCCCCATATGTTCTACATGCTTAAAATAGTGTTTTTTTGTGAAAGCTGAACTTCCCTTTATATTTGGAGCTGTCTTGCTTCAGATTTCACAGTGATCTACAGCTAATTTTATAACTATGAAGATTCCCATTTCTCATTATGGAAGCTTATTTTCTTGTTCAGCATAACATATCTCAATAATCAGACTACTGTGCAGACTGATGGAAAGCTTTTACACATGTTCTTTACAAGACTCAGCTGACTGTTTTAATTTTTACTTGCAGCTAGTTTTTTAATATTTGTTATTTTGTAATATATTTAACTTGCTATAACCATATTTTGTTGTGCTCTATGGTATGTTGCTGTGTTTTGATTAAATTTTTCTGTTTGTCTGTTCAGCATTCAACACCTTTGATTTATCTGATCTAAATCCATAGCATTTTCTTATTCCACATTACCAGCATCACATCTGTTTGGCATGCTCAAACTGAAATTACCAGTTTAAATTAAATGGAGAAAATTGCATGCATGCATTTACTTTTCATAAGATGAATTTGCCAGTTCTGGCATTACAGTAATATGACTAACTATCACTGACATTTGTTTGATTCTGCCATAAGTATAGTGTGACTTTGGGTAAGTCTACACTGCAACAAAACACTCTTGGCACTGCTGTAACTGGCTGAGTAAGTTGACTCAGACTCACAGGGCTAAAAGTTGCAGTGCAGATGTTAAGGTTTGGGTTGGAGCCTGAGCTCTGAGACTCCATTAGGGAGGAGGTTTCAGAGCTTGGGCTCCAGCCTAAGCACAGATGTCTTTGCTGCAATTTTTTGCCCCTCGGCCCAAGTCCTGTGAAACTGGGTCAATTGACCTGGGCTCCAAAACTGTGTGCTGTGGATTTTTTATTGCAGTTTAGATATACCCTTTAACTTGTATTTAAAATATTATGTTTGTATATCTAATTTTATGAATAAAATTGACATTCTTGAAAATGAATACTTACACGTTTTACAAAGGCAACTGCAGTTTATTCATCAGTTTAAAAAGTATTACAGAAAAATAAGGTTCAACCATCCCTAATCGTAATTCCACACCACTAACCTGCTATCTTTTGAGAACAACATATTAACTTTCAATCTGTAAAAACTGTACTCCATAGAGTCCATATTCACATAATGTGGCCAGTGTAACTGATCTCAAATTTCAGAAACCAAATGAACCATAATTAAGGCTATGTTTTAATCATGGGTATTTTTAGTAAAAGTCATGGACAGGGCATGGGCAGTAAACAGAAGTCCACGGACTGTGACCCATTCATGACTCTTTTACCATATACCCCTGACTAAAACTTTGGGAGAAAGGGGTGGGAGGGCTGATGTTTTGCGTGGTTGGCGGGGTGGGGAGAGGGAGTCATAGCCTGGGAGGTGCTGAGAGGGGTTGGTGGGGCTGAGACAGGCTCCCTACTGTCCCAAGTTCCACATGCTGCCTCTGCTCCACCCCAAACCCCAGTCCTGCAGCTCCCATTGGCTGGGAACCGCACCAATAGGAGCTGTGGGGGCAGTGCCCGCCGGCGGATGCAGCATGTGGAGCTAAGAGCTGAGGTAGGGAAATTCCCTCTTGGTAAGCACTGCTCTGCACCCCAATCCTGAGCCCTGAGGCCCCTCTCCCCCCGAAACTCCTGCTGCTGGGGGGAAGAGGGACCCAAGACTGCCCAAGCAGCAGCGTGACTGGCCCAGGGGCTGCCCGAGCTGCTCAGGTGGCTCCTGGTCCAGCTGCAATTGTCTGCTGCAGAGGTCATGAAATCTGTGACCTCCTGACTAACACAGGGCCTTAACAATAATACATGCGTAGTTTTCTAAGGCTTGACACCTAGTAACATAAAAAGTGAGTGTTGAACTGAGCATTCTCCTGTTGGGACAGCCAGTTAACAAGGGGTATGTGTTTTCCACTGGTGGAGCAAAAAGACCTCCTTCCTTTGCCTAGCTCTGCCTTTTTATGGCAGATCCTTGCTGCCTGTCAGGAAAACATGTTACTCCTTTGTGGCACTGGGATTTAGCAATCTTAAAAGAAGGTTGCCATTGACCCGCAGATTGCAAAGCACAACGTTGTATGCCATTAGTTGTTTTAGCTGGTGCTCCTTTGAGACCTAAAAGCTACATAGTATATATAGAGAGAGATTGCAGTTAAAGAGAAAAAGGGTGTCGTGTTTTAAATAGGAAAAATTATAGTAAACCACAATCTATGTATATTACTAACTCTGGCAGATGTGTGTATAGTATGTTGCATTATCATAGTCAATAAGAATTTTTAGGCACTTCTGAAAATCTCACCCTAATGGGACAGTAATTGATTAATTTCATTACATTATCCTATTTGTTGTAAAATGTTTTTACCCCATCTTGGCTTTACTTTAACACATTGTTTTTATTTAATACCAGGTTCTTTGGAACACTTTTTACTTTAGATTTCAAATTGTAAATTTGGCATTTTCTTCAATTTTTTTCAAAAAAAGTATAAGACAATTACTGACCCCGTTCCTATTCTTAGCTAATGTATATCTTCTATTGTGGTGTTTTTATTTTCTAATATATTTTGCATATTACAGGGTCTGAGGAACAAGCCCAAGAAAACAGGACATGTGAAGCCAGACCTCATAGATGTTGATCTTGTAAGAGGTAGGGCTTGAACTAGTGAATGCTGGATTTGTCAGTAATTTGACCTCATGGGGACAGTTATAAAAATAGTTGCTTTACCCTGATAGATTCCACTTTTCTGCTGCAAGGCTAACTATAACCCTACAGCCAAAGAAAACAATGGTCTCCTATTTACATCTAAATTAAAATTTAAATCAATTTTAGTTGATCATGTAGATTTATTATAGCCATAGTCTCAAGAAAGGAGGAAACAATTGCTAATTGTTTTGTATCTGATAGTGTCCATTTTAAGAAACTTCAAAGGAAAGGTCAAGAAATCCTCATAAGGACACTTCAAGGAATAAGCTTGAACATAGTCTGAGAAGACATTTGAAGATGCTGTACAGTTATTTCTTGCCTGTAAAACAGGTGTATCTGATCATACTTATGGACTAATAACAACTCTTAGCCTCAGGGTACGAATCCTTGTCCTGATTGGCTGCTGCCCTTGCAACTCCTTATCTAAATGCATATACAGACATGTGCATATCACTCTGTCACTTACCAGCCTCCCTCTGCTTTCAGAATCTCTGTTGCTCTTTGACCCTGGGAAGATTTACACTCTACCCCAATAAGTAACTTTTACTGTATTTTTAGCTTCCCTTCTCCCCTCTTTTCACACCACCTTCTCCTTTCATCTTTTTCTCTTTCAACTCCCTCTTAAATACTAAATGCTGAGCAATCCTGTGAGACTCTGAGGGGTCAGTCAGAATCAGGAGGTGGCAGCAAAATGAGGTCAGTCCCTATGTGACACAACAGAAGCTCTGAAGAGTTTTGAAAACTAAGCTGTGTCCCTGAGAAGTGCCTGTGTTCCCGTTTCACACTAGCTCAGTTGAAGGAGGGCTGCTCCCATTCACTTTTTGAAAGGATAAGATGGGAGTACAAAGTAAAGGAGCAACAAAAAATAAACACGTCAGTTTTAAAGGAGACTAATAGTTTTGGGAACAAAGAAAGGGAGAGAAGGTGGAGATCGTTTCAGTATAGCGTAAGTATTTTCTGCTAACTCAGTAATAACCATATCCTTGGGTGAATAAACTCAGAGATCTAAGGATTGTTGTTAGCTTGTAATATCCTGCAGTTATTTTAAATGAAACATAAAATGCAATGTTTATTTGGCAGCATAAAGCTGAAAGACCAGATCTATTGGTATTTTGTTAAGTATTTGAAAGTGGAATCTACAGAGGAGTAGTTCTTCCCAGGAATATATGAGCAGTGCAGAGTTTATTTATTTGTTTGTATTATTGTTCCATCTAGGAGCTCTAGTCTTGAACCAGGATCCCATTGTGTTAAGCACTGTGGAAATATTAATAGATTATGAGCAAAATGGAAACAATTCAAGGTCATGGTATTGTATAAAGCCCTTCATAGGTTTGTCCCTATGTACTGAAGCAATCACCTCTGACCGTATGCCTCTGCTCCATAGTTAAAATCAGGCAGGGCATGCTCACTCTTCAGCTGGGTCAGAGACAGGAGTGTCTCAGTAGAGGCTGTGGCACTCTCTCTTAGAAACAAGTCTTCCTGAGACTGTCTTTGATGCAGCGCAGGTCCCATTTATTTTTGGCAGGCCTATCTTTTTAGAACAGGGGTGTGCAAAGTATGGCCTGTGGGCCACATCTGGCTCACTGGACTGTCCTGTCCAGTCCCTGAGATCTTGGCCAGGGAGGCTCCCCCGACCCCTCCCATGCTGTCTCACTCCCCTGCAGCCTCAGTGTGCCACGCCACCAGCACTGTGGCCTGCTGCTCCTGGGCAGCGCTGGAGTGGCGGGGCTGTGAGCTCCTGCTGCTCGGAGTGGCATGGTAGGGGAGCGGGGCTGCAAGCTCCTGCAGGGGCAGCGTGTCTAGCTCCAGCGGGCCATGCAGCTGCCAGACATGCTGCTTTGAGCAGCATGGTAAGGGGGCCAGGGGCTTGGATAAGGCGCAGGGAGTTCCAAGGGGCAGTCGAGACAGGGTGCAGTTGGATGGGGCAGAGGTTCGGGGGGGGGGGGGATAAGGAGGGGGGGGTTGGTTGGGGTGGAAGTCCGGGGGATCTGTCAGGGGGTGGGGGATGGATAGGAGTCAGGGCAGTCAGGGGACAGGGAGCAGGGGAGGTTGGATAGAGGGCGGAGTTCTGGAGGGGCAGTTAGGGTGGAGGGTCTCAGAAGGGGGCAGTCGGGAACAAGGAGCAGGGGGCTTAGATAGGGGGTGGGGTCTTGGGGAGGTGGTTAGGGGCAGGGGGGTCCTGGAAGGAGGTGATTAGGGACAAGCAGTAAGGGGGGTTGGAGGGCTGGGAGTTCTGAGGGGGGAAGTCGGGGGGGTGAGAAGTTGGTGGGGGTCGGATGGGGCGGGGAGAGGCTGTTTGGGGAAGCACAGCCTTCCCTACCCAACCCTTCATACAATTTTGCAACCCCGATGTGGTCCTTGGGCCAAAACGTTTGCCTACACCTGTTTTAGAACCATCATCCATCTCTTCTGTTCCCTTATATGTTGTTGCCTCCTTTTCATCCCTAGGGGTTCTGTTAACTAGGAATTGATCTCTCTCATTTGTACTGGCTTTCCTGAATGGTCGTAGGTTTTGTCCTGTACCACATCGTTTGGTTGGAACAGACTACTTGACACAACTGCTTCTGTAGCCATTCCTGTTGCTGGAAGGGGGTCCTCTAGCTAGTGCTGTTGAGCAGCAAGTTGTGCTTCTGTTGCTTCTCTAGCCTGTTCATCAACTGTAGGAGCATAGCCTGAGTCTTTGCTGTTCCTGTTGCTGCTGTAGTGCAGCTGTCTGGTGCTGCTGTGCTATTACCAATAGATGTGTCATTTCCTCTATCTTCCTTAATCAGCCAAACTAGGTGGGCTCAGTCAATGCTGGGGCTTCCATTTCCCTTTTTTCTTGGTACCAGTAATCCTCTTCGCTCTCCCCCTTTATCGGGGTCAATGTTAGCTTTCTCTTCCACATGTCAGAGGAGGGCTTCTCTCCAGTTTGCTATAGATATAGATAAGGATATTTTGTTGTTCCTGATTTTTTCCATATAGAAGATATGGATCACATTTTTATCTCCCTACCAGCATATTTTTTTAATAGGATTGTCTGTTAAGAAAATATCTGTTTAGGCTTGAAACACTAACCAGACATCTGCCATCCAGTTTTAAATATTAGCCAGATGTAGACATGAAAAATAAGGGTGGAGTTTCCATCAACAAGGTCCAGGAACATCACACTGCTGGGAAACCTAGCCCCTGACACATCAGTTTTCTGGGAAAAGAGAAGATGTTGGGATTTCCACCAGCGTGTTGTCCCTGGATCCTGCTTAGTGGCTTCAAGTATCAGCCTCTGCCTAGCTAGTAGATAACTGGTAAACTTGAATTTTTATCCTTCTCAATCTGTTGTTATGGGTGCTTTGTTTCTGTTTCTTTGCGATCCCCACAGCACTTTTTGGGAAGAGTTAAGGGGAGAAGGAAAGAGGTCTTTTGATACTCTATCACGGTGCATAGAGTTTCTTGACTGCTGTGATTTTGCAGAAATTGATGGCTTAGAAACCACATCCATCAGGAAAAGCTTCTGTCTTACCACTGGCAAGTGGATTTTTCAAGCCCTGATTATTTTATTATGTTCTTATTTGATTTTCGGTATCATAGTGAAAGATTATTTGGTTTCAAAATGCTGGCAGTGGGAGATACCGTGATGGCCCACAGAATCTGGGAACATTATATGGAAATATTAAGTTTTAGCATGTGAGAAAATTGCATTCCTCTGTTGCCCATACAGTCTAGCACATTTACTACCGGAAGTCTCCAAATGTGTGTGTTTGCCAGCTAAGAATGAGCACCATCCACTTGTTGTCTGGACACAATTGGTTGCTAGTGTATTTAGCAGTTAGGTTCATAAAATTTATCTTTAGCCAAGTCTATGTAAATCTTAAATTCCTGGTCATTTGACTATTTGTAATGTGTTTTAGATAACTCAGGTAGAAAAACTGAAGTTATGCATAACACAGTAAGGAGTAACTTCATTCATTCTAGTATAGCAAAATAAAATCATGCAGTTTAATTTTAACTTTCACTTTTCAACAAAAATCCCTAATGATTGCTTTACTCTATGAGGTACTGGAGGTGGATTTGAAATTTTGAATTCTGCAGCACGTTGTCTATACAACCTGGGTAGTGCGTGTGTGTGTATATATATATGTATATATGTGTGTGTGTGTATATATATATATATAATATGTACCATATATATACATTTATACACAAGACAGCATTATGATGATATTGTACTAAAATGGTAACCAGAACTTTATTAGGTAAGTGTATTTAAGAATAACAATTGTTGTCTTTAATTTTAGGATCTGCCTTTGCTAAAGCAAAACCTGAAAGTCCTTGGACCTCTCTGACCCGAAAAGGAATTGTTCGAGTAGTTTTCTTTCCGTTTTTCTACAGGTGGTGGTTACAAGTGACTTCAAATGTCATCTTTTTCTGGCTTCTTATTCTTTACCTTCTACAAGGTATAATTGGATAATAAAATAATATAAAAACAAACATTTGTTTTTAACAGTCTTGAAAATACTCTATCTTGTCAAGTTCACTCAGTACTGACACGATCCAGTATTTCAAAATGCTGAGCGGCCCTAATAACGTGCTTTTGACTTACACAGCTTACTCCAGATAAAGGGTGCTTTCCAAGGACTCCCTCATAAGTCCTGGTGAAAGTGGGGGAAGAGAACATAGATGGCAGCACACAGCATTGTGGCCAATAGGCATTGGGGAGAGGCTTCAGGGCTTTGTAAATTACACAGGGGGCATGGAACAACCCAAGATTGGGAGGGCATAGTGGTGACTTCAAACGGAAGGGGAGCTAAAGTAGCTTTAACAGTGAAATCTGTGCTGTGCTTCCATCCTCTCTGTGGTGAATATGATGATGAAGAGTTTGCTGAACATCCAGGGAATGGTGGAACTCTAAGCCCTGAGGAAAATAACCTCAGCAGCACCCTTCCAGTAGCTCTTGTAATCAACTATTTTTCTCCACCATTTTTTGTCGCTGCCCAAATTTCTAGGTCCACTTTCTCAGTATTGTTTCCTTTTACTTGCCTTTATATATACCTGGTTTCAAAATGTATTTAAAATCCATAATTCATGTTCCATTTAGGATCTATAATTAGCTGTGCATTCTGGGTATATTTTAAATCATTGGAGAGATTTTACTCTGAGTAGATGCAGTCTGAGGAAAGTTGATGTATTTTATCATGTAACATGTTCACCAACCTAAAATCAGATTAAAAGTACAGTGGAACCCCGCGATAGTGAGTCCGCTTATAACGCAGGGCACGCGGGGCTCTCGACGGTGGCAGCGGGCAGCGCTTTGATGTAGCGCAATACCGCCACCCAGTGTTTACCACGGTCAATATTTTTGGACCCCGATCATTGTGGTATTGCGGGGTTCCACTGTATGTTAACATGCTGTAAAACCATGCAAATATGCGTCCCAACAAATATCCACAAATGGACCTTCCTTTTTTAAACTATTGAATAAAAGTATATACACTTCATTTAGAAGAATTTACTACAGTATCATGCATGTTGCATTAAAATTAATCTTTGAAACAAGGTCAAAGATTGAAGACCTTGCATTTGAAGGGGATGGATTATTTTAGTTTTAAAACAAATATGGAGTCTTAGAGAAAATGAAACACACAAGATCAACAGCTATACATCAGGTTTTCTTGCAACCTTTTGAGAGGGAAACTCCTATAACTGCCTTCAAAAAGCAAAGGCAACATTGTGCACCTTCTTCTTCTTCTTTGTATTTCAACAAAGGCAGACAACACTGTCAGCGGCAACAGTGACAGTCTCTGCTTTTCAGTAGCAATATAAAAGATGTCCCTTTAAATCCATGATGCGACAAAGGAATTTGTTCTCCATTACTTCTGTACCTGCAAGTTAGAGCAACAAAACAACCTTGAATTCAGTTCCCCAAACAATTACAGATGCTTTATGTCATGTTTATGGCAAGTGGCAAAAGACACTGTAGAGGGATAGGTTTTGGATTTTATAAAAGGACAGTTTGAAATCTTCCCTCCAGATCAACCTTCCTTTCCTCTCTTTTCACGGATCCCTCTCACAAGTTGGTGTTAATGGAAATCCTACACTCTCTTAATGGAGGGAGCAGTAGAGGAGGTTCAGGAAAATCTCAAAAATTGGGATTCCTAGTCTTTTCCCACTATTTCCTAATTCCAAAGAACGATGGAGGTCTTCATCCATTCTGGATCCAGGGTTGAACAGATGCATCCAAAAGTTCTTCTTTGAGTAATGTCCCTATGGGTTCTCCACTGTAGGTGTATCTGTGCCCCTGTGCCTCTGCTTGGAGATTTTTAACAAGAAGTCTCTGGAATCACCAGGAGTCTTGCCTTCATATCAGTGTTGTGGAGTTAAGAGCAATTTGTTGGTGCTCAGATCATTCATCTCTCTGGTCAGATTATTCAGCACTCCAGAGCAAAGATCAGTGGTTTAAGTGGCTACAGACAATATAACAGTAGCACTGCAGGTGGCAGGGTCTCTCAATGAGTCAGTGGACCAACTACACAGATGCTTTTCCCAGATGCACAAATGGTACTTTGTGGCTTCATAGCTATTTTGGGATACTTTGGTACTTCACATAAAGTCCAGACACCTGTCTCTGGCTCTTTCACATTTCTAGTGATGAGGAAGCCATAGGGCAGGGAGACTTTCACCATTGTTTACCAGAAGATTTAACGCTAAGTCTCCTTCTTTTTGTTCAGGAGCAGATGCTCACTCTCTAATAGATACAGTCCTCCTAAATTGGGGTACGGGTCTGATGTATGCTTTCCCACCATGTCCTCTAGTGTGGAAGATTGTGAAGATGATCAGCCAGGATGATGATGCCTCAGCACAGCCTACGTGGACTTGTGCGTTCTTTCCAAAGGGAATTACAGACATCTACTTGTGTCACTATATCTTCTGCCATAGCAGTAAGGGAAAGTGTACTATCCAGTTCTGCTTTTGTTGCATCTGACAATGTGGGCAATAGGACTCTGACAGAATTAGAGAAATCTTTCTCTGTAAATGTACAATATGTTTTACTTAATTCTAGAATACAAGAAACTAGGAAATATGATTTAAAATGGAAAAAATATTCTTCTTTGAGAGATGTCCCTGTGAGTGCTGTAGGTGTCAGTACGCCCCTGCGCAGTTGGTCAGAGTTTTTTACAGCAATACCTGTATCAGCCACGCAGAGACTGCCTCACATACCAGTCTCGTCTTAATAGTGCTCATGCATGGTCAGACTCCTCAGTTCCTTCTCTATCGTCTCCGGCTGGAGTCGGACCTACAGCAGACTTGTTAAAACTTTTTCTCTAACCCATTTTACATCTTTTTTTCCCCCTTAGTTTAGCACTTTAGTTATTGGATAAGTTCATCCCTTTAAAAATATATTTGTTCCCGCTTGTTCCTCTTAGCTTCCTGCTGACACGAATATGCCTGGCTCCCCAGGATTTAAGCAGTGCACTAAGTGTAGGGATGCCATCCCTATCTTGGATGGTCACTCCTAGTGTATAAAATGCCTGGGGGAGTCCCACATTCCTCAGAAATGTGCCCATTGTTCCAAATTAAAATCCAGAGCATGTAAAGACAGAGAACTCTGACTGAAAATGATTCTTATGCCTGCTTCTGACCCAGGTACAGGCTTCTCAGTGAATCGCAGACCTCCTTCCTCCAAAAAAGACCAAAAAAACCCCCAAAACAGAACACCTGACTCCCTTACCCAGAAGGGAAACATTGTAAGCAAAAAGGTCACTGAACAGGTCTATTTCTTCTATGCAGACCTTTCCCCAGCTCTGCACCTTTGATGCGCCGGTTCCCCCGGCATCGCACTAATCCCACCTGTGGCTGCGGTGACAATGCAAGCTCCCAGTGCTGAGGCTTCAGGCTACCAGTTGCCTGCCTCTCTCATAGCACCATTTGGCACCACAATGGACACACTGCTGGCACAGATCACCTTGCCAGAACAGAAGCAGGCTGTGCTTACTTCCTGGCACCTCTGACCTCAGCACATGAATTGAGGACTACTGTGCAGAGAGCATCAGTACCAAATGACCCTCCAGCACTACAGGCGCTCCTAATGGAGGATTTATCTCATCTGGGCTCTCCAGCACCAGAGTTCATTCATTCATTTGACCTACAGGTGTCACCTAACCTACAGTCACCTCTACTTGACACCTGTTTTTCTTTGGACATTCATATGAGGTCCAGACACCTGTCTCTGGCTCTTTCACTTTTCTAGTGATGAGGAAGCCATAGGGCAGGGAGACTTTCACCATCATTTCTCCCAGTCACAGACCTCCCTAGGTCTTTGTTCATCAAAGACCTCCCTGCCTTGTATACAAACCCATGGATGGCACCACCTATGCCCTTCCCTAGCCAGTGGCAATACTGAAGTCCATGGGCACCATAAATGATTTCACTGTGATCGACAAGATGCCAAAAATAGGAGCAATGCCACCTCGCCACCGCTAGTGCATACGGCTACAAATGAGACAGAACAACAAACTGTTACTCCACACTTTGATGAACATGCTACACATGCTTCCTCAACCCTTGTGGAGCCTGTATCCACACAGGATGAGGTTATTCTGCCTCCCCCACCAACACTGTTGGATGATTTCGTAAACTTTCAAGACTTCTTCAAAAGAGTCACCAACGAGATGAGGATTAATCTGGAGGAAGTTTCTGAAAACCAACATGAGTGATTGACATCCTGCACATCCAAGATTGCGTTACCTATAAATTCAGCTATTATAGATCCTGCCAAAACCATATGGTAGACACAGTCTACTGGCACACTTACCTGTAAGCAAGCTGACTGGAAATATTTTATTCCTTCCAAAGGGTCTTAGTTCCTTTTTACTCACCCAGTGCCAAACTCATTGGTGGTAGAGGCAGCTAACCAACAGTAGAAACACCAGTTTCCCAGGTCTACACCAACTGATCAAAACAGTAAAAGGCTGGACCTACTTGGTCGTAAAGTATACGCTTTGTCCACATTACAATTCTTGATATCTAATTATGCAGCCGTTCTGGCAAAATATGACCACAAAAATTATGAGACACTCATGGACTTTATTGATGACATCCTGGGGGAAGGAGGTGGGGGAATGGAAATCATCAGTTTAAAGCCATAGTCTCTGAGGGACAAATCCTCTCCCGTACTGCACTACAAGCTGCACTTGATGTTGCTAATACAGCTGGGAGGTCCACTGCTACAGTAATCATGATGCGTCAAGCTTCATGGCTTTCATTGTTGCCTTTTCCTTGTGAGGTTCAGAATATCATTGAAGATCTCCCTTTTGATGGTGAAAAACTATTTGCCAGTAACACCAACTATGTGGTTCACTCCATGAAGGACTCGAGAGCAACATTCTGGTCTCTGGGTAGCCAAACCACCTCAAATAGGAGGAGACAATATAAATACCAACCATATCAACATCCACACTACCTGACATATACTCAACCAAGTCATAGACCATATGAACAACAGCGTCCGTGACCAAGGTATCAGTGTTGCTGTACCAATTCATTGGCTCCATGTCAACCCCCTCCCACTAATAAGCAAATCTGAAGATGTGGTTGAGGGTATAGAAAACATCATCCCTACTTTAGTGTCCATTCCTTTCCTATCTTTGCCTGCCATCAGCTCCCCACCCTATCCCTTTGCAGGTACTCCTCTCACGAACAACTGCTCCACCAAGAGGTGCATCCCTGCCTCCAATTAGGAGAAGTAGAACCAGTGCCTGACCAACAGAGGAGAAGGGTTCTACCCCCATTACCTTTTAACACAAAAGAAAACTGGGGGATTCTTGACCTCAGGTGCCTCAACACATTTGTTAAATAAAATTTTAAAAAAATACAAAATGGTGACTCTTGCAACCATAATTCCAACAGTGGAGCAGGGAGATTGATTTTCAGCCCTCAACTTGCAGGATGCTTATGTTCCCGTGACGATACATCCTGCCCAGAGATGTTTTATTTCCTTCATTCTGGGCTCACAACACTACCAGTACAGAGTCCTACCTTTCGGCCTCTCGACTGCGCCTCGTGTCTTTTCCAAACTCTTGCAATTGTAACAGCTCATCTCAGAAGGCAGGGAATCATAATTTTTACTTTACCTCGACAACTGCCTTTTCAAAGCCAGGATCTTCCAAGAAGCCATTCATCCACACAACGGACAGTCCAATGTTTCCATGCTCTTGGCCTGCAAATGAGCAAAGAAAATCTACACTCACTCCCACTCAACAACTAGAGTTTATAGGAGCACATTTTGACTCACGCAAAAGAATAGCACCTCTCCCACTCCACCTTTTTAACACCATCAACCTTTTTGTTCCCAAGCTGTGTAGCAGTCCACAAGTGGCTGCACGAGCTTGCCTACAACTCCAAGGCCACGTGGCCTCTTCCCTTAGTCTTAACATGCCTAACCCAAAAGCCATTTGAACTATTAGCCACATGTTCTCTCCTACATCTCCCTATGAAACCTGCATTTCTGGTAGCAATTGCCTCTACGGGACGCACAGGAGAAATTGCTGCACTCATGGCACATCTGCCATACACCATATTTTTTAAGGACAAAGTCACCCTGTGCTTACTCCCTGAAATTCTACCGAAGGTGCACTCATCTTTCCATGTCAGTGAGCCTATCCATCTCCCTACCTTTTCCAAACCCACATGCAAATTCCTTTGAATCTACGATGCACACCTTGGACATACGCAGAGCTTTGTCCTTCTGCTTCGACATTACTAAAACCTTCAAGCATTCCAAAAAGCTATTTGTACCCATTGCAGAATGCATTAAGGGCTGATTTATCTCTAACCACAGACTTTCCAACTAGATCTTGAGTTGCATTAGTCTCTTATCAACTACAGAATGTGACTCCTCCTACTTTTATCAGGACTCACTCCACCAGATTCATAGCGGCCTCAGAGGCCTTTCTACATAACGTCCCCCTTAAAGACATTTCCAGAGCTACCTTTGGGTGTTTGAAAATGTTTGCAAAACATTATGCTCTTACACAGGGACCCATTACCAATATGTGTGTGTGCTCTATCTACTGCATTCGTTCCAGATCTGAAGTCCCTATCTCCTTGAGAGATACTGCTCTTCAGTCACCTACAGTGGAGCACCCACAGGGACATCTCTTGAAGAGGAGGAGGTTACTCACCTGTGCAGTAACAGATGTTCTTTGAGATGAGTGTCCCTTTGGGTACTCCACTCCCCACCTTCCTTCCCTCTGCTTTGGAGCTGGGGTGGCCTCTGTTGTAGAGAAGGAACTGAGGAGTTTGGCCATGCATCCGCACTATTAAAACAAGACTGGTATGTGAGGCAGGCTCCGCGCATGCATAGCCAATACGGGTACTGCTGTAAAAATCTCCGAACAATGACAGAAGGGAGCACCCACAGGGACACTCATCTCGAAGAACATTAGTTATTGCATAGGTGAGTAACCTCTTCACTGTGTCGGTATGATCAGAATTGATCCTGTGTCATTTCCTATACAGTTAATATTTGCTGTTTCTAAAGAAATGAGTTTGTTCATAACTTTCAGCACAGAAGCCAGTTTTAATAAATTATATATGAGCTTTGTTCTGACTGTTGGATTCCATGAGCTCATGCACCTCAAGAATTTTCTTAGAAGTATGAACACTTCCTAGTTTATAAATGTTTCCACAGGTGACACATTTCTTGATGCATGAATCTTCAGTTTATATAGATTTCTTCTGACTAACTGTAAGAAATAGTTGCACCAGGACATTTTCCATGAAACAAGCTGACATTCTAGTTGAGAGAACTCATGTGGCATTTGTGAGATATAATCAAAAATGTCTCATAAAATCAAATACATTGATCCATTTTATTACAATTACAAATCATATGTAAACATGCCATTCTGTGGTCTATATACAGATGAAGATAAAATTGTAATAGATGTGACAGTATGAATAAGTAATACTGTCATATAGTTGTTAGTAATTTTTTAATCTTATAGTAATCCTATTTAAAGATTTCTTCCAATTATCCTCCGAGATCACCAGACCTGTTTCCATGTGTCTGGGTCAGAAATGACATCTATGTTTTTAGCATATAATTAAGATATCAGAGTGGGTGAGGTTATACTTCTAAGATTAGAGTAGAATCTGCAACCTGTCATTTAGCAATGCAAGTTGTATCAGAAGATATATTTGGCTTGAGTGAGTTAGGTGAAGAGCAAGTTAGGATGTGGAAAAAGATGTCTAGAGATATGAACAGTTTTAATTTTGTGAAATATCCATGTTAGTCGAGCAATAGAATATTTCAAGACAATTCAGACATTGAATTGAATATTTTTTTCTCTTTTTGCAGTTGCCGCAATAGTATTATTCTATATAGCAGCAAGCCCACATAATATACCTTTGACTGAAGTAATCGGGCCAATATGGCTAATGTTGCTACTTGGAACTGTGCATTGCCAGATTGTTTCAACACGAACTCCTAAACCACCAACTAGCACAGGGGGTAAAAGAAGAAGGTACAGTCTTTACTAAAATGTTTTCTGTCAGTTAGGATTGTGAGTATGTGAAATTACTTTGGAATATACACTCTCTGAACCATTTTGCAAGGTTTTGTCTAAAATAGAGTATGAGGTTATGCATTGTCTTGTAAGAAATTTGAGTACTGTTTACTAAACTTTAAAAGTGGCTGTTAAAAACTTTAGTCCTGTGATTTCACCTTTATTTGGCTATGTATTGAACCTTACCTTTTTGCTTCAAACTGTGTGTCACCAAATATTGGTAGAGACTGTTCTGTTAATATGAATGTAAACTTGTATTATTCAGTATTCAGTACTGAGCAATAAACTTCTTGTTGGAGCCACAAAATAAAAGACTAATAGTGCAACCACAAACATGAGCCCCATCCTGTCAACACTTAAGAGAATTGGGTTTACTACTATGAGTAATCCTGTTGAAATTGGTGGGACTACTCACAACAGTAAATTTTGCGGGTTTGAGCCCTTAGGGTTTAGTGAAATTGCATTTTTGTCTAGAAGAAATTATATAATAAAAATGGACTGTTCTAATGTGCTAAATGTTTTAAAATATTTATTAAAACAAAATGGTAAAAAACTAGATTAAAATATATTTTGAAAAGTCTCTTATTTTGCATGCTTACAAAAATTGCTGAACACATTATAGAGCTAATGGATTACATTTATAAAGATGCCTTCCAATTTTAATCTCTTCTGATGAAGGAAATTAAGGAAAGCAGCACATTTGGAAGTACACAGGGAAGGAGATGGCTCTAGTACCACAGATAACACACAGGAGGGAACAGTGCAGAGCTATGGTACAAGCACCTCTTACAGTATTGGCGCCGTCTTCAGAGATATCTGGCATGCTGCTTTCTTTTTATCAGGGTTTGTATTTATTTAAGGCTATGTATGTTAGATGTGCACTATCCCTTTCTGAAAAAGTAAAATTTGATCTATATTTATTTCTATCAAATGTTTTTCTATTGAACAGAATATTTTTCTGTTTTTCTAACATACTCTGAATTATATGCGCTTGTGTGGATATTAGTCTTTATTTTGGCAAATTCCAGTGAAATAATCCATGTGAAATACAAAATTAATGGCTTACCTTTACAAATGTGTTTGATGCTTGAGGGAGAAGTAGTATATAAGGACTATCAGAGATAAGACACTTTCAGTTTTTCTATTTTTAAATGCTGTCACAATCCTCATGCTGTACAAGGCAGAACAAATGGAGGGAGGGGAGACAGCAAGCAGGAGCAGCACATAGCAGTGGGAGGAGGCACAGCTGAACTGCTGGCAATTAATAGCCTGCTGGCAATTAATAGCCTGCTGGGCGGCTGTCGCACAGGGAATTTAGGGGAGCAGAGAGCTGATAGAGGGGCTACCGGTCCACCCTGGTTCCAACCGCCCACCAGCTAGTTGCAACAGGATGCTCTTCCTGCAGGCAGTGGACAAAGTAGGCTGCTGCCAAACAACATTATAAGGGAGCATTGTGCAACTTTAAACACGCATGTTACCTAATTGATCAGCAATGAAACAATGTTAGCTGGGATGACTTTAAGTGAACAGTTACTATGTTGTATGTAATGTAAGATGGTCTAAAATTGAGAAAAGGGATACTGCAGTTTCCTACATGTATGTTTTATTGTGCAAGTCTTGTCTTAATATTACTACACTACATCTTTCATACTTGTGATTATATGCCATTTAACTCTGATAAAGTTTATTCAGTGTTCTAAAATTAATTATGAGGAGCATCATATTGAGTTGCAGGGATATTTTAAAGCACTGACAGTTCTATCCCATTTTATTTACATGTTTTCATTATATAAACTAAATTGGCTTTGAAAAGTACAAGTAATATCAAACTGGTGATCTTTTTGAGTAAGTCCACATCTAAATTAATTGTTCTTTGTGCAGTCTATTCCAGTGCATTTGGAACAGATTGTGTAAAGTGCTGAATGTCTTCTACTTTCATAGAAGTCAGCTGCACTTAGCACCACACAGGATCAGGCCTGTGGCACACCAAAATTTTCCATCACTTTATCAAGGGTCAACATCACATACCTAATCTCTCCAGTTAAGCAGGGCTTTCTGTGTCTCACTTTAGAACTTATTTACATTATTTAATCAAATCTCAGGGTTATAAGCAATGAGAAGAATTTGCTACACCCCACCCTGAAAGGCTAGTGCTTCTTCGACAGACCATCTCAGGAAACCGGTTAGATTTGAGTTTGCAGTGTTTCTTGTGGCACATTACATAGTACTATTTTTAGGTCATTAGAAAGGCTCAAGTTACCTTTGTCGACACTATGAGCTGGGGTGTGTGATTCCCTTGCTTGTGTACACATTAGCATTTGATTTAATCAACCTAGAATGAATGTAAACAGCAGCATAGCCACACTTGTATGGGTAGCAGTAGGCAGGCAAGGCTGAGCTGTGCTGAGTAAATACTCACTGGTTTCAGGTGGGTTTGTACTCACTTTAGCTTAATTCACGAAGGATATGTCTACTCTACCTGCCGGATGGGTGGGTAGTGATTGATCCATCAGGAGTCGATTTATCTCATCTAGTCTAGACATGATAAATTGACTTCAGAGCACTCTCCTGTCTACTCCTGTACTCCACCACTGAGAGAGGTGCAGGTGGAGTTGACGGGAGTGGCAGCAGTCAACTCACCGCAATGAAGACGCCGTGGTAAGTGTACCCAAATATGCCGCAGCCCCCATTGGACTGGGACGGTGAACCGTGGCCAGTGGGAGCAGTGGTCGGCGAAACGCCAGGTAAACAAAGCGGCGGGGCCCTCTAAGGGTGCTTACCTGTGGTCCCGCATGCCAAGGTTGCTGATCCTTGACTTAGAGAGAGATTGAGTCTGCTCTGCAATCTTAGGGTATGGTTACACTTACAAGATTATAGCGCTATAGGTTATAGCGGTCCCCTTATACAGTAATATGTATAGCGCTATTGTATGTCCACACTCAGATGCTCCTGCGGTATAGCATGGCCACATTTGGGGCACTTAATGCGGCATTAAGAGCAGCGCATTAGGGCAGGTATCCCAGCATTCAGCTGGGTGCAACGTGCTTTTTAAACGAGGGGGGTGGGGGGGACACGTTGTGTGTATGCGGAGGGAGAGAGACAGTGGTTTTTCCGTTTTTCTGAAAGCCTGTCAATGAGCCTCCGTTCACAGAGGGCTTTGTTTTCACACAGGCTCCCTCCTTAAACATTTGCATTGCTTATCTGCCGAGTTAAGAAAGAAACTCTAAAGAGGTACTTCCGCATTCCTCCAGCCGAGTTCAAAACAAAGGGAAGAGACGTCAATTGCCTTAAATGGCTCTAGGCATCTCCAGAGATTACTTGTAGCGCAGTGGGTGTCCACATTCTTGCTGTAGCGCTACAGCAGCTGCGCTACAGCCCTTATTCCCCATGCGGAGGTGGATTAATAATAGCGCTATAACTCAGCAGTTATAGCGCTATTAGTGCCTTGCCAGTGTGGACGGGGAGTAGGTTATAGCGTTCGTGGGGGCTTTATAGCGCTATAAAGTGCCAGTGTAACCATGGCCTTAGTTAACAGCCATATGGCTTTTGGCTCATGCACAGAGGTCCCAGGTTCAACCCCACCTGCCAACAACCGGGGTCTGTCAGCCTTATAATGGCACTTAGGAGCAGGGATTTTTCACTGCTTTTTTTCATTTTAAAGCCTTCATTTCTTTCTATTAGTATTTTGAAAGAAATAAAATTAAGCAGTTTAACATATATTGTCCAAAAGTCTTGTCTTCCATCAGAGCTTAATTTCCAAAGCTGACAGCTATACTTTTTGTAGAACAAAGTATCAGAAACACTATTAAATGTGTACAGTTTGGTAGCCAGCCCCATTTTTTAACCAAACTGTGCAGTGTATGTATACTGAGAGCATTGAAAAGACAAAATACACACCTCTTGGAAGGAAGGAGTGCCTCTCACAGATTTCTAGCAATGTCTCTCTGGTAAAAACACAGGTGAGTATTTAAAGGCTCTAGAAGTCCAGCATTCTCAGGCAGGTAATTCACAATGGAGAATCTTTGAGAGATGAATGTGGAGTAAATGAGCCCCAATGATTTTTCCAAGCATGGCTAAAAGTTTACAATAACAGAATTTGTGTTGTAAATCCTGCACTCTCCCCACATTTCTAGTTCATTGTGTGCTTGGATATTATTATAATTCCTGACTGAAGCAGTGGATCGTGTTTACAGAAGTAGATGTATTGTTCTTGGAGTATATCGCAAATTGAAATACATGGAGAGAAAAGTTTTTATCAAATGTATACGTACATTCAGACTTAGATAATTTGGAAGGGAATAATTAGGGAAGGAGGAGGATCCAGGGAACTACAGGCCAGTCAGCCTCACCTCAGTCCCTGGAAAAATCATGGAGCAGGTCCTCAAGGAATCGGTTCTGATGCACATAAAGGAGAGAAAAGTGATCAGGAACAGTCAGCATGGATTCACCAAAGGCAAGTCATGCCTGACTAACCTAATTGCCTTTGATACCGAGATAACTGGCTCTGTGGATGAGGGGAAAGAAGTGGATGTGTTATTCCTTAGTAAAGCTTTTGATACGGTCTCCCACAGTATTCTTGCTAGCAAGTTAAAGAAGTATGGGCTGGATGAGTGGACTGTAAGGTGGATAGAAAGCTGGATAGATTGTCGGGCTAAGTGGGTAGCAATCAATGGCTCCATGTCTAGTTGGCAGCTGGTATCAAGTGGAGTGCCCCAGGGGTCAGTCCTGGGGCCGGTTTTGTTCAATATCTTCATTAATGATCTGGAGGATGGTGTGGATTGCACCCTTAGCAAGCTTGTGGATGACACTAAACTATGAAGAGTGGTAGATATGCTGGAGGGTAAGGATAGGATATAGAGGGACCTAGACAAATTAAAGGATTGGGCCAAAAGAAATCTGAGGTTCAGGAAGGACAAGTGCAGAATTGTGCACTTAGGATGGAAGAATCCCATGCACTGCTACAAAATAGGGACCGAATGGCTAGGCGCAGTTCTCCAGAAAAGGACCTGGGGGTTATAGTGGATGAGAAGCTGGATATGAGTCAACAGTGTTCCCCTGTTGCCAAGAAGGCTAACAGCATTTTGGGTTGTATAAGTAGGGGCATTGCCAGCAGATCAAGAGAAGTGATCATTCCTCTCTATTTGGCATTGGTGAGGCCTCATCTGGAGTATTGTGTCCAGTTTTGGGCCCCACACTGCAAGAAGGATGTAGAAAAATTGGGAAGTCTAGCAAAGGGCAGCAAAAATGATTAGGGGGCTGGAGCACGTGACTTATGAGGAGAAGCTGAGGGAACTGGGATTGTTTAGTCTGCAGAAGAGAAGAATGAGAGGGGACTTGATAGCTGCTTTCAACTATCTGAAAGGGGGTTACAGTGAGGATGGATCTAGACTGTTCTCAGTGGTAGCAGATGAGACTATTACTCCTTGTTCTGTCAAATTGCAGCAGGGAAGGTTTAGGTTGGATATTAAGAAAAAAATTTTCACTAGGAGGGTGGTGAAACACTGGAATGGATTACTTAGAGAGGTGGTGGAATCTCCTTCCTTGACAGAGCCCTGGCTGGGATGACTTAGTTGGGGATTGGCCCTGCTTTGAGCAGGGGTTTGGACTAGATGACCTCCTGAGGTCCCTTCTGACCCTGATATTCTGTGATTCTATGATGTATTTGAAACATATCCTTTCTGAATAGCAGAATCCAGTTTCATTAATAGCTTGTAGAACATTCAGTTCTTGATTTTGATCCAGCACAAAAAGGAATCTAAGAAATTCTGACCCAGTCTTGAATATAATTTTGGTGGGGAAATCTTTCACAAATTGTATAATTATTAATATTTTGATATTACATAGAAATCTCAACCTGGTTGGGGTCCCATTGAGCTAAGCTCTGTACACATTTATAATAAATAAGTCAGTATCTGCTTCAAAGACCACAAAAAATGTAACACCTCATTTCTGAATTTTGAACAACTCTAGGTTTGGGTCATGAGAGAATCTTTAAGATCAGCACAAATGAAAGTAAAGGGAGCAGAATATTTCTCCATTTACAGAAAGAAGATTTGCTCTTTATTCTCTCCTTTCTTACTTTCCCCGATTTTATGATAATGAAAATCTGTCTTCCAGAAACCTTATTTAAGCCTTCCTTAACACTTTCTTCTAGCAAATCCAGAGAGAAGACCATGTCATGTACTGCTGGGCCTGTCGTGTCTTTTGGTGTGTCTGTAAATCACAAGACACCTTCATGTTTCTACAAGTGTTCATGTTATCCCCCTCTATATTTTCTTTAGATTTTTCACACTTCATATAGTAATCTGTAATAGACATGTATTAACATTCTAATAGAGTTACACATATTCCCCCACCTCCAGCGAAATTTTTAAGGCACATTGCAATGGAGAGGAAAAAATGAAATAATGTGGTTTTTGGGAAGTATTTTAGGGTTGCTCTTTCCCAGTACTTTTCAAGTTCAAACTCTTTTTTCTGGGAAAGGGGACATGAAACAGTTGCATAATATTTTCCAGTGTGACCATTAATCCCAATTCCAGTCCCTGTAAATGTGTGCAGAGATGTTCAAACCTGTCTAACTTGATCTTTGCAGTGAAAGTTGATCATGGGGAAAACCAGGTTTAGTTGGACCAGAACCTTTTTGAACTTTACAGGCCTATGAATGCATTTTGAATCAAAGTTGGAAGAATTATCACAACTATACCTCATATATCAGTTAAATAAGCCATGGACTATCGAGTCTCTCTGGTTATGCTTTTGCATTTTTTTCTGTGCACTGTCTAAAAGAACTGTATTGAATTTTCATATTTCATTTAATACTTTTGATGCTCTGTCTGCCAGAAGACCTTTAATGAGCTTTGTTTCTTTATTAATATACTGTACACAGAAAAAAGCTGTAAGGAATTGAATTACCTGAATATTATTTAATGTTTAATTGTACCAAATTGTTTGTGGTAGACTTGATCAGAATGGAGCACTTAATTATCTTGTATTATACTGAATTTCTACTAACTGTCTCATGAGCTTTGCAGTTCTTTTCATCCACTGTAGTTATGAAGAAGAAAAGATACCAAAAATATTGTTTTAGTGCATTAAAATCACCTGCTTCTGCTTCCCTCTTCTTATGACTATTTTGTCACTATTGCTCTTTTTATTTTATTTAGCCTCTTCATTGCTGGAAGTTGGGACTTCCTGAAGACCATTCTCTTGCAAACAAGGCCAGCTAGCACCTGAGGATTGATTGTTTGATTTGTTTCATAGGCTTAATCATTCATTTTCCATAAACATAAATGATAGAAATGCTTCATATGCACCTCCCTTTCCATCTCTCTAGTCTACTCTTCAGCTATTAAGTAAAGAATTTCAACACTGTAGAACTGCACCAAAGCAAAAATTTAATGTACCTATTTTGGATAGTTTGACATGTTTCTCTAGAACCTCAATAGTGTGTTCAAGTGGATTTCATCAGGCTAATGTGTGTTAGAAAGTTTAAAATAAATATGTATACAGGCTAAAGCATTTGTCATATGCAAAAAGCAGAAGGTCTACCATTGAGTCTTCAGAGTTTTTTTTTTAAGGTGTTTACTGCAAGTGTAGAAAATTTTGCCATTTTTTCTTCTCTTTAAGCTTTTAGTAAGAAGGTTATCCTTTAGAAGTATTCATATATTCTACATCAGAAACAATTATTTTTCACATTTCTGTGCTCCCATATTACCTAGTAGTAAACCTGACTATCAGCTTTATGGTTCTGTCTGTCAGGCAGTAAGTAGGAGGCAACTTCTGTCATTCAATTGCATAATTTTAATTCTAAGTTCTTCCTCATTTGTCTGCTTTTTGCATACTGGAGGCATCAAGTGGCACTTATATTAAACCACTTATCCAGCCATTCTGATTTCCTTATGGGGAAAAAAATTAGTGAGGGAAACAGAAGAAGGGTGACTTGAATAAAGACTCTACTTTGTCACAACCCCAGTCTCACAAATGATTCCAATTTTGTCCCCTTTTGTGCCCAGTTCTCCATAACCATTGCTGTTCTGTCCTCTACATGTCATACTATATATGGAATTCCCTTCCATGAGCTATTCTGCCAATTGACTGTCCTTATTTTAAATCCATCCTGTAGATTGACATCAGACAACACAACAAAATGACTAGTTAAGTCAATTTGCAAATCTGTTAAATTTATCTCACAATTAAATTGTTCATCAAATGTGGAGAGAGGGACATAAAAACAGTGGAATTGAAACTGGGATTTGGTGAAGGAGAAATCTGGTCAAAAGGGTTTACTTGTGATTTGGGTTAGTTTTAATATTTTTTACTTAAACAAAATATATCCTCCCCCTTAAAACAAAAGTGTCTATCATCATCCCATCACTTTATGTGCGTATTACATCCTTTTCCCTCACTCTTCAGCTGCCTGTCTTTTTAGATTGTACGTCTGTTGGACTGTTTACCTACTTTAGCCCTCCCTATGGATGTAATCTCAAGACTACATCCATTCTGTGCTGAAGCATTTTGTGCAAAAAAAAAAAAAAAAAAAAAAGTCAGATCATGCAAAAATCGAGTAGACCTTCAAAAATATTACAGCATAATTCCCCTTCTAATATTGGGGGGAATTTCTGGAGAATCTCTCTTGAGGAAAAACCCCCTGTGAAGGAAAATGCTTTTGGGGAATGCCTTTCTTGAAAAAAATCTTGCTTAGCAGAGTCTGCCTGAACTCCCAAACTTTGTAAGCAGAGTCCAAAACAGATACAAGTGAACCAAATTTCTTTATTTCTCCAACCCAATTAGACTCCCACAGATCCCTTTTGATAAAATTGTACCTAGCCACTCCTCTAATTCATCTGGTTCATAAGTGACTCTTCTGCTCAGTCCCTACTATGCTAGTGGTGCTTCTGCAGTTCAAATGTGAGGAAAGCCTTGAGAAACTGTAGACATGAAAAATTATCAAGAAGAGCAGGAGTATGAAAATACGTTCCTCTATCACAGCTCCATCTCTTGCCACAGCTGTCTACATAAGAACATAAGAAAGGCCGTACTGGGTCAGACCAAAGGTCCATCTAGCCCAGTATCCTATCTACCGACAGTGGCCAATGTCAGGTGCCCCGGAGTAAGTGAATCTAACAGGTAAATATCAAGTGATCTCTCTCCTGCCGTCCATCACCCCCCTCTGACAGAGGCTAGGGACACCACTTCTTACCCAGTCTGGCTAATGGGTCTCCTTCATGGGTCTCTGTCAGAAGCTATTCAGGAAAACAACAGGGATGTAGTGTTCTTGGTGGTCTTGAGACCTACTTTAGTTTCCAGTTCATTCTGTTGCATTGGTCCCCATAAACTTCTAGGGCAACTTGATGGTAAGATTCAGTTTAGATGGCTCCTCTCCAGACGGCACTGGCAAGTTTCCCCTGACTTCCCGCTTATGTTCTCTCTTCCTCTGTTGAGTAAAGGTTTGAAGGCCTTGGACACATTGTCCAGTTCTACTCAAGGTGCTCTGTGTTTTTTCAGGAATCCTTTAATGGAAATAGAATAGCTGCTACATCCCTGGATCTATCTATATTGTATTGTGGTGTATTTGGCTGAGGAACTGTTGTACTCATGTAGGTGCTAAGACTAAACATGTCTACATACCCCCGAAGGGTTAAAACTCTGAGGGAAAAACATTTGAACAGAACAACCTAATGTTGCTTCTGCCATTCCTGGTTGTAGGTGTAGTTCCTCCACTGGCAGCTCTTTTTTTTTTTTTTTTTTTTTTTTTAAGCTTTGCCTATCCCTGCCTCCAAAGCAGTATCACTGACAGATTAGCTAACCCAATCCCTTTTATGAGCTTTTTCCTATTGGGGGCTGTCTTCATTTCTTTTCAGGCTTTTGTCAAGCAGTTTTGTTTCAGGGTGGTCAAAGTCGGATATACAGAAACTTGGAATCTCTGAGGCTTTTGGCTATGGCCTGACCTGTAATTCCAGTGACATTGCCGTATTTGGGAGCAGAAGTCAAAGATTCAGCAGTTCACTTGTTTAGATCCTCCTCTGTCTCTCCCTCTTCCTCCCTCCTGCCCCCATTCACAGAGGGGCTGGAGATTCTATTATCAATACATGTTTATAAGCAGTTGAAGGCTTCAGTCTGATTCTAAATCTTCATTTTCTCAACCACCAGATCTTTCAGAAGAAGCTTTTCATAGAAATTTTCATATTTTTCATGTCTCTTTGCATTGTTGCAGAATGATTTTCATCATTTGGTCAGCCTGAAAGATGGACTTCCATATTTCCATTTTTTCAGCCCAAAACTGTTTCTTGAATTTTGCCTTGGGTATTCTTCTTTTCAAATTCTCCGTGCTCTTTCTTTTCATTCATCCTTACTTCCTGTCCTTTATCAAGAGATTCTTCATTCTTATAACCAGTTTGCACCAGGAGGGGTGTCATGTATACCTCTCCCTGGATGACTTCTTGTTCAAGGCACTTTCAGCCTCTGTCCTCGTCCAGTCCCTGGACACAGACAAATAAAAATATTGTGGGTCATGGTATCTGTCAAACTAGTAGAAGTCCCCCTTGTCCTCCTTGCAGGAGCTCATTTGTTTGGGCGTGCAGATAATCACTAGGTTTAAGATTAGCAACTGTGTTAGTCTGTGTCCATAAACAAAATGAGGAATACTTGTGACACCTTAGAGACTAATCAGGTTATTTCAGCATAAGCTTTCGTGGGCTATAGCCCACTTCATCGGATGCATAGAATGGAACACATGAAAGCTTATGCTGAAATAAGTTGGTTAGCCTCTAAGGTGCCACAAGTATTCCTTGTTTTGTTTATAGGTAGTATCTGTTTTCTGAAAAACTAGTGATTAAGTTCTCTTAGCTATCCATTCCAGGTCCCTGGATTCACCTAGCTTGTCTTGCTTAAGAATTGCTGTTAGTTTATTGACATATTAAAATCCAGTGCAACAACCAGGCTGTAGTGGTGGATGTAAGTGGAAGGGAAAACTTAGAGACTTCATCTCCTGTTGAAAGTTTTCTGTGCTTGAGCAGGGGTCCAGTTTTATCTGTTTCTGGGGAATCAGATTGAATGACTCAACAGAAGTCCCCTTTACAACCTCAGTTATTTCAGGGAATTTGCCAAAGGCTGGGGCATCTGTCTGATGGGCTGGAGTATCCCTAGGAAGGGTGCAAAATACACTTATCCAGGAATTTCAACCCCAGAGTCCTTGAGATGAATGTGTTATATCTAGATTCGAGCTTGGAAATAGACTTCTGCTTTCATTCACCCCATTCTCCTGTTCCCCATATTTTTAACAAAAGTCAGACAAGACAGCTATCGTGTTGGAGCTCTAGGTAACGTCATGATCTCTTTCTCATGAGTAGCCATTTCCTGGCAATTGAATCTGCTTCCCATGATCTCTTAACCTAGGGCCTCATTCAGTTAATGAGTCCAGAAAATGTTTCTGGCTTTTGAATGTCTCTAGAATTTAGACAAGTGTTTGGTTTGGCGGGGAGGAGTGGTTGTTAGCATAATCCAGGATCTGAAATTCTCTGTTGGGAAAGACAAGGGCAATGACATTTATTCCTGCATCCTTCAACACCTCTTGATAAGCCTTAAGGTGAATTCCCTACATGTGCCCTCTTCAGCAAGTTCTACAATACATGGGTCTGCCTTAAGTATCAGGGTAAAGCATCCCAAACTGTTCCCGAAGGAGCTAGCTAGAATATGCATTCTTTTTTTTACAACAACCAAAACATAATCTATAATTTAGAGTGCTTAGTTTTGAATGTGTTTGAGTCCCCTATTTGAACTTGAGGTTTATTTTTAAAGGAAGTGTTTTTAGTTGCCATAAGTTTGGCTTGTAGGTGGGAGAGCTCAGTTCCTTTATTCTTCCATTCTAACCTCACATTTTCCAGATCAAGGGGTGTTCTGCCTCCCCAGTGTGGCCCCTCTAATTTATTTCGTATTTTAAAGTTCAGATGAAGGTTACTTGCTAACAGTGAAAGTTCATCAAAAGGAAGCTTTGTATGATCCAAATACTAGTGGTGGTCCAGTTGCACCACCAGTTTCTCTCTCAGTAGGAGGGGTATAGAGAAGAACTCGTATAACTTAATGTTTTATCTACCTTGTGTCCAGAAACGGTCTGGAAATACACTAGTAATCCAGAAATCTAAAATGCGGCTGTTTACCTGCTTCATATTGCTGTGTGCCACTGTAGTGGGTCTAGCACCACAGCGCCCCTTTGTGGCAGGGGTGGGGTGGGATGTTGGACCCTAGCCACTCTCTAATGCCCACGCCCATCACCCCACGGCATCCGGAGGCAGCCTAACAGCCTGTCTCCATACACCTTCCCCAACAGCAAAGTATGTCCCAATGGCCAAAGTCTATATTTCACATCCCTAGTATCAGGGCAGTGTGGCCCTATGGCCAGAGTCCATACAGCTTCCCCCCCCCTCGGTCTCAGGGCAGCGTGGTCTACCGGCCGGAGTTCCTATAGCTTCTCCAGGCCTTGGGACAGTGTGTCCTAACAGCCAGAGTCTATATATCTTCCCCAAGCTTCGGTGCGGCATGGCCTAATGTCCAGAGTCCATATAGTCCCCCTTGCAGGCAAGGTAGTGTGGCCCAGTGGCTGAAGTGGCAGGGGGACCCGGGCCCACCCTCTCCACCGGGTCCTGACCCAGGGCTCTCCTGATGATGAGGCTCTCCCTGCCCCTAGTTCGGCGGGGATCCACCCACAACATGCCGAGTGTCTGTGTGCCTTTAAAACCCACCTGAGTCTCTTCCTACCTGAACCGCCTTGCCTTCCACTGCCGGGGGTCCTCCGGTCTGTTCCCCTCCAGAGCTGTCCTTGAGCAGGGCCTCAGGTTGCATCCCGGCTTTGCTGGCCTCTGGAACCCGGGGTCCTGGCTGTCCCTCCACAGGAGCTAGCGGCATGTTCCTTCCCCTCCGGCAGTCAGCCCCAACTGAGCTGCCCTGCAGGCTTTTATACCTGGTCTCCAGCTGGAGCATACCCAGCAGCACTTCCAGAGTGTGGCTTCCTCCGCTAAGAAGGAAGGGTTAACTCCTGCGGTACCAGTACAGGGTCACTGAGCCCCATCACAGCCACCTTATCCTGTTAAAAGATTTCCATTGCTCACTGTGTAGAGATTCTGATCTAACAATGCCACCGTACCTATATGCCATGTCCAAATTATGTCAACCTTGAGGGCTTGCAGGTCTGAGCTATCTGCCTCATCAGTTGGTAGATTAACAACTTGCTCTTTCCTTCACACATTTACTATCACTATCAGTCGGAAGCCACCGTAAATATCAAGTTGTAATTTGGAAGTGCAGTCATCCAAACTCCACTGTAGTAAGCCTTTTTTTAGAATTTCTGCTTGTTACTGTCTGCTGCTTACTCAAAGATGTTGGTGTTTTGGATGGGAAGAGAGAGACACAGAACAGGGAAGATTATTCTAGTTTGCAGAAGTAGAATTATTCTAGTTTCTCTCTTTTCTGTCTTACCTCCTACCTTCCTCCACTTAGTATGTCATTTGAAATGGGCTGTATATCAGGGATCAGCAACCTTGGTGGGGCCCGCTAAGGACGCTTATCTGCGGTCCCACGTGCCAAGGTTGCCAATCCCTGCTGTATATACTTGCACTACTCTTTTGTGCTTTGGAAGGAGATGACTGAGGTCAGGGACTTTAACACTAATAGTCATACTGTTGCCAGGTAATATGGGAGACTGCAGCAACCTGAATTACTCATCTGAAAATCTCCTAATTAGCATAAATTTTTTTAGATTGCTGATGAAGCAAAGTGAAGTTAGACCAAAAAGTTAAACTTTTTGATAGCGGTTTTCATTCAGTTCGATATATGATTAGTTCACGCTTCATGTACGGGTGGACAAAGAATATGAAATTTAAGTTTCAATAAGTACCAGTTAAAAATTCCTGAGAATAAACAGCTATTTAGTCATACCTGTACATTTGTGTTTGATACAAAATTGTGAACAAGGAAATAAATTCCATTCAGAACTTGCAGTTGGCTTTGTCAAATTGCTGTTACAAAGCTTTATGTGGTAAAATACAGGTTTTCTTGGTCTTTGCTCTTCTGTCAGTAGTATAATATATAATATTCTTTCATGTGCTGGATATTACATTTAGTATTCTATATTCCTACAGTTGTAATAGATAAGATTTAAATGGTAAAAAGTAGCACAGAAACTACTGAATCAGATGCTTGATTTAAATTACTAGTTTTCATCTGTGTCAACAATGAAGTCAAAAAATAGTTGAGGGAGAAGGGTAAGAGAGGGCATAGACAATAACAGTCGTATAGTAATTTTATGTGCATGTTTGTTTTGTTTTAAATCTAGATCAAAGAAAGCAAAGAGTTCAATAGATAAATCAACAGAGACTGATAATGGCTATGTCTCCCTTGATGGGAAAAAGACAGGTAAAAGCAGTGAAGATGGAGTACAGACCCGTGAGCCTCATTGTGAAGTGATTAGGCCAGAGGAAGGTGGTTGGAGCACAGGAACTGTGAGAAACGCATACAACAATCATAGTCCTCACAAAGTAAGCATGGTTCATTGTTTCATAACTAACAGCAGTGTGTCTAATTACATACATTTTTCCTTATGTTTTCACTGTCCCATCAATATTTGATTACTTCAAGAAGAAATGTCCACCAAAATCTCAAAGCAATATTTTAATAAAAAGAGATAAAAGAAAAAAAATCTGCAGGTAGACAAAATGCACTGCAAGCAACTGAATTTTGCATAAAAGACTTGAAACCTCTTTGTATGATGCCTGGAGTCATCCTTCCCTGGTATAATGTGCTGGAAAATTGCATACCATATTGCACAAGCTAGGCCATCCCAAAGGCAAAAGTATTGCTTTTCAGAAATATTTTATTATATCTAAATTGTGGTAATTTATCTGAATGCTACTTCATAAATATTTTGCCATAGACACAATGGGAAAACCATAGCACCATCAGTCAGCCAGGATTGGGCAAGTTCATACCTATGACTCAACTCCTACCACTGGAACCTCATTTTACTGACTTTTAGGTTCTCTGATTTTCTTTAACTTGACTCACCATATGTCCTTGTATTTCTTATTTATTTTAGCCTTCATGAGAAGGCTTTGCTTCTACCTCATTTGCCGCTGTGAGATTTTTCCTCTGGGATGGGTCGTCTTCTCTGCTACAGTTGGACAAATTTCACAGTAATCATGACTTCCAAAATTCAGACAATCCCCCACACCTTCAAAGGATTTCCCTGCCAATCCTCCATGTTAATAGTTTCTCCTTCCCCTTCTCCTATGGATAAGTGCAGAGATCTGCAAGTGTTTTCTTTTCTTCCCTTCCCCATGGAAGTGAAAAGGCTCTCTGGAATGCAGAGCACAGAGGGGTTTGAAGAGAAGAAAGGTAGTCTTCAGAAAGTAGAGTATAATGAGGAGGAAGAATATGTTGCTCAAGATGGAGCTTGGCTGGTTAGGTCTGATAGCTCTGTCCTCCTATTTCACCTTACTTCATTCTCCCCCTCTACCGTTATTAGTACATGAAGATTTGGAAGTGTAGCATTTCAGGAAAGCAAAGGGAAGCAAATGAAGAGCAGCCTATTATTTTACCTCCTAGAAGTTGATGGTGGTGGTAAAGCAGGAGTTTTTGCCTAAGGAAAGTTTCAGTGAGACACTGGCTTCATTCAGTGAGATACATTTTTAAAGGAGGGATCCATTTTGGGATCTTCCATAGATAGGGTCCATAGCTAGTGTAACCTCTTTCTGTACACGTAGTTCAATTTTTGATACACTTTGACAGGTGAGATTTAGCATATTTGTATATGGTAGTTTGTTTCATGCTTATTCTTGATCATGTCCCTTGATGTGCATACTACTGATTGGCACAATTAATTTGTATTTACTAAGAAATTTTAGGATGCTTTCATTGATTTATCACTACCTGCTTTGGCGTCATTTACAGTTAAGGACAAAATAAGGCTAGTAAAAATGTTTCTAGAAAAAATCAGCTTCCTCAGTGCTCTTTATATTGCTTTTCCTCTCTCAAAAGATGAGCATGTTTTTGAAGTTCCAGACTCTCATAACACTTTTTACACATGCATAAACAGTTTTCCAGATAATTATATGTGTGTATAAACTATTTGGAAAAACAAAGACACCTCTACATTTAGAATAAACTATGAAAAAGGTCTTGTAGGGGTAAACTATATTTCCATAGAAATTAAACTTATGTGACATTTCCCATTATACTGTTAATATCAGCACAAAGGAAAAGTGTTTTTTATTATTTATGAAAGAAATCAGAAAATATTATTGATTATTGCTAAATCTTGCTAATTCAGCATTTTGAAGTCTCACTATTTTAAAAGCTTTTGTTGACTAAGAAGTCTTGATGTTTTGCTTCAAAGCAGAACTCTTGCAACTAACAAAAAACTTCAGAAAGCAGGATTATGAACAAACAATTTTAAGAGCACATAATAGCCATTGCTATAATTGTAAAGGATGAATTATCCGTTTAATATCTAATTTTAAATTAAATGGCCTTTTACTCCTCTAAATCAGTGGTTCTCAAACTATTTGGTGTGGCGGCCCTTTTTCTCTTCCTCACAGGCCGCCGCGACCAATGTGTGTCTGCCAAAATGCTGCCGAATCAAACACTTCTGCTTTCGGCGGCATTTCGGTGGAAATGCTGTGTGCTTCAGAAGGTCTGCCGAAAAGCCGCCAAAGTCAGTGTTTCCAGTTTTCGGCGGCTTTTCAGAGGACACTCTGAAGCGCACGGCATGTCCGCCAAAATGGCGCCGAACACTGAGGCGTTCTATTCGGCGGCATTTCAGTGGCACAGGGAGCTCGCGACCACCCGGGAATCTTCCCGCGACCTCCCTGGGAGTCGCTACCCCAAGTTTGAGAACCGCTGCTGTACCACCTTTCCATGCAGTCAACAACCTAAAAGAGGGAAACTGTTTTCTATGCCTTACTCAGCAAAAGGGGATTATTAAATATTTTTTAATTAAAAGAATTGATGAGACGATTGCAGTACTTGAGATAAATTAAAAGACCATTATGAAAAAGTAGTGTGATTTACTAATAGTAAATTGTTAATTGGTCTAGGATACACACAGGACGGTAACAAATGTATCTGATGAAGTTTCAAGTGAGGAGGGACCTGAATCTGGATATCCCTTACGCCGTAATGTAGAACGTGCTTCTAGTGACTGTGCTCTTCGAAACAGGAAATCCCACCATTATAAGAAACACTACCCTGTGGAGGTATGTTCTTTTCCCAGAAGTCCTTTTTGTAACTAGTCTGTCAACATCTCCATTGAACTTATTTCTTTTGAACGCATTCTGGATCATTGGAATTTAGTGCTGATCTTGTCAACATTAATAATTCATGGCGCTTGTTAAAAATATTCCTGTGAAGTAATTGTCTCTGGGAATCGTGATTTGGTAGCAAGTTGGCGCAAGAGTCACTTTGAACTTAGCATGTTTTTCACTTCTTTGTGGCGAGAGAGATGAGTGTCCATAATATGGATAATTGGTCTATTGCTATGCTCTTACACCCCATCACATAAGAGCTTTTCTGTTTTCTCTCTTGCCTTCCAGAAGCACCTTTGGAGGTGCATTCAGATTCTAGGAAATTAGTTGTTTCCTCTTATATGAGGGGGGAAAAAAGCTTTCTTGCCAGAGATTTGGCAGACTGTTTCCCAGCCCTCTGTTTGCACTTTTAGTCTTTACTATGTTGATGCTAGAGCTTTCTCTATGTCATAGTTCAGACTTGCACCCTAGCTTCTTTTACCATCATCTCCAATAAGTCCATTAGCCCATATGAGGGGAACTCTGAACAGACAAGAGAATTTGATTATATCTCCAAGTTCTATTGTGAGAGGATCCACCAGTGTGGAGGGTCTCCTCAATATGAGTATGTAACATTCTTTGAAAAGGTTAGATATTCAGTTATTCAGACTATTCTGTGTGCTATTGAAGCCACAACGGTTGCTGTTACATGGAAGCAAAAGAAGTTCGAATGTTTTGATTTAAAAAGCTAGTGAAGTCAAAGAGCAGAGCAGCAACCTAGCAGTCCCTTATTGGTGGAGTCCTTCTCAGAAATGAAATTCAGATGTGGGGAACCAAATGGAAATAGAATTCTCAAATAACAACTTGTATCCTTTTGCTAAAGGTGTGCAGGCTTTAAAGCAAACTGGTGAATATGTAGTATTCCAGATAGGACTGTCAAACAGTTAAAAAAAATTAATTGCGATTAATCACAAGATTTAAAAAATCATCGTGATTAATCGCAGTTTTAATCACTCTGTCAAGCAATAATAGAATACCATTTAACTATTTTTGGATGTTTTTTATATTTTCAAATATATTGATTTCAATTACAACACAATACAAAGTGCACAGTTCTCACTTTATTTTTATTACAAATATTTGCACTGTAAAAAATAAACAGAAGAGATGGTATTTTTCAGTTCACCTCACACAAATACTGTAGTGCAAGCTCTTTATCATAAAAGTGTAACTTAAAAATGTGAATTTTTTTTACATAACTACACTCAAAAATAAAACAATGTAAAACTTTAGAGCCTGCAAATCCATTTAGTTCTACTTCTTGTTCAGCCAATTGCTATGACAAACAAGTTTATGTACATTTACAGGAGGTAATGCTATCTGCTTCTTACCTACAATTTCACCTGAAAGGGAGAACAGGTGTTTGTATGGAGCTGGCGTTGCAAGGTATTTACATGGCAGATATGCTAAACACTTGTGCCCTTTCATGCTTTAATCACTCTTCCAGAGGACATGGTTCCATGCTGATCACAGGTTCTGCTCGATAATCGTCCAAAGCAGTGTGGACTGATGCATGTTCATATTAATCATCTGAGTCAGGTGCCATCAACAGAAGGTTGATTTTCTTTTTCGTTGGTTTGGGTTCTGTAGTATCAAATTGTAGTGTTGCTCTTTTAAGATTTCTGACACCGTGTTTCACACCTCGTCCCTCTCAGATTTTGGGAAGCACTTCAGATTCTTAAACCTTGGGCTGAGTGCTGTTGCTATCTCTAGAAATCTTATATTGGTACCTTCCTTGTATTTTTTCAGATCTGCAATTAAAGTGTTCTTAAATAGAATAACATGCTGGGTCATCATTCAAGATTGCCATAACACGAAATATATGGCAAAATGCAGGTAAAACTATGGAATGGGAGACATACAATTCTCCCCCAAGGAATTCAGTTACAATTTAATAAACACATTATTTTTTTAATGAGCACCATCAGCATGGAAGCATGTCCTCTAGAATGGTGTCTGAAGCATGAAGGGGCATACTAATGTTTAGCATATCTGGCATGTAAGTAACTTGCAATGACAGCTACAGAAGTGCTATGGGAGCGCCTGTTTTCACTTTCAGGTGACATAAATAAGAAGCAGGCATCATTATGTCCTCTAAATGTAAACAAACTTGTTTATCTTAACGATTGAACAAAAAGTAGGACTCAGTGGACTTGTAAGCTCTAAAGGTTTACATTTTGTTTTTGAGTGCAGTTAATCTCCAAAAAAAAAATCAACATTTGTAAATTGCACTTTCAGGATAAAGAGCTTGCATTACAGAACTTGTATGAGGTGAATTAAAAAATACTATTTCTTCTGTCGTTTTTACAATGCAAATATTTGTAATAAAAATAGTGATATAAGGTGGGCACTGTACACTTTGTATTCTAGTGTTTAACAGTGCGAATCAAACTACGATTAATCCAGATAAATTTTTTTAATCAAGTTAATTTGGTTTGAGTTAATTGCTTGAGTTAATTGATTAATTCACAGCTATAATTCCAGCTGATTCTTTCAAATGTCCTTTACCACTGTAGGCTGGAATCTTACTTCACATTTATAGAAGCAGTTGTTCTTCTTCAAGTAGCCATGCATTCCACTCACTAGATCTGGAGAAATTTGTCTAGCTGTACCCGTAAAGGGGTGATGCTCATGGCCATAGCCCCTCTCCATGCTACATGAGGCAGCACTGCCTGGACACCCCTTCGTTACTTCTTACTACCTCTGGAATCAGAGCTCAGTGTAGTCTTAACCTCTCAACTTGTTTAGTATCCAGAGGACAGGTCTACCATTATCTGGTCTAGCATTAAAACACTGCAGAAGTGCAACTGCACTGGTGCAGCTGTGTTGCTGTACCACTTCAATGAAGACACTACAATGCCATGGGAGAGTGTTTCCTGTCAGCGTAGTTAATTCATCTCTGCAAGAAGTGGTAGATATGTCATTGGGAGCAGGCTTCCTAATGACTGGTTAGGTTGGTATAACTGCATCGCTCAGGGATGTGGATTTTTCGCAGCTCTGAGCAACGTAATTATACCAATGTAAGTTTATAGTGTAAACCTGGCCCTAGTGTTAGATGAGTATTCATCATATTAGTTTGTTTTCCTTGGTAATTCCCTCACCGCGTTTGAACATTATCCTTCGTATCGGATAGCGATCTCCAACAATGATTCCCACCACTGTCTTGACAAGGTCCTTGTTAAAGAGCCTTGTGCAATCTGCAGATTGTTCAAAAAATGGACTCAAGTGGCTTGGGACCTTCACCTGAAACAGCACAAGCTTGAATAGGCCATGTGGAGGGCCTCCGTACTGAAGCAGGCGTCCGATCGAAGATCACCCTCTGCTTCTGAGAGTGCTGCTGCTTCATGTTCCAGAAAAGGCGCTTCTCTGAAGAAATGGAAAAAGTTGCATAAGACCAGTTGAGAGCACTCCAGATTTCAACGTGACTCTTCCATCTCCCCCATCGAAAGTATGTACTGGCACTGAGTTGGTGCAGCATGCAGGATGACATGAGTATCTGTTATCCTTTTCCAGTACCAAGTAGGCAGGTTAGAAACCCTTTATCATTAACTCAGCGTCTGGCCCCTGAGCATCCATTGAGTCCAGTACCAATGAGGGAGATGCTGGTACCAACTGTTTTCATGTTGGCAGAGTACCAGGCAGCTACAGACCACCTTTGCTTTTTGGTCTAGACCTCTTCTTTATTCCAGAACTTTGTCAGGGATCCATCATCTATAGCCCTATTAACTGAGCAAGCTGCTGAACCCTCTGATCTGTTGGCACAGCATCCTAAAGTTCCCTTTCCACAGGTTGTGGAAATAGGGCCAGTACTAAGATCAGTACAGGGGACCTCGGTATTGGGAATCTCCTCAGCAGCACTACAGTTGGCACTGCAAATGCTTCCATGGCAGCTTTCACCACCCTTGACGTTGGTACCCTCAAATGCTCTGGTACTACTGCTGATTTCACATTTGACACCACTTCCATCATCGACATGGTCAGTACTGATGGTACTACTTCCATCTGCAGTAGTGCTGCCTGCTTTTTTCTGAGTCAGACTGGTTACTCGCTCCCTCTGATCTCGGTCCACTCTTCCCCAGAATCCCAAAGTTCATTGGCACCTGAGTCGGGGTCGTCATCATCATCCCACTGTCCATCACCTGACCAGCCTTGTGGGTGGTTGATGGACTGTTATGGGTAGCAGGATTGGCGCTCCTCTCGTGGTCAGGATTGAGGCCCCTGGCCCAATGCCTACTGGCCATCAATGCTTTATCTATGCCAGTCACCTCCATAGAATCCCTGAGATGCTCCTCAGTCCAAGAGATCCTGCTCTTCCTCTCACTTGAAGGTGAGATCACTGGCCAGGTCTGCAGTGGTGACCATCGATCTGCCACGTGCCCAGGCACTGGCAGACCCTCTTATGAAGCCTCCAGTGTCGTCAGCCCTGGAACAGGATCCTGCTTTGTCTCAGTTAGGGGCCTCTGCTTCATCTTTGGATGACTCTGCTGCTCTTTGGTACTGAAGGATTTTAAGGTGTGCCAAGACCTTTTTCAGTTTCTAGCTGCTTCCTTCAGTATCCAAGTGGAGTTCTTCCAAGAGATCTCTCACAAATTAGAAGATGTCTTGCAGCCATCTGACCTGGGATAGACGCTCTGCTTATCAATTATGCACTCCTTAAACTGGCTAAGGCCCTGTGGATCACACTGGCTTCAGTGCTGCCTGCAGCTAAGTGCATGAAGAAGAGCTATTTGTTCCCATGCCAGGATTTGAGGGGTTTACTCCAATCTAGCCCCAAATTTCCTAGTTCTAACTTGTGGTGAATGATAGACCTCAGCAGGGCAGGTTTAGGTCCACCCCCAAAGATAGGTATTCTAAATGAGTGAGCCTCCTGGACAGGACATCTCCTCTTCATTACAGATGCAAATTGCAAACTAGCAAGCCTTGCTATCCATGTACAATTTTGTTGACTGGACTGCTATATCAAAATCTGCAGACTAGCTCCCCAAATCTTGTGAGAGGAATTTTGGGTATTTGTCACTGAAGGCTGCTTGGTGACTAAGCCATCCTTGCAATCTATGCTGAATGTTGTAACCACCTACGCAAGTGTAGTGGCCCCCAAAGTTGTCATGAGGAGAACTTCCTGACTGGAGCAATGCCTGAATTCTGCAATGTCCTGCAAGCCATTAAGAATTTTCCCTTGGGCAGCCAAATGCCGTTTTTAGACAAAACTTATGAGACGCTGGAGGGCTACCCTGCAGTCTTTAGGAGTGTATACACCAGTTCTGGGGAGGCATCACTATGGCATTCTGCAGCAATAGCAGACTTCTTTGTCTAGACCACTGTTCCACTCGTCACTCCTCTCTCCTCATCTTCCCGCTTTGGGGACAGGTTGGCCTGCTTTCACAATGCTTGGGGCACCTGACAGCTAGGTGCTAAGCACCATCAGACTGGGTTATGCCATATAGTTCCTCTCCACACCCTCCTTCCATGTCTGTCTTCAAGGACTCCCCTCATGAGATACTGCTCCCCGAGCAGGTCTGCGCTCTGATGGCTTTGGGAGTTGGAGAGGAGGTTCCACCAGAACACCAGGATCACAGCTTCTATTCCTGGTATTTCCTAATACCCAAATCCAAGGAAGGAGTAAGACCCATCTACCTTTGCAACCTCAACAAATATATCAAGTACTTGAGGTCCAAATGGTCACTCTATGGACTATTCTCCCTATGTGTCTCAGAACAACTGGCTTGTTGCTCTGAACCTTCAGGACACCTACCTTTTCATGCAGTGATTTAGAAAGCTCCTTCAATTCATCGTGGCAAAATGCCTCTTTCAGTACAGAGTTTCCATTCAGCTCTCCTTTGTTTCCCTGTTTTTTACCAAATGCATGGTTATTGTTATAGCAGATATTAGGAGGAAGGAAATTTACATCTTCCCATCTCTGGAAGATTGTTGACTGAGGGGTGAATCCAGAGATGAAGTTCTTGCTCATATTAGTGCCACATTGTGCTTGATTGACCATCTGAGGCTCATCCTAAACAATGTCAGCTTTGACTCCCACTCAAAAAATCAAGTTTATTAGGGTTATGCTAGATTCCTTTATCAAAAGCATTTCTGTCAACAGACCATTTTCAGATAATTCACCCTCTTTGCCTTGGTCTCTTGTTTCAGCCTTCAATGACAATTTGGATAGGTCTGAGGCTCTTGCATGCAGGTGGTCTGGTTTCCAAGGCTGTGCCTTTGCCCCTTTCAAATGTAGCTCAGGATGATCTACCATCCTACTTTTCATCCTCTAGACAGGTTGGTTTGTGATCCTTTGGTAGTTCTGGGCTCCTTGCAATGGTGAATTCATCCGGAGCATGTTTGCCAAGGCATTCCTTTTGTTTGGCCTTCACCAACCACGTTGGTTGTTACTGATGCCTAACTGATGGTCTGGCTGGCAGACTGTGGTCACTGAAGGTACAGGGACTGTAGTCAGAGCAGGCGGCCTCATTCCATATCAACGTGCTGAAGCTTTGGGCCATCAATAATACATATAATGCTTTTGAGGACAATGTCAGTGACTCGGTGACCCACATATTTACCGATATTACCACCATGATGTGCTATGTGAACAAACAAGGTGGAGGACACACTCCAGGTTGCTCTGCCTAGACATGATTAGGCTGTGGAAGTTCTCCATTGTGGAGAACGTTACTCCAGTAGTGGTTGGCTTACCTGGGGGTTCAGAATCATCTCTTAGACCATCTCAGCAGATATTATTCTCTGAGTCATGAGTGGTCCATGAAAACAAGTGTCCTCTGGGTCGTCTTCATAGTTTGGAGCATCCTAACAATCGACCTGTTCGCTGCAAGGGACAATAGAAAATGTCATCTGTTCTGTTTTCAAGGGGGGCCTCAGTCGAAGCCGGAAATCAGCTGTCTTGTACATCTTTCTCTCGGTGCCAATCATAACTCAATTAATCCTTAAGATCAAGCTGGATCAGGCCAAGCTTATTCTCATTACCCCAGTGTGGCTGAAACAGTGCTGACTCTCTGACCTTCTTGCACTGTGTATTCAGCCTCCCATCCTGTTTCTTCCCTGTCCCAACCTACTCACTCAGAACCACGAATTCTATTTTCTATGATAAAAATCCAAAATTCTCTGATTTAAAAATAAATGAAAATCTGTGGGTTTTTTCTGCAATTAAAATGGAACAGTGAACTTCAGTTTTCATAGCTACAATATATATAGATATCAGTTGAACACAGTGTTTTATTCACATGTAGTAGAATCCCGTTTATTCAGGTCTACATTATCTGGTTCTCTCTGTTAACCAAATCTTGGAGTCATTGTGGATAGTTCTCTGAAAACATCCACTCAATGTGCGGCGGCAGTCAAAAAAGCTAACAGTGTTGGAAATCATTAGGGAAGGGATAGCTAATAAGACAGAAAATATCATATTGCTGCTGTATAAGTCCATTGTACATCCACATCTTGAATACTGCATGCAGATGTGGCTGGCCCATCTCCCGCACCCCCAAAAAAAATGGAAATTGGAAAAGGTTCAGAAAAGGGCAACAAAAATCATTAAGGGTGTGGAATGGCTTCTATATGAGGGGAGATTAATAAGACTGGGACTTTTCAGCTTGGAAAAGAGACAAATAAGAGGGGATCTGATTGAGGTCTATAAAATCATAACTGGTGTGGAGATGTAAATAAGGAAGTGTTATTTACTCCTCATAACACAAGAACTATGGGTCACCAAATGAAATTAAAAGGCAGCAGGTTTAAAATAAAAAAAAGGAAGTATTTCTTCAAACAACACACAGTCAACCTGTATAACTCCTTGCCAGAAGATGTTGTGAAGGCCAAAACTAACAGGGTTCGAAAAAGAACTAGATAAATTCATGGAGGATAGGTCCATTAATGGCTATTAACCAGTATGGGCAGGGATGGTGTCCCTAGTTTCTGTCATAGCCCAGAAGCTGGGAATGAACGACAGGGAATGGATCACTTGAGGATTACCTGTTCTGTTCATTCTTTCTGAGGCATCTGACATTGGCCACTGTTGGAAGACAGAATACTGGGCTAGATGGACCTTTGGCGTGACCTAGTATGGCTGTTCTTATGTTCTTAAAAGGGGTTCTTCATCTGCATCCCCTGGTTTCAGGGGAAATTTCATCAAAATTAACAGGGTACCCTGGAATATTTTGATTTTAATGAATCAGCAAATGCTGACAAAAATTTAGATGAATTTTCTTTTAAAATATTGTATTATGAATGAAGATTTATTGATTCTCAGTCATATTTCTATGTTAATTCTATGTACATGACTCAAGCCTCAATTTCTCTTTCACATTTAGAATACTTATGTGGAAGAGGTAGACTGGACTATTTTTAAACAGTAGTGTGTAATAATTATTTATAGCCTACAAAAGCAACAATGAAATTGGAACAGATTCACTTTAGTCCTTAATAATACTTGTACTGTTTGTGTTATTTCCAGTGAAACTGGAAAATTAAAATAAGAGTGGTTTCATTATAGTTGAATTTAGTAATTGGCATTTTAAATAAAAGGGTGAAGTATGTAAACTGAATTAATGCCAGTATATATTTTAATTGCAGGACACCCCTAAATCAGGTACTAGTTGCAGTTCACGATGTTCTAGTTCCAGACAGGATTCTGAGAGCACAAGGCCTGAATCTGAAACAGAAGATGTGCTGTGGGAAGATCTGTTGCACTGTGCAGAGTGCCGGTCTTCCTGTACCAGTGAGACAGATGTAGAAAACCCTCAAGTTAATCCTTGTGTGAAAAAAGAATATAGAGATGACCCATTTCATCAGGTTGGTGTCCTGAAATTATTTTTAATATTTAATGGAATATTTGCTACCTGTAGTCCTAACAACTTTTTGAAGTGTTCAGGAGTTAGAACTGAGAAGAGAAACTTACATTAAATGAAAATAACAGAAATTAAATGCTGAATTAGTAACAAAGTTCTGATTTAAATCCTTTTAAAACAAGGAATATTTTATCATGGGAGTTGTCCAGCTAGGGAGCCTAGCCGATAGAGGGAATATGGGAGTCATGAAGCATCAAAACTACAACTTTAATAAGGCACCACTTCTTGTAACTTGCTCTTAACTCAGCATAACTTTAACATTTTATTTTTAGATTAATTCTTTTGTTTCAAGGGCAGTATCTATTAATAAGTGTAAGAGAGTCATACAATTCATGAATCGTATTATGATGCTCAGAGCTATTATACTTCATTACTGCAGTGCAGGCTTAGGAAACTAATCTTTGAATTAGACACAGATCAAACAGGACTTTTTAGAGACATTCTTAGTTTACATATGGGGCTGTAAACTAAAATTTTATGCATTCATATGCATATTTAGAAAATGGGCATTAAAAGTGTTTAAAATTCATTGGTTTCTTTAAAATATATTTTCTGTTTTGTAATTATTTTTATTGTAATTTTGATATGATTTGTGTATACTTCCTAAATAGTTATCAGCAGCTGTGTTGTTAGAGCTTAAAAAAAACCCTGAAAAAATAACTTTCCAATATAAACCGAATAGTTTAATTTGCATGTTAATAAAAATGGAGATTGCAATTTAGCTTTTAGTTTTACTATTTACTATCTTTTTTGTTCTATGTGTAGTTACACTTCACTTAAATTTCGTATCAAGAATAAAATAAGTAAACTTGCAATAGAATGGTATTATACCAGATGTGCTATTTTTATTTTTCTGCAGATGTTTGTTTTTGCACAGAAAATGTTCATTTGTGCATAAAAAAAAAATAATGCTCCATGTTTTTACTCCACGAAAGGAAAATTCTTGATATCATTTTTAAATTCCACTACACTCTGTCCCTGCAACTAACCAGATTTAAAGGTCATTTTAGTCATGAAGTTCACTTTCTGTTCAGTAATTCTGAAGATTTGACCAGTGAGTGAATAGCATTTAGCAATAGGAAGAATCCAAATGAATAGTAGGAAAGCCATTCTGTGAAAAAGTTCTAGCTTTAAACAGTTAAAAAAAGTAGCTGTAATTTTATTATAAGGCGAACTAGTAAGCTATACTCTTTCAATATTCTTTTTAAATTTCTTCAGTTAAAGGGAGTATTACACTACCGTTCAAGTGTTTGCATAGGCCAGTGTTTCTTAGATGCAACCACTATGGCCGCATGCAGCCACCAGGAGCTTTTTGTGCAGCCACAGCCTCCTGGGCAGTCATTGGGGAGTCAAAGCAGTGTTAACAAACATACATTTTTCATAGAAATAGCAAGTCTTAAGCGGGGAGGGAGGCAAAAGAAACAACAAAAAGACAAGATGATGCAAAGTAAATAATTTTGTTTCTATTGTGTTTTGGTCCACTAAAGAATAGACACAACTGTGTGTTATTTTTACAACTGAGTCTGCAATAAAAACCTACATAAATTATTTGGACATGTATAGGTGTATATTTATTTGTTTTTTCTAAAGATCATAAAGTATTTTAGGAAAAATTGTCAGAGTGGCCACTAGCAAGAGTTGGTGGCCCACTCTGAGGCCACCAAAAAATTTCTAGAGGACCCCTGGCATAGGCTCTTCATATTCATATTTGGGATCATTCCTCAGCTTCGAGTTGGTCTTGTTGTTACCAGTCTTTGCTACCCTAGCTGTTTCTTGGTTTAGGCCAGGGGTCTCAAACATGTGGCCCCTGGAGTTATTTCCTGCGGCTCACCGCCGACAGCTGCCACTCCTCCACCTACCTACCAGCTCCTCCCACCGCAGAACAGCTGTTTGGTGGCACTTAGGACTTTCCAGGAGGGAGTAGGGAGGAGCAGGGACGTGGTGCACTCAGGGGAGGAGGCAGAGAAGAGGCAGGGCCAGGACGAGGATTTGGGGAAGGAGCTGGAATAGGAGTAGAGAGGGGGCAGAGTTGGGGCTGGAACTTTGAGGAGTTGGAATGGGAGCAAAGAATGGATGAGAAGAGGCCGGTCAGGAGTGAGGCCTCATGGACTAGACAAGTAGTCTTGAGGTAGGAAGTTCAGCATGTGTAATTCTTTGCTATGAATAGTTTGTGAAAAATGTTTGTTAAAAGTGACAATGTATTTTGTATGAATAGTTACTTTAAAAGGTTCCTGCCATTACAGCTGTGTTGATAGACTGTAAGCGTAGATCATCAGTGTTACTGACCACGTAAGGAATAGTTACAAGTGTTTCTGTTTTATTAAAACCCCTCTTCATATTACGGTTTTTAAAAAAGTTAATGCATTGACTTTTAATAGCATATTATATTATTTTTCATTTTTTTTATTTTTGACTATACTTTTGTATTGTTATATACAAAGGTTTCAGTGATACGGCCCTTGGGCCAATGTAGGTCCTCAGAGGGCCCTCATGGTGATTTGAGTTTGAGATCCTTGGTTTAGGCTGTGTCTACATTTATGATGATGTGTAACGTACCCTTAGCACAGGTGCGTGTATATAGCACGGAAGACAATGAGGCACTACTTAGGTGTGTAAAGACACCCTAGAACTTCGGAATATGTATCCTACACAGCCCTCTACATATCCAAACAGTGCTTCCCGTGTCTACACTGATATTTTTAGCAGTCTTGCGTCCTGCTGCTAGGGCCTTTCCATTGTCTATCGTCCTGCTGCTGGAGCTTTTCCCCACTGTAGGGAGCTGCCACAGTGGACAGCAACAGGGAAAGTCTCTGGCAACTTTCCTTTGCCTCCTCCCTGCCACAGCTTTTCGTTACTGCATGTGGCTACATGTTGCAGTGTGGACACAGCCTGCTTTTTTACTACAGCATGAACCTACACACACGCTGCATACCACTGCCAATATAGATAGGGCCTTAGAGTACACCAATGTCAATGTCTTTGAGGGCGTTGTTCTGAAAGAACCAGGTTCTCCAAGATCACCAGCACTTCCAGACATTTTATTATTCTGTAGCCTTCTCAAGTTGTATTTTGGGGCAAGGCATTTTCAGAGACAAAGCATAGGTGTGCCAGCAGAAGCCCCAAATATAGACTGTTTTGCAAGTATAGCTGCATTCCCAGTAGGAGCGTTTGTCAGTATTCCTACACCAGTAAAGCGCTCCAAGTGTAGATATAGCATAGACATAGCTCCTAGACATCTAATAAAGCTCCAAATATTTTAATGATACATCTTAACCTTCAAACATACAAAACCAAAAAATAAATCATAATGAGTGATTTCAACTATCTTCAGATTGCCTGAGTCCCAAATTGTCCCAAATTGATGTATCAATTGAAGATTTTTTTAGAATAAATAGACAAATTACGTCCCAAGGACCAGATGGTATCCACCCAATAGTTCTGAAGTAACTCAAATATGAAATTGCAGAACTATTGACTGCAGTCTGTAACCTACCACTGAAATCAGCCTCTGCACCGGGTGACTGGAAGGTAGCTAATGTAACACTGATTTGATTTATTATTTTTTTTTTTATTATTTTTTTAAAGGCTCCAGCAGAGATCTTGGGTGAACTGAACTTCTGTACTGGGCAATCTTACTAAAAACTATAGTACAGAATAGGGGTATCAGACACACACATAAACACAGTATGCTGGGTAAGAGTATACATGGCTTTTGTAAAGGGAAATCATGCCTCACCAATATACAGTCAAAGCTGTGTTACCTGGCACTTTACTAATTGGAAAGCTCTATAAACAGGTATTTTGGGAGGTGGCACAGGGCATGGGGTCTAGGAGGGAGTTTGGGTGTGGGAGGGGTTTGGGGGTAAGGGATTGGGGTGCAGGAGAGGTTTTGGAGTACTGGATCTGGGTGACACTCACCTCAGGCAGCTCCCTGCAAACAGTAACACGTCCCTGCTTCTCCTAGGTGGAGGCACAGCCAGGTGGTTCTGTGGGCTGCCTCTTTTTGCAGGCGCCACCCTCTGCAGCTCCCACTGGTTGCAGTCAATGCTCTTAAGCAGAGGAATGGTAATGGGGGTTCCATGTGCTGCCCCGGCCCTGAGCACTGGTTCCACAGCTCCCATTGGCTGGAAAATGTGACCAATGGGAGCTGTGGGAGCCGGTGCCCACCTAGGAGCAGCAGGGACATGTCACTGCTTATGGGGAGCCACCCAAGGTGAACACTGGCCGAGTCCAGCATCCCAAAAACCTCCTGTGCCCCGACCCTCTGCCCTGAGACCCCTCCCACACCCAAACTCCATCCCTTTTAGTTAACCACAATTTTTGACTTACCAGCACTCCCCATTTCCCCGAACATGCTGGGTAACAAAGCTTCTACTGTAATAAAATTATTTGAGGGAGTCAACAAGCATGCGGGTAGGAGTGATCCAGTAGATACAATATACTTGGATTTTCAGAAAGCTGTTGACAATGTCCCTCACCAAAAGCTCTTAAGCAAAGTAAGCAAGTGTGGACTAAGAGGGAAGGTCCTTTCATGAATCAGTAACTGCTTGAAAGATAGGAAACTGTCAGTTTGCACAATGGAAAGAGATGAACAGATTCTTCTTCGAGTTCTTGCTCATGTTGATTGCATTCTAGATGTGTGCATGCTCTCGTGCACAGTTGTCAGAATTTTTGCCTTAGCAGTATCCATTGGGCCAGCTGTCAGGCCATCTGGAATGCTATGCTCATGCACCAGTATATGAGATGTCACTGGCATTAGCCCCACTCAGTTCCTTCTTACCGCATGGGTCGGAGCTCCTTCCCTTTGCTGCCAAGTGGATGGTGGTTTTTCTAGTACCTGTGGTCTCTTCTCTTTGTATATAGCTATTAGTTAGTAATAATTAGGTGTTAAGTTGTAAGAGTTAGTAAGTTAAGAGTCCTTGCAGGAACTTTACCCTGGGGCGGTGCATGCCCCAGTCTCCGGGTTTCAAGCCCTGATCAGACTGTAATAGGCCTATGCCTGTTAGCGACCCCCATGGCAGCTCCATAAAGTGCTTGGGAGAGTCGCACATAAAGGACAAGTGTTGAATTTCGGTGAGGAGTGTACGACTGACACAGCTCCGCCTGGCACCGCTCCCCTTTGCTGGTGCCCAAGAAGCTCCTGAAAAAGTGAGACTCCCTGGCACCAAACAAGAAAAATGGGTGCTAGGCAAAGGACCCAGTTCAGGCTGCCTGCCCATTCCAGAGCCTCGGGGTGCCTCTCCATCTGGACTCTCCAACCCCTCTTTCCCTCCCACCTAGGGATCTGACTCTTGGGAGCATTAGGGGACCGAGGTACCTGGTAGTGCCTTTAATGTCTGAGGCCCTCCTGATGGCTATGGACCAGAGAGCCCTTTTAGCACCACCTGCGCTGTGTACGGTGTTGGATGTGCTTAAGGCTCCCCATGGTAAGGGCAAATCAGCCATGGGACCGCCTCAGAGGACAGTTGAATGCTGCCAATCCCCAGAGCAGAGGCAGCACTCCCCAACCCCATAACCAAGATCTCCGGTCCAGGTTGCTGGCATCGCCATCCTGGTCTCCACCAGCGCAGAGCAGCTCACCCGCAGTGAGGCACCGATCGTCCTCCCACCAGCTCATGCCCCAGAGCAAGTCTCCATCTGTGCATCGTTCTCCACTGGTATGGGACCACTCACCTTCAAAGCACTGATATCTATGTCCCCAACACCGGTCCTCTGCGAGATGCCAGTCGCCTTATTCAAGGCACTGCTTTGCCGTGCTTAGTGTCAGCTGCCAAACCCAGGCGTCTACAGTCCTCCCTTGGTCACCAGAAGGGGACTCATCTGGGTCGGAGTGGGATTTTATCTCCTTGCCATGGCAGCAGTGACTCTTGTGGTGCCAAGACCATCTCGGCTCCTACAGTGCTAGCATGGCAGCAGGGGCCAGTGACCAGCCCAATGGCCTTATTGAAACGTGGGGCATGCCAGCTATGCTGATAGCTTTCTCACAGCAGTCCTTCCTTGGGGCTTCGGAGAAGCAACTCCCTCCACCGAGTACAGCGTGGACTCTGATGCTGGGGTAGAGGATTAGGTGTGCACTTCAAGGGAACGCTCCCCTATGGGGGACAGTGCCCCTGACCCTTCCACAGTTGTGCAATCATCATCCCTGTCACCAGATAAGGCAGTAGCAGGCCCCCACATGCTAGTTTGCCCCATGACTTTAGAGAGCACCAAGCCCTGCTTAGAAGGGTGGCTTTGAACTTGGGCTCAGAAGTGGAGGAACTGGCAGAGTAATTGGACAACTTGATTGATGTTCTAATGGTGGCAGCCCCGTTAGCTGATGCGGGATGATGGTGGTTACATGAATATGGTATATGAAGATCGCTAAAGCCCTGTGGCTAATCACATCTTCTATCCTGCCCACTTCCAAGGGGGTAGAAAAGAAATATTTCATCCCTACTAACGGGTTCAAATATTTGTATACCCATCCACCCCCAGGGTCGCTTGTCACATCTGCGGCCAACAAAAAGGACAGGCAAGGTCAAGTGAGTTCCAACCCACAAAACAAAAACTCCTGGAGGGTGGACCTTTTTGGATGAAAAGTTTATTCAACAGCCAGCTTCAGTTTAGAGTGTTCAAACACCACACTTTGTTGGGGAGGTACAGTTGTAACTTGTGGGACTGCCTCAAGAAGTTCAGAGACTCCCTCCCTCAAAACTTGGGCCAGGAATTTGCTACCATCCTGGAGGAGAGTATTGCGGTGGCAAGGGCTCTCTCTCCAGGGCCTGGAACACAGCTGATTCGACGACCAGGGTCATCACCTTGGCCGTAGTGATGAGGCACAGTTCCTCGCTTCAGTCCTCAAGTTGTCCCAGGAAACGCAGTCCTCCATCCATAACCTTCACATCAAAGGAAATGGGCTCTTTTCAGAGCAGATAGATGAGAGGCTGCATGGATTCAATGATTCTTGAGCCACCCTCTGCTTGCTAGGTCTGCCTATGCTGCAAATGGCAAGAAAGCAGTTCCTGCCACCCCTGCCTCCCGAGCAGGGTTTCTGTAGGAGGAGAGAGAGAGGGTTCAGTCATCGTTGCCCCTCCACCTCCCATTCGCCCTCTCAGCCTGGCCTGGTGAAACCCTATGGGGACCAGAAGCACTCCTTTTAAGGATGTGCTCGAGGAATTGCAGGGTGTAGCCCAGATATGTTATACTGAACCCGCAACAGTCTGAGGTTACTCGTGACCATGCTGACCGGAAGGGATGCAGGCGATTGAGGAAGGAGTAGGAAAGTGGATTCTGAAAAGCGACTGGTGCCCTCTGAGGAAAGATTTAAAAAAAAAATACCTGGCCATGTTTAGTCTTAAGAAGAAACTGATGCGGTGGGAGCGGGGGCGGGTGGTGGTCCTGATAATCCTCTAATGTGTTAAGGGCTGTTATAAAGAGGATTGTGAAAAATTGTTCTCCATGTGCACTGAAGATAAAACAAGAAATAAGGGGCTTAATCTGCAGCAAGAGAGAAATAGGTATTAGGAAAAGCTTTTGAAGTACTGGACTAGTTTTCCAAGTGAAGTTGTAGAATTCCCGTCATTGAGGTTTTTTAAGAACAGGTTAGGCAAACATCTGTTAGGGATAGACTAGGTGTACATAGTCCTGCCTAGGGATGGACTAGATACTTCTCAAGGTCCCTGCCAATCTTGCAATTTTTGTGATTCTATGATGATCTGGTACACATGAAAGCTCTTTACAACTATATTCAAGACCCAATCTGATGTAATTTCTTTTGTCAGCAGAAGTACTGACAAAGTACATTAAAGTAAATTTTGTTGGTGACCTATGCAATACTTATTATATACAAATGAATATCCTTGCTTTTTATAGAGTCATTTGCCCTGGCTTCATAGTTCCAATCCAGGGCTAGAAAAAGTAAGCGCTATTGTATGGGAGGGTAATGACTGCAAGAAAGCTGATATGTCAGTGCTTGAAATCAGCGGTATGATAATGAACAGAGTGAGTATTCTTTTCTTTTTACTCCATGCAAACTATAATTAGCACTCAGAGTTTATCATGTTTTGGGCAGATTTTCTCTCTGATAATCTCCAGGAAATATCTTTAGAAGTCTTGCTCCATGAGACCTCATACTGATTTCATTTGGTCACCATTGCTGGTTACGAGAGTTACTGAATCTCAGATCTTAAAACCATGTATTTTAGATTCGAATTACTATATATCCATATAGTAAGCGTAATTGTTAGTCTTCATGTGATTTTTTTTCAGGCACTTGAACATTCTGTGAATGTAGGTCCCCCAACTCTTAAGAACAACCAACTTCACTTTTGGGTTTTATGTGAATATCAAAAATGAGAAATATATTGGAGATTCAGCTATAGATATAAATATCTGAAAACTAGAGTTAAAGTTGGAAAAATATTGCTTACTTTATTAAATAAAACTTTAAGAAAATGGATATGTCTGATTGCACCAAAATGTTCCCAAATAAAATTTTCCTCTTAAGACCGATATGACCCCATTTGTCGGGGTACTCAATTATATTTTTTGTCAAGGTCCAGACTCCAGAAATTTTTTAAAAAATAACTATGATGATAATAAGTAAATAAAAAGATTTTTGGGGGCCATTCAAAAGCATCTGGTGGTCTGGATTTGGCCTTCAGTCTGCCTGTTGATCCCCCCCCTTCATATGCTCTTCCAATACAACCAATATGGACACCAGCAGAGATAGAATAGACTTCAAAACCAAATCCAACTTCAGTTAAAGCGAACCTTCATTCGTTCTTGCAGTATTGAGAGCGTTTTCCTCTGTGGGCAAGCCATTAGAAGGCAATATATTGCATGCTTAGATGAACCACATGTGCCTTATCCATAGAGATAATATAGCCCTCATTTATTTATATAGTGATAACACCAAAAGGCCCAGGCAGGATTGGGGTTTTGTGGTGCTAGGTGCCTTACAAACATTTTGGAAGACATTGACCCTGCAAAAAACTTACAGTCTAAAAAGACAAAGATGCAGGGAAGGAGATCAAAGATACAACATGTAAGCAAAGCATTTAGGTTGATTGATGCACATGTTATTTCACTGTTGCCTTTATTTTTAATACAATTACTCAGCTGCCCCAGCTTATCTGTTTTAATTCCTTATAAAAAATGAGTTATAGGTTAAATTAGTTTACTTATTTTCAGTGTGCATTAACTATTTTCATAGCTATCTCGCCATCCTCAACCTCAGTTTCATTGTCATTTTGTATATTCAAGATCTACTCTTTCCATAACAGTATATTTTGAAGGTGTTTAATAAATATTTTATATCTTGTATGGCTTTTTTTGAACTGCCATTGCTAAACTGAAGTAATAACTAAGTTGTTGACACTAAAAGGCATGAGATTAATTTTGATAATAAATGGATAATTTTATTTATCCTATTTTTAGGTGAACAGCCACATGCCAGGAATAGGATACCAGATTTTTGGAAACGTAATATCTTTAATCCTGGGTTTAACTCCATTTATATTTCGACTTTCCCAAGCTAAGGATTTGGAACAGCTAGCTACACATTCTGCTACTGAACTTTATATTATTGCATTTGGGTCAAATGGAGACATACTGGTTCTTTCTATGGTTATAATAAGTTTTGTAGTCCGTGTCTCCCTTGTATGGATTTTCTTTTTTCTGCTATGTGTAGCAGAGAGAACATACAAACAGGTCAGTATACTATCAAGCCTCTCTGTTACGTTCCTTTATGGAAGAAAAAGAAAATGAAGGATTATGCTTGATGAGTTTTGTTGGGCATAAATAATTTTTAACTGTTTTTTTCTTAGTGGTAAGGTCCAGTCCATAGATCCATTACAGTGGACACTTCAGATTGCTTGTCTTGGGGGCAGAACCAAACCTGTCAGTGACTGGCAGAAGGGGGGACACCTTGCCCTTTGAAGTTCCCTCTAGTTTTATCAGCCTCCTTTACAACCAGTGGCTCAGTAAGATATCCCTGCTACATAGTTTTTTCCAAGGAAAACTTTCACCTTTTATTTCAAATTTCTGATTAACACTTTCACTCAATAATTGTCCAACTAATTCTCAGCCATGTCCCAGAGCTGAATTTCTCAGTCCCCCTTAACCTTAGGAAAGGAGTCGGGCACGATTGGAATAGCCATCTCCAGTGGCAAGCAGCTCCCCCCTCCCTCATTTTCACAACAAGAGTGATGCCAGATGGGCTGTGCTCCAGATGGAAAATCGTTTCTAAATCTTTAGAGCCCATGTCAGCAGCCACATTCCTGAGTGGGCAGTTCACATGTCTTCTCTTCTGCCTCCCCACTGGCAGTGTATGGAGGGCATTGGCTATAGCATGGACACTGCCAACACTGGATAGTCAGGCCCAGCTTCCTCTCCATGCAGCCATCTCAACAACAGGTCTCCCAGGGGATCTCTACTGATATCCCAGGCTGAGGCCATCCAGGGAAATGTTGAACCATCTGTTTTTTTTTTTATAGATTCCATACAGTGGATAGGATTAGAGCCTCTGGGGAGTCCATTCTTGAATCCCCCAGTACCTTACTTGAGAGATCCAGAAGGGATCTGTACTGGGGAGATAAGACAATGAGCCCTGCCTCCTTGAGGGCAGAGAGCTTGCTAGTCACTTGGAAATCTTTTTGGAAGAGTGTCTTAGCTTAATTGTGCTCCTCTCTCTGAAGCGAGATCACAGGGACAAATTCTCAAAGAGGGTGTAAATAATTGAAATCAGCTCTGATTCCCCTGTTCACCCTCATAGAGCATGGGTTGGCAGATAAAGGTAGAAAAGACCAAACCAAAGACTTGGCGGGGCGGGGAGTGGGGGAGAGATTTTCCTTAAGGAAGGAAGGCCAGTTGTCCATATCAGGTTAAGGGATTAAATAATACAATTATATATTTTAAAAAGAGAGATAATCTTTCAGGCAGAATACTGAGTACTGTTAACCTATAATTAGGAGGTCTGTGGCTGCTGTACACAAGCTATAACTACTTATTCCTCTCCATCTTCCCTAGAAAGATACAGGGTTGGAGATTTCCTACCACATGTAAGAAACTAGTCACCTACTCCTTACCAGGCTGTTTTGCTTAGCTATCACTCTTGGTTGACATGCTTAAAAGAGCAGATTCTTCTTTGAGTATTTGTTCATGTGGATCCTAGTACAATATGTGCCCTATACACAGGAATGGAAATCTTTTAACTAGCAGTGTCTGTTAGAGCTGCAAATGGACTCTGCATGCCTTTCTGCCCGCCGCCCCCACCAAACACCCCCAAAGGCATAAAGGGTGGAGCTGCCCCCGAACCATCACTCAGTTTTTTCTTACATCTTGTGACAGTGAGACAGATTAACTTCAGTGTTTTAGCTACTGTAGTCTCTATGTACTGTATATGCTATATAGCTAGTTTAGTTACTATACTTAGTTTTTCTTTATTTTTCATATATATATTGTAGTTTGCCCATTGATAAAAATAAATATATGTCTGTGTATATATATCTTTGTGTTTGTGTATATGTGAGAGAGACAGTTAGGTTGTTTTTATTTAGCTGCCCCAGTACCAGGTCTATCAGTCCTATGGCTGACTCAAAATTTTCAGGTTTTGAAACCTGTCTGTTGTGCATCATTCCAATAAATGATGGACACAAGTGCCTTTTTTCCCCCTGGGAAAGGGCCTTAAGCCCAGAAAGTTTTTGTGATTTTATGAGACTTTTTCAGAATGCATTCCAAAAGCCAGAGAGCTGTATTTAAAATTCTTCCTGATGGGAAAAAATCAATGAGGTGCATTGTACTCTGTACAAGGGAAGAAGCCCCTGCTGCTTTGAAATCTCACTAAGCATATGGTCTGGGTTTTATTTGTTTTGTGTGTGTATGGTCAAAACTATTCGGTAAATGTGACATGAATTAGTGAATACTTTTGGTTGACTTAAAACTGCATTTTTCTGCAAATAAACTTTTGCCGAGCTCCACTTGTAATGGATCTATGTAAAATGCATATTTTCAGGCAAGCACAGTTAAATTTTCCTATTCTGTAGCATTAATGGATTCATATAATTTATTGATATATTCTTTTTAGTATAGCACTACCTGTATTTCTGCTCTTTAAAGTAGCATCTTTAATATATGAAACTAAATTTCACAGCATTTTTAATGAATTTATAATGACTTAACTGTAGAGCTTTTTTTGTCTCTCGTAGAGGCTTCTTTTTGCCAAACTCTTTGGTCATTTAACATCTGCTAGAAGGGCAAGAAAATCAGAGATTCCTCACTTCCGGCTGAAGAAAGTGCAAAATATAAAAATGTGGCTCTCTCTCCGGTCCTATTTGAAGGTAAAATGACCATATTTTTTCCTGTCACTCTTACACTGTTAATACAAATCTGTGTCCCATTTTTGGAAAGCTGATGATATTGTTACACTGAGGTCTGCTCACCTCTGAATTGCTAATTCCTTTCAATATCCTCACTTTTCTCCTAGTCAAAGACATTTGGGCTGTACCTGTTGCAATAAACAAAGCTAGCTCAGACTTTTCCAACAGGCTCCTGGTCCTGACCAAGCCCTTTATGTTCTTCTTTGACTCCAGTGGTGGTGGTTTAGCCTCCTGCCTTATCATAGCCTCCCTATGACAGAAGAAATCATATTCCGGGGGAAATCTGCGCCACTGCACAAGACAGAATTTTGCAGAAATTAATGTTTGGCGGGCAGAATTTCCTTTCCCCCACAGAAATGGGCTGCAATTCTGCTAGCTGCCACTAGGGGCCATTGGACTCAGTAGAGCCCCAGCTTGCACATAGAAGACTCTGCTGGGGGAGGGAGAGGGAACTAAAGGATTCCTGACAGCTGTGGTTCCCAGCATGCCCTGAGAGAAGGGAGAGGGTGACGCACAGGAAACACTGTACAAGCCTGGGACCAAACATTAGGCTGTTTCTCCTGTGGATCCCTGGGCTCTGGAGCGAGAGTGGGATGATTGTGTGGGCGAGAGGGGGCTCTGTGGGAAGACCAGGTGTAGGTATCTGGGCTTGGGGAGGCCCTCCAGTTGGGCTCTGGGGAAGAGAGAGTTTGAGTGTATTGGCTGGAGGAGCCCCAGTTGCTGAGCTCTGGAGAGGTGGGGGGTTGTGGGTGTCTGGCCCTCTTCTGGACTCTGGGGGAAGGGAGGGAAGGGACAGAGAAACCGGAACTGAGTTGTCATAGGGGTTTCTTTTAACTCTCAACTCCAGGGGGAATTTTTGGGTGTGTCTGTTTCGTTACAGACATACTTGCTGACAGGTATTTTAAAATAAATTACCAAAATAATTGAAACTGGCGCCATTACGTAGTGTTATTTTGACAAATAAAATTTGCTGAATTTTAAAATATTGAGTACAGAATTTTTAATTTTTTGGCACAGAATGCCCCCACTAGTAAAATCAGACGGAGTAATCAGAAGATAAGGATGAGCTCCATCTACAAGGAGACTCTCAAACATCGTAAAAAGACAGCACAGACAGCTGTGATTACTTCCAATTTGCAAAACCTTCTTCTTCGTCCAAGGAATGGCTTGTTAGGGTTTCTGCTTCCCATCGTATGAATAAAGGTTCTTTAAGAAACCCCTCCATAAGGGCGGATCAATTCTCTTCTTCACTTCTTAGGACTCCACAAAGTGAATTATCCTTTCTGATCAATGGTTCTTCAGGGTAAAGCCCAAAACCTCACCCCCCATTCCTCACTCGAGTCCAAAGTCCAGTCCACTTCCAAAAGAAAAATTCATGGTATCATCCCAGCTTTTTAAATTAAGTAAATGAGCTGCTTAGCAAATAATCCTTTCAGTTTTCTTTCCAAATGCAAGTTCTGGATTCAGGAGTGTTCTCTAACAACTTATTCACAGCGTGTTTATAAAGGCATTGATTCTGCTAATAGTTCAGCTAAGGATTCTATAGGCTCATTTAAACTGGCTCTTAGATGACATATTTACCAGAACACTATTTTCGAGGATCTTGCAGGAAGTGTCCCAAGATGACTCCTTCTATACCCACCAAATATGCAGGTTCATCATACACTTGAAAGAGTGTCCCTGATCCTCTTTCAAGAATAATCCACCTAATAGTTGAAGTGAACATAGGAGAACTAGTTTTCCTATCTAATCTTATCCAGTGTGGGTACTTATATGGTATCCATTGCTACTGCAGCTGAGTGTTTTGCAATCTTTAATGTACTTACGCCTAGAAAACTTCTCAGATACGGAAGAACTATTATCCCCATTTATAGGTGGGAAGCTGAGACACAGAGACTGTGACTTGACCAGAGACACACAGAGTCTGTGGCACAGCACAGAATCAAATCCAATACTTCAGAGTCCCAGACTAGTGCCCTGATCACTGGAACTTCTTTCCTCTGTAGACAACGGAGAGCATCTTCTTTCGTATGACTAGTGGAAAGCAGCAAGTACAATTTCACCTGAAGTTGATTGAGCCAGGTGGCTACATCAGGAGTAGCAGAATTTATTGCAATGATGCCTCCTTCTTATTTATAAGATTTGATAAGATGCAGATACCCTGGAAATCACTATCGTAGAATCGGGTGTCTTCCATCTGTCTTTATCTGCAGCTTCAGTGTCCAGCACAGATTCTCCAAGGGTTGGCCAGCTCTAGAGCCTTATGAAACAGACTAAACTGCCTTCAGCCTTTGCAGGAAGTAAGAGGTAGTCTGAGTGTCTGGGGAAGAGATTAGTCCTCGCCTTCTCCCACAAAATGTCAAGTAATAAATTTTCTCTTTGGCCTTTTTAATGAAATCAGATTCCTTTTCTTAGATTAAATATAAAAAAGCTACAATTCTAGACTTCTCAACTTAGTTATATCTTTGAATGCTAACTTTATCCAGAGTATACCATTGTTAAAAATGCATTTTTTTTTCTGGGAGGCCAGGAGGTCTTCTGCTTTCCTTTGTGATCCTGAAATGGTCTGTTCCCGTTTGCTTCCACCAAGCTTCCATTTGAGAAAGGTCAGGGCATGACTTCATTGTGAACCCTTTCAACACCACTTTCTTAAAGGGAATTGTCAACTTAAAAATGTTGCAAACAAGTTTTTTTTTACCCGTATTAGTAATATTATTAAAATAATGTGTACGTGAAAGTTTTGAAATAGAGCTCACTTGTTACTACTTATGCTCTTTATTTCTCTCCTCTCTGACAATGGAAATCAGTTTAACTTTATGTAGTTGCTTACTTAATACTGCAGTATTTGTGTTTCAACTCTGCAATTAAAAAAAGCCATACTTACTAGGACCATCTGCCCATTGCGTCAGGCTCTCCTTTCATTATATGTAACAATCAATGGTTTGGTAAATTGGTGGAAATTCACTGCCATCTTCTACAATTATATTTTGTTCCCACTATGAAACTATAATAGCATAATTCACAAATTCTCCTCACCTCATCCTGTTCCCTTTCCACATACCCCTGAAAATAGAGCCTTGCAACATGCCTGGAAGGTTAACCCTTTTGGACTCCAGAAGACCAAAGAAGGAACCATTATTCCATAGTTGTGTGACCCTCAAAGAGAGTGCCGTTCTGGCAGCTCCTTCTCATATCTGTTAAGGGAGCTCCATTTTGAACAACTTTACTGATCACAACAGTGATAGTATGGAATAATGAAAGAGGCAATCTCTAAAATAACATTAGACCAAAACCATATAGGAGTGCTGTAAAGGTCAAAATAAAAACCTTGAATTCTACCTGGAAGCCCAGAACCACTAGTGTTATCAGACACTCTAGACAAACTTTAGCTTCATATGGTCACAAGGTGTTTTCCTAAATAGAGCGCATTACCATCATCCAAAGAAATTATTTTAAAGAAAAAAGGACAGAACTATTTTTAGTAGAACTTTAGACTGTTTATATAACCTGTGTTCAACCTATCAAGAGCCAAAATTTTGTTTTATTGTATAAGCAGTTCATTTGGCCCCTGTAACATAATAAATGGACTGATAAACTGTAGACTACCTTGTAGTCCAAAAACAATTTGTCAATTCTCCTCCCATGCATTTTTGTGGATGAATTTATTACTTTATGAAAACACTGCCTAAAGTCATGCAGAATGCAGACACATTCTGTTGTAAAGATTTCCTAGATAGTTTTGCCAAAGCACTTCATTTTTTATTTGTACGGTAAAAAGTTCCAGAGCCTGTTTTGAGCCAATTGTGCCAACTTGTGGAAACTGCGGGTTATAAAATGTGGAGAGTTATGAAGCAAAGATAGACATTGCCTTGATGCAGCTTGTATGTTCGATTGTGATTCAAGACATTGAGATTTTTGAGTGACAATCACATGTGGCATTTTCGTTTCCCCTTTTTTGTTTTTTTCCACAATTGTCATGCATGCACTAATATACCCTGCTTTGTTCTGGGACAAACTGTTCTCATTATTCACTTTCATCATTATCCAGAAAAAAAATGGTCATTGGATTCAGGAGAAATGTATATGTCTTGTTTGTTCAGGTTCTTAGTTTGTCCCAAATAAGTAAATATAATGCCTCACAATCAAAAACTCCTACATTTCTCATCTTCATGCAACTGAGAAGTAAAATTTTCAAAAGGGAAAAGAACGATGGGAAGTAAAAATGAACGTATGTTCCTAACATACATATTTTTTCAATCCAGCTGAGGGCACTCAATTCTTAACAGGAAAAAAAACCCAACCAGTGTTTACAGGATCATCTTGGTGTATATGTAACTGGGAATAAGATTACTGAAAACAATAAAAACATGCCTTTCCAGTAATATTAGCCTGTCCCAGACCTTTCTTTTTTTCCATTCCTCTCTCATGACAGTTTTCACATGTAGAAGCCATTGTATGGCTATGTGGGATAATCTTTTGGTATCCCAGTGCAGCATCCTTATACTGAAAGAGATTGTTGCACTGATGCATATAGATGGCATCTTGGTAGCAGTGGTCTTTATCTCAACTTTGCTGTCAACCCACGTATAATTCTTTGCTATGGCCTGAGGCAGAATATATTTTCCATTTATAGATCTGTTAGGGAAAACTATTAAAGTAGAAGTAACTTTTGGTCACTGAGGAACTGAGCAAACCAGTGTACTAGTGGTTTCATAGTCTATTATAGTTTTCCTGAACCACCCACTTCCCCTTTCTTCTTCATTGGTGATGCATTGTCTCAGGAAATATTAATGTGTAGTTACACTGTAAAATTAAAATACAACATTTTGTATTTAAAGTTCTAGGTTGCGCCACTGTGAGCCATAAGCAGCCTATGCTGGGAGTGTGAACCTGACTAGATCTACAAAGTTTCTTGGTCAATTACTACAGAGACTTTCACTCAGTATGTTTCCCTTATTTTCAGCGGCGAGGTCCTCAGCGGTCAGTTGATGTAATAGTTTCGTCTGCCTTCTTATTGACTATTTCAGTTGTATTTACGTGCTGTGCTCAGGTGAGGATACCTTATTTATGTAAAGACAGTCAAGACTTAAGAATGCTTCTTTAAAAATGTTTCACTTTATAAGCAAGCCTTCCAGGCTGGAAGATATACAGTGAAAATAACTATCATATGGTTAGTGCCTTTTCAGAAGATTAATTTCTACTATATATTACTCATTTTATCCATTTTAGAAGTTTAACTCTTTAATCACCAGTGTATGGCTAAATGTATTCTACCAAGAATATAAATTAGAAGTAAATAAACTGACATTTTCATATTTTTGTTATTTTTTTCATCCAGTTTTTTCCTGTCCCCCATGAATTTTGGATTTTAGTGATTTCAGAACACAACCTATCAAAAACCTGCTTTTGCAGGCACTAAGTATAATAAGATTAATCTGAAGGGGTTAATTGGGGATTTTAAAAGTATAATATAGTATTATTCAGTGAGATATTTTAATAGTGTCTTAATTATTTGCATTCCTGGTGTTTGTATGCTGCCTCCTATTCCTTTTGTTCTGTTGCTATAAATTGCCATCCTGGTTCCTGCGACAAATAGGAAATACAGTGGTATTGTAGCCATATTGATCCCAGGATGTTAGAGAGACCAGATGTGTGGTAATATCTTTTAATGGTCCGGCTTGTGTTAGTGAGAGAGCTTACACAGAACTCTTCAGGAAAGATTGCATTGTTTAGTGTGCTAGTATTATCCTGCCCTCTAGTGGAATAAGCAAACCTATGTATATATAGCTTAATATTTACTGAAAACACTTGCTTGGATGTCTGCAGCTAACCACCAGGGGCCCTGTCATTTGAATTGACTAGCCATCGTTTTTCGATTTCCTTTTTTAGCTAAAAATAATTTCACTGCCTTTTCCTGGTATATAATGTAAATAAGGCCATGATTTTGGCATCAAAACTTATAGTACATTTCATGGCAGAAGTGAAGGGGCAAAAAAGATAAATGATGGAAAGGTCATTTGATGGAGCCCTGATCCACTAGCCTAACCCTCCTAGAGCCCCTGCTCCACTTTGCCCGCTCCTTACCTTACTGTCCCTGCTGGCAAGCCTGAGACCCCTGGGTGATACATCTGTGTCTCTTCCTGGATTCAGATGGTCCTGAACCTAGAGAGAGAAACTGCCATGGTTTCGGCAACTGGCAGGTGAGAGCCCAGTTATCAGCACGTGGAACAACATATAGTGGAACCTGGCTGCTGGACAGCTGGATTAGGCCACAACATTTTCCCTTGCAGTCTAGTTTTAAAAAAAAGTTGTAGGAGAGATAGTGGCTCTTTGGCTCTCCACCTCCCTTGTCTCTGGCACCTATGGAGCTGGGTTCAGCCCCATGCGGGGGATGGGTTCGTCCCAGTTTTTATTCAGATGCATGATTATTGTGAACACCGTGACCTCCATACCAAAATCTTAGTGTTAATTATACATATTTTAATATGAACATAATTTAAGTTTAGCAACTTTATATGGATTCAGTTTTCTTTTTAATTCAAGTGATAAGTATGTTGCTGTTTTCAAGCAAATGCAATAACTTCAGGAGTTCAAACCTCTTCAGATATATATATGTGTTTGCTTTACTTACAGGCTATAGACCAAAATCTTAGGCCTACTCAGCCTTTATATGAAAATCTTTCTTTGTTAATAGAACGTTGGTTTTGAAATGCAAGTTAATTTAAAAAGTCTATTACAAAGTAAAAACTGGATCCATACTTTTTACAAGAAAAAAAGTATTAGGAACTAAAGTTCTTTTATCTTACTGTAGCATTAACCTTTATTTTGAAGTTCAATGACTTTTAATTTTGCTTTTTCTCTTTACTTTCAGTTGCTTCATGTGCATGAGATCTTCCTTGATTGTCACTACAATTGGGAACTAGTGATTTGGTGCATTTCATTAACTCTCTTTCTCCTAAGATTTGTTACACTTGGATCTGAAACAAGTAAAAAATACAGCAATACCTCAATATTACTTACTGAGCAGGTGAGACTGTACATAGACCTGCATATTTCCGTCCACATGTCTTTAGTCTGGGAGCCCATGGGCCATGGATTTCAAACATCTCCAAATTCAATGAAATCATGGTATTAAAGACATATACAACATGTTGCTCAAGTCTAGAGTAATGCTCGGTAAAAAGTGCTTTAAGGTTCACATAGCCACTTCACAAATCTTACAGTAGTCTTTTGCAGGTGAGCTACAGAAGCTGCTGGAAAAGTTGCTGTTGCCCTACTAGAATGGGCTTCCTATAAGAAAAAGGGTTTTTTAAAATTAGAGAGAAGGTGGGTTAGGTAATATATTTTATTGGACCAATGTCTGTTGTTGATAGAAGCAAGTTTTTGATCTAACACACTGCTTTTCAGGTCTGGGAAATGTACTCAGTGTCCTAGCTAAATACAAGGCGAAACAGATTGTTTAGCATATGTACTCAACACACATTTCAAGGAACCATTCAAGGTGAAGTCATAGGTTGGGAAAGGGGAAAAATTGCTGGAGATGGGATTTAAGTGGGTTATAGATCGGATTTATGAGTGAGAGGTCAGCTATGGAGTGATCGCTTTGTGGAAAGTGTTCACCCATTGTTGATAGGATGTTTTTGTCTTCTGTCATTTCTCTCTGTGAGCTCATTTGAGATCTTAGTGATTGTCTGTCTGGTTTCATGCACACAGTTTTTATTGGAGCATTTAGTTCACTGGATGAAGTTCCCCACATATTGTGATAGGCATGTGTAGGACCAATGGATCTTGAAAGGTATGTTATGTGGCATGTTGATCATCTTAGTAGTTGAAATATGTATACAGGTTTGCATCTGTTGTTCTGACAGGATCTGGTGCAATTTTGAGTTGTTTTGTCCTGATTTCTGGGGCGCTTGCTTCTGATGATGTGATTGGAGAGGTTGGGGGATTATATGAAGGCCACAAGAGAGAGTTCAGGAAAGATTTCTTTCAGGATGTGATCCCCATCAAGTATGGATGTAAATGTTTGATGATTCCCTGTGTGAGTTCCAGTGTGGTATGGTAGGTGACAACTAGAGGTGTGTGGTCAAAGGGGATTTTATTTCTGTATTGAAGCAGGTTGTCTCAGGATATCTGGATAGTGTGTTCCCTGATGCAATCTACTTCTCTGGTGGAGTGTCCTTGTTTGGTGAAGGTGGTTTTATGTGGGTTAAAGTGTATATCCTGGAATTTTTTCTCAGAGTATATTTTGTGGTAGGTGAATGCCTGCCTAGGAGTAGATAACAAACGTCTCAATGTGTTTGGGGTGGTGAAGGTAGGGATAATGATCTGTGGGTTTCTTGTATGTAGTTATCTGTATGGGTCCATTGCTGACTCCTGAACCCTGATCATGGTATCCAGGAATTGATGGTAGTGTTCTCTAGAAAGAGTGGAAGTTGTAGTGGAAATCTATGAGGGAGTTTAGGTCATCTGTCCATGGATGAAAATACTGACGCATCTCAAGTGCATTTGTTTAGAAATTCTTCTTCAAGGTGGCCCAGGAAGAGGTAGACATACTGGGGAGAAGAGTTCTTTAACTGATTTTCTCTTACTGTTTAAAAAAATTAAAAAAGTTGGTGCTCCTTAAGCTAATGGGACACTATAGCTGAAAGCAACAAGAGTTCTGTTTTTAAAACATATGTTATATTTACATAAGGTGTCTAAACAAGCACAGCTTACATGCAACTTCTCTCAGGGAAGGCCCATCTTACAGAGGATCTCTAGTTGGTGTCTTGTTTATAGAATCATAGGATTGTAGGACTGGAAGGGACCTCAAGAGATCTTCTAATCCAGTCCCCTGCACTCAAGGCAGGACTACGATCAGTGGGGTGAAGTTGTTCTTCACAAGTGTGGAGTTGATGTTGCAAAGGAGAAACACAAGGCTGCTGTTCTGTGTGAAATCTGGCAGGACCAACTGGAGAAGTCAACCTTGTTCTGGATGGATGGGTCCCTTGCCCATAAAGAACTCACTAAACTGGTGGAAGGATTAACCTTATGTCTGTGCAAGCTTCCCTTTCTGCTCCCCGACCCTATCAGTGATTCTAACTGCCAAAGTCCAACTCAAAACTCTCGTGTTTCAGGGCAGATGGACAGCCCACAAAATCACTCTCCAACTTGGAACTCAGGGTGATCAGGAATGCTTGCCTCCATTTCCTACCCTTCATCACAACAAAATGATCAGGGTCATGACAGACATGTCCAGTATGTTTTACATCAACAAGCAGGAACGCGCAAGATTCCCCTCCTTGTGCACTGAAGTTATGAAGCTCTAGAATTGGTGCATAACCAACTATATCCAGATTTCAGCAGTCCACCTTCCAGACATCTGGAACACCACTGCTGATGCCCTCAGCAGACACTTCTCCCACGACTACAAATGGGAACCGGACACTCAGGTCCTCCCATGCCTATTTCAGAGATGGTGACAGCCAGAGATCAATCTTTTTGCCACTTCTGATAACAGGAAGTGTCCTCTCTTCTGTCCAAGAGAGATATGGGACACCACTCTCTGAGGATGCCTTCCTTCTACCATGGAGGAGGACCCAGTTCTATGACTTTAATTTTAAGCGTACTGAACAAGATCAGGCCATAAAAGACCAGAGTTTATCCTCATAGTTCCTGCTTGGCCAAGAGAAGTGTGGTACTCTTACCTACTTCAGCTCTGTGTCCAAATGCTGATCAAGTGCCTGATCATTCACTCAGGGTCTGGCTCCTGGATGGTTCTCTGGAATAGAGGTTTCCTGTCCTATGGAGGTGCACTAGATGTTATTAAATAGTAGAAAAACATTAATCTGTGCTACTTATCTGTAGAAATGGAAGTGATTCATCCACTGATGTGGTTGTCACTACCTCTGGCTGGAATCAGTTCCCCTTTCCCTCATCCAAGATTACTTGCTGGATCTGAACTTCTCCAGGTTATCCATCAGTTCAGTCAAAATACATCTCATCGCTTTATCCCTCCCACTCGAGGAATTCTCAATTTTTGCTCACCTGGTATCATCAAGATTCATTGGTCTGGGTAATCTCTTTCCCTGTGTTAGACCCTCCGCCCCATCGTTGAGACTTCAGCCTGATTCTCAATGATGTTCCAAGTATCCATTTGAACCAATGGTGACCTGCTCCCTATTTCATGTATCTATGAAGGCAGCCTTTAGGGCCATGTGAGCCTGTAGGGCCAGGGAGATTGGTGCCTTGCTACCAGATCCCCCTCTGTACCATGTTCTTTCATGATAAAGTCTCTTTACATCCACATCCTAGGTTCCTACCCAAAGTTGCACTGGATTTCCATCTCGACCAATCTATCCATCTATCATTGTTTTTTTCCAAAATCTCACAGTTCTTAGTAGCAGTCCTATTTCTGTACCCTGGACATTAGAAGGGCCTTAGCCTTTTACCTGTTAGGAATAAGCAGTTTAGGAGATCTCCTAGGCTCTTCATATCCTTACCAGATAGGTTTAAGGGAGGCTTGCATTTCTGCTTAAAGACTTTCTAAGTAGATATTGGGTTGAATTTCTCCCGTTATGAGTCTGCAGGTGGTCAGCACCCTCTTGGGGCTGAGAGTGAATTCAACAAGATGGCAGGTGACATTTGCTGCATTTTTTTTTTTTTGAGAATGTCTCAGTATTTGAGATATATAGAGCTGCTACCTAGTTTTCAATTTGTACGTTTTTGAAGCGTTGCACCCTACTCCATGCTGTCATACCTGATGTCACTTGGCTCTGCAGTACTATCTTCAGTTCTGGATTCTGTTCTGAAGCTCTCCCCTCTTTCTAGAGACACTGCTCAGAAGTCACCTGAAGTGGAGCATCGATAGGAACACCACTAGAAAAAGAAAGAAATGTTATCCTGTGATGTAATTGTGGTCCTTCTACATGTGTCCCCCTATGGGTACTCCACTACTCACCCTCCTTCCCCTCTGCTTTGGTTGTTCCCTAGAGGATGAATGAGTAGAGAAGGACCTGAGGGCGATTCATCCTCGCACTCCTATGTAGCCTTGGTACATATATGAGCCAAACAGATGCTGCTAGCTAGAAATCTTCGATCGAGGGCTTGGAAGGTGCATGTACACTTGAAGTGGAGCACCCATAGCGGGACACATCTCAAAGAATTACAATTACTGCACGGTTGAATAACATTTCCATCACTGGGCATATACACTCTTCTGCTAAAAACAATACAGCCAAACTCAATCACAGCTGCAGTCTCAACCTTTTATGCATATTCTAGACTTGCTGAACCTCCAAGAAAAAAGCAATGCTTCCATAAGAGGGATCCATCTGCTTCATCTATGACAACCTCTTCACATTTGTTGTTAACAAAGAGACAGCAAGTTTAACAGTTCTGTCGAGAGCTGTTCCAAACCAGTCATTTTTAATTTTTTTTCATTTCTACCCCTTTTTGGAGAGACTCAGTTATAATTGTGAAGCCTGGAACAATATTACAAGAGCCTAATGGATCCTCCAGATTAACCAGACTGGTTATACTCTTCAGTTTCAGTCTCTCTCTACACCCTGTCCCTTTTCAGAAACTCCTCTGGAGGATTCTACAAGAAGTTAATACCTCACAGCCATAGTAGAGGTTCCTCTTCAATTCAGGGGAAAGGTCTCTTGTTCTCATTTTTTCCTGCTTCCCAACAGAGGAGACTGAAGAATCATTCTGGATCTAGGCAGACTCAATAAATACATTTGATTCAAATTCCAGACTGTGACCTTAACTCAATATTCCTGTCCCTAGACCCACAAAATTGGTTTACAGCTCTAACTCCACAATGCATATTTCTATCCGTCCTGTACACAGGAAATATTTATATTTCGTAGTTGGCTACACAACATTTCTAATACAGAGTTCTTCTGTTTGGCCTCTCAGCAGCCCCAGGGCATTTACAAGATTTCTGGCAGCAGTGGCAGCATTTCCCAGGGTATGTCTACACTATAAACCTATGTCAGCCTATATTAGGTTGACTTACAGCCACTGCAGTAATTACTACAGTGGCAAAGGGCCACACTACCCTCGGGTCACTAGTGCAGATCCTCACCAGGAGCACTTCTACTGACCTCAGAGTGGCAGTGTGGGAAGCTGAGAGCCTGGTCTCTCCTCCCTGCTTCAGTGGCAGCTTTCTGCCAGGATCCTGGCTGCCCCACAGGCTCCCGTCAGGCTGCCTTCCCTCCTCCAATTCCTGTTCCCCACCAAATGCCGGGGGAAGGTGTCCAACCTTGTCCCTGCCATTCCCTGCCCAGAACTGTGGTAAGCTGCCCGGCGCTTCTCCTTTCCCCTGTTACCCACTAGGACCTGGGGGATTCTTGCCACTGAGGAACAGGGTCCAGCTGCCCCAGCTTCACACCCTCTCACTTGCTCCCTGCTGAGGGCTGGGCAGCCTTGTCAATTTCCCAGCTGTGAAATTGACAGGGCTGCCTGGCTCCCCCTAAGGAATGGGGGTCCTAAGCCCTGCAGGCTCTAGATGGAGCAGGGTCCAAAGCCGCCTAGCTCTCCAGATATCGGGAGCTTGCTTGTCAATTTCATGGCTCCTGTCATGAAATTGACTAGAAAGCGAATGTAAAGGATGCAGTGTCTGCATAAACACTGCCTCACCCTGACTACACCGACCAAAGCCATATGCCTTTCATGGAGGTGGACTTATGTCGGTGTATTAAGGCACTTACATAAGTGGGAGGAAGGCTGTAGTGTAGACACTGACATAATTAATATAAGCTGCCTTATGTTGACCTGATTGTGTAGTATAAACCAATGTTCTGCTTTCTGAAGGCTGAAGTTTATCCTTACACTGATGATTGGCCGATTCAAGATACCTCTCCTCCGCAAGTTTCAGTTCACATTTGGTACATTCTCCATCTGTGCACCAGGGCTTGCAGTAAACCAGGAAAATCTGACTGCATCAAATAAAATTCCAGGGGGTCTTCTGGATTCCACTTCTATATTAACCCATTTTTGAGACCACAGTGGAAATCATTACCCAGTTGCAGAGCAACCCCTTGCACAACAGTAAGATCATGACTAAAAGTTCTGAGGCACAATGCATTGTGCATATTCATCACTCTTCATAACCTTCATTGTATGCAGGACTGGCTGAAATCAATTTATGCTCCAGTACAATCTCAGAGAGATGTACTGGAAGAGATTTCTCAGTTTGTACTACTTCACTTCCATGATGGAACGATCTGATTGATGTATGCAAGGGTGTCCCTCTTGCACCTCTTCTCCCCTTGTTAACTCTGGTGATGGATGCTTCTAGTCTAGGTTGGGAAGACATTTAATTCATCAGACTCAAGGTCTGTGGTCAAAAGTTGAATCTCTTCTATACATAAATATTTTGGAGCTCAGAGCAGTTTGTCTGACATGTAGTGTTCTTGCCTCTCATCCCAGGCAAGTCAGTTCAAGCGATAATGGACAACAACGCTGAAATGTTTTATTTAAACAGGCAGGAACAGGCCTCTTCTGTGTTGGGAAATAATCCAGCTATGGGAGGGATGCATCAGCCATCTAGTATCCATTGCTATCCATCTAACAAAACTAATAAACACCCATGTGTTTCAGCTGGGCAGGCATTTTTGATCCAACCAGGAGTGGTCCATAAAGAACTCAATTAATCAGCACATTTTCCAAAACTGAATACAAGAGATCATAGATATGTTGGCCACTGAAGTGAGCAAAACTGCAACATCTTTTGCTTGAGATGGGGTCAGAGTTGGGGCTCTATCAGGTGTCTTCCTAATATCGTGATCTTGATTCCTGATGTCCACATACCTACCTATCCCCCTTAATTTTGCATACTCTGAGAAAGCCCAAGGATGCCACAGCAACAATATTAAGTGCACCAGGCTGGCTCAGGCAATTTTTGTTCCCAGATCTGCTGACGCCATCAGTTTGGATTCCAATAACGTCGTGTTTACTGTCAAATTAGATGTTTCAAGATGACAGAAAGACACTGCACCTTCCTGCTTGGATGCTTATTGATTAACAGATGTAGAGAAGTCTTGCTCCAGGGATATACCAAATATTTTAATAGTAGAGAGGGCTTGTGACGGGTTCCCCCAAGGCTGCTGCCTGGAACTGGGGTATTGCTGAGCCCTCTGACCCATCAGCCTGGGCTACCTCTCACTCTGTGCTGCTGTGACAAGCTGCAGACACACTCCTGCCCTTACACTTCCACCAGCATACACACAGCCAGCTGGAGTTACATGCAGGCTCTCTGATCAGCCACTGCATATGAACCAATAGTAGAGAGGCTACAGTCAAAATAATCCCCATCTTTCTAGCATAGGACCCAAGAGTGGTACCATCCTGTCCTGGTCCAAACCCCAACCAGTATGAATTTATTATCCAGTTTGCCTCCCCCTCAATGTGGAGAGGAATATGCAGCAGCATTTCTGAGCTAAGATTCCCAAGTCCATCACACCAAGCTCACTGGTTTAGATTAAAACATAAATCAACTACAAAAAGATTTTAAGTGATAGCAAATAGATCAAAGCAGATGACTTAGTACAGAAAGAAAAACTTTGTCTGAGTTTAATGTACTAAAAAGATAGTATTTGAATTAAGAATCTCTCTCTCAACCTGATGGATGATACAAGCAGGTTACAGATTCTTAAGGCACAAACTACACTTGCTTTGCAGCTTAGAATCCCCAGGTCTTTCATACAGAGGATAGAAATCCCTTTAACCTAAATCCCGCACTTCCCCCAGTTGAGACTTGGTTCCTCAGGTGTTTTCAGGAATCTTTTTTTTGGGGGGTGGGGGCGGAAGAATAACAGATAATGTCACTCCCTGCCTTATATAGCTATAGCATATGGCAGGGAGCAGTTTGTGGAAGAATACTGACATCCCAAGGTGGAGTCCAGAATCATGTGGCCTGGCCACATATCCTCGTAAAGCAGGGGTGGGAAAACTTTTTGGCCCGAGGGCCACATCAGGGTTGCAAAATTGTATGGAGGGACAGATAGGAAAGGCTGTGTCCCTGCCCCCATCCGACCACCTCACACTTCCCGTCTCCTGACTGCCCCTCTCAGAACCATCAACTCATCCAACCCCCCACTCCTTGTCCCCTGACCTCTTCCTCCCAAGAACTCCTGCCCCTAACACCCCTCAAATCCCTCACACTATCTAAGCCCCCCTGCTCCTTGCCCCATGATTGCCCCTCCCGAGATCTCCCACCCTATCTACCTCCTAGGACCTCACCCCCTACCAAACCCCCTGTGCTCCCTGTCCCCTGACTGACCCAACCCCTATCCACACCCCCACCCCCTGATAGCCCCCCAGAATGCCCTGCCCCTTATCCAACCCCCACCCCTGCTCCCTGTCCCCTAACTGCCTCCTGGGAAACCATGCCCCTTAGCCAATGCCCTTGCCCCCCTTACTGTGCTGCTCAGAGCAGTGTGTCTGGTGGCCCAGCCAGAGCTAGACACACTGCCCCGCTCTCCCGGAGGACCGTGCAGCCCCTCTCCCCAGAACACTGCCTGTGCAGCAGCGTGGCTGTGTGGGAGGGGGGACAACAGGAGAGGGGCTGGGAGCAGACTCCCCGCCAGGAGCTCAGGGGCTGGGCAGGACAGTCCCACGGGCCGGATGTGGCCCATGAGCTGTAGTTTGCCCACCCCGTTGTAAAGTCATAGCAGCCATTACTTACAGGAAGGCTCACCACATCGGTGATAAGCTTCTCCTGAGGCCTATTATTTTCCCTAATGGCTCATTGTCCTGCATAGGTCTTTCCCAACCAATCATCTGGACTGAAAGCACCTTGTCTATTGGGAGTTACCCAGGTGTACATTCAGATTATGTATCTGTACTTCACCTACATTTGAAGTACAGATACATAATCAATATTTATAAACTCAAATACAAAAATGATACATGCATACAAATAGGATAATCATATTCAGCAAATCATAACTTTTCCAATGACATCTTACATGACCCATCTTGCAGAAAATAAATTGTAATTATGCTATAATCCTATCATAATACCACTATGAATAATATGGGGTGCAGTGTCATAGGACCCTAAAAGATCTAGTTATAATGATAAATGAAAAGATTCACCATTTGGGCACAACAGTGTTTCAGCTTTTTTAACAGACCTTGCATTCATTTTGGACTACCTACTTTCACTAAATCATCTGGACTTTCTACTTTCACTAAATCATCTGGACTTTCACTTCTGTAGAACTAACAGAATCTAGCAGCTGTATCTTTTTCTAATTAACAAATTCAAAATCAAAAAATATTTTCACACCTTAGGGTTTTTAGATTTTTAAAGATCTTAGTGTATGTACCCTCCCTCTCTCCCCAATTAGGGAAACCTCCTCCAACATTGGCCATTGTGTCTGGCCTGTCTGGTTGGCAAACTTAAAAGTTTTAATGGCATGGTCATAATCCATTATTTTTCATAGAAATTAGGTTTCTTTTAGGCCTAATCAGAGATTCATTCTTATAGTGGTTTCTGACTTTCTTATTAATCAGACCATTCATTTACTGGGTTTCTTTCCCAAATCTGATGCTAGCAGTTCTGAAGGAAAATTACACACTTCTGTCATTTTGAGAACATTGTATTTTTATTAACATATAATCAAACCATTTAGTATCTTCTGTATTATTTACAGTCTATACTGAAAGAGTAAAAGGGAAAGCAATTTCTTCTTAGAGGTTATCCAGATGAATTTCAGAATGCATTAGACTATGTTATTAAATAACTAAGCTTGACCTCCTTACTTAGATAAAAGCTCACTCTGCTAGAGCTCAGGTAGCATCTGTGGCTTCCTTTAAAAATGTCCCCATCTCCAGAACTTGTAAAGCTGCCTCCTGGAGTTTAATGCTTACACTCATAAAACCCTGTGCTACTGGGGAGGCTTCTTGAACTGGAGTTTGCTTTTGGAAGGCAGTTCTTAAAATCCTGATTTGGTTAAAACTGTTGACCCACCTTCTAGCAGAAGTGGGTTATTGTTTGGGAATCATCAGGAGTGTAACACTCCTAAACAATCACTTGAAGAAAAGCAGCTACTTACTTTACAGTAACTGATGTTCTTTGACATGTGTTACCTAGTTGTAATCCATGCCCTACTTCCTCAGTATGAGATTCTGTAGTCATATAGATTCTGGTTAGCAAAGGAACTGAGATGCAATTGTCCCTGCTGTGCCCTTTTGTGCCTTCTGGGGTGTTAGGGTAAGTAGAGCACAGGCCTGGGACAACAGGCACTGCTGGCAAAAATGTTCTGATTTTACTAGTGAGGGCTCATGTGCACCAAGAATGAAATACATTTAGACAGCACATCTCAAAGAACACCAACCAGTTTTTGTAAGGTAAGTAACCATCATACACAATTAACCAGTTTGTTAGCATTTTGCTTATTATGTAGCTTTGACTAAACCAATTCATATGTGCTAAAAAAAAAACTTGGTTGATACTGAACTGAGTGGACGGAGGAGTATTTGTGGCACCTTAGGGGAAAAAAAAATTATTTGGGCATAAGCTTTTGTGGGCTAGAACCCACTTCAATCTACTTCCCCATGTAAGTATCCCCCTGCTGTTACTCACACCTTCTTGCTTGAAATGGGCCACCCTGATTATCACTACAAAAGTTTTTTTTCTCCTGCTGTTAATAGCTCACCTTAATTGATTATGCCACTTAAAGTTGGTATGGCAGCCCACACCTTTTCATGTTCTCTCTCTCTGTATGTATGTGTGTGTTTTTTCTTATATTATATATCTTCCTACTGTATGTTCCACTGTATGAATCTGTGGGCTCTAACCCACCGAAGCTTATACCCAAATAAATTGATTAGTCTCTAAGGTGCCAGAAGTACTCCTCGTTCTTTTTGCAGATACAGACTAACATGGCTACTACTCTGAAACCTGACTGGACAAAGTACACATCTTTCAAAAAGTAACAAAATTCTGAATTAAGCCATCTTGTGGTTCATGTTTTGAGTTCTCCAGTTTTCTGTCTATGGATACAACAAACTAAGACACCGACTCCTTCACCAAAAACACATTTGGGGAAATCTGGACCTTCAATTTTAAATGCTACATGGATAAGAATGAACTTAAGTTTGCCTTCCATAAACTAAGTTTTCTACTGCTTCCTCTTATTTTGGGTTCAGGATATGGACTTTATTTTTGGTATCAGTTATACTGGAGAAATAATTGAGAGATTCCATAGTTTCTTTTTTTTAGTTAGATCAAGTCAGATTTCCACTGACGCTTTGACATTAGTGTTATCAGCTTGTAACCTGTCAAGTCCTTCTGAAACCTCCTTCAATTGCTTTTGTAAGTAAAGTGCCTCTGTCTAGTGCAGAGGTGGGCAAACTTTGGCCCGTGGGCCATATGTGGCCCCCTGGCCATTTTTATCTGGCCCGCAAGCTCAGCCAGGGGTGCGGTGCCAGTGGGAAGAAAGAGCGAGGGGGCCTAGATAGGGGGTGGGTTCCTTGGGGGGCGGTTAGAGTGGGAGGGGTCTCGAGAGGGAGCGATCAAGGGTCAAGGAGCGGCAGGGGGAGGGGTTTGGATGGGTCAGAGGATGGGAGGGGGGCAGTCAGGGGGTGGAAAGTGGGTGGGGGTCAGATAAGGGGCGGGCCAGGCTCTTTTGGGAGGTACAGCCTTCCCTACCTGGCCCTCCGCATGATTTTGAACCTCAATGTGTCCCTCGGGCCAAAAAGTTTGCCCACGCTTGGTCTAGTGCCTTCATATATAAAATTTTTGCTATGTTTTGATCAAAATCCTCTTTGTGCTCAGGGCATTCTTTAACATACTTATGCAGATACGGAGACTGTGTCCCTCAGAATTCTACAGACTGTCATTGAAAATCTTGGGAATCAGCCCTTCTTTTTTTCGGAAACTAGCCATGAGATTGGTTATTGCCAAAGGATATTTGTACTGCCACGGTGTCTTTTTAGTTATTAATTTCTCAGTACAATTTAGTATGCTAAATTCAGTTAGCTCACTTCATTCCTGTTTTAGAAATGGTTTTGGTTTCAGCGCTATTTCCACTTTAAGTATAGGGAATATCGCTTGAATCAGTCGTAGGTCTAAAACCAGAAAGCACATTTTAAGTGATCTGACTGTAAATTAGAAGTTTAACATGATTGTACCTGAAAAGTTCTCTCTTCTTTTTTGTTTTATTTTCATATTGTGGGAAAATTGCAATTCCTTCTTTTCAGAAGTAAAATCAGTAGCATTGAGTAGGAATGCATTTTTCCTTGTATGGATGCTAGTGGCCATTATTGAGTAATTCCTCATGTTTGACTCCGAGCTTATATTAATGCCAGAGTAGAATCTTTTGGTTCTTTCTTTTTTTTCTCTGCTGCTTGGTATTTGTGAGTTTGTCTGTCTGGAGTCTTTAAATTGCTCATGTTATTCTACATGGGAGCTATTTTTTATACTAAAAAAAAATAAATTTGTTTTTATTAGTTACCAAGTTATCTTTGCCACATTTCGGGTGTTGAAGACAGACAAAAGTTGCTTATGTTCCAGAGTTTCTAGAAGGTCTGGAACAGGGAGTTATATTATAATTTTTAGCTTTCAGGACAATGATGTCGTCAAAAATTTCTTGCAAGATCATTGAACTTGTCAGTGTTGTGTTTTTCTGCTTCCATAAGAAGTTTCATTCATTGGCATATTTGATAATCACCTGGAGAATTTTATCAGAGTATTAAGACTCCAGAGAGAACAGAGAATCTTGTATCCTTTCAGCAGCTTTTATTGCTCTTTCTTGACAATCAGATTTATGGATGTGTCAAATTACAGATTCAATTATTATCTTAATGAGAGAGTCACAATAATTTTGTTACATCATAAAATGTTTTCTTATAGTATCTATACAAACATTTGCTCTTAAAAACAAACAAACAAACCCTTTGGATTTCCACAATAGAGTTAGGCATTTACCATATTATTATTGACTAATTGCTTATCCCATTAACAATTGTTTTTAAATAGATTCTTGCTAACTCATTTGAGATGTTAAATCAATATTTTATTTGAATAGATAAATCTATATTTGAAAATGGAGAAGAAGCCTAATAAGAAGGAGGAGCTGACACTAGTAAACAATGTTTTAAAACTTGCTACTAAACTCCTGAAGGTAAGAATGAAAATTATATACATTTTATACAATATTATACGTGATCAAGAAAGAGAACATCTTGCTTAATAAGTCACCTTCCTATCATTTCTGCAGTATGCACTAGATACCCTTCCCCTTTAAACGCACTTTCCCTAATAGTCTGTGTTGTCACCAGAGCACTTTCTCTCATATGCTTCAGTGTGTTGTGTTCTGTCTTCACTGTGGATTGCAAATAGAAATTTGTTAAAGTCATTAAGTTTCATTTTGTAACCAACAGTATATGGAGAGTATAGTGAGGGGAGCCTTTGGGATAGGCAATACGCTGAACCAAAGAAGGAGGAGTCTATAAGCTTGCTTTGTTTTTGATCTTTGCTAAGTAGTCAATTACAGTAACATTAATACTCTTCTGTAAAGCTAATCCTCCTAAATGCTACAACAGTTGTTGGTTACTTACTGTTTAAAATTAAAATCAACTTATGTAAAATAAAATTTTAAAAATATTCAAGAATCCTGTCTCAGAAGTCAGAGGTTTTCAGGTTGGAAAAGAGGAGACTAGGGGGGATATGATAGAGGTATATAAAAATATGAGTTGTGTGAAGAAAGTGAATAAGGAAAAGGTATTTACATGTTCCCATAATATCAGAACTAGGGGCCACCAAATGAAATTAATGGGCAGCAGGTTTAAAACAAATAAAAGGAAGTTCTTCTTCACACAGCACACAGCAAACCTGTGGAACTCCTTGCCAGAGGAGGTTGTGAAGGCTAGGAATACAAAGTGTTTAAAAAAGATCTGGATTAATTCATGGAGGTTAAGTCCATTATTGACTATTAGCCAGAGTGGTAAGGAATGGTGTCCCTAGCCTCTGTTTGTCAGAACGGGGATGATGGATGGCAGGAGAGAGATCAGTTGATCATTACCTGATCGGTTCACGCACTCTGGGGCACCTGGCATTGGCTGCTGTTGGTGGACAGGATACTGGGCTGGGTGGACCTTTGGTCAGACCCAGTACGCCCATTCTTATGTTCTTAAGTGCTTTAAAAAAAACATTTTGTAGTCATGTTCATTTCTATGCCAGTTGCAGAGTATTTCATCCAGTCTAAATTTTAAATGATCTAGTTGTAAATGAGACTGAGCCTGTATATAAGGCACTCACATATAAGTAACATGTGAGTAACATTAGACACAGGCAGTCAAATATCTCAGACCCAGAAGATAAATGGAGTTTTAATTTGTACTTTATGCTGTCATTGAAGGTTTCCTATGAAGCACTTGATAAAGCTTCACTGCATTTAAACCAAGAAGTTATACATTTTTTTTTCTTCCTTTCATCATAAACCACTTGAACAAAATAGTTCTTCTAGCATGGTCAGAGCTCTCAAATTCTCCTTTAGTCAAAAGAGCCTATTCCAAAAGTCTGGTAACTATATTTACTATGCAAAGGGCCAAAAATCTCTCAAGCTACAATCTTTAGATGTGCCAACATGGCTATCAAAGAGTTCTGCAGTACTAAGTTTAAAACATGCATCCTTCTGAAATTGCCTCCACTAATTTACCAAGCATTACAAAGCTGATATGGAAGTCTCCTTTAGGCACCTTCTTTGGGTGCAGAATATTTCTGGTTGAACTTTGTTAAATTGCAGAATCTAAAAACAAAGTTCAGAATATTGGTTATTAAATAGTTATGTACTGTTTTGCAGTTTTTTCCCCCTATCTTCCTTCTCTCTGACTTTACTGTTTTTTATTTCCCCAGTAGTTGTACCCAGATTTGTGGGGAGGCCACTCTAAGAACAGACTAATTTAGTCTCATCTGTTAATTGATTTTCTTATAGAGTGACTCTCTGCTAGTGTGGAACACCCTTCCCTCTTTGTCGTTTTCCTAGGTTCCTTGCCTATGTTTTCTAGCATTGGAGGCATTCTGTAGGTGTTCAGGTGCCAAAGTGACTCTGAAAGGCCAGGATCTGATACCTGTAACAATAAATTTGCATATTTCTGTCTCCAGAAGAAAGTGGGTAGATCTTCCACAGTAACTAAAAAGGGCTACTCAGAAAATATCAGTTAACAGCTGAGAGACCAAGTGATCTAATCTCTTTGATATTTCCCTTGTATACAATAGTATAGTAGAACCTTTAATCGGCACTCACTTTAGTACTTATTGCATATTACTGAATTGTGCAGTTTAGCAAGTTTGTGGAAAAAATGTGATCAGAAACAAATATGAGCATGTAGGAGATAAGTAATTTTTTTTTTTTGAGCATCCCCCTGAAAGTTGATGACACTTTTTGCTATTTATGCCATTGTGTGAATTGCACAGTGGGGCACAGTAATTTTTCCTTTCTCCCACCCTTAGCCTCACTATTTAGTAATGTTTTAAAATATTTTAATAAATTTGGTACTGTGCAAAGTGTCAGATAACACCATTTCACATAAAACCATTGTTCAATAGTGAGCAAGGCAGTCGCTGCAGCATTATGAATATTTGCTATACATTTGTTCGTGTTGTATTGATTTTTTTAAAGTGATTTCTTACATTTGGCTTCCTTTCATACTAAAAAAATAAGTGTTTTCACCTGGAGACATGCCCTTTGCATAAAAAACTAAATTGATGTCTTTGTAGTAGTAATTTCTATCCTATACTAACTACTAAGCAAAAGATGAGAACTGTCATATTAACCCTTTGGCACAATAGGTAGCTCTCCTTCTGTTAAGAGCTAATGTGTTGTCTACTATTGCTTAACATCAGTATATTTCAACTCTTGTTATGAAAAGTTGTAGGTTTCTTTTTGTTTTTGCAGAAGAGGATGCATTTTTTTTAAAACCCTCTTTGACATCATTTTACAGTACTGCAGCCAGTCTGAAATGACTGAGCTCTTCAATTTTCCCTAGAATTCAGCTCTGCCATTGAATTCTTGCCCTTTTCACTGAATAGCACCCTTTCCTTTTGGAAGTCTGTTTTTTCCCAGTATTTATTGGTTCAAGATGCTTCTCAAGCACATTCACTATACCAAGAACAAAATGGGCAGTTAAATCAGCTGCTTGGCTGTCCCAGTGCAGTAATTGGAGTTTTAAGGAAAAAACTTGCTTACAATATTTTGTCTTATTTGTCAATACTGTGACCCCTTTTCAATCTCAAAAGCATTGAAAATTACATATCTTGTTAATGTGATCATAGAGGTATTAGTTCCATATTTCCCGACATAAAAATTGCTTGTGTATAATTTGTGTTTTAATTATGTATTTCTATTGGTAGGAATTGGACAGCCCCTTCAGGTTATATGGGCTTACAATGAACCCACTGCTTTATAACATCACCCAAGTTGTCATCCTGTCTGCTGTTTCTGGTGTTATCAGTGACTTGCTTGGATTTAATCTAAAGGTGACCACTTACAGTACCATGTATTGATCCAGAACACACAAAATGTCACAATTGTATATGCATAGTGGCCTCAGTAAAAATACATGGTAAAGTTTTGAATATTACTTGAAATTAATTTAATCAAATTTAATGTACATAAACAGGGGATCTTCATTCTATTCTTAGAACACATCAACCACCAGGAAGCTTTTCACATTTATTTCTTCCAACTTTGGGCCTTCATTTAGCAGATACACTTCTGTACAGGCTCAGTTAATTTATTTAACTAATGTTACAAGACCTACATCTAATTTAGGAAATTATCGCTGCCTCTTGGCAATTATTTCTTACTGTTAGCTTGTTTGCAGTTCTTGGAGTACTACAGAAAATACACATCACCTCTTGCCCCACAATATGCATGATGTCACAACAAGATGTCAAATCACTTTGTCATACTACACATCATGTCACCCCATGATGACTAGAGAAATGAACTGATCATTTAACATGCTCTCAAATCTGAACTGCATGAGCTGTCATCATTTCCAGACTCATGAGATAGGGAAATATCAGTTATACTAAAGCTTGCAGTAGTATCAGGCTTCTAGTCCTGATGCTTTGGCATTCATTTTTCTAAACAGATTACAAAAGTATCTGTGTTCTTTCACAAGTAAAGGAATTTAGCAATGATTCTGTACACTTTAGACACAGTGCTGTGTTTTTAAATGTAAACACAGGGATGTACTGTAGCTTTAATATTGAACTGTAAATTCATGCAAAACTTAAAATGTTCATTGCTGCTTTCACTTTTTCAGCTCTGGAAGATCAAATCGTGATAATACACAAAGACAAGCTGTAGCACAGTATTCTGGCAAGATGCATTGATTGACTAAACTGCCTCAGAGCGGTCACTGAATCTGTTGCTTCGGAAGCTATCGCCTCTTCAAGGATGTAGTTTGGAAAACTGAAGTGTTTACATCTGATTGTCTTGTGCAATCTTTATATTTATTTTATCATCTCACTGTTTTTTATGTTTTAGCTGACATTTGTATTTTATTTTCAAGTATTGGTATGCTTAGTTATTAAAAGGGTTAGAAAACTGAAATCCAGATACTTGAGATCCTGGTAACTGGTCATACTAAATTACTGTATCTATTGTGAAAGCTAAATACCAATGCTAAGCTTTTATACTTCATAAGTTATGGGTAAAAACCTAATATTTGTAGATTGATTGTTACAATAGAAATGAGACATATTTAGAAATCACTTAAAGTACTGACAGTGTAGTATGACAGGGAGTGGAAATATTTTATGTTAACACTAGAAGCAAACTGGTTTCTTACTTTTTTTGGTGAGTCCAGGATCTAAGATGATTAAGCTGCAGTTTAAACACCCTTGGATATTAATAAGGTATTACATAACAGGTCAACAAGTGCTCTTTAATAACACTTTTATTAGAGCAATAATTGTAAATGGTTAACATACTGTAAAATATTTTGATAAAATTAACTATTGTATTTATTTGAAACACTGGGCTATTTGCACAGATCTGACTGTGTATGCTCAGTATGTGCACTTTTTATTGTTACTTTTAATTAGGACCTTTATATACAGTAAAGGGAATATATGATGGTGGACTGTGGAGCAATATATTTTTTTTTTTGCAACCTGAGTATTTGGACTTCACTTATGAGTGAAAAAGTTGTTAATGGAAGATGGTAAATTATATACGCTCAAGAATAGGATAAATACTCTCCCATAGTACACTATAGTATATGTTGTTTATACCACACTTAACTTTAAGAACAGTTGTTAAAAAAAGAAAAAAAAGAAACATTTCTATATAATGTAAGTCTCATTTGTTTGCATGCCCACATCTCCTGCAATTATAAAAAGTAGCTTGAAGAATCTATCAACTAAAGCTAGTATGCAGTGTTGTAGTTAAGGCAATTTTTTAAAAATGCTGCTAATGTTAGCATCACCAAGCTCCTCCTCAGTGGTTTTATTTAAACATAGGTTGCCAAGTCTCCAGTCTAAATCTCGATGCTACTTAAGGAGCCTTATTTTGATTACAGATTTGTTTTGGGGTTTACATTTTAGATTAGCTCAGTTGTGACTCATTATTTCCTTAGAGTATCAGATAGTTTTTTGAATATGAGAAAACTAGAAATTCATTCCTTCAGAGTTTTATTAGTTAGTTTTATGCTTAAACATTACATCCCACTTACAAAACTGTATTAGGAGGGACAATATCATGTTTGAGTATCCTTAAACATTTTACTTTTAGGAGAATATATGTATAATTAGAATTCAAAAAATCATCTGCTTCAGACTGGAAAAGAGTTGAAAATGTAATAGGCTATGTGATATATATATATATATAGATAGATATATAAAAGTATAAAATTGTACGCATACACACATACTAATAATCCATCATACATGACATATTACTAATCCTCAATCATTAAATAGTTGAGGTAATGTATCTTAAACTTGTGTGGTATAAAAATTTTTTATATACAAAGCAACGCAAACAAGCATTTTGTATTTTATTTGCCTATGTACTAATGTTTAATAATGACCAAAGTGCATTCTGTTTTTTGAAGGAATGTATTACTGGAGCTTTAAGAACATGTTATACTTAGTTTCTCATGTGATACATTTGGCTGTATCTGATCTGTTTCTTCTGCCTCTATGTTATCTGATGTTGGGATTGTATTTAGGAATTAAGTATATTTTATAAACAGTTTTTTTTCCAAAATATGGTACAGGCCTACACAAAACTTAATTTTGCACAGAATATATTTTAAAGGGGGGAGGGGAGAGTACAGCAAGAATTGTGTAGGGGTAAAAGATGAAGCTGTTGGTTTTCACAGCCTTTCACTATAAAAACTAATTTATTCCAGAATGGAAATATTTTTGAGAGACTTGTGTTGAACATACTGCTTTCAGTAAAAAAAACAAAAAGAAAAAAAACAACAAAAACAAAAAAGTAACAGTTTGGGTTGAAGATGGAAATTAGTTTGTAACTACATATACCTCAGCAGCTGGCCATATGCTGGATTGTTGCACTAACAGTGGGAGCATGGGGAGAATAAAATGTGGGTTTGTAAAAGGAAGCGAAGGGCACTCCACTGTAAGTGCAGACACGTAAATTGCTGTCATTAGGTATATCAATAATGCAAGAAAATAAACGAGAGAAATGTTCTACATCCCTTAATATGAAAAATCCAGTAAAAAAAAAAATAGAGGTAAGTAGAAATATGGCGGATCTTGTGTGTTAACTGTTGTTTTTTGCCACATGTTTTGTAACTGAAAGTGTGATGAGGCTTGGAATAAAGCATTCTGTGGCCAATGGTATAAAACTGTGCAATGATCTGTGTCTCTTTTAGCTCCCCCATATTGCTATTGTATTTATTTGCTTACTTTGACCTAAATCCAGTCTGTGATACTGTAAAGGATCAGATAACGCTTATTCTATTGGAATTAGGAGTGTCCTTAGGAAAAGCAAGAATTCAAGTTTAAAAATTTGAAGGTGGCTTGTGAACTGCACTTGTCAATAATACACCTCTTAACCATGGAAAGGGAACATAAAAATATACTCAAGATAGTTTTTGTTCATGCAGAGTGGCTTATTTTGCCAACAAAGAGCTTTGCAATTGGAAATGTAGATTCCAGGCATGAGGGTTACTACGTCTTTGATTCATTTCACTAACAGGCTGCATAGGGCAGCATTAAACACCCACAACCTTAATTCTTCGTTAAGTTATTTGTCCACATGGATCCCATTTCTAGTGCACATGCACCCGTGTGTATGAAATTTGATTCTTCAGGTCAGCAGTGTCCATTGGGGCTGCACCTATGCACTGCACATTATAGAATATCAGGGTTGGAAGGGACCTCAGGAGATCATCTAATTCAACACCCTGCTCAAAGCAGGACCAATTCCCAACTAAATCGTCCCAGCCAGGACTTTGTCAACTCTTACCTTAAAAACCGTTGAGGAAGGAGATTCCACCACCTCCCTAAGTAACCCATTCCAGTGCTTCATCACTCTGCTAGTGAAAAAGTTTTTCCTAATATCCAACCTAAACCTCCCCTACTGCAAATTGAGACCATTACTCCCTGTTTTGTCATCTGCTGCCACTGAGAACAGCCTAGATCCATCCTCTTTGGAACTCACTTTCAAGTAGTTGAAAGCAGATATTAAATCCCCTCTCATTCTTCTCTTCTGCAGACTAAATAATCCCAGTTCCCTCAGCCTCTCCTCATAAGTCTTGTGCTCCAGCTTCCTATTCATTTTTGTTGCCCTCTGCTGGACTCTTTCTAATTTTTCCACATACTACTTGTAGTGTGGGGCCCAAAACTGGGCCCACTACTCCAGATGAGTCCTCACCAATGCTGAATAGAGGGGAATCATCATGTCCCACAGTCTGCTGGCAATTCTCTTACTTATACAGCCCAAAATGCTCTTAGCCTTCTTGGCAACAAAGATCCACTGTTGACTCGTATCTAGCACCTCATCCACAGTAACCCCAGGGTCCTTTTCTTCAGAATTGTGCCTAATCTCTCAGTCTGTAGCAGTGCATGGGATTCTTCCTTCCTAAATGCAGGATTCTGCACTTGTCCTTGCTGAACCTCATCAGATTTCTTTTGGCCCAATCCTCTAATTTGTCTAGGTCTCTCTGTATCCTATCCCTGCTCTCCAGCGTATCTACCACTCCTCCCAGTTTAGTGTCGTGTATACTTGTTGAAGGTGCAATCCACGCTATCCTCCAGATCATTAATGAAGATATTGAAGAAAACTGGTCCCAAGACTGACCCTTGGGGCACTCTGCTTGATAACAGCTGCCAACTAGACATGGAACCACTGATCACAACCTGTGAGCCTGATGTTCTAGCCAGCTTTCAATCCACTTTATGGTCCATTCATCCAGCCCATACCTCTTTAACTTGCTGGCAAGAATACTGTGGGAGACTGTATCAAAAGCTTTGCTAAAGTCAAGGAATAATACATTCACTGCTTTCCCCTCATCCACAGAGCCAGTTATCTTATCATAGAAGGCAATTAAGTTAGTCAGGCTTGACTTGCCCTTGGTGAATCCATGCTGACTGTTCCTGATCACTTTCCTCTCCTCAGAATGCATCAAACTTTGATTCCTTGAGGACCTGCTCCATGATTTTTCCGGGGACTGATATGAGGCTGACTGGATCCTCACCCAAGTTCCCCAGATCCTCTTCTTTCCCCTTTTTTAAAGATGGGCACTACATTAGCCTTTTTCCAGTCATCTGGGACCTCCCCCAATCGCCATGAGTTTTCAAAGATAAACATCCCTGTGGCATCCTTGTGCCCCTTACCCAAGGACATAAAGCACAGAGCAGGCCCAATGGCCAGTCAGTTCCTTCTGACCTCTTATGGCTGCGAGATGGAATTCAGGGAGTGTGCACCTGCTTCCATACAATCCTATTTCTAGAGTTCGAGGTTTTGTTGTTATACAAAGCACACGGGATCTTTTATGGGGAGAAAGCAAATACGCCGCATTTATTGAAAATACAAGAGTTAGCATATGCTTTACACACACACACACACACACGCACGCACACACACACACACGCATACAGTTCTGCCAGTCGATGTTTATAGTTACCGATTCAGAGTCTGGATCAATCTAGTGGCCAGCTGGATTGGTCACAGAGGGGACAGAGGGGAGCCAGGCTCTTTTGGTCGCAATCCAATGCTCCTGTTTTGTGGCTAGATGAACCCAAAGTCCCATGGCAAAGCCCCCATTTTTATGGTCTTTTTTTTTTTTTCTTTGTTGAAGTCTGTGGATTTTGCTGTGTAAGTTTGTGACACGTTACTCCTTAATTGGTGTAGTTGACATTCCAAAACACCTCCCAGAGGGTTATCCTGTCCTGGATTGATTTAATCACTTGTATTTAGGGGTGCCAGCCTACACTATAAGGTTGCCAATTTGCGCTTCCTTCATTATGGATGCCTGTTGATGGTTCTGGTGTCACTAAGTCTCTTCACTTCTTCTTTCTTGACCATCTGGCTATAGCAATGGCCTTCACACCTTATCTTTTCCTGATGCATGCATTCCTCATTCACACAAACAGTCTCTCACAGTAGTCTTTTATTCCTCATTCAATCATACAAACATACAATTACATTCCAACGTATATCCTGTCACATGTGCATTTTAATTACCTACTTATCCTTTAATATAACCATTCTAAAATCAGTGGGACATGGCAGATTTCAATAAGTCTGTTCATCCCACTTTTTATATGTAAAAGGAAACAAACAAGATAAGCATGCAAGAGTAGGGGATTCACAAATCTTATTCTGGAGTTTAGGAAAACAAAGTTGTAACAATCTCTTTGTCTCTGGATGTGCTTCTACAATTAACACTGACCTTGTAAAATGACAGACAATTTCAATAAAAACAAACATATTTTTTTCTAATAGGCCAAATTCTGGGGCCTGCTGTGGAATAATTTTCTTAATTTGTCATATCAGAAATATACCAGTTATCAATTTAGTTCAACATTGTGCTTACTTAGTACTTGGGTTAACTATTTATCTCTGGCTTAAAAACAAAATCCAAAAAGGCCTAGAGCAGTGATCACCAACCTGTAGAACATTATCGAATGATGCTGGAGCCTCTGCCAGTTGATCGCAATCTCTGACCACTAAGTGTCTGGTGTGGTTGGATTAAGCAGGCTCCTTGCCTGCCCCAGCCCCATGCCACTCCCCACAGCAGCCAGCATGCCCCTGTGGCCCTTGGGGGGAGGGAGGGGAGCAAGGGTCTCTGTATTCTGCTCCTGCCTGCAAGCACTGCCCCCACAGCTCTCATTGGTCAGGAATGGAGAACTTCAGCCAATGGGAGCTGCAGGGGTGATGCTTTCAGGTAGGAGCAGCATGCAGAGCCACATGCCCCTTCCCCCTCCCATCCCCAATGGCCACAGGGGCATGTTTTCCACTTCTGGGAGCAGTGCCTTGGAGCCTGATCAAAATTTAGAATTTCCATTTCACTGGCAGTTCAGATATTTCAAAATTTCCTTTTGTCTCAAAACAGAATGAAAAGCTGAAATTTCCAACATAGCAAAAATCCCCAAACATTTCATTTTGGAAATATTGAAATGCCCTTTTCAAAACATTTTTGTTTTGATATGATTGAAACACTACATTTTGACTTTATCATTTTGACTCTATATTATACTGCAATATAATATAGATGTAATAGATATTCTGTGAAGTAAAAGTCAAAAGGGTGGTCAACAACCAGTTCAGATTTGTTGAAATTAAGCACTTAGATAATTTTTAATCAGAACATTTGATTAGCTCAATATGTTCCCATGGAATATTTCAGGTTAATCAAATCAACATTTTTGGTTGAGAAAATTTGTTCTGTTAGAAAATATCCAACCAGTTATATGAAAAAACAATTTTAATGTCAACACCAAAGCATTTACAAAAGCAAAATTCTTAGGCTTTAAATCTTTTCCTTTTTGTGAAGCTGTAATACCCTTTAATAACAGCACGCTGAGTGCCTTTCAATAAGGGAGAAGGGCAGATTCCAGACCGCTGTTCTATTGCTTGTTCATTTTCTAAAGTGCATGCAGAAGGTGAGAGATGTGCAGTTAAAATGACTGTTAGAGACTTCATAAGGACTATTCCTCTAAAGAGCTACACTTCAGCAGTGCCCCAGTGAGACATAACTCTACCCCACATGTTAGAGCTGCTTCCTCCACTACAGTAACGCCAGTTGTCAGCAGCTGAAGCTTGAAGGACAAAGAAGGTCTCCTTGATCCAGACTCCATCTGTCTGAGAGGAGTAGGAGCAGGAGCACCATTCCAAGGAGGAGACTAAGCACATTCCCTCCCTAGTCATCAAAGCTCTGTCTTGTATCATGCTCCACAAGTGGAAGGCCAGACACAGCCAGAATTGGATTCCATTCATGTCCCAGCACTGACTGCACCACACATGGCATCTTGACTTATTGGTACCAAATTTCTCATTATTATTATTTGGATTATCATAGTACCAAGGAGCTCTAGTGATAGACTCAGAGCCCTTTTGTACTAGGTGTTGTACAAACACAGAACAAAAGCTGGTCCCTGAAACAAAGCATTTAGAATCTATGAGATAAGAGAACAGATGGATACAGATATGCTAATGGGAGAGTACAAGGAATCAATGAAACAATATTGATGAGAACAATAGGTAGTGATCTCAGCACACCAAGTGTCTAATTGTTGTCAAGTTTTTTATAGGCACCATAGCAAAGGAGATTTTGGAGGCTAATGAGTTTGTCTTGCTGATGTTTATGGGGTGCTTCTCCCAAGCATGAGGGCTAGCATGGGAGAAAGCATGAAAGTCCTTATTTTGAAATTTAGCAAGTGAGCCATGGAGGCTGACATCATGGGCCAATTCGAGGCACAAGTAAACCTTTCCTTACTGAGTAAGAGATAAGGGAAGCTGAGAATAGAGCTTGAAGGGCCTTGAAAGTGAATATATATATATGCCTTATGTTTGATACAATTGTCAGGGTTCCCTCTGCATTCTGAACTCTAGGGTACAGATGTGGGGACCTGCATGAAAGCCCTCCTAAGCTTATTTCTACCAGCTTAGATTAAAACTTCCCCAACGCACAAATCCTTTGTCCTGGGACGCTATGCTGCCACCACCAAGTGATTTAGGCAAAGAATCAGGGAAAGGACCACTTGGAGTTCCTATTCCCCCAAAATATCCACCCAAGCCCTACACCCTCTTCCTGGGAAGGCACGAGAATAATATTCTGAGCATAGGCGTGCACAGCACATTTCATTAGGGTGTGCACTCAGGGAATTTTTTTTTTTAAAGGTGCAACACTCTGCATTGAAAGCCACTTTTTTGGAAACATTAGGGTGTGCCTGGGCACACCCAGCACACCCTATGCATGTGCCTATGATCCTCACCAATTGGTACAGGTGAGCACAGACCCAAACCCCTGGATTTTTAGAACAATGGAAAAATCAGTCCGGTTCTTAAAAGAAGAGTTTTATTTAAAGAGAGGGTAAAAGAATCACCTTTGTAAAATCAGGATGGAAGAAAACTTTACAAAAAAAGATTCAAAAAACACAGAGGAACCCCCTCTAGACTTAGTTTCAAAGTTACAAAAAACAGGAATAAACCTTCCTCTAGCAAAGGGGAAAATTCACAATTTGAAAACAAAAGGTAATCTAACGTGCCTTGCCTTATTAACTTACTCTTTTTTGCAATATTGAGACTCATTTTAGGATGGTTTATAGGAGAAGGAGTTTTCTGACCTGGTGCTTTTCTACTTCCCCAGAGAGCACACAAAACAAAGGCCCCCCCCCCCCCCGATCTGAAAGCATCTTCTTCCCCCATTGTCTTTCTGATCAGTGTCAGCCAGGTTATTTGAGCTTCTTAACCCCCTTACAGGTAAGGAGGAAGTCTAGGTTTCCCTTAGCTGTATGGTTATGACAACAATAAAGAAGAGGGAGCCAGAGAAGAAGGGTGATGGGCAAAGTGAACGGCTAGGAAAATGATCTTTGCAGCAGCATTTTGTATGGATGAGTGTGGCAAGATTGCATTTATTTAGGCCAGAGAAAAGGATGTTACAGTAATTGAGATGCAAGATGAGAACCTGGATGAGAGTTTTAGCTGTATGGGTGAGTAGGAAATGCTGTGTCTTAGAGATGTTATGCAGAAAGGATCTGAAAGACTTGAGACCTAGCCTAGATGTGAGGCTTTAGAGGGAGATTTGTATCAAAGATGACACCCATCTTATAGAGCTGAGGGACAGGTAGAATGGTGGTGGTGCCCATAGTGATTGAGCAAGGAGGTAGTCGGAAGAATTGGAGGGAAGGGAGAGAAGAAAAGTTAAGAGCTCCGTTGTAACCATGTTGAATTCATGGGTAGATTTTCACAAGATGTCATCAGAGAGAGAGGCTGAGATGGTAATTTGTACAGAAGGCGATAGTAGTAGTTTCTCACACTCATGTTTCCCTGTGCTGCATAGAATTCTAGCATAAATATGTTCATTCAAGGATCAATCTTGCAGATTTTCTGCTGATGGGGATTCCTCAGGATCAATATATTTGCCACTGATCAAAACAAGAAATGTCGAATACTTTTATTCCAGGGCGGGGTTTAAGTCCAGGCTCCCTGCCAGATGTTTTTCTCATTCATTGGACCCCAAGACTAATATAAGCTATTCAATTAACACTGAAGGTCCTGAGAAAAACAGACAGGAGGCAGACATCATTATCTTAATAGCACCAGTGTACATCAGACAATTCTTCTGCTTCTGTATTTAAAACCTGCAATCACTCTGCCAGCTGTACCCAACATAGCCTCTCAAAACTTCAGTGAGATCCTGCACCTGGATCCAACGTCATTACATCCAATGACTGGATGTTGTCTGCATAGTTGCTCCTGACAGGAGCTGTGCAGCTCAATTTCAAAACATTCTGATTCATAGCAGAAAAAAATGTTACTAGCCTGAATTCCAAAGTAAGGTGAAAGGTTTTTTCAGCATCACCTGCTATCCAGAGATGCACCAATTTCTGTTATTTTGGACTGTTTCAGAGCTAGTACATAATCAGGCCTCTCTAATTGCTCTCCGAGGGTACATTTAGCTGCAATCTTGACGCCCCACCCTCTGAATCAGGGCCATATCATTTTTCTTCATTTAGCATTTGCAACATTTCTTAAGGGTCTGGCACCTAATTTTTCCACAATTTGAGTGCCTCCCCAGAATCTCAGTATACTGTTAATGTGCGTAATGGGATCCCCTCTTGAACTCCTAGCAACTCTATCTTCTACTGAAGACTGCCTTCATGGTAGCTATAACCTTATCCTGAAGTATAAGGGAGATCAGCCTTTGGTGTTAGGACCCCCTTTATGTAGTGATTCATAACGATAAGGTGATTCTCAAACCTCATCCAGAGTTTTTACACCAAAATCTGATTTTCGTCTGGATCAATTTTACAGTTTTCTTCCCCAAGTCTCACTTTTTTCCATGGAAAGCTAAACTGTACATGCTTAATGTTTGAAGGGCTTATTGTTATGCCTCAATAGAACTAAATCCTTTAGAATCCAGGTTGTTTATGGCTTTTGACGATAGAGTTATAGGTTAGACTATTTCAACACAGAGAGTATCCAGGTTGATATCAAACTTCATAAAGGATGGCAAGATTTTAAAGGTTGTAAATTGTTCTAAGGGCTATGACCAGATTCTGATCTCAACTACAGCAGTGAGAATTTAGAGCGCAACTGTGGAAGTCAATGGTAAAAGGCATATAAAAACATTTGGATTCTGTTTGATACCTTTTTTGTTAGCACTCTAACAAGACACTATTTAATCATTTAGATCCAGATTTATAAATGTATTTAGTTGTCTAACTCCCAGGAGCCTAAATACCTTTAAAAATCTGCCCTCTTGTATTTGTTACACATGTGTAACTTTATTTACACTGGATTAATGTAGTAAGTGAAATCAATATGTGATCCTGTTTCATAAAAACTTGTTCATTAAAGTGCTTTCCAAAAAAACCCAGATCTAGAAATGAAGTCTAGATATTTTGATTTTCCTTTCTTTAACTGCAAAGGATCTAAATAATTTAAACCATTCTTGCATTTGAGCTGACAATTTCTCAAGTTTCAGCCCAATGCAGTTTGAAACTGCTGTAAGTTGGGTTTTATAATGGAAAAGCCTATGGTCTCTGCTATAGCTGTGCTCTCAGCAATGCGATATCTCACGCTATCAATAACTGGGGATCCTTCAGGGAGAACAATCACAAGCTGGATTTTGCTTTTCCTTTTCAACCTTTGGGCGAGGTCGAAACTGCTGCAGAACAATCTTCAGAACAGACACCTCAGTTCATTGAATAATAAAAATACCATCAAATTTTCATCACACTTTTCTTCCATTACAAGTTATCAATTTGTTAGCATCATTAAGGAGATTAATATAAAGAGCTTTTATGTTATAGGAAGGATATTTTTAGATAAAGTACATGTTTACTCACAGGATCTGCTAACAAACAAGGACTAAACTGTTCCCTAGGTGAAGCTCATTTGACCTACTACTTTTGCCTTACTTTTTTATTTAGAAGGGATAACTGTAATTACTTCCCCTGCACTTGCCCCCCCCATTTTTGTTTGTTCAGTCTTTAAAAATTATTTATAAGCATCTCCCACATGAGCTTAATCTTTTGGTAACGAAAGTTAATTTTATCTGGGATTAGCTGCCTCCCAACCAAATAAAAATCCAAAACAGCACCACTGGAGGTGCAGTAGTAAATTAAATGAATCTTTTACTACCTCTTAACTGGTCACAAGAAAAAATGTTTTCAGCTCACAGCACAGCTCTTCTGCCATCATGAAGGTTTTTTTCATGCACATCCTGTTTTTTGTTTTTTTTTAAATTAATGCATTCAGAGCATCTAACCCTAAATTCTCCTGCAGTCGCTCCCTGAGTACCTTTTTAGGCATACGGCAGCTAATGTCCATCTGGAAACCTACTTATCAGTACAGTTGCTACATCCTCCGGCCTCTGTAACTTGCTGCATAACAACCTGGGAACATAATAGGGTACAAATGGTAACAGCACAGAGCGCCTGGAGCTAGTACCAGAAAAGCAGGTGGTAGAGGCAAATAAAGAGATTTTGCCCAGGCCCAACTCTGCTCGTTAGTGGGACAATGTTGTAGCTGTCAGGACTAGCAGTGACCAGCTGAAACACCTGTGATTGAACAAACTTGCTTTTAATTCTTAGGGTAGCTCTACAGTATGAAGTTAGGTTGAATTTATAGAGTTGATTTTTCGGAACAGATTTTATACAGTCGACTGCGTGGGTGTGTCCCCACTAAGCGCATTAAGTCCGTGGAGTGCGTCCACCGTACTGTGTCTAGCATCGACTCTCTGAGCAGTGCACTGTGGGTAGCTATCCCACAGTCCCTTCAGTCTCTGCTGCCCATTGGCATTCTGTTTTGTATTTTTTTGAACAGAGCTCTGCCTGCACAGACAAGGCACTGAGGTAATATCTTTTATTGGATGGTGAAAGAAACAAGCTTTTGAACTACACAGAGCTTTGTGTAACTTGAAAGCTTTTCTCTTCCACCAGCAGGAGTTGGTCAGGATGAGAATCAGGTTGGCGGGTGAGGAGGCGTTTCCAATGGGAACAGAACATTACAAAATCTTACTATTTTTCTTGTAATACCCACCCAGTTCTGGGATGAATAGGAGCCTTCATATTGGGGAGAGAGGAACTAAAATAAATTTCCATTGTACATAATGTACTTTTGATGGTACATAGGGCTTGAATGTATCATTGGTTCCACTTGTGGTCTGGGAACAAACTATGCTGTTGTCTCTATCATTGTATGATACATGTCTGTGTATCAGACTGCTGACTTCAGTCTCCGCATGGAATCTTTATTTGTTTTCCTTTTCTATCTCAGATTTGCCAGGGCTACTCAAGCCTTTATGGGTCTTTTCCTTGAGACAGCTATTGATCTCTGGGATAGAGCATTATCATCAGTCTTTTCCAGGAGATTGGCTTTCTGTAGGAGGAATCAAATATATATATATTAAGAGCAATGAGAGAACAGTATCTCAAGGAAATGAAATATTGGGTGACTCACTTTTTCTATAGACCATTGTTTGCGATCTTGGCTCTATGTATTAAAACAACAACAACAAAAAACCCCACAACCCATAACCTCTCTACTTTAGGACAGTCTTGGGAATGGTATTCATTTCCCTGCTTCCTACCAAAGTCAGGCAGTGAAACTCTGTTCAGCAGTCATTACTTCATTCAAAAGAGCAGGCAAATGAGAAATTATTTTTCAGTTTCCTATGGTCTTTATCATTTTCAGTGGAATTAAGAGCACCGAACACATGGCAAACCATTTATTTATTTTGTAAACCAACAGTGCTTGTGCACATTGTTGCACACTGGCTGTTTTTCGAGCATCCCCTGCGCTAATCTACCATTAGACTGCTGAGCCACTGGATCACCATGCTGTCAAACTGTTCGGTGTTACATATCTAGTGTGCTTGGAGGCGTTCTGTATCATGTGCAGGTTCAGCAGAGAAACAAGCACTGCAGGTGACCCATCTGCACAAGCTCAACAATAACTGTAAGAAAGTTCTCCATGCATTCTTTTAATAAAAGAGACAAGGAAAGAAACTTTTATGCTGACTAGATAGCAGTAATTGGTTACTGGACCTCCTAAACTGATTCGCTGATTATATCTACTCTGGGCAGCATTAACCTTCCAAACATGCTGTTTCATTAAGACTTCAAAAAAGCAGGGAAAGCAATACAACATTCACTAACCTGTACTATCTTTGGTCTCAAATTTAAAATGGTTATGATTTTTTTTAAAAAAATCCTTTTACTATTTTCCCCTGGATTTGTGCTAGCAGCCTCTCCTGGAAGAGATAGGAGACTTTGTTTAAACTAATGCACGAGTTTAGCGTGCACTCAGGCCTTTTGTTTGGGGCAAGACTAGGGTGGGGCTATAGAATAAGGAGAACTGCTTCCTCTTCATTACTCACACATGCACTCTAAAAATATACACTGCAAGTTGTGCAAGAAGCGAACTCTACTGTAACACTGCTTAGTGTAGCTCAGTAACGCAGTTCAGAGAGGGTTCCTTTTTGGATCACTTGGTAGAGCTGCTACTTGGAACGCAAAAGAAGCCTGGACTGTGTCTCTTTCTCGATTACTACTGGACTTGCCCATCCATGTAGAGTAAACCGAATGATAAATGATCATCTACTTCATTGAGTGACTGGCTACCACTGAACGGAGTGCTTGGAGCTTCCACGCGGCATATTAAAAGTTGTCTAAGTAATTGTTAAAACTGGTGTTCAGTTTGCCATGTAGCACACACAAAAGGTTCAGAACTTCCAACATAAGAACCACTGTGCTGGGTCAGACCAATGGTCCATCTAGCCCAGTATCCTGTCTCTGACAGTGGCTGCTGTCAGGAGCTTCAAAGGCCAGAAGGGACTATTGTGACCCTTTAATTTGACCTCTTGAATAACAGAGGCTTCTGAGCTTCCCAAAAATAATACCCTGAGCAGATCTTTTAGAAAAACATCCAATCTTGATTTTAAAATGGTCAGTGATGGAACCTCTCGTATGTTGTTCCAGTGCTTAATTACGCTCGGTTAAAATTTTTCACTTCATTTCCAGAATAGAAAAGACTAATGCTTTGCCCTGTACCTTTCAAGGCCCTGCATATGCCTTATACGTAGCCTTGGGTTCCTTTCCCAAAGGAGAAGACTATTGGAGCAATTTTCTTGCCCTTCACCTTCTGGTTGTCAGCCACATGCTGGTGCAATACTTCATGCATATGTTCAATAAGCTAGCAGCAGATGGTTTCTCCCATTGTCATAATGCACTATGGAAGTATCTGTTTTACATGTGTATGGAGCACATTCTACTAGGGTAACATTTTCTTCTGTGTACCAACTTGGTGTTAGTCCCCAAAATATTGTTTTTTGAATGTGACTTTCATGCACTGACAGTATCAAACCCAGCCCTGCAAACGTAGCAAAAAATAACTGACATGAAGTCACAAGAAAAGTGTAGTGAGGTAGGTAGAAAAAAATATTAAGGATAGTGAATTACTTTGCAGAAATTTTGGTACCACTAAGATACTCTGAAGAAAGACTTGGAATGAAATTCTGACTTCATCAATATCAGTGACAAAACTTCCACTGGCTTCAGTGCGTCCAGGATTTCACACCCTGGCGTTTCAATCAGATGCACAGAGAGATTCTGCTTTCTCCAAAACAAAGCAGTTACATGCAATGTGATTAGTCATGTCAGCATCTTATGTCCTTAAGTAACTGTAATTGAACATTCCTAATTTTTGAAAATTAAGCCCTATAATTTCATTTTAAGTGTATCCCTCCAAAATTTAATGTAACACAGAGAACATATCACTTTGAATAGCAATTTTTAATGTTTTTTTTAAGACCTGTGGTGGAACAGAAATACAAAGTGACTCAGGAGATATGCAGAACATAAATCAATCAGGAGGTCAATCTGATAATCTCCTGATATACTCCTTATCTGATTTAATTATTACTTGCGCAGTCACTGCCAGAGTCTTTGGGAGTGTGTATAAGTAAGATTGAAAGAGATGTTGATGCAGTATATTGCTGCTGGGTGTTTTGCCAGAAGCTGGGGATGGATCACTTGATGATTGCCTGTTCTGTTAATTCCCTCTGGGGCACCTGGCATTGGCCACTGTCAGAAGACAGGATCCTGGGCTAGACGGACCTTTGGTCTGATCCACTATGGCTGTTCTTATGTTTGTATGTTATGCAGAACATACTCAGAGCAGGCTGTGATGGCATTAGATCTTTGTGGGAACACCATTCCTTCCTTAAATCCAGTCTCAAACATATTTGAATTTAAACTGTAACAAAAACAAAGAAATTAAACTAAAAGTCACTGAAGTTTTTTCTTATTTTTCTATTTCTGACACTTTACCTGGAACAATATTTTACATTTATATGGGCTCTTTCGGAATGAAAGGGGCTTTAACAGGAATTTTTTCATGTGACACTGAACACAGTCACACTTGATAGCACCTAGCAATGTTGAATAATAGTTTACAAGACCAAAGAAGCTATAGTGTTTCCCATTGATACTGTAGGGTTGAGACAGGATAGACCAAGTGTTGTGACCCAGCTGAAAATTCAGCCAGTTAGCAAGTATTGTGAGGGCAATCAGCTCTGATTCCCTGCACTGCTGCTCTAAATGCAAAACTATACACTTGATCATAAAACTATCATACGGTAAGTGAGCAAACAAGGTGCAGAAGGGGCAGCCCGATTTTGTTTTCCACGCATATACATTTGCCTTATTTTGTTGATTTTAGGTCCTTCAGTTTATGCTTAAGATGCCAGTTTGTGTTAAAGAGCAGCGCACACTGTTGAGCTGTTACATAGTAGTTAAATATTATTATTTGTAAAGCAGTACAAGACCTCTTTTAGTATCAGAGCACCATTTCCTGGGTGCTGTACAAGCACAAAGACAGGGTCCTTGATGACAGGTATTTGCAACCTAATTTAAGACAGGATGCAATGAGTGCAACAACCAGTAGGCAGGAAGATGGAGAAGGATACCAGTAATGAGAATATGCCTATCCATAGATTAGCTAGCTGCTTAACTTCATGGCTCCAACTCATTTCAAAAACTTTTACATAAATGTCAGTAAACCCCGCTTCCCTCAAGCTAGCAGTTGGCAATGTTGGGTAAGCATTACAGGAACAAGATACTCAGAAGGCAGAGTTTGTAGTATCTTTATAGATTAATGCATGTATAAGGGGGAAGAAAGATGGAGAAGCAGACAAATGGACATTTGAGGCTGGTAACATTGGATAGGAGAGGAATGTATGATGGGATGACAATGAAAACATTAATGAGGACAAAGATAGATTAGAGTGAGAGAGAAGTCAAAGATGACCTCTGAGTTATGGGCCTGTGTGAAGGAAATGGTGTTCTGGTCCACAATGACAGAAAATGTGGCAAAAGATGGGTGAAGAGATCAAGAGTGCAGATTTGGCCATGCTGAATTTATGTTGATGAGTACGGTGACCAGATGTCCTGATTTTATAGGTACAGTCCCACTGTTTGGGGCTTTGTTTTATATAGGTGTCTATTAGCCCCCATCCTCATCCTAATTGTTCACACTTGCTGTCTGGTCACCCTATTGATGAGTCACATAGGATGAGATGTCAGAGAGACAAGCTGAAATGTGGGATTGAATAGAAGGGGACACATCAGCAGCAGGGAGGTACATGTGTGAGCCAGTCACATAGAAATGGTGACTGAAGCAGCAGAAGCAGATGAAATCATCTAGCAAGGCGGCGCGGAAGGAAAATAGAAGGCCAAGGATTGGGCACTATGGAAAAGTTTGAAGGGATGAGACTGACCCACTGAAAGAGCCCACCAAAGAGGTAAGAGGGGAATCTGTAGACTACACCTACAGAATTCAAAGAAGGACAAAATGTTGAACAGTAGGAGATGACTGACAGTGCCAAAAGCAGCTGAGAAGTCAAGGAGGCTGTGGATGAAATAGGGGCCCTGAAGTTTGGCCACAAAAAGGTCATTGGGTTAGTGCTATTTCAATGGAGTGGACAAGTGAGATGTAAGAGCAAGCAAGTGAGATGTAGTTGGAGAAGAGAAACTCCAAGGAAAGGTTGTGAGCAGCACACATTTATTTCAGAGAAGGGAAATGAGTTGGTAGTTAGCAAGATGGGTGTGGTTTTCTGAGGAGCGAGAAGATGACACAAGAATGGGAGGTTAAAGATGCAGGTATGAAAGAGGGTAAGAGCAGCCATGAGGCAGAAAGGGAGGCATCAGTGGGGCTTGTGGAGAGATTTAGCGAATGAGAGCAAAGGAGAAGAAAAGGAAGGTACTGGGATTGAGGAAAGTCCCTTCATATTTTGATGTGGTTTAAGAGGGAGGGCAGTTTTTGTAATTCTGGTTAATGTATTAGAAATACATGGCTTTTGGGGGGCAGGGGGATTGTATAAATGGTGGTATATTTCGGTGTGCTCATTCAATTTACTAGAACATATGGCAAATTACTTGACCATGAGGATTCAAAGAATGACTTGTGTTCTGCACATAAATTAACTGAACGAACAAATGATAAGAGATCTTAACATTTTAAACTGGAAAACATGGCAATCATCTCACATTGTCTAGACTCTGCATCTGTGTCATTCTTACGTATTTTTCGCAATTACATTCATTTCCTTTAACTTCTTTCCTGCCAAGCCTCATCTGCAACTTAGGTTCAGACAAAATAGCTTTTCATATTCATGATGTTAGTCACCGTGAACATTTTTGATGCTGCCATCAATTTCAGCCATAGTAAATTAATTCCATTCCAGCAGTGAAATGAAAGCTGTTTTTGACTTATCTACTGCAGATATTGTGAATCAAATGGAAAAAATCTGAAAGAAGATATTTTATAATTATAATTAAGCTCCTTATTCATTCTCAAAAGTCATATTATTTGGCAGATAGGATAGAGAAAAGTCAGTAGTAGTAAATTTTTATAGCAGGAGAAATTAAAGAATTGTATCACAACAATAATAAACACAAGCACCCTAAGGCAAATGCTTTATTACATACTCATTTTCATTAAGAAGTCCTAGTAAAAAACTGGAGTCCTTGACTAAGTGGAATTTTGGGGAAATATGTTGTTTTAGGTTTTCAATTTTGATAGGATTTTAAGTTACCTTTGACATGTTTGAATAATATTGAATATATTAGTGAATTGCCTGTCCGTAAGCAAAGGAATGTGTCTAGATAACGTAGACACCTCCAAACACAAGGAAAGGGCAGAAAGGCAAACTTCAAATAAAATCTCCAATTTCCCTATGCTTCAACAGCTAAAGAGAATAGTCTGTCACCTAAAAGCAGTGATTGGGAACCACTTACTTTTGCCTTGGGCTGAGATTAAAAATATTGTCTCCAATCCACTTTTTCTAAAGGTAGGAAGTAAAAAAAAATATTATAAACTGCCCTAGGGTATTGACACCAAATTTAGTAAACACAGAACAAAAAGAAAAAGAAGAAAGTCCTATCCCAAGGACCTAACAATCCAAGTATAAGGCAAAAGACACCAAATGGTTACACTCAGATTGTGGAACACAAGGAAGCAATAGCAATTTTGGCATGATAGGATATAGTCTTAGCACATCAGCAGCTTAACTATTGTCAATTTTTTATAGGTCTTTCAACCACATAGAGATTTGAGGAGGGATCTGATAATGGATAATGAGGTAATTTTGCAGATGCTTTTGGGGAGCAACTCCCAAGCATGAGAGGCAGCATGGGAGAAAACACAAAGGTGCTTCTTTGAAACTGTAACAAATGAAAGATGGAGGCTGGCATCATGGGCCAGTCAGAGATGGGCCTCGACTTTATGCTACTGAATAAGAGAAAACAGGGGGGATGGGAATAAACCTTGAAGAACCTTGAAAGTGAAAAAAAGCAACTTATGATTCAATAGAGAAGGGGGGAGCCAGTGAAGGGACATAAAGAGAGTGGTGGCATGGTCAAAGCAGCCTTTCTAGCAGCATTCTGAATGGATACGAATGGGGCATAATTGCATTTGTCTAGGCCACAGAGAAGGCTGTGGTAGTAATTCAGACGTGAGATGAGAGCTTAGAGGAGTGTTTGTTTTAGGTGGGTGAGTGGATAAAAAGACTGGATTTGTCTCTTTCTGTGATGCCACAGCTACTCTGTGGAATGTCACTGCAGTGGTGCGTTGACTCACCGCCGAATGCCTCCTGCTGTCTATCTGGGAATTAGCTCTTTTCCAGCCGGAGCGCTCTCTGCAGGCCAGTGCCTCACCTGTTGCTGACCCCCCATTTCCCTCCCGGCCCCCAGTGCCCGTTTACCTGGGGTGCTGCCCCCTGGCAATAGCCCCCCCACTCTCTCTGGGTCTCCCCTCCCCAGGGAACCCCCAACCCTCTATCCCCACCTTGCCTCAGTGGCTCCTGTCAGTCATCATCTAGCCCCCACTGACTGGGGCAGACTGCAGTCTGTATTGGCCACTCATCATTGGCAAGGGGGGTTTGAACCTTCTGCCTTTCCCTGAAGCCCAGTACCTTTCCAGGCCTTGCTATCAGGCCACAGCTTGGGGGTTGCCAGGCCTGAGCTTCCCAGCTCAGCCTGCCCCTTCCCCAGCACTGCTCTACCCTCAGTACTCTTCGCTCCTTCAGATAGCCAGATCCATCTCCCTTTAGCGCTGGAGAGAAACTATTCTAGCTTCTGGCCCACAGCCCTCTTATAAGGGCCAGCGGGGCCCTGATTGGGGCCATGGCTCCTGCTGTGGCTGCTTTCCCAATCAGCCTTTTTGCTGCTTTCCCAGCCGCAGCCCTCTGCAGGGCTGCCTTTAACTCCTGTTTACTGGAGTGGAGCAGCCGTCCCACGACAGTCACCAAAACAAGGAGCCAGACTATGGCAGCTTAGGACTGATGCCCTTTTAAAAACTACTTGTCACAGATATTTTTCCCTTCATTTCAACAATAAATACGTTTTTGTCCTTTTACAAGTATATAAATTCTACGTAAAATCACGTGTGTGTGTATTTTTAAAATATGTCTTTATCTCTCAGCTCCACGCTCCAGCAGAATTCTAGGACTGACATCATTTTACAGCAACTTAAGAGGACCCTGACTGTAAAAACGTTAGTTAGTAAGTGGTAATGTGATGAATAGTCCTTCTAGCCAGGGTACTAGGAACACATTTCTGCACTAGGTGGATTTTTAAGATTTTATTTTGCAGTTCACCTTCCTGATTAGTTCAATATAGGACATTCTCTATCTTGTAATTGTAATGGCATTTTTCCCCTTTCACACCAATGGCCCAGTTCAGATGAAGGGGTGCACTATTCTGCTCTGCCTGAAGATGGAGATTGAAAGCTGCATTTTGAGTAATGCACAAGCACATCATTACTTCCTTCATCTGAGAGCTGCAGCTTGTTTCCTCAAAGCAGCAACTGATCCTTGCAAGCTAGACCCCGCCTTTTCCCGAGACAGATGGAGGCCTCAATTTCTTGAAGACAATAGTGCCATCGTTAACAAATAGCATTCACTTGCAGAGACCTCATAGAACTTTTCCAAAACCCTCCAGTGAAATAGGATAAACAGTGCTAATAACATATCAGCATAAACTACTCTAACAAAATGACCAGCCTCTCTGAAACATAAAACATATATAAACAGAGTTTAATAACTAAATTAAAATACTGCTCCAAAAATATATGTATTTGGCTTCTGGGGGGCAAGAGCCAGCCCTGGCCCAGGCCATACCGGTAAGTGTCTGTAGTTACTTTCACCCCTGACTAGAGATCCTTTGTAAGATGTGCCTTCCTTAAGAGAAATTGCATGTAAGCAGTGCTTGTTTAGACACCTTATATAAATATAACACATGCTTGCACCTCAGCTTAACTTTTTTGCTGAAACATAGGCGCGGGGTTTGGCTTTTCAGAAAACATTACATTGTTGACTGTAGCTGTTAACAACAGTTCCCAGTCAGCTTCAAAGACACAGTAGGACTAAATTTCTTAGTAAACAAACATTAATCCACACAAACATTTGTAACCAGTATTCTGAATAAAGCTAAAACAAAAGATAATAGGTGGTAAATCTACTTACATAGACCTTTGTTGCTGTTACATATATTTAAGTGGAATGTTTTAATGTAAGCTTTACACTTCTATTGGTGAGTACACACACACGCTGACCTTCTTTCAGAGATGATTTCTCAGTCTCTGTAGTTCAGCTCTAATATACAGTGTGTGTCATCTGGATTCTTCAGACCTAGAGAACAATTGCAGCATCTCGGTTCTTTTCCAAACACTGTAGAGTCTTGTAAACAAACAAGTCTTACAGTTAGCAGCAGTCTAGCCCTTGGATCAAATAGTTGACTGGTCTCAGAAATCTGTAGCCTGTATCCAAAATGGTACAGATAGCGGGATTATCATATAAAATATACATTCTTTGGATTTCTATAGGGCACTGTCTTTTCCCCCCAGAACTCAGTAAATTCAGGTAAAGAGCTTAAATATCTTCACATCATTGGGCTGTCCCATTGTCTCTCTGGCTGGGACAAAATCCCAATTTAAATCAGTTAGATAATAGCTAAATGTTAAATTCCATAAAAAATGTAACTCCTACAGGTGACAATTGCTCTCTGTCCTCTCCCTCCCCCACAGTTCCCTTTCTAGGTCCATAAAGAATAAAACAATAGGCCAAATATTATTCTAATGGAGCAACGCTGGACTAGCTCACACCTCTGCACAAAGCAGTACAGGTACTGGTGCCCAGCTGTCATGGCAGACGTATCTCTTAATCCTACACTGATCACTCACTGAGTCCAGAGGGCTGTCTTTGACGCCTATATTTATAATCTTGTGCCCTTTCCTCCCCCACACTCTGAATGGCTCGTCCTTCAAATGCTGACTATGTGTGGGACTCACTCACAAGACTCTTTACCCACAATGAAAACTTCCTGTACAGCTGCAGTAACAGCTACTGAGCATGTCCAGTAACTGCCAAACTAGTTCTGTATGTTTGTGGGCCCTCTGAGTGGAGTGCATGCTCTGCTGACACAGAGTATTCTAACTAAAATCCAAGTCTTCGCCCCACAGCTTCTCCCCTTTTCTTGTGTAGACTCCTAGGACTGGAAGGAACTCAAGAGGTCTTTCAGTCCAGTCCCCTGCACTCATGGCAGGACTCAGTACTATCTACACCATCCCATAGGGGTGTTTGTCTAATCTGCTCTTAAAAACCTCCAATGACAGAGAGTCTACACCCTCCGTAGGCAATTTATTTCAGTGCTTAACTATCCTGACTGGAAGTTTTTCTTAATGTCCAACCTAAACCTACCTTGCTGCAATTTAAGACCATTGTTCCTTGCCATAGCCTCAGGGGTTAAGAAGAACAATTTTCTCCCTTCTGCTTGTAACAACATTTTGTGTATTTGAAAACTGGTGTCTTGGCTCTCCTCAGTCTTCTCTTCTCCTGATTAAACAAACCCCATTTTTTCAATCTTCCCTCATAGGTCAAAATCTTGTTTTGGGCCAAAACAATCAAATACTGCAGTACAAAACATATGGATTACATAAATACCAAGTGCAATGATATTCCATAGCAAACCCAAAGCTCTTTGAAGCTGTACAAGATGAGTGGATGGGTAAGATAAATATCCAGTATCATAGAAGTTAAGAGACGAAAAAGCACTCTGAAGTGAACCTGTTCATTTCCCAGTCAGTGATGAATTGATCTCTATAAGACATATCCTAGTGCTGTGTTCAGTCTAGTCTTAAACATCCAAGTGATAGAATATCCAGTCCCCTATAATACTTTGCACACATACAGCAAGTTTAATTATCAATTGCTGTGAAATCTTCAGAGGTGTATCAGTGTTAGCACCATTTTACAGAGAGGGAAACTGAGGCAGATGACGGTTAAATGACTTGTCCCAAAAAAATCACACGTGCTGCTAGTGTGATAGATGGACATAACATTTGACTTGCCTTTAAAACTATTGCCCCCATTCACGTCAATGGGAATTTTGCCATTAATTTCAGTGGGGCCAGGATTTCGCCTAGTATCTGGCATGGAATTTACACTGACTTATGTTTTTGTTAAGGATTTTATAAAATCCACCCTTTTGAGAGTGTATTTTTAAAAATGTATGTGATCACTTGCCAGACCCATTTAAAAGAGTGAGTGACACGTACATAACTCACAAATAGCATCCCAATACTGTGTACATTTTTGTGGCTATAATCAATTTTGCTGGTATATTGGGAACAAAACAGGGCTGCAAAATATACATTCACCTCAGCTTCATTAGAAAGAGGGAGAAGGGGAGAAAAACAGTGTTCGCTTGATGCAGAAAGGACTACGAGATGAATTGTTCAGAAAGGCATGATCTCCCTATCGCCAGGAGCGCCACAGCATTGGCCCTGACATTTGGACAAATGGGTATAAAATGTTTACTCACTTTTTACCTCCCTCTGTGAACGTAGCTCTGAGTAACCAACCCTGCTGTTGTTCTAATAACCCTTAAGGAAACATAAAACCTATAATTGACGTTTTTTGGTCCAGGTAAGAATCATTTGCGTTTTATTCCATCCTTCCTTGTGAAATGCAGGGGACACCACTTTGATTTTCTTCTCTGTTTGCTGAGAATGTGTCTTTGGTTTCTCCTTCTTGCCAATTTGTTCTTAGGCTGATATTTTTATAGGCAACATTCATTTCTATTTAAAGAGTTCTTGTAAATAAAAGATTTTAAATCTTAGTTTCATAAAACTCAGAGGTTGCTTATTAAAGGTTGCTGGCCGTGCCAGCAGCTCTGAAGCTCTCACTGCGGGCAAAAGAGCGCAAGCAGCGCTAGTATGGGACAATATTCTTAGAAGGTCAATAGCGCAGCTTCCTTCAGACTTCTTACCAGGATCTTCAAAGATCCATTTCTTTGTCTTCTCCAAAGTTTGTAAGCCTAGACTTTGCCTTCAAGACTCACTTTCAGCTTCAAGCCTTCATGTGTAAGTCTTCTGGGACTAGGGGCTCCAAAGACCGATGCTCAGTGGTTCTCATCCAAAGATAGTGAATTTATACTATAGAATAAAACAGTCATTGGAATAAGCTGATATAAATGTGTTCCATGCTATTCCTGACCCCGTGATCATGAATGGCCAGGCTCCTTTGATTGTATTCATCTTTACAAAATCCCTGACTCCTTCCTATCCCATTGGCATCTTGGTGTCAGTTATACTGGCGCTTTATAAGCTGTCTTGCCTTTTGTTAAATATTGAAATCTTCTCCATCTCTTTGTTAGGCTTTATAGTTTTTAGAGAGAGGAATTTCAAACTTTTTTTAAAAAACAGTCCAAACTTTAAGGCCTGGCTCTCTTGCCATGTTGTGATTCCACTCTGGAGTATTGCCAGCTGCCAAGGCTTAAAACTTAGGGAGTCAAGACCCCCCAAATCAAATGATTAAAAAAAAATGTCATTTTTTGTTTCTGTTTTGATTTTTGACCTCTACCTGTCCTACCCTTGGGGTGTGTGTGGGGTGAGGCAAGGCTTAAATTCTCAGGACGGCAAGAGTTTCTTTCTCACTGGGAGAATGGCCCTGGTTGAACACAAGTGACTCATGAAGAAATCATGAGAGTTGGCCGTTAGATCCTTTGGTCAAACTTTTTAAGATGGTTCCAAGATTAAAGGTATTCTGACCTCAAGGTGAGAGTAGACAGAGATTTACATTTGAAGTGATTTATTGCCCTTCTGTAATGTAGGTCAGGCTAGTTTCTGAATACTGTTAGAGTCCTTAATAGCTGTCTCCTTTAGTATTATGCAACAATCATCCACTAAACATTAGCTTAATTCAAAGGCTTTGTTCTTCTATGGAAGCAATATTCAAAGTGGATATAAATTCTGTGTTTTGTACTCCGGATTAAGGTATAAAAACCTCACCTTTAAATTGCAATTCTCAAATAATCCCTACTCTACAAACACTCCTTGCTAAGGCAGTATGTAGTCATGTTTTGTTACCTTTGTTTTTTATCAAATTGCACAGCATCCTTTATGATATTGCGTATGCCGCCCATCCCCAGTAGTAGCAATCGACACAAAATCCAGCCAGTTCTCCTACCTACAATGACTATTTGTTACGTTACTTGGTAACAGTAACAGTTTGTGAGACAACAGCTGGAAATATTAGTGCTCAAATCAGACTGACAATATAAATTGCACCGGATTATGCAAGTGGAGCATGTACTGTACAGGCCAGCTATGTGTGGTGAATGGGGACTACGCGCAGACCCATAAGCAGTTCAATCCCTTCTGCCATCTTTTGGTTGAGGAAAATAAATCCTCTTTTAACCCCACTAAGGACACTCAGCATGTTATGAAATATTATTATTATATTGTTCTGCGAATGAATATATTGCAATGTGATAACAGCTGTCACCAGTGTTCCTCCTAATTGTTCTTTGTACTGAGCAGGCTACAAATTCCACTATTACTTTTTTGTCTTTGGGCAACCTGTGTGTGTGAGGGGATTGTGTGTATGGGGCATGGTTGTACCCTCCCCAACACACACAGACAAGTTGTGTGTGTGTGTGTGTGTGTGTGTGTGTGTGTGTGTGTATGTGTGTGGAGGTCAGCAGGTGTATGTATGGTGTGAGGGATGTGGAGGGGGTAAGGCGCATGTACGGGGTATATGTTTGTGCGCGGGGGGGATAAGTAGGGCGGTGTGTGTGTGTGTGTGTGTGTGTGGAGGGGCTGGTGTCAGTTGAGGGTATAGGGTATGTGTATGTATCGAGTAAGAGGTATATGTGTGTGTGTGTGATACTGGTGAAGGGTGTGGGAAGGGGGGGCCAAAGGGGGGGGGGCAGGCTGCCCCAGGGTGGCCCCTCACCAGTATTACACACTAGTTCCTGTAGACCCTGTCCCTGAAATTTGCAGAGTGAGGCGCCTGGCCAGTAGTCTGTGCAGGGAAGGGTGGGTGGGTGTCAGCTCACGCCTCCGCCAGGCTGCTGAAGGGGTGATGGCTGCAGCTCTCACTTGCGTTGCCTCTCGGCAGCAGCAATCCCCATGGCCTTGGACAGCAATTGTCGGGGGGGTGGGAGGGAGAGGCTGTGGGAGCTTTGATCCCATCAGGCTGCAGCTATGCAGATTCCACTGACCCAGTCAGCACTGCAGTGTCCAGCCGGACCCCTCCCCTGAACGCCTGCACACCGGGCAACCCAGAGCCACCTCCTCCTCAGGCTGAGCCCAGCCTGGGCAGCGTTTTCACCCACGACAGTGAGGAGGTGGGGGCCACACGTGCCCTGTCATAGGATGGGGCGAGCAGAGCAAGGTCTTAAGTGGTCCGAGGCGGCCCAAAGGAGACTTGAGCAGCCCAGTTTCTGACCTGCATAGTCTATGGATGATTGCAGCGCATCCACTTACAGGGAACACTGGCTGTTACCTATGCCTGTGACCCTAACAGGCCTTTATACACTGACAACATCAAGGCACTAGAGAGATTTAGCTGTGGCGTAGATATCCAGGCATTGCTCTTGCTAGACAGTGGAGGTTTAAAGAATTCCCCATTGTTCTCCTGAAGGGTTTTAGATGTAATTGGTTACTTACTTGTGTTCCCTTCTGAAGGGAGAATGTCTTTGTGATGTGGCAAAACATAGTTAACCCATGACAAATATGATCATATATTAGTATTCATGGCAGACAACCAATAAGATTCCCATCTGACAGTATTTCAGGCTTGATTCTGCTCCTATAGAAGTCAGTGACAAAACACCTGTTGACTAGTGGGTACAGAACTGGCCTGTTTGGGTGCCCATTGTCATGGTTTTTTACACTTGTGTAGCAGTTTTTCTATTGGTTCCCTCAGTGGTGGGTGGGTGTATACAGATCCTCTTCACGTCATGGGAAGGGCAGCCAAAATCCAAATACTGCAAATGGAAAACTGAAATTTTCCAGATTCCAAACATCTAAAAGAGAACATTTTAAGATAAAACGGAACAAAAATTTTCATTGTTTCAAACTGTCATATTTGTAGAAATCAACTCAGTTTCCCCATCAACTCAAGTTATTAGTGTCCATGATTCTAAGATGTCATGAGTTAACAAATTATATAATAATCCTGGCTGAATCTAGCACCCACGGAATTTAAAAGGAGTTTGTCCATTAAGCTCAGTGGGACTTGGGAGCAGGAGATGGTCCCCATAACATACATTATTGTGGCCTAAATCCATTGAATACAACAAAATTACTCTCTGATGTTTCCTGATATATTCTGATTGAGTGTTTCTATCAGGTAACTTGGTACTTAACTCATGCCCCACAATCCACTCAAGTCAGCAAACCTTTATAGTACTCAGCCTGCCAAATTCCAATTATCCACATTAGAAAAGCACAAATGATGACTTCCAGTGCTCTGGGGTTGACCAGCTCTAGTTTTTAAAATCTCATGATGGGGGTGAGGGGAGAGTTCAGTTTTTTTGCAGGGGGTGTGTGTGGGGGGGGGGGCCCCCCGGGGGGTTGCCCAAAAGCTTCTGCTGTTTCTAAATACAGACACACACAATATTTTTTCTTTATGTATCTATACTGGCTGCCTGCATTTTAATTCAGGAATTGTATTCTTCCTCTGAATCAGAAATCAACATGGCAATATCTTTTGCATAATGAAACTGTGTGTTATTTCCAGCCCAGTGCCCGCAAACATTTATTTCTTGGTAGACCATTTAAAAACCCCTTGCAATTAATACACGGTATATACAGCTGAAAAAAAAGATTTTTTTGGATATATATATATTTTATTTGACAGTGGTTTAGATTATCATACAGTAAACAAGATTTCTGTAAAAGTTAATTTATCCATAGTGGTGCGTTTCATAAAAATAGTTGCTCACTTACAGCCTTTCTGTGACTATTAATACATTGAATTATATTTATAGAGATTGAGCTGTACAGGGTAAATTCACAGCTAACACTACACAGAAATATTATTTGGAATAGGGTTTAGATGATGTGCTGTCTTCACAGGTTATTGATTACAGCCGCATAAAGCAATTGCTGCACAAGGAGTAGCTGTGAACTGTGCAAATTAGAGTTTATGCAAGCATAATCTCAATTGTTTTTCAGGTTTTATGATTTGTTTCTTTACACACAGAAAATAAGATACCGGGGCGTGCATCTATACTATTGAAGCATTGTCCAAAATCCAATTCAATAAATTAATGGGAAATTATATTGGATTTCTAGTTAAGGGGATACAGATTTTCTTTTAATTAAATAAAAACTGTCAACAGCTACATGAATTTGTGCTTTTTTAAATACGATAAATGGAGTTTTTCTTAAAAAAAAGGTTTTAAAAGCTGCAAAATCCTTTATTTGAGACTTTTAAAATAAGGTGACAGAAAGAAACATGCCTACACACTGCTAAGGGAAGAATGAGTCTAGTGCAATGTTTGAGAGATATATGAAGTGCTGATCTGTTTGGATAATGATGATCTCAATTTGATTCTTGAGCAGCACACATGAAAATCAGTTTGCTACCGTACTGATGTCTGTCCATTTCTGAAAATAGCATCAACATTTTTTAAACAGCCAGTGTATTATGATCCAGAACTTTTTGGCAAAACAAGGACCCTACTGGGGACAGAATGGTGACTCATGGAATTTGGAATCCCTCCCCAGGAAGGTGAGACTTAAAAATTTGAGACAGAGAAACAAGTAAGATGGAAATAAAAGAGAGAAAATTCCTCTGATGAAAATATAATGAACTAAGAACTTTTATCTTGAAAACAAGTCTCATTTGTGTTAGTGCGTGCATTAAAAGCATCTGATCTGCCAAAACTTAAAGATGCCTTAACTAAAATCTGTACAGCGGTATGAAACATAGCACTGTTGATAAGCAAAGTCATTGTTTTCTGTGGGAGAGAAAGGCCTTTCTTTAAGGAAACTGCAGCTTTTTTTTTCTTTTAAGAATCATCCTGTCATTATAAAGATCTTGTAACTGTAAGTCTCAGTTTTGAGGTTGGCCAATTAAGGTTTCTGTACTACTTGTAGTATTAAGGGAACCTGTGGTAAAATGCTTTTGAGGATAATTTGCAACTACAACTGCACCCTAACGCCTTTCCAATGTACAGAAATATGATTTGTTCACAAAATGGCAGTAGAAATGCTATCACACCAATGATCCACTAAATTCCCCAACTCATCCAACTCAACACATGAAGTGAACTATGCTGCTGAGGATCATGTGGACTATTCCAAATTGTTAACAGTGGAGACATGTCATGGGCATATAGTTTCAAAGAAACCCTTCAACCCTTGTCTAGATATGTTGAGAACAATGTATTTACAACATCTTAGCTCAGTTAAAATATCCTTTCTCAGTTTCAGCTTGCTTCGTGCAGTTTTATTTAAGGCGATGTTCCAGTTTGTGATTGCTCTAATTGTTCCAGTTCCTTGATATAAAGTCTGAACTAAATCCAAGTCCTTCATGCAGTGGAATAAAAATACTAAAGCTACACTGCATTGTCCTTCTCTGACGTATTGTCCTCTGTTTTATTTTGGTTTCTTCCATAGCTGCCAAAGTCCCTAAAATGGAACTGGGGACTTCAGGGTCAGTTTTAAATCTCCATGTTGACTATATACTGCTTGAACTTATTAGACATTGTGCACATTGTCATGGAATTACACATTAATGTTTCCATTCCTCAGTGTTTTGTGTATATGTGTGATAGTTAAAATAAATTAAAATAGATCAATGTGAGACAGAAGCTAAGAAGTATGTTCTGCATCAATGTGAAACAGTTAGAGGGCAACAGTTCACTTATTTATCTGCTCATGGCAGAAGTGCCAGACTTCAGTACGCTAGGTAGCTTATCCGAGCCAGGAATTTTCCATGGGCCTGGTGAGACAGTTGCCTTCCGAACTGTATTGTTGATGCTACGCGTGTTAATGGAATGGAGATGTCCCTTCCTTGGGAACTCACTGGGTTTCCCATCAGGGTCCCTCTTGTGCTGGTCCATATCACTTCCATGTGAACTGCAGCTATTGCTGCTGTATGTCTTTGTAGCACCAACTAAATCAAGCTTGACATGTTCAGAAGCTGCAAATTTCTTCTCAGTGGTATTTCCAGATCTGTGATCTTCGTTCATATTGAAAGATCCATCTTTCTTGGTTTCTGGCTTCTTGGATCTCCCAAGATGTTCATCATTGATTCCGGCACATGCATACTCTCGTGCTCCAGCCTCAATCATAACACTCTGTCCCATTGTCTTACTTTCGGAGGTGGGCCTGCCACCACCAGTGGGCTTTTTTTTGCCATCTCCGTATCCCTTCCTAGAAGCCTCTTCATGCTTTGTCCTATCTACCTTTTTAGGACTTGCTGACCTCTCTCTTTGCTCTCCTAACCTTTTCTTTTTGTGGCCATTTGACAAAAGCTCCTTTGGTTTTCTTACATCATGTTCCCTCTTGATATCCCATCTTTGTTCTGGGTTTATCTGGTGAGAAGGGTCAGAGAGTGGGGCTAGATGTGATGAAGATAATGGTGAGATTATGTCATCGAGGGAAATAGCTATTTCCGGCAGACCTGGGGAGGTGGCAGAGAGAGAACTCCAGGAGTTTGGTTCGTCTGTTATAACAACAAAGAGAAGAGTGTTAAGGAATTATTCACCAAACTTGGACCACATGCAGTATTTCCAACATCAGTTACAATACCCAAAACCCGAGCTGGACCTAAACCCTGCAACCCTTAGTTGGGCAAACCTCCCATTGAAATCAGTGGAGGTGGGAGGGAGAAATGACATAAACAGATTTGCCTGAGCAAGAACTGTGGGATTTGGTACTAAAACTATCAAGTGTGTTGATATAGGTTTAACTTTTCTTTGCGTATATGAAAAGTATAATAATAATGACATATGCTGGTGAAATCAAGATGCATTTTTGTGCCATTTTCGTGGATTTCTTAGTTAGCCATATAAAGTCTCTCTCAATGGCCAAACGAAGAGGCCTTTCTGCTATCTATGTCCCTACAAGCAAAAAGCAATCAGCAGAAATTTGTGGGCCAGACCATGTCATCTATCAAATCCAATTTTTTCTAAAAACTATACGATTGTGATGTTTAGGGCCCTCTTATTCTGAAAGTGTATCTACAGGGTTCTGCCTTATGTAAGGACATACAGGCTCTGGAAAGTCTTGACTTTGTCTCAGTTACTCTGCCTCAATAGGATTTGGTTAGATTCTGAAGATCGCATTTTCTTAAGATAGATGATGCTTAGGATATGCTGAGTCATCATGAAAGCCAGAGGCATCATAGTCTTCTCCCTGTCATAAATACTTTGGTCCAATCCTGCAAACCTCTACTCTCAAGAGTCGCCCCACTAACCTCTTTGGAACAACTCACATGTGCAGGATGTGGCCCTTCACATGTGATTCAGAAGAGCTGAAAGCTGAGTTAATTAGACTTCAGCACCTACATCCCAAACCACTGTCTTATCTTGGTTGGGCCAGTGTTTCTTTCTCTTTGAGTGAGTGATCAACATTTCTTTTGATTCATCTTAAAGGCAGGCAGCTCATTGGAGCTCCTTGGATGCCTGGCTCCCACCCTCTTCCACTCTGACGCCAGAGAAGTCTCTGAGCTTGGTTAAAGTGGTCCCCTAATTGCCACCATTTCAGTAAGATCAAAATGCTGCCTGTTGAACAAATCAGTGCAACGATGGGCCCCAATGAGAGAAGACATTATTAAGGAAAAAATGTTATCTCCTGACTGAGGGTTAAGGCTGGGCTTCAGAAGGGCAGCACAGACGTCTGAACTATTCCTAAAAATCTGCAACATTTCTTTTTCCTAAGTAACACTGTGGCCAGTTTCAAATCCTCACGAGGCTGCACAGTAATGTGAAAAAGGGAAATGTGCTTTAGGCTGCAGTCTGGGATGTGAAGACTCACTCTATGGAGACGGTACATATAACAGAAGCAGGCTGCTTAATTACTTATTTCTTTTGCAGTCAAAAATAGAAGCGACAATATTGAGGTGGGTGATGTGGTGAGAGTGAACAGCCTGGCCAGCTGAAGTGATATTTATTTTCCCAGCTGGTGCCAGTCATGTGCTTTTGCACCATGAACGTATCTGGGAGAAAATAGCATTTTGAAGGTCAAAAGTACAAATTTGGCGTAAGGCAAACAAACACCCTGGGCTTGGAGTCTAACTGGGTTTAGGGTCTCCACTGAGTTTTAAAACCCCTCCCACTACTAAAAGGAGGGCTCAACTTTTCAGGCCTCTCAGCTCTCATGAATTTGCCTATGAAAAGCTAGTGCTGCACAGTCACAGTAGCCTCTTCCAGACATCTAGGAGCTAATTCGTTGTTTAATGCTGCTCTATAACTCCCAGTAGAGTTAATGGGCGTCGTGTTTGTAAACAAGGAGCAGCGCATCAGCGCCTGACTCTTTAAAAAAATCTGCAGCTTATTCGCTCCTGTTAGTCTAAATCCCTAAATAAATTTCACTTTGGTCCAAGTAATTTTTTGAAATATTTTAGGGCAAAGACTATGGCTCAAAATGGGAACCCTCTGATTTCTTTTCCGTCCTGCTTACATCCTAGATCTATCTGAACCAATTTTTTTCTCCCAGGGAATCAGTGCCGGGGAAAAACTTTTCAAGTAAAGATCTTATGTGCCAAGTTCACAGCAAAATTAGAAAGCTCTGGAAAAAAGTCGAGTTTTCCCCTCTTTTCATATCCATGCAATGCCACAGAAGTCAGCTGTGGGGGGCAGAATGTGAAAAGGAAACAGAAACAACTATCATTATGCTCTTGCCAACTGTAATGCATATCCACACTGCCTCCCCCGCGCCAAAAAAAATATTAAAGGCACTGTTGAACTTCACTGACTGGTAGCAGAGTGCATTGGGTTATTCTGAAATCACTGACCGGTGAAATACTGATGTAGACAAGGGCTGACTCCTGAAACATTAACAATATTTCCTGTAGTGCTAGAAAGTCTCCGCTCCAATACCTGGCTTTATTTAGATGAGAGCTGCTGGTAGGGTGACCAGACAGCAAATGTGAAAAATTGGGATGGGGATGGGAGGGGTGGGGGGGTAATAGGAGCCTATATAAGAAAAAGGGACTAAAAAACGGGACTGTCCTTATAAAATAGAATAGGGACATCTGGTCACCCTAGCTGCTGGTGTGCAGTAGCGCAGGCACGGATCAATACATTACATGCTGATGTAACTTTTGTTTGCAACACTCATGTTAAGACAGAAACCTTGACAGTTCACTCTTTAGCTCACATGGGATTTTTTGCAGCCAGGTAAAGATTTTGTACAGTCAATAACCAAAATGGAACCTTACACTGAAGTGACTCTACTGTTTGCTTTCTTTAACCATGATTGCATCATGGAAGACTAATGGACATTTTATGCCTAGAGTGACAGATTTATAACATGCCAACTTTTTTCAATAGTTTGGATCCTCCACAGCTAACAGTGAGTACAGGTAAGTTATATGAACAATTACATTAGCTGCCAAGTTAGAATGTGTAACATCACTGGTATGTCCTACATCTTGGGCCAAAAAGTACTACTGGCAGGCAGACCTTAATGGACTTTTGCTTGAGTGGGCCCTTTGCTTGAAATTTATTTATATATATTTTTTTTCACACTGAAATGTGTGCATTCATTTTTGAAGACAACCACTCTAAGTGGAATTTGAAATGCCCTAAGAAACTAATTTTGAGTATGACTACATCACAAAAGAAGCCTATATACTGCAAAGCCCTTGGTTTATATTTTGGGGAAATGTATTATGTTTGAAGAAGAACGTGAGAACAATACCTTTTTGTATCTCTAAACATAGTCAATTTGAGACAGAACCTGTTTCCCCCCCTTCTTTTTCTTTTTAAATGAAAAGAAATTATGCAGAAAAAAGCACCCTTTAGTCTCAGTAAACATTAATGTTAGCAAACCATTTGTGGTGTAACCTGGAACTGACTAACAAAGAGAATACTGACGCAATAGTATTTTAATCTGTTTTTTTCCCCCAGTGTTAGAATGTTATTAGAAAATATCAGAATTCTAGGGTAGATCAAAGGGCAGCAATGTAAAGTAATTTACCGCTTAAAAGAAAAACCTGTTAAGATCTGTGTGCAAACATAATTGTTTGTTTGAGCCTGTTCAACCATCACTAAGATGATTGCTTTTCCATAATAAACATAAATATGAAAAAAAATGCAAAATTTTATGCTTCAGAGCTACCACATTAATTATTTTTACTCTCTCTCTTTTTCCTCTCCACCCACATTGCCTTTCTGAGGTCCTGGCTAGATTACAGAGGAATGTGGTAATGTGTCTGAAGCATCAAGTCTTTGCTTTAACTTCAAGACATTTTACAGACACAAACAAAGCCTGTGGTGGCAATGATAAATATAGTCTTTTCTTTAGCACCTTGCATTGTAAAGGATCTGAAAGCATATTACAAATGTTTAAAAAATTATATACAAAGTATATTTTCATTCCCCTCCACACTCCACTGAAATGCAGCCACATCTGTGGTAGAGAATGGCAGCTGTTTAATAATGCATGCAATACTCCTGCACAAGTTTATGAACAAAAGATTACCATGTTTAGGTGAAACTGTAGGCGGGGGTTGAGATATATATATCTTCCTACTGTATTTTCCACTCCATGCATCTGGTGAAGTGGGTTTTAGCTCACAAAATCTTATGCCCAAATAAATTTGTTAGTCTCTAAGGTGCCACAAGTACTCCCCATATTACAATGTAATGAGAATATAAATGCTGTCACTCTTACTATGGCCAAAAAAAGAAAAGGAAAGAAAAGAAAGTGCCAAGAGATTTTTTAATATTGTGACAAAAAGGAGGAAATGAGTTAAGCAGGAGCTTTCCAAAGGACAGTCAGTGTCCAACTCCCACTGAAGGTTAATGGTGACTCATTCATCTGTGTTTTGAAAAATCTTCTTTGAACAAATGCTATAAATGGAACAGATGAATTGGGAAGGTCAAGAGTTACTGCTCTTGCAGTTGGTATGATTAGCAGGTACTTTTTGGTGGAGTGCCAGTCTTCACCATGTGAGTAGTGGTCCTTTCATGTGTAGGAACGGGGCATGTCTACCTAGCACCATTCACTTATGTAACAAATTGCAATCACATGAACATAGGAGTAGAGTGGTGACTGAGTCCCAGATTCTCAAAGGGATTTAGGTGCGTACTCCCACTGAAATCAAAGGACAATTTATATCTACGGGGGAAACAGGTAATAGACAGCCAGTCGTTTTGGGGACTAGTGATTTGGGAGAAGGAGCAGGAAGGAAGTTTTTTGGTTAAAGATGTTTTGATGACATTTTGGCAGTGGAGCCAAATGTATGAAGTGTTTGCTTTGTTGTTTTTGCCATCATAACATTTGTTCAGGAGCGTAAATTCATGTTAATGTAATGGACCGGCAATCCAGTAGAGAGAGAGAGAGAGAGAGAGATTGTTCTTCTCTTAATTAAGGTCTAATTCCACACCTGGAGCCCATTCTTTTCTGTCCACTTTGTAACCATGACAATAATTAGAAGTAGGTACTGGTACCTTCTACAGACCAGTTCCCTTGCATAATTTGCCAGGGGCACTGGCTTAGTACTAAATCAGAGAGAAGAGTGTTAGCCACTGATTAACCAATATCACTTTCCTAACACCTCAGGTTTTCATTACAAGTTGCCCATTCAAGTCCTGTTTAGCTCTACCCTTGTTCAGTTTATAAACTCTGCCAAGCTTGCAGCCCAGGATAGTAAGGCTACGACATACTGTCACATATGCCCACTGGGTGGCAACTGTTTTAAATAATGACTCAATGGTTTACCAACAACCTGGGATTTTTTAATCAGCTGAGTTTAACTTTAAAGTGCTAGTGTTAAATCCTTTTAATGTTCAATAAGCACACTAATAATAATAATCATAAAAACCTGCCTGGTGAAATATAAAAACAATTATTTGCATTTTATTACAGAAGTAAAATAAAATCACAGTGCCACTAATATCCAAATTACATTAATAATTAACAGCATTTGTAAGCTTTGGGTATTTTCAGAAATAGGAACTAAATAGTTCCCAAAATGTCTTCATCTGTTTTTACATCTCAGTGACAAAGTGCTAGTGAATCAAAGAACTGGCCAATAAAAATCAAAATGCAGTACGTTATATTTTACTCTTTTACATCTGAAATTACATATTGGCAGAAGGTGACTAACTTAATTCTTACAGATGGACTAATAAAGAAAATAAGGAAGACCTATCCCTGGTGTGTATCTTAATAGAAGTCAGTGGAATTACAGCTGGCATGAATCTGGCCCTTTACTGTTATATCTTGGAATGCCTGTTATGTTCTTGATTGCTTTGGTCTCCTGCAGCTTGTGTTTCATGTTCTTTAGGGTAGATCTTTCAACTCAGTTTAATGCTTTGTCTTGGAATTTCCACAGCTACTGAAATCACAACTTTTTTAGTAACTGACTCAAAGGTTCCCCAGTTTGAGTTTTGGATGATTTGGGAATTCTTTGATAGTTTTTGTTAAATTTTAAAACCCATGCGAATATTCTATCCCCTCCTGTCACACTTCCAAAGTCAGTGTGTGTCAAAGGGATTCAGCAAAATCTCCCCCCCACAAAAGACCTTTTTAGCAGAAGGGCAAGGCCATGGCAGTCTACTCCTTTATAAAAAATCCCAAACATCAGTAATACTGGAACTAGTTAAAGGATCCAGCCATTTTCCCCACTGTCATATAATCCTCTGTTGTTTGCAGTGGTGTTGAAGCCATGTTGGTCACAGAAACTGAGAGACAAGGTGGGTGAGGGAATATCTTTTATTGGACCAACTTCTGTTACTGGAAGCAACAAGCTTTTGAGCTTCACAGAGCTCTTTCTTCTGGTCTGGAGGGAGTAACCAGAGTGTCTAAGTTAAATACAAGATATGAGAGATTGTTATACATAAGGAGTTCACACAAGCTGCAGGAGACCGCTTAAAACGAAGTGGCCGATTAAGGTTTACCAGGCAGTAGGGTGTATTACAAATTGTTGTAATAAGCCATAAAATAAGTGTTGCTGTTAAGTCCATGGTTTTTGTGTCCACATAGTTTTGAATTTAAGTTTCCAGGTGCCTCTTTTGAAGGTGTGGAGGTTTCCCTTGAGGCTGAGGACTGAGAGGTCAGATATGGTGTGATAACGTTGTGAAAAGTGTTCCCCCAGGCTGATAGGGTGTTTTGGTTTTTAGTGGGGTTTTTTTCTCTGTAAGTTCATTTGTGATTATAGTGATTGTCTGATTTCATCCATATTGGCTGTTGGGGCACTGAATGCACTGAATGAGGTACACTGCATGTTCTGATGGGCCTGTGTAGGGACCTTGGAGGAAGTTTGATAAGGGTGTTGTGTGGTGGGAGCAGTATAGCAGTGGCGATATATCTGCAGGTTTTACATCTGTTGTGCTGGCAGGATCTAGTGACACTTTGCTTTGGTATAGTTGGTCTGTGGGGACTTTGCTCTCTCTCTCTCTCTCTCTCTCTCTTTTCCCCCCACCCCTAGTCTCGCACCATCATCTCACACCGTTTATAGAACCCATTCAACCTTAACTTTGCCCTCTTGCTTTAGTCTATATATTGACATATTATACTGGATGCATGCTTTGCCACTGGTAGCAAAGATTATGAGAGGAATGTAGTCCCAAACAACATTCAGTTTTGTCATAGTACAATAGGTCTTATGTTGTGAAGTGCTGTTGGACAGAAGAATATTTTTATGAGAAGAAATAAAATAATTGGTTTGTTTGGTGTTATGAAGTGTGTGGCAAATGTCATGGTGCAAACTTGTCTAATTTTATACAGACCCGATAAGTGATAAATATAATAACTATCCTGTGTTGTCTTTTTGTATGGATTAATGGTGCAGTATTCCAGTATATTGTAAATAGATCCCTTAAATAGGCATAAGATTTTTATATTCTCCTAGTAATTTTGACTTGTGCATTTATTATTGCATATGTTCAGGGGCAAAGGTAAGCCTAGATGGAAAGTGTAAGTCAAGTAGGATGATGGCAAGAGAGGAAGGATTATGAAACAATGGGAACATGACTGTATCTCTTTATTTTTCATTTACTGACTTGGTAGTGTTTGGAATTTTTATTGCCTGTTATTTTTTTGGGTGGGTGAAACACAATCCTTCTTAATTCTTTTGAACAAAGTAATTTTGGAGGAATTCTCTTTGTTTTAGTAATGACAAAGGTTTGAACTGGGTTTGGTGGATAATTTCTGCATGAGGCTCCTTAAAGCAGGGCTCACTCCTGCAGGTATCAGCAAGTCTGTAAGAGGCATGTGAGTGTGAAGTTATACCTGGATGGGAAAAGGGGATTGATAAAGAAGACTTATGAATTGAAAGCTTGGAGCACATAGTTTGTAGAAAATCCAGTCTCTCTCTCTATGTCTCATTTATGTGCATCCCAGTTCCCTTCATGCCCTATTGCCATCACTTCTTTCATACTCTTTATTATTATTGAATGGCCAGATGTTACTTCCTTCTGGATTCACTTAATGCCACTTTTAATTTTGTCCTGTATTCGGATACAAAATGGTGTGCGCCCTAAAATAGATCAGACAGGAAGTCTCCCACACTTCCTTGCTAAGGACCCTCTTATGTGCCCATAGGCAAAATTCCCATTGATTTCCTTATATACCGCCTGCATTAGGAATCTAACTTTAAAAATCACTGATGTATTTTAAACCTAGAGATTGCTAGTGACGCTTGAAAGAGACTAGCTTTGAAAAGAATAAGGAGAAGAGTTCTTTTCGAGTCCAGGTGAGGATGCTGTTTTCTGGACTCCAGAGGACTGTACAGTGAAAGAGAGAGGGGACCACTCTTCTAGCCCCTGGTCTGGTGAAGACAATGAGTTAACCATGGCTGGTTATGAGCCATTCAAGTGATAATACTTTATTCACTTTAATAAGGAAAGCATTTTTTTCAGTGTGGCCAGACTGTGGATGAAGAGCTGTTGGAAGCCAGAGCAGATCTTGCCCAGAGCTGAGGCAACGCAAGGAGAGCTATAATATAAATGACTGTATAATTAAAAAAGATAATGACTTTTAAATTAGTTTTTATTACTAGCATGAAGCTACACTGCCATAAAAGGTGTTCATAAATATGTTAATGAAATGTGTGGCATTAATGAAAAAAACATGCTATATAGAGTAAATAATTTAAGAGGTCGATACTACACCATTAATTATATTTAAATATTAAAATTATTAATTATTGCAGCTAAAATAGGCATTAGAAAATCTCACATTTTGACTGGTTGACAAATAGCTGTCATTCTTAGAACTATGTGGTTAGTATTGGAGGCATGGTTTGCTGAATAAAGTAGCTTCAACTTACAGTATTTGGACAGTGTATGAGTTGCTGAAAAAATGAACTTCCATAGGAAGCTGAGTGGCTTCTGTGAGGTGCTGATCACCCTTAACTTCCCTTCGAGGACTCAGTTCTGCAAAGCAAGGTGTTTAAGCCCGTCCCTAGTGAACAAAGCTCTTAAGTCTGTGCCATAGGGAATGTCTATACTACCCGCCCCTCCGGCGGGTAGTGTTTGGTGTATCTGGGATTGATTTATCGCGTCTCGTCAGGACATGATAAATCGATCCCCGAACACGCTTTCGTTGCCTCCAGAACTCCAGCTCCACAAGAGGAGTAAGTGGAGTCGATGAGGGAGCCGCCGTGGTTGACTCACCGCTGTGGGAATGGCCAGGTGAGAAGGAGTGAGCTGTAGGTGGAGGGATTGAGGAAGGAAAGCATGTTTGACCAGAATATGGGGACACATTAAGTTTATAAAGAATAATTTTGCTTGTTCATGCTATTGTCTGGGTAACCTGCTGTGAATTACTTATTAATTTGCCAAATCCAGCAAATGACTAGTGACAAAGCTGCAGATGTACTCCAGCATTTAAGAGGTTACTGGATTCCTTCCTGTCTCATGGCTGAGCTGGGTGAGGTTATAAAAGAAAAGAGGAAGCTAGTGCAGAAGAGGTTATTGTACCGGAAGGATGTGAACTCTCTCTCCGCCCAGCTGAATAGGCCTTGGGTGGTTACTACCCAGTAATTGGAGTTGAGTTGTTCTGGCTTTGAGTTTGTGTTTTGGAAATATAACAAGTAAATACAATGAGACAAGGGATGGGAAGAGACGTTTAGTTGGGACTTGATTTTTCCTTACAGGATGGGTGAGTCTGGATGCCAGTTTATATGTTTAAACCATGGATAAAAGCTCAAGGGTAAGATTTGTCATGTATTTTATTCACTGTAATTTAGTTGTGATCAAATACACCTCGTATGGCACTAGCAAATCTACTGTAGCATACTATGTAAAAATAATTAAGGCTTAGTAACAAAAGAACTCACTGTACAGCACTCTTATTAAATCTCTGCTCAGATGTGGAGACGGACTGCCAATTTCGATATGAATTGTAATGCGTATGGATTAGTGAGGTTCTACTGTAATAATAATTAAAATAATAATTAATAATACTTGGTCTTTAAATAGAATTTTTCATCTTTAAAGTGTTTTTTGAGCAATAATTCATCTTCACAACACACCCATGAGGTATGTAAGTAAATATTATCATCCCTATTTTACAGATGGGTGAGGAGGGTTTGAGTGTTTTAAGTGACTTGGTCAAGGTCACAGAGGCAGTCAGCGCTGCTCTTTTAACTCTGGGGTTGTACATTCCAAAAATAAAGGCTCTATGGCAGTCCTCTGGAAGATCAGACATACTGCCTGTAGTGGGGCAGCTGCTCCACTCCAGTAAAACAGGGGTTAAAAGCAGCCCTGGAGAGAGTTGTGGCTGGGAAAGGCTGATTGAGGAAGCAGCCACAGCTGGAGCCATGCCCCAGTCAGGCCACAGCTGGTCCTATAAGAGAGCTGTGGGCAGAAGCTGGAGAAGTTTCTCTCCAGCTTTGGAGGGAGAAGGAACCTGGCTGCCTGGAAGCAAAGTACCTGAAGCAGAGCAGGGCTAGGGAATAGGGCAAAGGAAACTGGGGAGCTCCAGTCTGGTAAACCCCCAGATTGCAGGCCTTGGTGAAGGCCTATGAAGAGGTACTCTGAAGCAGCGCAGGAAAAAAGGGGAAGGGACCTGGGGAGTTCCAGCCTGGTAAACCCCAAGCTGCAGGCCTTGGTGAAGATCTACACAGGTACTGGGGTACAGAGGTGCAGCCCGGGGATAGGCAAAGGCAGCTGGTCCAACCCTCTTGCCAATGATGAGTGGCCATGACAGACTGCAGTCTGCCCCAGTGAGCAGGGGATAGATGATGACTAGCAATAGCCATGGAAGTGACATGGGTTTAGAGGGTTGGGGGGGGGTTCCCCTGGGAGGGGAGACACAGAGTGTAGGTGTACTACCAAGGGGCCCTAAGGCAGGCAAGACACCGGCCACCAGGAGGTGCTTCCACGCTGAAAAGAGCTAATTCCCTGGACCAACAGGAGACGCCATGCTAGTGAGTCTTCAACATCACTACACTGCCACAAAACCCATGAAAATGTTCCCCAGCTCTCTGTCTCTCCAAATGGCATTTTATACTTTCAGTTCTGTAGCGAAAGATACAAAGTTCTGCTATAACAGGGTAATAAATCTTTTAAAATATAAAATTTACTGTTCCAGAAGACAGACAATATATACTTTTCATTTTTCCAACTGAAGAATGTTCTCCTCTCTCATCAGCTGCTACATATTTCTTAAATGCTATGGATTTGTTTGTAAAACACGTTTTAATACTGAATTTTGTCCTTGAATAGTTTTTACCCATAAACACGGATAGTACCTTTCGGAACTCATATTCAAATTGCCTGATGGTTTTAGGTCAATTTTATTAACCAGTATTTTGATTCTTTTAGTTAGTCCCTCTTTTTTCCACACCACAGGTTCCTGAAATTAAGTTGGTGTTACTAGAAAAAAGAGGATGGCTATTGGCAATGCAGCATGAATATGAATGAATGTTCTCAACTCAGTCAAGATGGTCACATAAGGAAAGGGTACTTTTTCAGCATGACCTTATTGATTTTTGCTTCTCCGATCATTGTCTGATATATTGGACAGTTCAAGTTCCCAATACCATTCAACACTGAGCTCCAGAGATTTATAAGACAGGCATTTCAAAAGAATGAACTGGATTATCTGATTAGTACACTCAAAAGGCCTGAGTATCTGATGTAACTGTATGAGTCAAGACTCATTAGCCAATTACTATGCAACTGTAACAACTTCTGAACATGTAAAGAACTAGACACATGGTTCAGATGGTCGAAGACACCTGTGGTTTTTAGCTTTGTTCTTACAGTCAATACTAGACAGGCAAACACACAGGATAGCTTCCTTATTTTGTCATGTATTACACAACGGATAATACAGGGCTTACCACTAAAAAATAAAGGCACTGTTTGTCATTGCCACACTGAGGATCAGAAGCCCCACGACATAGGTATCTAGGTAGGTGTAACTTGATTTTGATGTGCTCTCCATATCAAATTCAAGTTCGTGGGCATCCCCTTCAAGGCCCACTACTATTCAGACCTGCCCACATCTCTGATCTTGTCTCCTGCCATTCCTTCTTCTGCTCCTTTGCTCCCTGTTTGCCTCTCTTCTGTCTACTCCATTTATCTCCTTCTCCCATGCTTGTCCTCTTGCCTGCTTTTTGTGCTACCCTGTCTTCCTAGAATGGCCTCCCTTCAGCCACTCTCTCATTGCAAGTCCATCTTAAAACTCGCCACCTATGCCACAGCTGGCAGGTTTCTACATATGTTACTTGGGTCTATACACTGCATAGTGGCTCAGTGCTGCTTATTTAGTTATCCAAATGCATGGTGTTTTTTAAAAGGGATGTTGGTCAGTGAAATCCAGGGGAAAAAGCATATCAAGCCATTTCCCTCCTTAAGGTTCAAAATACCTTGTGATGCACAGGTGTACACTTTATCATCACATGCATTCCCTAGAGCAGTTTTTAATCACTTGGACATTTACTTACTTGACTGTCAATATTTGTAGGGCAGAGGTCACCAGCTGGTCGATCGCGATCAACTGGTCGAACCTGGAGCCTCTGCCAGCTGATCGTGACCTCTGGCCACTAAAAGTCCGGCGGTGCAGCAGGGCTAAAGCAGACTCCCTACCTGCCCTGGCCATGAGCCACTCCTGGAAGCGTCCAGCATGCCCTTGAGGCCACAGGGGAGAGAGGGAGGCAGGGGTCTTCATGCTTCTGCCTGAAAGCACCGCCCTCACAACTCCCATTTGCCATGAATGGGGCACTGCGGCCAATGGGAGTTGCAGGGGTGGTGCCTGCAGAGAGGGGCAGTGTATGGAGTTATGTGCCACTCCTGCCAGGGGCCTCAGGGCCGTGATGGCCACTTCTGAGAGTGGCATGGGGCCAGGGCAAGCAGGGAGCCTGTCTTAGCCCTGCTGCACCAGTGACCGGGAGCCAACCAAGGTAAGTGCCGCCCTCTGGGAGCCTACACCCCACCTGCACCCCAAGCCACAGCCCTGAGCCCCATCCCAGAGTCAGTACTCCATACCCCCTCCTGTATCCCAAACCCACTCCCGCGCTCCAACCCGCTGCCCCAGCCCAGTGAAAGTGAGTGAGGGTTGGGGAGAGCAAGTGACAGAGGGAGGGGGGATCGAGTGAGTGGGGTTGGGCCTTGGGGAATGGGCGGGGCCTCAGGGACAGGGTGGGGTAGATCCTGGGTTGCATTTACATTCAAAAAGTGATCTTGTGCAATGGTTGGAGACCACTGTTGTAGGGCATCAGGGTAGCTGATCTTATAATTACATCTGCAATAAGAAAAGTCCAGGAAACTCATTTACTTTGTTGTGAGCTTTAGATTCAACTCAATTTTACTAAGCAAGCAATTTCTGATGAGCCCAAAAAATACTGTATTCAATAAGATTTTTTTTTTAAGTAAATATAAAGCTATTACCTTGGCTATTAATATTGAATTATTAATATTTAATATTGAATTATTCATTAGGCTATTACAAAAGGTGAAGCTGAAATGTCCTGAATATATATACTGAAGAGAAGGGTGGATTTTAAGAAAAAATCCTCTAAGTGTAATACTAATTACATTAAAATAAATGGCAATACAGCAATACTTTCTTAGTTAATTTCCACAGCAAGCTTTCTGCTTCTACAATGGTCAGTTGATATCAGACCTTGTCACTTTTTGAAGGGACTGAGTAATGAAGGGCTAGGCAACGGAACCCTGTCCCTTGTCTGAATATAGGTCAAGACAGAAGTGATTGGAAGTTGTTACTACCTGATGGCTATTCATGGCCTATGTGAACTGTGCTGGTAGTTCAGTTCATTTTCAGAGAGTTACAGATTCTAAGGGCAGAAGGGACCACTGTGATCATCCAGACTAGCTTCCTGTATAGCAAAGGCCATAGAATTTCCCCAACATAATTTCTAGAGCAGATCTTTTATAAATTATTTTGGGTAAGTTAAAAAAAAACTTTTTTAGATAGAATTTTCAGCTTCTATAAAACATACATTTTTTATTGTTGACGGCTGACACCCTGTCTCTGTCTAGTTTTGGCTCCAAGAAAAGTTCTAATAAGGCCAAATAATAATTAGAACATCGCCAGCCACTCCTCCATAGCTGAGTTACTGAGTACTACTAAATTAAGACACATTGATAGCGGATGCCAACATCTACCAGTTTTAGGAAGGAACAACTTTCCTTCCCATGTTTTTTATCCTAAAAGCAACAAAAAGTAATTTGAACGTGAGTGTGTGTATATGCTGCAAAGTCATGGTTATATGTGTGTATATGCTGCAAAGTCATGATTTCCCCATCATGGTGGGGCCAAGGTCACCTAACTTGCTCTATTTGTGAATATAGACTTACAATATGAATCTGATATAGCTATGTAGTGCAGCTCTCTATGTCTGCATGATCTTGCCTCTCAGTATCTTGAAAGATGAGCTGTACTGTCTTTGCCAATGAGCATAAGGCAGAAGTGAGGAGAGATAACAGATTGTGTAAAATGGTACAACTCTGATTTCCACACTACTAAGAAATTAATTCCCTTACTCAGACCCCTCAGTACTGTCTCAGATGTTCAAACAAATCTGAGTATTAGATGCAAGTATAAAATCTGTTAGTATAATGGTGTTCAAAAGGCCTCTAAAACTGTGCCAGAAAAATATATGGGTATATCAGTTTGTAGATGCAAAGTCACATTTGGGGACACAAACTGGATAACTGCATTTGCAAAGGACAGTCAGATGGGTACTCACTGATTTGCATGTGTAATAACAGACTGCTGCACTCCACCCCAAATGAGACTGCATATTTTGTGAGAACATTGTTAGAAGATCTGAAATGTTGGCCTTGTACAGTACTTGGAGGAGATTTTCAAAGGCCCAAATGACAGTGAGGCACCTTTAGAAATCTCCCTCTCTGTTCCTAACCTTTCTGCTTTAAGTGTTTTAGATTGTTCTGCTAGTAGACCACAGTTTTAATGAAAATATTACGTTGTACAAAGTTATTCAGTGAGAGACGTCCATAACTGTTAAATGTACCAGCAGAGATTACTTCTGAGATTTCTCTGATGAACACAATCAATATGAATCAGGAAAAATAAATGTTTCCTTTTAGGTATCATTTCTGGGCTGTGACTATATATTATTCATTTGGTAAGTAAGACCTGATTTATGAAGGAAATAACATGAAACTGAGTGAAAAGCTGTGCCATTCGAATCAGGGTTTTTTTGTTTTGTTTTTTTGAGTGGGCGGATTGTGTTACAGAATGTTCCAACATAAGCACAGCAACATTATTTTAGGTCAATATAACTTCCATCTTCACATTAACAGTATTTTAGGGAGCCAAGTACCATCAGAAAGGGATAAAACTATAGCATCAGCTTCTAAGTACTTTAGTAACTCTTCTAGGAAAGTTGTCTTCATAGCATAAATCTTCGTTACAAATACAAGAAGATATCTTCTAAGAGGGACATAGCCGGGCTTCTCCCACTAGCAGCAGTGGAAGTTACAGGGCTACACTCCCATCTAGGAAATTAAAATACATTCTTAAGGATCTAAAATAGATAGGTATGCTCTTTAGTTGATTAGGGTCTCAGCTATTAAGAACAGTCCAACATAGTAGGAGCCTCTGAACAAGCTAGTGTGTAAGAAAAAGTAGGAAAAGCCTCAGTTAAAACAGTTGTGTGAAACAAAAGCATATTAGAGAATGATAATATACATGCAGAGTTTACAAACCGTGTCTTTAGGGTGGCCCAATAAGTAGAAATATGGGGACCCATGCTTGTCACTTTTCATGCACATGGAGAGACTGGAAGGTACCATTCCTAAAGGAAGGGGAGGAACAGCCTAGGACCAATCATTAGAATTAACAGAACCAGTGACAAAGATATATTACTATTGTTAGAACAAAGAATCCTTAGTAAGTTTAGAACAGCAGAGTAAAAAGCTTATAAATACAGGAAAAAGACTTTCTGTAAAGTCAAGACTAACAAGCATGCAGGAAGTCATTATATTAGTGAAAGATCGAGGTACTATACATATACATTTCAGAAGCAGATTTTGCTGAACTTTGGAAGACATCTTGAGGTGCTTTTTAAAGGAGCTGTAACTCATAAAATTGAAGGGTTTTATTAAATTCCAAAACCATAAAGAAAATTCCTTATATCAAAAGTCTATGTATTGGTATCAGCTCTGTCGTTTTCAGTGTTAGTCACTGCGGCTGTGCTGAAACTCAAATAGCTGAGCTTCTCTAGGGCTTCTTGAAAAATGAGTCACCGCTAATTCTAGCATTTGTATATACTGAAACTTTACATTGTAACTAAATTACAAAAATCTCTCTCCCTTAAATAACTAGCAATGCACTAAGGCCCCGATTCTGCAAAGATTTAGGCATGCGGATCCCTTTTCCAAGCACATTAGTATGTCATGTTTGGCAAGATAGGTGTCTAAATATGCAGCCTACTTTTCATAAGGCTGCAGAATTGGTTTTTAAGCAAAGTCATATCAAGAAAAAATCTTGTGTGTGAATTCATGAATTACAGTTTGTAAATCTTTGTACAGCTTGAAATCACCAGTACATTAAAACACAAATGAAAAACATAAAGAGTGTCAATGAAGGTTGCTTAAGAAGCGGATTGGACCCGCTAGGAACATGTCCCATTAAATATTTCCACTGCTCTCAGAATGATTAATGGCTAGAAATGAGGTGACTAGGTAGCACTTCCAGGACATGCATATGGTGGTGTGTGCTGGGAGTAACTAGGAGGCAGGAAGGGGATTATACATTCTGGTCAGAGAAACAATCCTGTCAGAAGCTGGAAAAATAGGATCTCTAAAGCTGGAGGAAATAGGGCTAATGTTGACCACACGAGAGAAGAAAAAAATCTGAAGTTGAGTAACGGTCATGCCTCATTTATTAGTTTGGATAAGTAATTACGTTCATAACTCTAACTGCAGAAAAGACTGGGCAAGTGACTGCCTGCGGCCATGAAGGAAAAAGGACTGTTGTGACGCACATCTCTAATCGGTGACTGAAGGAAACCTAAGAGAGGATTCAGCTAACTCTCAGTATGAAAGGGATGGCAGCAGCACAGAAGTAAGGGTATGTCTTCACTACCGCGGGTAGCCGTCGATCTTTTAGCAATCGATTTCTCGCATCTTGTAAAGACGGGAGAAATCAATCGCCAGCACTGCCCCCGTCGACTCCGGAACTCCAGCTTGACCGGAGGCGTAAGCTGGAGTCGATGGGGCAGTGCGCCGCCGACTGCCGCCGCCGTGAGAATGGCAGGTAAATCGGCTGTAGATACGCAGACTTCAGCTATGTGATTCACATAGCTGAAGTTGCGTGTCTGCAGTCGATCCCCCCCGCCCCAGTGAAGACCAGCCCTAAGGGTAGCAGTACCGCAAACCCTCCCCCCATAACTCCTTTTTGGTCAGGATCCTCACAATTACAGCACCATGAAATTTCAGATTTAAATAGCTGAAATCATGACATTTACAATTTTTAAAATCCTATGACCGTGAAATTGATCAAAGTGGACAATGAATTTGGTAGATCCCTATTGATAGGAGAAGGAGCTACCCACCATTTTAGTTTCAGTTATTTCTTCCCATGGACCTATCCTGCGCTACAAACCTCAGCTTTATAGGCAGAGCTGAATCATATCTCCTAGTGACTCATTATCGGCTCTTCATTGACACTACAGCCCCTATGATGTGCTACGTCATTATTTATCTATGGACCAGGTGTAGCACGATATTTGTATTTCCATGCTTTGTATAAAGGAAAACTCCAGTCAGAAGAGAGTGCAGATAGGACATAGATGGAATACTGGCAATTCCAGTGTTCTATGGTAGTACTGCAGGGATTCAGCGAGACTGTCTTATGTGGATTTCTAAAAACAAACACTAGTTGGTCCACATAGGGGAAAAAAAACCAGCAATGATAAATAATATTTTTCTCTTTCGTGCTTCCCTACCTCTTTTCCCAGAGGGCTTTATCATCAGGAATAATTCACCGTTTCAGAGCTCATTACAGAGTGGTGGGATTATGGTTTGTTACTGGTTTATCTGTTACTTTACCATTTTTATTTATTTGAGACAATTTTAATACATATTGCCCCAGATTTTAAAAGGTATTTAGGGGCTGGTATTCAGTGTCATAATGTTTAACTGATTTAGGAGCCTAAATCTCATTTTCATGAGGAATTTAGGTATGAAGAAGTCTAAATCCCATTGACTGGTGATGGAATTTAGCCTCCTAAGTGCCAGCAACACCTAAATAACTTTAAAAATCTGGGCCTTTGTCTTTAAGGATCTCTCCCTACCTCTACATTTGAGATCCTTATGCACAGCACAGATAAGGCTCTTATGGGTGTTTTGAACAGACAGCCAAGTCTTTAATGATAAGGGTGTCAAGATTTAGGTTCCAGGTTTTTAAAGGTATCTAAGTGCCTAGTGGGATTTTTCACCTGAACACCCATTGACATGGCCAGATTTTAGAACTGCTGTGCTCCCAGCTCCTCCTATTAAAGTCAACTAGGCCCTATTTTAGGGGCTTAAACATGGATTTAGAAGCATAACTTTAGACATCCATTTTTAAAAAAATCTCGGTTTATAATTTTAACCTGGGGGGAATTAATAGAATGTTTTGCATAAATGATTGAGAAATGCGCAGTCCTGTAGTGATGGCAGTTTGTGTAGTTAAGAGCTAGTGCAACTGGCTGGCCTTGGTTCTGTGAAGTGCTGAATGCCCAGGATCCCTAGGGAAGGCAATGTAACAGTGCACTGAGCATCCGCAGGAGTCCATAGGGAGCTGAGTGTGCTGAACACATTACAGGATCAAGACCCTTGACAATAATTCTAGTGTTTCTCATTCTTGTGAAAGGACCTTGCTGGGAATTTGGAGGACTTGGCTGACAAACTATTTGTTGTAAAGTATGACACGGATGTTTTTCAGACTTGGAAGAGGGTGATGATAACTCTCTTTTTGAGGAGACTCAGTCCCTTTGATTGTCCCTACTCTCAACAAACATGGTCTGGAGTGGAGATGTAACCTCTGCTTTTTTAAGCTTCTTGTGGCACACCTTGCTGTGAAAGCAGCTACTATTTTAGAGCATTAATTGTATCCCCGCCCCTTTCATAGGTATTCTGATAGAACTCTATAAGCGTCCGTAAGTTTTATGGCTGCATTTAGGGATTTTTTTCTCTCTCTGAAATGGTGATGGAATCTTCAGATTTTGGTTTAACACAAATTCAGCATGCTCTGAGATGAGGTAGAAGATGTATTTGCACCATTTTTTACTTCTTTACTTGGTTTCACATAGCATCAGATCTCAGACAGTATTTTCCGAGGTGCACTTTTAGGACCAGATCCTCAGCTGATGTAAATCGGCATAGTTCAGTTGACTTTAGCAGATCTATACTGAGTTACATCCGTTGATTAGCTGACCCTTAATATTTTTCATTTAGTGTTGTCATCTTTTTATTTAATGTTCTTTTCTTTCACAGAGAACTTTCTTATCATTGTTAATTTTACATTTTTCTAGACTGAAAGCTGCTCCAGTTGGTATCAGTTAGGTTCTTGTTATGCCTTTGTTTCAATTTTTGTTGTCTTTTGTACGTAGCACCTCTCTAGCTTTGCTAAAGGCACAAGTGTCCTGTAAATTGAAAAAGGTCTTTCTCATGCAAGGCAAACCCAGATTTTCAGGACTAAGTCAGGAGACTTGAATGTCATTGATTCACAGACTGGGAAACCAGCAATCTTCCTAGAAAAGGCAGGTGTCATGACACTATGATGACTTTTGGCTATTAAGAAACATTTCTTTTCTCAATATCTACTGGCAAAAACAGAGATGATGTTTTATTTTAATGAAAAATGTCTCTGTAGTCCTGTTACTATGCAACAACACATTCTTGGTTCAAAAACAAGAACATTTTTACTGGTTAGTTTAATGTTCTCAAGACCCCGAGCTTCCAATGTCCAAATTTTCTTTTGATGTCCAAATTTTTACCATCAGTTGGAAAAAATATTTCTTTTTCTGGGGTTTTCTTAACTATTCCTGAGGCACAATGGCTAGACAGATGTTCTTCACAACTGGCTGACCTGGAGTGTTTAATAGTGCCCACTGCAGTGCTTAGTATGGGGATGACAAATCAGCATAGAAAATGTAGAAATTGAATAATCAAACCTAAATCTAACAACTTTGAGAGCTCAAATAGATTTTTTTTACATTTAAAAATACTTTACATTTTCATATCTGGTTCTGTCTGGAAATGGCACTGTAAATGCCAAAATACCACTAGAAAGGGTGAGGGTTATGGTGTTTTTGGACCAAATGGTGTCAGGAGGTAATGTAAGTCTCATGAAAAAGCCTTTTATTTTGAAATTTCAGGTCCTATTTTATATATCTTAATGGTTCAGGTACTTCAGATAAGTATCTGAAATTCTCCTTGCTTAGCCAAACCCCTTCACCACATATTTTACTTATTTTATAATTATGAAGGCCTTTGGTTATTTTAAATTCTTGTTGCTTCAGTTAAGGTTCATTCTGAACTTTCTACTACAATATGTATTTTACAGAATTTATTATAATGTATCATCAGTCCTTGCCACACCCTATGTCTTGCTGATACTATTCAGCTTTACATTTCTAGAATGTTAGGGCTTTTAGCTATCGTGTTCCTTGTCTTGGAATTGCTATACTTTACTTGTAGATACTATAGTGGACTACAACAGATCTTTAAAACTGATTGTTGGACTAAACTTTGCTTATCAAGACTATTATCTTATTATTTATTTTCTTAAAGCTCTGGGATTTTATTAAGTGATCTATATAAGTCTGTAGTTCTTATGTTTTTCTGCACTGTATGTAATGGTTCTTACCATACATGCATATTGGTGGTAATGACTTCAGAGCAATCACTATGGACCAGAGGGAAATAAAATTAATTTGTAAAGCTCTATAAAGCCCTAAATCCTGAAAATACTTATGAGCAGGCTTAACTTTACTACTGTGAGTAGACCCATAGATTTCTTATGGTGGTAAATTTAAGCATGAGTAAATGTTTGCAGGATTTGGAGCTAAATGTGCATTGATATATTGGAATACATTTCAAGATACCCCTAAATACATACTTATATAAGATACAGGGCGGGCCCACAACATTTTGGCATCTGAGGCGGGGAGCTCAAATGATGCCCCCATACTCCCTCACTTGGGCCAAAACTTTGAAAGGTCTCTTCTGCCTTCCTTCCTCCAGCACAGCACTCCACTCTGTACATCTAGAGCAGAGAGAATACATATGCAGCAGCAGCAGAAACAATTTTCTACACTCTGGGTCTTCGTGGTGGCCCTTCCCGCCACAGCTGCCTCAGTTCACCTCATGGTAAGGCCAGTCCTGATAAGATGCAGTCTGTCAGGTAACTGTTTCAATAATGTCTGAAATTATACATACTTTTTAGAAGCCTTTTAAAAAGCCTGGGGTGGGAGATAGCTCAGTGGTTTGAGCATTGGCCTGCTGAAGCCAGCATTGTAAGCTCAATCCTTGAGGAGGCCATTTAGGGACATGGGGCAAAAATCTGTTGGATGATTTAATTGGGGATTGGTCCTGCTTTGAGCAATGGGTTAGACTAGATGATCTCCTACAGTCTCTTCCAACCCTGATATTCATATAAAAAAGTTGGAACAGAAAAAATTCCAAGCAAACACAAAATAAGATGAAGACATCCTCTTACAACTTCCAAAAGAGAACATGCTGTCTCTTTATTCAGAATTGACTCTCATTACATCATCCATGTAAATTCTTGATTGTCTGATAGATGAGAAAGTTTAAGAAATAAATTGTAAAATGAACACTAGGGACTCACTCTTGCACAACTGAAGTCAGCAGGAGTTTTGCCATTGAACTGATGGGAGCAGGATCAGCCCCTATGACTCCAAATGTACAGAGAAATACCAACAGAAATTTATTAGAAGGGACTGTTCTATCAAGCAAGATTATAAGAATGCGTCAGCAACTCCTAGCACACTCAGAGATGCCACTAAAGAGGTCAAAGTAGACATATTTTAAGCATTGCCAGTACAGGGTTGGCATAGTTGAAAATGATAGGTTCATATCTTCTGCACCAGTATAAGAAAGCACTTAAGCATGCTCATAAGTTCACCCATATTTAGGAAAGCATGTAAGAATGTGCTTAAGTGCTGGGACCTAAATGTGTAATTGATACTTAGCATACAACCAATGTAATGTAAATACTCACACACACACACAGAGAAAAATAACGAAAACCCACCATATTCTGGAACCTGGCCTGTTCCGCGCTTTAACAAGAGCCGCACTCTCCTGCCACCAGACTTAATTAGCTCTATTGCTCTGGCATGTGTCATGTCTCTTGTACTCTCCCCATTGATTTCAATTATTTGATCCCCCACCTGTCAGGTAAGAAAAATATCAAGTCAGGCAAAAATTGCAACAAAATGGACATTTAAAAAAATTGGCATATTCAGTGGATCACAGGTTACCTGAATGACAGCCAGACATCAAGGTACATTTGTTCCTATCCATCTGAAGGATATTATCAACAGACTAAATAATCCACAGAATGGAATCTGAGTATGGAATATTATGTTGCTCATCTTTTCTTAAAATTAATATACTGTAGTAGTAACATGTCTCATGCCTTCTGTACAAAAATGGGTTTTTTTGAACTGCTTGATGTCCTGGAGTCACTGGAAACTTTTTCATCTTTTCTGTGCTTTACTGGCTTGATTAGCTCTGAAAGCAGTACTGTATTGGCTTTGCTGTTGTCAGACAGGAACCTGAAGTTCATGGTATCGGGACACTGGCCTATCAGTGCTGATATCCAAATCATGTTAAGTGAGCTTTATCCCATTTTAAAGCACCATATGAAGTGCTAATATTAAGTAAACTAGGAGAGTTTGGCATCCCAAGCTAATTATTTTGTAAGTTAAATAGAAACATCATTGTGCTTGTGAGATCATATATTGAATTGTGTATTCATAAAAAACCTGCCCTGCTCTTTCTAAATGATGGGCTAATATAGTCTAATAAATTAAGAAATATAGTGGGACCAATGAACTATTGAGTTCTAATTCTAGCTCTGTTGTCACTGATTTGCCATTTGACGGATGTCCACAGTCAGATTCATTATTATTTCTGCTGGTCTCTGTTTCCTTTTCCACAAAATGGGGCAATTTACTTACCAACTGCACAAAAGGTGTTATAGGATTAATTTGTTCATATTTGTATGTTCTTTTGAAGCAGTTGGGTAATTTAATAATTACCTTTATTAGATAATAATCTGTCACTACTCAAAATTGAAATGTGGATGCAAATTGGCATACATTGTACAGCAGTTTCTAAGACATTCATTTTTCTCTTGCATGTGGTATAGTAATCATATATTTTAGCCATAAGGGGGAAACTACAAGAGAGTCATACCTTGGGGTTAATTCAGATAAGTGGATACTTATCTAACTTCTGAAAATTGGTATAGGGCTCTGTGTTTTGGCTCAGGCCTGATGCTCTCTGGCTGGCTACCAGCAGCTCAGTTTTTTAGCTTCAGCTGCCTTGAATGGATCTAGTATCAAGTCCTGCCTGTCCTGATGTTTGGTGCCGTAAAGTGGTACAGACAAAGGACTTGCAGGCTTGTACTGCTCCTCTTCCCTTTTGCTTGTTCCTGTTTCCTCAATGCAAGGTGTAGTGGGAGTGAGGAGACAGTGAGGAACCAACCAGAGGGCTAAGCAAGGTGACCAAATGCTAGAGAGTAAGCAGGTGTGATGGCTATGCAGCAGCACACTCATTAATACAGGATCAGGTTCCCAGAGGTTTCTGCTTATCACTTTTATCTTGTGCTCATATGAGTAACACTCTGCACCAGCTCTCAGGAATATCAAATCTTTTCCCCATTTTACAGCCTAAAGTACATTGCATGTAAAAATAAGTATGTGCATATTGTATATGTACAGTACACACCCATTTGGAATATATCTGATCCATAGCCACTCACACTCTCCACACTCCCGTCACCCTCCCAGTTTTGGTACCTATTTGAGTCTGCTACCACTGTCTTACTGAGAAGAGTTGACCTTCGCAGAGACGTCACATCTTCTCAGTGATTAGGGGAGAGATTGCTTTCAGCCATATCTGGTCTGCATGGCAGAAATTGGTAGAGAAAGAGCATATAAAAGCAAATCTGATGTAGTTCATGCAATTCTGGAATTACACAGTCTCCCCGTCGTTTTGCAGGACAGTTATATCAGCAATGTGGCCAAGCGACAGGTGGGTGAGCACGCTATTAGCAGCACATCAGCCCTTTCGTTAATATTTTGCAGCTGTGCTGAAGAAACCACCGGTTCATTTTGCCTGTAACCAAACTCCAAAATGCAACAGAGGATGATATCTGAAGGAGCAGTGGCAATATAAACAAGATACAGTTGCTGAAGATCATCGACTCGGGAAGAAACACTAGGAAAACAGTTGCGTAGGTTAAATAATAGTATTTATCAGTGCCAGGACAGCTTGTCTGCTTTGTTGTAGCTCAACAGGATCAGAACTCCATTTGCCTGCATCTAGAGCCTTCGCACAGTGGGAGGCACTTGACTGCTGGTCATGTGTATCTAATTTTAAAGTGACTGTATCAAATGTATTGTAGAGAGAAATACAGAGAGACTATGAAGACTGTGTGATGTCATGCACTGAGCGCTGAGATGAGAAGTGCCAGTGTAGATAAAACGGAGATCTTTTTAAAACTCCTTGATTAAAACCCTTTGTAGGTGGGCACTCAGGAAAAGTATGGTTCGGAGTCTAGTTCTTCTTGTAAAGCCCATAGCAATTCCTCTATGCTCCCGAGTGGACAGAGATTTTAATCCATTTTAATATGGAAAAAGGTTAAGTTAATATCAAGTCCCTTCCCCCGCCATCGGTCCCTGCTGGTTGCCTTTGTTTTGGTCTCATTGGCCATACTGAAGAAAATAACTTGCTATTAAAATAACCTTTTATATGTTTAATGGATTTCATTCAACATAGGCAGCAGGTAGCTGAGTCACTAGGGAGTTTTCAACTTTTTTAAAATATAAAAGAATGTGTAAACAACATGAGAAGTTTTCAAAGGGCCAAACTCCTAGTCCCACTAATTAACATCTCAAGGGGAATTGGCCCCCTATAAAACTTTGTTGGGGCTCGTGGGCCAGAGTTTCAAGAGAGCTCAGTTCTCATTTAGGCACGTAAATGAAGTGGCCAGCTTTTAAAGACTGCTCATTGCCCAGCAGTTCCTATTGAGAGCAATGGAAAGCGCTGCAGACAGAATTCCTTTCAACATCCGGCCACTTCATAATGGAGGCTGAGTGGGAGTGGTTTGAAATCTGACCATTATTGTAAAGTGGCATTTCTGCAAAACTCAGCTGTCTCTCAGGAAGGTTTACATGAAAACCTCAGCCACAGAGCAACCCTTTTCCACCTGGCTCTTAAAAACGTGTACAAAGTTTATAGGTTAATGTAGCAACACTGCCAGTGTACACTTAGTCACTCTGCCTCAGATCCACAAAGGTATTTAAGCACCTAACTCCCAGGCTTAGGTGCCTATGTCCAAGTTTTAGCCTCCACTTTGAGGCACAAAACTCCCACTTGGCTGCCGCTGCCGAACACCTAAACTCACTCAGTGCCTAAGTTTTTGCAGTAGAAGTTCCCTAGCTGCCAGAGTTTCTGCCTCTGGATATGTGCACTGATGCCTCACTCAAGACGCTCAGGCATCTATTTTCTTCCTAACCCCAGCATGCTCCATGAGTCAGGGAATGTCCGTTTCACCCATGGGGGCCCAATTGGGTAGGCTGCCTCTGAGCATGCCTGCTGGATTTTCTAGGTGCCCACAGGTTAGGCATTGTGACAATCAGCATTGCCATGCCTAGGGCCTGGTCTGCACTACACTGTTGTAAGGCAGCCTACATTGACCTAATTATGTCAGTGTACACACTACAGCCTTGCTCCCACCAGTGAAAGAGCCCTATTACACCGATATCATAACTCCACAGCTACCAGAGGCACAGGGGCTTTTGTAGGTGCAGTTAGGGCAACATAACGTCTATGTAGACATTGCATTCCTTACATCGGCTGTTGTCTGTCTTGTCAATTTCACGGCTCTGCTGGGTCTCCATGCCAAGCTGGGCTGCCACCCAGGCTCCTGGCTTGGGCTGCTGTATGGGCTCCCCACTGGAGTCTGGCTGCACTGAGTCTCCAGGCTCCTGGCTGGGAGCACTGCTGCCTCCTGGCCAGGCTCTCGGCTCTCCGCAGGGAACATGGCAGCTGACCAGACTCCAGGCATGAATCTCCCCACTGGAGGTGAGAAACCTTGTTCCGGGGGGGTGGGGGGGCAGCTGGGTTCCCTGGCTCTCAGCCCCTCACATTGTCCCTCTTCAGTCAGTGGAAGCGCTCCTCATGAGGACGCGCATCACAGACAGAAGGAGGGCAGTGCGGACATCAGACACTGCCATAACTACTGTGGTGGTTGTAAGTCAACCTAATTTAGGGCACAACTGCACTGCAATCTCAAGTTGAGCTAAGTCCCTTTGTGGATTTGGGCCCCTGTGCTTTTACACTAGACGCCGTTCTTTCTTTGTCCACAAATTAAATTATGTTGTGAGAATGGCTTGTTTAATACACCAGCCTCGATAGCCTGGGCATCTCCAACCCAGCCTGTCAACATACTAGGGTGCAGTGACAGAAGCCGGGACTGGAAGAACCCGGTGTTGTCCTGTTGCAGAGGTAAGGAGGCAGTTGGCTGGCTAGCTGGCTGCCCCCAGGGCCAGTGCAAGCACTAGGTGAACTGAGCGACTGCCTAGGGCGCCAAGTGGTTGGGGGCACCAAAAAGTGCACTCGGGGAGGCAGTGGAGCGGAGGTGAGCTGGGGCTGGGGGGGGCAGGGGGGGCACCCGCAGCAAGTAATGGGGGTGGGGGGGCGGGAGGGGCATTCAGGGAAATCGCTCCCCGCCCCAGCTCACCTCTGCTCTGCCTCCTCCCCTGAGCATGCTGCCCTGCTCTAAGTCTCCTCCCTTCCCAGGCTTGCCACGCCATACAGCTGACTGGCGTCACAAGCCTGGGAGGAAGGAGAAGTAGAGCGGCGCCGGCGTTCTCAGGAGAGGAGGCGGAGCTGAGGTGAGCTCCGACGGGGAGCTGCTTCGGGGGAGGGGGGCTTCCTGGGCATAGGAGGGGCTCCCTGGTGGAGGGGGGGGAAGGACCTGCTATGGGGGGGTACTCCCCAGGTGGAGAGGAGCTGCTGAAGGGTGGGCACCGTGGGGGAGGGGAGCTGCTGCAGGGATCCCTGGGCTGGGTGGAGGGGGGAGTGCAAGGTGAAAGTTTCACCTAGGGTGCGAAATATCCTTCCACTGGCCCTGGCTGCCCCCAGAAGTTGATGCTACGTATGGGAAATGGAGTGCTGCAGGCTGGTCCCTCCCTACCAACAATCAGCCAGAGGAGGGTTGGGTCAGTTTGGTACCCACAGAAGATGTTCACAGAGGGAGGAATCTCACATCAGAAGACTTCTCAAGGCCATGGGAAAGCCGGGGCCTGTAGGAAGAAGGGTTATTTTCTGTGTTTGTTATGTGAGGCCTGTGAAGAAAGGAGAGGTGTTAAGTGGAGAGGGTATAAAATGATCTGGATAGTTCTAAATGGTTTAGATAAACATCCCCACCTCATTGGATGCTTATCTGAACCGCATCTCAAATGCCTGGAGAATTAGCATCTGGTACTAACATGTTGTGTTGGTGTAATTTTTGTGTGGCAGCTCGTGAGGCACATGCACCCCAATCCTATTTTCAAAGGCACTGACAGCATGCAGAGTTTGAGAAAGTAGCTCTTGGAATTCAATATTTTGGCCTCATAAAGCCACAGATTGTGGCTTCCAATCGTTTATGTTAATTTTTTCTTTAAAAACAGCTTTACAAGAGAGCTGCGTGCACAGTTATAATGAAACGGCCCGTCTGATGGCTGTTTGATGGCCTATGTGAAATGAGTTAGTGGTCTTATTCCAATTCCCCGCAGGCAAGCACTGCAGCACAATACCCTCCCCCACCCCCACAATTGGCGCTAACAGTAATTTGTAACCTTGGCAGTCTCAACAAAAAGGACAAGGCATGAATGACTTATTTTTCCCCTCCCTCAAAATATTCCCACCAGTTTAAGGATGAAGCTCATTGGCAGGTCACTATGGGAAGCTTGCATGGCTGCTCCCTGTGATGTACTTATTCTGTGGAAATGCAGTCTCCAGGGCTAAGAATCTGGAAACTTTCACAAGCATTAATTTAATGTGATGGTTCTTTTCTAAAACAATGTAGCTCTGGCGGAATTTTTAGTGCTAGTTGAGATAAATACCTATCAGAATCCACTAATTCAGCTACTGACATGATTAAATTAATGAATAAAATGCTACTGTATTGTATCTTATAATGTGTAAGCATAAAAATAAACATTATTCATTTTTTCTGTGGCATATTCATTTGTTGAATGTACTTATGAAACTAGTGGGCATGGGGGAGAATTGTCCCTAAAAAAAAGTCTGTTTCAGTTCAAGTTAACTCATATTCTCCATCCATGCATAAAAACAACCGAGCTATGAAACTGGGCAGCATGTTTTCTGGAAATAATGAGAAGATAATATTCCTAAGGAGTATTCAAGTGACATCACTATTGATAGGTTAATTAGAAATAAAAATGTAAAGCTTTCTTAAATTATTAGAATAAAGAGCCTCCAGCATATAACTTTTGTTACACACTTTTTGAACTATCCTTATTTTATACTTAAGTAATTAATAATTGTCTTGTGAATAGAAGCCAACCAGCACACACAATCCAAATTTTAAATATGTTCAACACATGGAGACAATGTATATAGCTGCTATGTGGCAAAAAAGGATATTTGTGTTTTTATATATTTTGAAACTACTCACATCAGCCTACCTTCAACTTCCCTCAGCTACTATGCAATTCTTGAATAAATATATCTGTACGGAGCTGCAGAGTTTCCCTGCTGCACAAAAATGAATGTAATTGCATGCACAGGCTTTCAATCTATGCTAAATAGGGAAATCAAATAGTAAAAGCAGCCCCTCATGATTTTTTGCAGAGGGCATTACTGTCTGCCATCTTATTAATGCACTTTATAATAAACCTCTTGAAAGTGATTAATTATCCTCAGAAAAATAACAGCCCCCACTTATATTGGCATTAGATTTTACAACTGAAACATGTTTTTTACATGATTTATTATTGCATACATTTGTTCTCAGTGAAACTGAAAGACTAAGTGCTTGTCTACACTTGGAAAGTTACTGGAATAGCTATTCTGGAATAGATTTTTTTTCTGTAAGTGTAGACAAGAAAGCCTTTATTTCACTCCCTGGAGGTAGACCTGGAATAGTCAGATGCTATGCAAGCTTGCTCACAGCAGGGTGGTGTTGCTACATCAAAAACATTTGTTTTAATGTTCTATACAGAAATTAGAAAAGGAATATACACTGTAGTCTCTCCACTGACTAGTGTGAGCTTTGAATGAAGTTCTAAAACTCTGCTCAATAGTTAAGTATTATCCCTAAATAGAAATCCATCAATTTTACCTGGTTTACTTTCAAAACAGCTCTTTCTAATTTATTTTTTTCTACTCATGTGGGGTGCTACCTTGACCATTTGGAGACTGACATTCTTCAATTAGCCACAGAAAAGGTATAGCCTGGTAGAAGCGCTGATGTACCCAGTAGAAGCTCGGTAGAAGCATCAGATGTACTCACTTACAGTGTAAGTAAGTTATGATGCGGACTGGACTGAGACTCTCAGAATAATTTCACACTTAAGCATGAATGTCCTTTTTTGGGAGGAATGGATGACAACGTGTGTCCTCCCCTCTCTGTCTTTCAGCAGACACTTGGGAAAGAGGAAGGCAGCAAGGTGGGGTATCTGAGGCTGCTGCCTTGAGAAGCACTAATTCCATCTTCTGCTGACAATCAGCTACTGAAGTGGGCAGAGAAAAGGCTGCAACAGTGGGCACCTGGTATTACTCTACCTCCTGGGTAGTCATGAAGCTGCTCTGTGCTTGGTCGCAACAAGTTTATATGCATAGATAAGAGGGTCCCCAGTTGAGCAGGGTTGGGATCTGAGCAAGCTGCAAAAAAGAAATGGCACTTCAGCCCCCCACCCAGCAACAGTTCCAGCTTTTACTCTCTCCTCACCCTCCACAGAGGTTCAGGTACAGCGGAGGGGAGCTATTGAGGACCACAAGCTAGTGTGAGGTGAGGGAACATCTTGCAGGGAAGGGAGTTTGGGGAAACACAATCTTGGGGTGAGGAAAGCTGAGGGGAAAACTGTAGGCGTAATGAGGTATATGGGTGGGAGGCACATTGCCAGGACAAGGAGAATTTTGTAAAGAGAAACTGGAAATTCAAAGGAGGAAAGAGTGAGCGAATGTCTGGGAAGATTGAGGTGTTCATGGGTTGAGCTGGTGAGGTTAGGAGATCGGCCTCATACTGCTGAAGAGTCTTGGGAGAGGACCAGGCCAGCTCAGGGTACGCTGTAGGTCTATGTGTGCTTTCCAACTTTGCTGGCAAAACTGCACTGCTGCCCATAAACTAAGCTGAATTTGGCTTTTGAAGTCGAAATGTTAGTTCATTCAATAACTGTGCTTAATGGACACACTTTTAAAGTTATTTTAATAGAGTAACATGATATAATGTGAGTAGGAGGTACTAGAGCCCTTCACCTCCATGTCATGTATCCAAACCCGCAAAGACTGCTAGGCCATGGCTACATTAGAGACCTTACAGTAGCACAGCTGTACCAATGCAGCAGTGCCACTGTAAGCTCTTCTGGATAGCTGCTCTTTGCTGATGGGCATGAGCTTTCCCGTTGACATATTTAAACCACGTCCTGCTGACATAGCGCTGTCCACGCAGGCACTTCTTTTGGTATAACTTATGTCACTCAGAGGGGTGGTTTTTCACACTCCTGAGTTATACCAACAAAAGTGCTAATGTAGACACAGCCTTAGTAAATGAATGTTTTCTAATAACTGTCTGGTGTTTTCAATCCTGTTTTAATGGACAAGTTATCTCAGTCAAGTTCCCACTAGATAATCATTGGAACCATAGTTAGAACTACTCCATAGAGGCCAAACACTGAATGCCTATGGAGTCAGAACTCTCTGGTCACTCCTATAGGTTGTCCCTCCAACTCAGGGTTGAGGCAATGTGAGAAATTTTGCAGAGGTGTTGCTCATGCTGTATCTGTTCTAAGGTAGAGGACTTCAGTCATCAGCCTGCTATTTGACATCCTTCCTGAGCACTATTTTTAAAAACTCTCTTCATGTTATGTATAATTTCCTAAAGTTCATGCTAATTCACATCATGGAGCAGGAAAGCTTTATAATTCTCCTAGAAAATGAAGGTTTAAGTACAGTATCTGCCTGACATTTTATTTGTAAAATTGTATATTAAACCATATTAAGCAGATATTATTAACTCAACATTCTTTTCCTTATCTGGTTACAAGGATTTTGTTATTCGCCACAGAGTTATAAAGTTGTTTGTAATGAGTGAAGCTGAACACATTTCTGAGAGAATGAAGTTAATCACATTTGTGAAGGAAGTATTTTTTCTTCCTGCTTTTCCACAAATGGTCTCTATAAAGTGTATTCAGCTTTTGAGAATGATGCTGTCTTATGGCTCACTTGTGGTTAATTTCTCTCACGATTTATTAAGCCTTCGTACTGCTGAAATATATTTACTAGTCTAAAGAAACTCATTTTACATTTCTTTGCTGTATATACACAATACAGTTGGTCAATTTTTTGTCTATATGCCAGTACAAACTTCCTTGGGTATTGCCATTTGTACTAAAACAGCATGCTGGCTCACTATGCTCTTGGCTGGCATGCAGCTAATATGTTTGAATATTCCAAAATAATTCCCAGAATTCTGATCAATCACACCCTAATCTCTCTACAAGTGAGGTTGGATAGTGACGGATGAAGTAAGGAATTGGCATTTGAATGAACGTGCCCCATGGGAACTGACAATTCAGAGGGAAAGGGCAGCGAAATGTTGGTCTGTACCACTAAGGTGGATTGCAAATCATTAGATAATGGCAGCAACTAAACCATGTGCTGTCTTAGTGTATTTCTTTGTCATGATGGTTCTGAAAATCATTACAAACTGCTTTCTATGTGAGTAATTTATAAAGAGAAACAGAAGATGCACATCAGGGTATAATGTAAGCTACGTAGCACAGTATGATACAGAATTTAAAAAAACAGCAAGTTCAACACAGATAGAAACAAATAATAACTAGTTCTTATGTAGCATGTCCAAGTGCAATACAAAGCAGGAAAGTATTATCCAAATTTTACAGACGGAGAAACTGAGTGGTGAAGGGACTTGTCCAAGGATGCTGGTGGCAACATCCTGAATAAAACCCATGTCTCCTGAGTCCCAGTCTACTGCACTATCCACTACCCCATGTGGTCTATTGCTCTGCACAAGGGACATTCTTGCCATAACAAAGACTTCCATGAAACTGCTGATTTCAGTAATCCAAAATCAAACCCAGACATTCAGTAAAATGGGGCAGTGGATTACTAAAATGGGAGGGGAGAATTACTATTTCAAACTTTATATAGCAGCAACACAGTCATTGAAGAGCACTGGCAAACTTTCAGCTGCTCTCCTCACACAATTTTTGCTTATATTATAAAATTTGGTTTTCTATAGTATCTTTCATACTAAATGTATGTCAAAAGGATTTATAATGTAATGGGTCCAATACATGACATCATATTCTGCTTTCAGTTACACTGCTGTAAATCTGGAGTAAATTTATTGTGTTTTATAGACTTGGGCATAGGTAATTCAATGTATGTCTATGCAAATACAGCAGCTGTTATAAACAACAGTCGCAGGCAAGTGGAAAGCAAAAAGGCATCTTCTATTAGGTCTGGTTGAAATTTTTCTGTTGAAATGGTTTTTTTTTTCAATAGAAAATTGAGCTTTCAATTAAATGAATATTTTTGTAAAAAGTGTCCACTTTCTATGGAGATCTTTGACTCTTCATCAAAAAGCAGAATGCTCCAAACACAAACATTTCAATTCAGAAATGATGAACAGGTGCTCATGGGAGTTGTAGTTTGTGTCTCATGCCTCCATTCTCCAATGTGGGTTGCATTCTCCAGCCAGATCACATCTCCCATAATGCACTGTAGGATGGACAATGTGTTGTATCTTGGGAAATGTAATCTGGTCTGGGATTCTGCTCATGAGATTCTCGGAATAGGGGCACGAGGCACCATCGCACCAATTTTTAATTGAAATTTTCAGTTTTCGGTTTTAGACTTTTTTGCCAAAAAGTTGCAATTTTTTGCAGGGAACGAAACACTATTTTTTGTCCAGCTCTGCGCTTCTCAGTCTTGTAAAGTGCCAAGTGCTTCAAAAGTACATAGCATGGTTAAAGAATGTTAGGTTCCTGAGGGTCAATATACTTTATAGACAACACAGAATCTTTGATATCTTGTCACTTGTTGAGTTTGGTTACATTATTTCCCCCTCTTCCAGACAGTACTTTAAATTATTTCATCTCCTCTGTGTTCTTAGTGTATCTTTCATAAGCGAATGTCTCACATGTCATCACTAATGCTTTCAGTTCCATCAACCTTCTACACTCATCTTTTTCGGTTTATTTATTGCCAGTGAGTCAATTGATCTAGCCGTTGACCTCACCTGTGTAGGATTTTCACATCCTCCTAACCTTTGTCATGCTTTTTCCACCTTCTTCATTCTGTTTTCTTTTCTTATGTATTTACTGACTAGACGCCACACAACAGGTCCTGCAGCTTGCTGCACTTTTTTTGCTTTGCAAGCCCTCAACTTTGTTCTTTTTTCCATTTCCCACAGCTCTTTTCCTTGCTTTGATTTCAGAGAGACAGGCCAAATTGTCCCCTACCAGGAAATATCTGCACTGGTAAGAGGAAGCTCCTGGAGGTTCACCTTGTGAAGATTTTGTCCTATTGTTCCTATTTATGTGGGGTTTTTTGTGCGCTTGCATTCCGAGTAAGCAGGGAATGAGGTTCACCCACTAGACAGTTGCTGAATAGTGTGGAGGTTGGGTTCACTCCACTTGCTCATGACAGCACAGCTGAGCTCCCAGCAGATTCTCCAGCAACCACTCAAGAAACATGACATCTAAAGTAAAGCTTATTCTGAACGTGAAGGGATAACTTGCTTGATATACTATTGTCCGGGTCAGAAATATTTCCCTCGAGAAAATCCCTGCATATCTGCAGGAGCATGACAGCAGAGAATGTCCGCCCCCTTCTCACATGTCCTGTGCTTTACCCCTCTACAAGAGCGGTGACTTCCTCAAGGTCATAAGTACGCACATAGAGCATGCATACGGAGTGTGCCGGGTGTGCCCAGGCACACCCTAATGCAGGGGTAGGCCAAATAAGGCCCACAGGCCAGATCTGGCCCATCAGGGCTCTGGATCCAGCTCGCGGATTTGCCACTGCTGTGGTGCTGCTGCTCCGGGAAGCGGCTGGCAGCACATCTCTGTAGTCCCTGGAGGAAGGGGAGCAGAGAGCTCCGCGTGCCGTTCTTGCCTGTGGATACCTGCCCTGAAGCTCCCGTTGGCCGGGAATGGGGAGCCACAGCCAATAGGAGCTTCGGGGGAGGGAACCACAGGTGCACAGAGCCCTCAGCTCCCCCTCCCCCAGGGCCTCCTCTAGGGCCAGGGCGCTGGCTGCTGCCCAGAGAGGAGTGGCATGGGGCCGGGGCCAAGGCACTCCAGCCCCCTGCCCTGAGCCCCCTGCCACACCGCACATCCCTCCTGAACCCCAGTCCTCTGCTGCACCCTGCGCCCCTTCTGCACCTGAACCCCCTGCCCTGAGCCTCCTGCCACACCTTGTGCCCCAGCCCTCTGCCCTGAGCCCCCTCCCACACCCTGTGCCCCTCCTGAACCCCAACCCCCTGCCCTGAGCCCCCTGAAGAAATCTTAATCTGTTTCAGTCAGTTTGGGTTAGCTCATTATCTGGTTAAAGATAAAGATCATGAAAATGGACTGTATCTTTGTACACGCCTGGTTATCACTACAGCAAAAATTTGGTATTTTGTGTCTCATTTTTTAAGTTTGTATTTTTAAAGTAAAGTTTAGTTGTTAATTAAAAAAAAATTAAGTTTAGTTAAGCTCTAGTTTCTTTAGTTTGTTTGATGAATAAAAATAATGTCCTTTATGATTATATTCGCCTTTAAAAAAAAAATTCCCTGGGCGCACATCCTAATGAAATGTGCTGCATACGCCTATGTGCTGCATACGCCACAGTGGAAGAGCCAAGATTAAAACCCAGGTTTTTTTGATACCCGATCCATTGTCCAATACACTAGATCACCTTGTCTTTGTATTTCAACTACAGAAATAATTACTCTGCTATTATTTTTTATTAAGAAAGCAACAAACTCTTCATTTTTTAGAGTTTCTAAGATGTCTAGATATGAATGAAAGAATATGGAGAAAAATGCAGAACAAAGCAATAAAAAATGACATAGCCAATTCCCAAATTACTTAGACCTACTGCCTAGTTAATGTAATTTCTTTAGGTCTTGTTAGGCCATTTAACAATATAAAAGTGTTTGTCCTTCTCTGGACAAGTATTATAGGTTTTCTATCAAAAGAGTTAAATTACTCACCCTCATCCTTCCATTTCTTATTGCTGGCCCATCTTCTGCTAACCTCAGCACATACAAATCCATTTTGTACTCCCTTCCTCCTCGAATACTAAATCCAAACCCTTTGGCTCCCTTCTCCATGTCAACAGTGAAATAATCAAAATCCTGTATAGACACAGAGAGTAAAAACAAATTAACTATATGAATGGATTTGTGCACATTAAGGAAAAACACACAACCAAACCCTCTGAACATATGTTTGAATGTGGAATTACCCAATATACTTGACAAAGAAGTCATTTGAAATATATATTTTTACATAGGGTATGTCTATATTTACATGGAAACAGCATGACTGCCTGCTTTGAAAATATGGCCTAGAAGAGAACACTATAGAGTTCTATAGAGGGTTGACCTAGAAATGTGCCTCTTGATTTAATAAACTTCCTGCTTTTTGATCCCTTATGAAAGGAAAGGGGGAGATCTTTTTACCAAATTTGCACCAGATCCTTCAACCCTGACACCCATTAGTAAACACCACTCATGAGAACATTCCCATTCAAATCAACAAACTACTAATATAAGGCTTATTTCTGGGAATAAGCATTGCAAGATTGGGCTCTGTGTAAAAAAGAGGTATCTGGCTAATTTGTGTATAGATCATTTCTGTTTGCATAGATTATTTCACATCAATTCCAAACACACACAAAATTAATCTTCTGAAAAAGGTGAAGCTTCCTTTTCAGACACAAAGACAGAGATATTTGTAATTTTTCTGATTATAAATAAAGTATGTCTTCTACAGTGGCAGAAAGATGATAATTTATGTAGCAATTCCATCTGAACTGGATATAGCCAAAGTTTATTGATTTAGGGCTGAGCTGTGCCTTTAAAGCACAGCCCATAGGAAGAAGCTCTATATGCTGTTGGTATACAGTGGTTTGAGAAGAATATTGTTCTCAAAAGTGCATTTTCTCATTATTTGAAATCTGCAAAATATAAAAAAGTCTACTTGCAGCTGTAACAACAGTATTATAAATAGTGTTATTTTAGTGTAAAATAACAGCACTTTACAAGCATTAATGAAGTTGGAATTAATTTCTTCTGCAAAAAAATAGAAATCAGAATACAAATATTCAGGTCAATATAAAGACTCTGCTTTTAGAGCTGTGATTATTTCACTTTGTACCTGAGGCTGCCTGTAATCTGACAAAGGATATTGCCTGGTGTCAGGAGAATGCTGTCTGTAATCTATTAAAGGTGGCTGCCTGTAGTCCAGAGGTGGTGGCTGCTGGTAATCCACTACTGGAGGATGCCTGTAGTCTAACGGAGGCTGTCTATAGTCTGCTGAAGGCTGCCTGTAGTCAGTAAATGGAGGTTGTCGGATGTCGGGTTTCACATCCTGTCTTGCTTTTACTTCTGACCTATAACTGAGTAAATTAGAATGATTATTTTAGTTTTTTAAAACTTCAGAAAGCTGCACAATGCTAAAAGAATGTGCAGAAAGGCATTAAATACAATACCGAGAGATAAAAAGCAACTGAACAGCTATAAAATTGTGTCAAACTGGGCTTCACTGAGAGGCAGATGGTGCATTTGAGATGAGCTTTCCAAGGTAAAAATTGAGGTATCTTAAATTAGAGTTTACTTTTGAAAATTTGGCCCTAAATGACTTGTCCAAGGCAGTACAGTATAATTTCCCCATTAATCTCAGTGGGATCAGGACTGGGCCCTAAAGGCAGTGACAGGAAGAGACTCCAGGAGTCCTGACTCTGATGTACTTTGTGTAACCCAAAGTCCAAATTTCACACAAGAAAATGTAATACAAAGGAAAAGACTGAATTTGTTTATTGCTTTCCCAGAACTCAGAGTGCAGTACACTAAATAAAGATTTAAAATATTGAAGAGATTCAGAGGTTTACAGCCTCTATATTTTACTAATGTAAAAACTTTCTTTTTTTTTTTCTTTTTATTTTCTGGTGAGCGCTCAAATTCAGAAACGGACATTTTCTTTGTACCAGCCATTATCTGGCTAATAGAAAGAAATCGTTGATATACGATCCATCAATGTAGCGTACACTAAGTACTCTGAATCATTGCAAGATCTTATGGTAGCAATTCCTAGTAAGCCATTCTAGGATTTAAATACACATTTATGAATAACGAAAACAGAATTTGGTTAATAGGGATTTAATAGTATATAAATATTGTTTTAAGTGCTCATTAGTTGAAAGAATATGATGATAATCTTTTTTGTCTGATGTGTATTTCAGGCTCTGCTCCAATAAAACTTCAGCGTACCTAGTAATAACACTCACACAATGAAAAGGGAATCTGTACTGGGTTTTCAAGGAAAATGCTTAGTTATGCAAATGAATGCATTCAACATGTGGAATTAATCTGAGCATTGTTTTCTGTCTTTGTTCATTTCTCTCTGGAAACAACTTGCATAATGTGTTAGATGGCTACACATAATGTGTTAGATGGCTTTGTCTCAGGCTGCAACACCTACACTTTATTGCTATAGTATACATTTCTGTAAACTAGCCATTCCTAGCTATATTTCCAACCAGACAAACAGAGATAAGAGGGAAAACATTTGAAACTTGAATTATTTTCATAGAGATTGCAAACAAAGACCCAACAGGTATACTATTAAAACTTGTACAAAGTATTCATAATGGGATCTGCTTTGTTATATCAAAGCCCTTTATCTTCTTTCCTTCTTTAATATAGTGATTCCATGTAACAAGCACATAGATAATCTAGGCTTATTGTAATAGTCTGTTTAATAAGAAAAGTAAATTTATTGTCATTTAAAATATTAAATATGATTTAGGATTTTGACTGACTGATTCAGAACAACCACCTTTTTCTGGTGAATGACTACATCAACAAATTCTAGCATATTAAAAATGGGTAAAATACTACCCAACATCAGCTAATAATACAAGAATTATTTCTAGAACACTGGACAACGTAACACGAGTTCAAAAGATACTGGCATATCAATATCCCAGAGGAAGATGCTACACAAGTTAGAACCATAAGATTTCTTGTTGACTATGTAAACAGGTGTGTTAATGCACATACCGTATGGGACATTCAGTAATATAATAGACAGATCATCCTTTAAGAACTTAAAGAAATTAATGAAGTTTATATGTCACAAACTAAGGTTCCAATCCTGCAAACATTTATTACAGAAAATTATGCTGGACAATGGGACTTCTGATGGGACTTGAAAAGCATTTTTAGGAGTGGGTTCTACAGTTATTACTTTGCCAGCTCCAGAAAGATGCATGCTTCTGCTACAGTCAGGCAAGTGTCTAATGAAATGGAACTTGAAAAACTGTATAAGTCAGTGCATGACTAGGGGGACGCAATCATCGCTGCTTTCTCCAGGTTTTTGCACTTGCTCAAAGTACTATAGGCCATGAAGCTGGGATGGGGGCATGGCCTGACCCCTTTTTAAACAGTGGTCCTGTATTAAAACACTATGGCAGGTTGCTCAAACAATACGGTCTGGAGCGCCACTCCGGCTGCATGGTTGCCATGTCGCTGAACGTAGGGGTATGAGAGCCAACATTCACAGAGGGCCTTGCGATCTGGCAATTGGGGTGTCTGTTCCTGTGTGATGGAGCACAAGAGAGTCTGCTGAGAACTCAACTCTTGGCAGCACTGTTTCATGCACTGCGTGCACAAAAGAGAGGAAAGACTCCGTGGGTGAGCAAGACCCAGTGTCCTTGCAGTGCAGGAGATGACTGGGGACCAGAATTTAAAACCCGTCCATCACTCCCAAGAAATATCTATATTGGTGACACTGGTAGAAATGGAGGAGAAAGGTATTTTGGATAAGTAAATATTAGGCTGTCTATTACTCGCAGTTAACTCAAGCGATTAACTCAAAACAACATGACTAGATTAAAAAATTAATTGTGATTAATTGTAGTTTTATTCAAACTGGAAAACAATAATAGAATACCAATTTAAATTTATTTTAAACATTTTGACTGTTTTTCTACATTTTCAAATATATTGATTTCAATTACGATACAGAATACAAAGTGTACAGGGCTCACTTTATATTATTATTTTTTATTAAAAATATTTTCACTGTAAAAAAGATAAATAAATAGTATTTTTCAATTCACCTCATACAAGAACTACAGTACAATCTCTTTAGTGAAAGTGCAACTTACAAATGTAGATTTTTTTTGTTACATAACTGCACTCATAAACAAAACAACGTAAAACTTTAGCACTTACAAGTACACTCAGTCCTACTTCATGTTCAGCCAATTGTTAAGACAAATAAGTTTGTTTATATTTACAGGAGATAATGCTGCCTACTTCTTATTTATAATGTCACCTGAAAGTGAGAACAGATGTTCGCATGGCACTTTTGTAGCTGGCATTACAAGGTATTTATGTGCCAGATATGCCAGACATTCGTATGCCTCTCCGTGCTTTGACCATCATTCCAGAGGATATGATTCCATGTGTCTATCATCAGCATGGAAGTAGGACTGAGTGGACTTGCAGGCTCTAAAGCTTTACATTGCTTTATTTTTCAGTGCAGTTATGTAAAAAAAATCTACATCTGTAAATTGCACTTTCACAAAAAAAGAGATTGCATTACAGTACTGGTATGAATTGAATTGAAAAATACTATTTATATTGGTAATCAAAAGTAATACTACAAAGTGAGCACTGTATACTTTGTACTCTGTCCTGTAACTGAATTCAATATATTTCAACATGTAGAAAACATCTAAAAATCTTTAAAAATGGTATTCTATTATTATTGAATAGTACAATTAAAATGGTCATTTATCACAATTTTTTAAAAATCTTGTGATTAATTGTGATTATTTTTTAATTATTTGACAGCCCCAGTAAATATGATTTGTGTATTAAGCACAAGTGACTTACAGGGCATAGCACCTGATCTACTATAAAATGCAAAAACTCTGGCACTAGCATTTATTGTTTATGGGCCATGGTCTGGCTGAGGTATATTACTCGGTCAAGTTTAGCATAAAGACTGACAGTGTAAACAGTTTTATTTGACAAGCCAAAAATTAATCTAATGACAAAATCATGTTGATGGAAAATCACATAATGTAAGAACTACTGTATTATTCCACAACTTACATCTATTTCAGATACATTCTACTCTTAATGTAGATGGTCACAACACTCTAGATTCCCTCCCACCCCACTAAATAATACACGGTATAATTTCATTCACAGATAAACTATGTTGTAATCACAAAAAGTCATACATGTATTGAGAGCTAAACTAGAGAAATCAGCTGGGGAAAAATCAGTTTGCTGTAGATAAAATCTGTTGTTGAACTGAAAAATATTGTATTGACAACAGCGCTTTGCCATGCAGAAGACACGGAAGTAAGTGTGAGGGTTACGAAGAAGGCCTTTTCACGAATAGCATACTAGATATAAATGTGTTTCATAAATGTCAGGAACATAAAAATGAAGTTTATTAGCAATGACATTATGAGCAAGAGATACTAGAATATGCTTTAGTTCTCTGGCAAAAAATATCACACCAGTTAATAGTTCCAAGAATCTGAAGTTTTAACACAGCGCTCCCTGTTTCAGGAAAGTTTTGATCTTTGTGTAAACTGACAAGTTTCACACATGTAGGTGAACGACACTTTTCAGTTTAATCTGTCACACAATTTATGTGTTATAAATGTTGCCCCTTGAATGTTGGCAACAGGTAACATGATAGGTCACTGTAGTTAGAAGCGCGATTGGATCAGGTCTCACGCTGTCCCTAAAGGAAGCAGAATGTGGAGCAGCTGCTCTTACCTGTTTTCATGTCCTTGTAGCTGGAGAGGCTGCGGAGGTGGCGGTTGTGCTACGGGACTGTGGTGTGCTACAGGGCTCTGCTGTGCTACTGGACTCTGCTGAGCCATCGGGCTGTGTTGCTGTGCCATGGGGCTCTGTTTCTCTGAGCTTGGTGCTGAAGCTGGACTGTTCAGCTCTGCATAATGGGAAGCTGGAGATTAAAGAGCTGTCACAGTGCAGCATTTAATAAAGTGCAAAGGTAGACAAAAATAATTTTTGTAACACTCTATCTCCAGTTATTTATGTTTTGTTGCATTTATTATTTTGGCTCATAATTAGATTTTAAGACATCTGAACCTACCAGACTTCATTTGATCTCCTCTGAGATCTGTAATCTTGGTCACTTTTACAACTCTGGCTGACAAATCTGTTACTTAAAACTCAATTGAACTAGGCAGAGAGCTGCTATGGTCTAGTTTCTTTTACAAGCCTATAAATATTGATATTTGAAAAATTTTCTTTTTGGGAGGATGAAGAATCTTTTTGCTTTCACTATAGTTATGGGATGACAAACTGTTGCAATAAGATTTAAAATGCCTGTGTTTGCTCCTGCTGCTTTTGAAGTCAAATGGAGTTTCAAGCTGTCAAGCTGGGTAACGTACAGTGGAGCCAACCTTTATAAATAGATATTAACTAGCTCTCGTTATCATTTGTATCACAACAGCATGCAAGGAGCTCTACAGCTGTATATTGTAGAAACCCAGGTCCTTTCCCAAACACCCAACATCTAAAAAGATGAAGGATGGGGAAAGTTATACAACATACAAATCAAGTGTTAGACTGTGGCTTCGCCACAAGCAAGGGAGACCAATCTGCCTTCAGGTTTCCCCTCGCTCCAGGCTGAGGGAAGAAGCAGTACCCTGCACTAGGTTTATATATGGTACAGATTATTTCCCACAGTGTCTGGGACGTACATTGATGTGTGCGTGTGGGTTGGGCAGGAGGGAGAGAGTGCCTGGGCTTTGCTCACAAGCACAAAAGGGGATACAGCAGCTCTGCTTATTCCTAGATACTGCTACACACAATGTGCATAAGTGGTGCAGAGATGTGAGGGAGCCCTTCCTCCCATTTGCAGCTGGACATGTGGGGCCACAATCTGGCTCAAACTGATCAGCGAAAAAATCAGCACATATTTTAAAAGGGTTGCTGTGTGTATTTATTATATATATATATATATATATACACACACACACACACACACACGTACTTCTAGACTCATACATGTGTACATATTCACACATAGAAACTATCCTCAACAGCTGTCTATGGAGTCATTGTTTGTTCCTTTTATAAGGTTAAGCAGCATTACTCATAACTAGTTAATTCGATCTAGGTTTTTTTTTCCGTTAAATTAACAATTTCCTCTTGCCTATTTATTCAAATTTCCATAACAATTGACTATTTTATACCTATGACTATTTTCAAAGTTTGATTCTTCTAGGATAATTTAATTTTTTAAATTTTTTGTCTGATTTAGGACAAATTGTCAAAAAGACCTCTAAATTTGTATCCAAAAAGTTTGAGGCTGAAGGCACAAACAGCACTGGTGTGTATACACTGCATATTTACATATCTAACAGCACAGTTTGCATGTGCAAGTGTGATTTGTGCTTCAAAATTTCAGAGGCTGGTTTTAAAATATGATCCCTCATGCCTTCGCTAGCCATTCATAAACACCAGTGAAATCAAACATTAATACTAGTGCTTTGCATTTCTATAGCACTTTTCACCTGAGTGCACTTGACAAAGCTTTTACCCCTTTTTATTAATGTGGACACTGACATTTGAGGTTAATTACGTGGCCAGTGTCAGTGAGTCAGCAGCAGAACTAGGAAGAGAATCCAGGTCTCATGATACCTGTGCTGTAACTTCTCTAGAACAATCCCTTCTCACCAGCAGCTCTGGAGTCTGCCCATGTTGCAGCACTCAACATTTCAAAAGTGTTTCTGCTTTTTCTTTCCTATGTAAATTAACCAGTGTCATCAGGGGTGGACCTGTTTGCTCCTATAAATTGTTGTTAGCTAAATGCCTGTACAAGGCTGCTTTAAATGGCACAGCATGGATTATATACTATACAACCCATGCTTCAAGAGGTTTACAAAACAGATCTCCGGTTAATGTATGCCACTAAGTTTAAATCTATTTCTGAACAAAAGAAAGAGTCTGAACAAATGTGAATAGGACGTATGGATCTAACTGCTATTTGGAACAGGTGAATGCTTTAAGGAGTATCTGCTAAGAGGAGCTGATCTGTGCTCTTCCTGTACATTTAGGTGTTTCTTCACATTGAATTCATTTACTGAAGTAGGGGCAGCATTCTCCAGGGCCAATACCTGCCAATTTCCTCTATATACTAGCAAAAGAGCATTATACTCAGTATGAGTTAAGCTGATAGCACCGACAGTGCTGAAGGTCATCTAAATAGCACACAGATCAGCATGTAATCTCCTTGGTTTCTGTATTTGACATTCCTATCCATACTAGTATTCTGCTCCTGGGACTTAAAGTCACAGTTTCATTAATGCAATGGAATTCATATACTAGCACTGCAGCTCTTTCAACTTAAATTACACGAAGCTCACATCAAAAAAACTCCACTGATTGATTTGTAGGGTGATGCCCACAATAATGAGTCTGTTACCTTGTCTGCATCTGACAAACTGAGCCCTTTGGAGCTTGGTTTTCCCCTAATTTGCATAGTCACTTATATCTGTACAAAACAGTATCAAATCAAATGTGTCCCTTCTCTCCAATGGTGGCATTTTACATCCATTTTTGTACTCACTCACTACAGGTATAAATGAATACACAACATGACAGTTTGTGAGTCACTTATTTCCCACTGGCTAAGGACTTGATTTTGTTCTTTTACACTTGCGAAAATAATGAATAACAATTGAAGTCAGTGGAGTTCAATAATGTAAAAAGAAGTGAGCTCAAAATCAGGCCTTTTAGTGAGTATTTTACATCCATGTCAGAAGGCAGTTCTTCCACAAGTCTTTAGCACACACACTGCAGTATTCCCTATGCCATCAGTTTTCTTTAAGTTCTTTGAAACATACATCCACAATTAGATTGTTTTCAAGAATTCAGATAATATTCTATCTAGTTCTAGGGTTGCAGCTGTAACCTTTATGTACTGCATATGCAAGCTTCAAAACAAAAACTCTTCAAACTAACCAGAGGTAACATAGCTTTCTTCCCGGGCTTTAATGCTCAATTACTTACCCTCCTGAGGAATGATGCGAAGTGTTACACTAAGACCTGCATCTTTAATTAGCTTCACAATATCTGCATGAGGCATGTTAATAATAGACTGGCCATTCACAGCTAAGATCCGGTCTCCAACTTTTAGTTTCGTACAGCGATCAGCAGGACTTCCATCAATTATCCTTCCTATTTTGTGGGGTACAGCTAGATAGGGAAAAATATTTATAGTTAACAAACATTACAGTAGGCAGTGGTCTTCACATACAAACAGATGGCCACATTTTCAAGAATTTCCCAGGTAAATTTAAAAAAACAAATATGTGCACATAGCTAGTTATTATTTGTATTTCTATTGTGTCTATAGGCCTCAGTGAAATACAAAGACAGTTCTGCTTCAGAGTGTTTACAAACTTGACAGATGACAAGATGCTACAAGTGGGAAAAACAAACAGATGTGAGGAATGGCAGGAGAAAGCAACAATGAAAGGTTTAAATTTTGCACAATAAATAGTAATCATACCTGGCCACATTCCTCTCAATGTCTAGGATTTCTTTTATTTTTAGATTTTACTATAAAAGTACAACCTAGAGATTATTTCCTTTATATTCAAAATGTATTTTTAAATTTTGAAAATCATTTGAATAGATGCATTCAACATACTGCAAATCATACCAGGATTTACTGCAGTTTGCATATTCATGTCAGGATGAATGTACTGTTACAGCATAACATGTATGTGCACTATGCACATACACATATCTAAAGTGTAGTCTGATAACATTTTCAGCTCAAACTTCTCCCTTTGCTGCCTTCCCCTTCATTCTCTCATTCTGCCTTCCCTTTCATTCTCTCATTCTTTCTGTGTTCCTTCTCATTCTCCCCCTCACACTTTCTCGTCCTGTGACTTTTCCCTATTTCTGAATGTTCTTCCCAGCTCTTTCTCTTCCTGTCTTTTCTTGCTATTCAATCTCTGCTCCTTATCTCAGATCACTTTGCTTATTCACTGGATCTCTTGTCTCAGCTATTTCTTTCTCTTCTTGTCCCTCGGCCCACACGCATCAATCTCACTTCTTTCTCCCTTTCCATTACACACACACACACACACTCCTTCCAAAGTAATTTAATTATCTAACCTGTCCCCATCCCTATGCGGAGTGTCTCCCAGACACCTGATACCTACGTCTTAGCACCCTTAGCAGAATTCCCTAGTCTCACCACCTTCCTCCCTCTTCAGCAGAGGTGGCTGTTGGAAAGCTCCCCGTTTCAAGCTCCTCTGCATGGTGTTTGAGACCTTTGGGTTTTCTCCTCCTGCCCACCTTTCAGTTCCTTCAAGAGGAGCTGTGACTTCCAGGCCTGCTGAGGAGGCCAGCCCAGACTTGGACTACAGAAATGATGATCCATGGACATGGCACAACAGCAATGCAACCCGCTTTCATTGCTACAGGGTTGGCATTTTGTGGGGGAATAAATTGTTGCCCCTAGAAATCAGGTGCAATATGTAGTTCCAAATGCCACCTATCCTTTCCAATATGCAAAAGGACTCCTTGACTGGGCTGTAACCAATAATTTTCCCTTTTTCGTTATTCCAGAGATGTACCTGGAACAGTTTGGTAACAAGCTACTCAGTAGTGTTGTGTTATTCATATGCAAAGAGCAAGTAATAGGCATTGAGAACAAGCATCTCTACATCTCTGGACAGCTGGAGTTCTATTCAAAATCTGGTTGGCTAAGGAACTATCTGTTTCTTATACTATACTTATATGGCACTCACTGCCACATGTCTAGGCACCTTACATGCTTTTATCGTTACAACACGCTGTAAGGTAAGGAAGTACCGTTAATCCCATTTTACACATTGGGAACGGAGGCAGAAAGGGTAAGTGGCTTGCCCAAAGTCATACAGGAAGTCTGTGGTGGAGGAATGACTTGAACCTTCCCAAGTTCATGGCCTAACCACTGTCCCATCCTTCCTCTCACCAAAGAGTAAGGTAGTCAATAACTACTGAGGAGAACTAAGTGGTTTATTATTAATGGTTCCAAGCTTAGGATTAAACTGGAATGATTTCTTTTGTGGAGCCCAAATTTTAAAAGTAGAGTTAAACACAAAATCTCCTCCTGATTTTTTCAAAAGATGACCTTTGATAGCCAGTCACAATTCACCATCTTGTCTGAGTCATTTGCTGATTACATTGGACCACCAACTGATCAGAAGGTTTAAATAGTTTCCACGCTGGCTATCATCCTGTCTTCTAATAAAAGGCCTCCTACTGGCCACTGAACATCAGCCAGCACCACAGCAATAAAGGAGTGCGTGAATTCCTATGGCCAATTCTCAATAGCTGCCCCAGACTCCAAAACATCAAAAGAGACCATTGAATTTCTGCCATTGTCAACAGTGTGGTTTGAAGTTTAGCATCAAATCTGAATGGAGCAACCTGTATGGAAAAGGTCATTAGTGGTGCATATGAGCACTACATTTATCTAGTCTTTTAGCGAAATTATCTGCTTTGATTTAAAAACCTAACAACGCCTGAAAATGACACTTGCGAAATAAAAAGTTCTTTACACTTGGAAACAAATCAAAACCCAGAATTTACTATTTGTTATGTGCTTGTTTTTTAACTCAAATAACTCAATAACTCAAATTTAACCAATAATGATTCCTAAAATTCAGACGGTCTATTTATTATTGGACCTTCCTAAATTACTTTGTAGAGAACTGGACAAGATTACAAAATTAATGAACCTATGTTTAGTTATATCAGCTAAGGATCTGACCCATTATTTAGATGTTACCTCTATGACGTAGAAAGACTGGGAGAGACGAACAATTGCTTTATTGCTGTTTTCCTTACTAAAAATCTATATTTTTTATCCTAGCAACTAAAGAGAACTGTACAGAGAAAAAGATACATTTACAAACATTTTTACAAGTATCTTAGCATTCATGGCTAGTATAAAATGAATTGTTAGCAGATATGTTCAGAATACACAGTGTCCACAAAACAAAGTTAAAATTCCCTTTCCTTTTATAAAGGTTCACTGAGGTGATTGTACAAACTCACCTTGCACATCTCTTATGCAATCACAGTTCATAAAGCCCCAATATAACTTTTGTTTTTACTACTGAGGAAAACACTATTCATGCCATTCGAGCCTTTTCTGAAATGCAGCAAATCATTAATTTTCTGAATTGAAGATACAGGTAACTATTCTGAAACTCAATCCACAGTCAGACTGCATGCTTCTTTAACATTATGTTTCAGTCAAGAATACAAATTTAGCTATAGCTTTAGTAATACTGACATAATTAGAAGAAGGCTAACAGCATATTGGGCTGCATTAGTAGGAGCATTTCCAGCAGATCGAGGGAAGTGATTATTCCCCTCTATTCAGCACTAGTGAGGCTACAGCTGGTGTATTGCATCCAGTTTTGGCCCCCACTACTGAAAGAATGTGGATAAAGTGGAAAGATTCCAGCAGAGGACAACAAAAATGATTAGGGGCCTAGGGTGCATGACTTATGAGGAGAGGTTGAGGGAATTGGGCTTATTTAGTCTGCAGAAGAGAAGAGTGAGGGGGGGATTTGATAGCAGCCTTCAGCTACCTGAAGATGGGTTCCAGAAAGGATGGAGCTCAGCTGTTCTCAGTGGTGGTAGATTACAGAACAAAGAGCAATGGTCTCAAGTTGCACTGGGGGAGGTCTAGGTTGGATATTAGGAAACGCCAGTTCACTAGGAGGGTGGTGAAGCACTGGAATGGGTTACCTAGGGAGGTGTTGGAATCTCCATCAGAGGTTTTTAAGGCCTGGCTTGACAAAGCCTTGGCTGGGGTGATTTAGCTGGGATTGGTCCTTTTGTCTAGAAGACCTCCTGAGGTCTCTTCCAACACTAATTTTCTGTGGTTCTATGATCTCGGGTACTTGCAGAATGCACCGTTACTGGGGAAATAAGTACTCACAGGGTGGCACTTTGAAACCTTTCTTTACACTAAAATCTAATAAATTCGCTTCTTGACAGTTACGTTTGCCCAAACAAAACAATTTGGAAACTATGGCTTAAAAAATTTGCACAAAACACTTTAGCAGGGGATAAATGTTTCCACTTGTCTTTGAAATTCTTTACTACTCCGTTCACCCCTTTGTATAAGGAATTAAGTGGAAGCAACTCTCCAAATATTTTTCTTTTGAACAACAGTGACTCTGTAGCTTGAGACACATTTTGCAGAGAGAATTCTATCTTCCTATCTTTTATCACTGCGGCCACCGGACTGCAATTCATATTTTGCAGATGTCCGAGTCTGCAGCAGTCATAGGGGAATATTGTGACACATAGTTTTAAGAGCCCCACTTTATTTTCTTTCCCTTTGGATGCGGATGAATGCAGGCTCATCCCATTGTAGAGAGGGATAAAAGATCCTATGTAGCTTTCTTCTGAGGGTAAGTAACTTTCTTTGTGTTATCAGATTCCACAGTGTATAACTTACATGGGTGAAAATTCATGATGAAATATATGCTTTATATAGATCAGTGTATGGTTAATAGCCAGGAATATTTGAAATTAATGTAACAATAATATATGACATATGCTCTCTCTCTCTTCAGGTGCGTGTATTTCCCCCGCATTAATCTGAAGACCTCTCAAAATGTCATAGTTGTTTCAAAGTGATAGTCATGTTTAAGCCCTTCAGGTCCTGTTAATTTATTTATTTTTCAGCCTGTACTGTTCCTCTGCCTTCACTCAGTGGTGTTGAGCATCCAGGGCTCAATGCTGCAAGGTGCTGAGATTTTTGGTTCTGTTTCAGCATGTGCTTGACACTGTGTGAATAGTTCCATAGACTTCAATGGGACAACTCACACGGTTGAAGCAGTGTTGGACTGAATTGTGCTAGAGAGCTAATCAGTACCTTGCAGGAACTAGCCCTTAGATATCACTCATCCTAATTAAACTCCCCCTGCAGTTTCACTCTGATTCTTTATTTTATTTCCTGAGTGAGGCCTCACTCTGCAAAAGGATCCTGAACCACAGACCCTTAGCCACCCCATTGATTTGGTAAGGGACTAGGGCTTGTGCTTGTAGACCTTTTTGTAGGGTAGCAGCTTTATGCTGTTAAGCAACTGTCATGTTCTATTCTAGAATCGGCCGCAATTATCCGAATTTGTCAAGCACTTCAAAATGAAAGGTATTATTAAAAGTAAGATGATGTATTTTATCATTTCATAAAACAAATAATCTTATTATAGCTAGTAAGGATTATTTGCTGAGTTTGATAGTTGTCCTTTCATTTTGGCTATTTCCATTTCTCTCTCAACTTTCTTTGCTCTAACTATCCTGTTAATTTGCTGTAGGTAACCCTCAGCAAAACAGGTTAATTTAACCAGACCTGGAGTAGAGAAAAAATTCAATTTTCACGTTACAAGTCTATTATGGCAGAAAATTATCACTTTTGGTGACATTTGCAGAAAATTGGCATTGTGAACTACAGTTGCTGAAAGTCTGTAAAGGTTTAAGAAAAGCGTACTAAAATAGGAAAATTATATAACCAAACAGGCAAACAATAAAACAAAGAATAAGCAGCTGGTTCCTTAGATGTGATACCACGCCAGCAACGAGGTTCCTATAAAACAAATCTCCCTTTAAAAATAAAGTCACATACTGTAATTAAGTAACCATTACAAAACAGAACTAGTTCAGTGAACAAGAGAAACTATAATTAGCAACTGCATGCCCCGAGCAACCTACAATTTTTAACGTATTTACATTGTCATGTTCTATTTAGTGTCCGTGATAGAGGGTCTGTCAAAAGGGGTTCTGAGTAATTACTAAATATCAAATACACCAGTAACCAATAAAATATTAATAGTGCCACCTTAGCAGCTTTGTACAATTATTGTGAAAATTCATTACCCTGATCACAAAATCCACACACATGCCCTTTATCATGCTGATTGGGGCTAGTGAAAAAAAATCATATTTTGCTTTTCCATTAAAAAAATTAGCCACCCAATGAGTGAAGCCATAACCCCAAATCCCAAAGTGGCTTGGAAAGTTGCACTGGAGCATAGCAATCTCACACAAGTGGATGCTGGCAAATGTGCTCACAAGGGACCTGATGTTTCTGCTGCCCCTTTTGTAAAAATGAGTGCCTGCTTGAAGACTTGACTCCTGAAAGCCTGCAGTAGCCCTTCCCCATCTTTGTGCCCCTGACTCCCACCCCCAAACAGGGAGAAGAGGAGGAACCACCTTAGGAAAGCTGCCCTCCTATGCTGCTTAGGCTTTTAATTACTTTGGCCAGTCCTGGGGCTGGACCTCCTTCTTGGGACAATTCCTCTCCTCTATTGCATACCCTCTCTCCTCCATCACCACTGCCTCCTCCTGCCCCTCCAGCTTCTCTCCCCCCAGACTGTGCAGTGAGAGTCTGAGAAGTGGCAGCTATTGTCAGCAGGGTTTTGTGGTGCTTGATTCACAGCACAAGCCACAGGTTGTGTGTTGCTCTCCAGCTGCCCCCACACGCTAGGTACCTAGAATGCATTAACGCAATCCAGCATGGTCCACATGCAGTAGTTACAATGCAACGTCAGCCTGTGGCTTGGCAGTAAATCCAAAAGCATTTCAACCCCTTCAAATTTTCCATGGCTTGCCTACTATTATACCCACCCTGTGCAGTTTGTGCATGTGCCACAGGGGCAGTGGAGAAGAATGCCCCAGCAGCCATTCTATTTGCTGTGTTTTTTGGGCCTGAGTGATGGTGAGTGACACACACATATTATTTTACGTGTGTGTGTGTGTGTGTGTGTGTGTGCGCGCGCATATGCTTCAGCTTGCAAAATTAGTAGATTTAAACCCAAATTATTAATTTGACAATTACATTAAAATCAGGATGATTATGAAAAACTTAGAGAGGGTGGCATCTCTGCAATGCTTGCAGAATATGTGAAGTTGGCCAACGAAGTCACTAAAGGGTGCCTGAAGCATCTGCATTAGGACAACAAATTGGCCTAAGACCACTGCTATACCAGTGCTCAATGTCTGTCTTGGCACAGTGTGATGACTAGCACCAACCAAATTTAAGGAAAATCAGGAGAGGTCTTGAATTCTGAATTTAGGAGTCAAAGAGATAGGACACATTTTTAAAAAGTGCAGAAGATCTGATTTAGTTAACTGATTTATTTACAGCCACCTGCAAACTATTTTATTTTTAAAGATATTTAGTAATATTTCTGTTTTAAAGATAAAACTAGTCCAAAGCCATGTTTTTGTACATCTGCCACAAAAGATTTTTTTTATTTCATGTTTTAGAAAGGGCAATAAAAATCCGGGAGTCGGTTATATGCTCTGATCCATATGCTTGCTTCAGCTCGATGCGCATATACAAGGCCAGAATAGACCCAAGGTGCTAAATAAAATGCTGCCTTTCCCTCTTCTCTTTCCATCCCTTGCTCTCTTTATGAACAAAAATAATTTCTCCTGACTCAGATTCACAAGAGCCATACTCAGCTCCAAGTAATTTCTCAGCATGCCCGCTAGAAACAGCTGAACATTACAAGCAGGTGTTACTAACAAGTACTGTTTCTCACATCTATACATGCAATGTTCTCTCATTTCCTCTCTACTTCCCCTGCCCCCAACAATTGAAATAGCATTGTATAAAAAGTCACTAGGCTATTTTCTCACGTTATATCATGTACAATACTTAATTGTTAATTAATACAAAACAACAGAAGTGATCACACAGAGGGGAAAAAAATCATACCTCTACTGTATCTATTAAATCCTCTGGCAGATAATAACTTCTTGCCATATTTTCTTAATGTAAATGGAAACAGAAACTAAGCCAAGCAAATTAGTCCTCCTGAGCCAGCTGTCCTTTCAAATATGTTATACAGTTGATCACATGAATATTTATTGTGTCCTCGATTCACAATAGGGGCAAGAGTTTTCATTCAACCAAGAGGCCCCAGAATATAAGGTTTTAATTTGAAGAATATAATAAATGTAAAAATCTGTAATGTTATTTTTACTGAATTAACTTAAATTCAGTAACAACCCCATCATGATAGCTGAACCTGTGCACAGAAGACCTTGGCCTCCAACTGATCTGTGGGAATTGGTGGGGTAGGGTGGGACCAACCTAGTGATCTGTTCTAGGGGGAGGGAAAAGAGGGAAGAAATTGAGCTTGCTTAGTGTTTATAAACACTTACTAGCAGTGTTTTCTCACATTTATAAAAATATAAAATCTAATCACTTCATTCTGGCAGTGCAAGCAGTTGCATTTCATTGTTTTCCTTGTTATTGCAAGTTAGACTTCTTCATAAGGTTTCTTCAAATAAAAAAAGATCAGTTTGACTGGTATTTGGTTCGGCTGATCCCCTGAAGACCTGTGATAAGCATGCTAAAAAAAGAGTGTAGCTATTGCAGAGTGATCTCCTCACAATAAACCCCTTCCAAAAGGCCTATAGCTCTTAATTCTCCCTACTGTAAAGTGTGGGCAAAATTCTATACAAAAAATTGTGGAACCAACACATGCTGAATGTAATCAGTCACCCACTCCATTTTTTGTCCTGGGCACTCCTGTCTTTCTGTGTGTGTGGGTATTTGGGCTGCAAATTCTTTCAAGAATGGAGCTTGTTCACTATCTGTAAAGCACCTAACATACTAGTTGGTAGAGAAATAGTTTCCAGTAAACTACATGTGGAGAATAAGTATTATTAACTATTTCCAGAGAAATCGGAGAAGTGGTAATGCTTGAGTCAACGTTACTGTGCCAGGCACAAGTCTGCAAGAATCAGCATAATTATAAAATGTAAATAATTATTCAGTACAGAAATTACCAAAAACATTTTGTGATGGTTTTTTTATTCCAGGATAGCATCAAAGGAGTTGTTGGTGACACGTGAAGACACATCACTATGTGCCCAGGATTATTAGATTTATAACACATCCGAAAACAGACCCTAAACAAGAGACAGACAGAGGTCTCCAGTTTCTCACAAAATGCAGGCTTAACTGACACCTATAAAATCCAAGATTAGCTTCTGAATGACTACAGAAAACAGCATTATAAAAAAGTTAACTTCAGACTTAGAGTTTCTTTGAACTCCTTGAGGTTTTGAGATATAGTACAGCTTTATAGACTGACTGATGAACCTGTGTGTGAGAGAGCTGAGACTATTCTTTGTGTCCATACTTCACTTGTACTTCTTAGTGGGTAACAAGGTGCCTTAGGATCCAAACCTAGGAGAAAGATTCACCTCTGACAAATCTCCAAGCTTTTAAGAGAGCTAAAAATCTGAAATATTAGATGTCCATCTATCCCTGCCTGGATATCTTTGAAAACAGCAATGAAAACCCAACTGCAATGTGATTACACCGTGGAACATACTTGTGATTTATGAACAATCAATCTAGTTTTCCATTTTGATTTTTACTTATTTTCAGAGTTTATTTTTTGGCTGGCTGTTTTCCTTTTATTCTGCAAAACTAGGTTTCTCTACATAGCTTGAAGCTAAAATTGGTTGTCCAAGGCAAATGACAAACATACAAATTTAAAAAAATAATGAAACAATGTAAAAAGCTTAAGTGAGACAAAAGAGATTGCTAATGTCACTGAAAATTCTTCACTGTTATTCGCAGGCTTCAGTTGCTCACCTGGCCATTCCATATCTTTGGAGCACAGAGCATGCAGAATGCTTCCCACACCACTTTCTTTAATATATGTGGGCCCAGTCCTGCAAACATACAGATGACTAGTCCATTTGGAATGAGTGGGACTGCTCATGTGTGTGAGTTTGCAGGATCAGGGGCTGTCAAGGAAACGTTACCGTGTTTTTGGTGAACTCTTGGGGAGACAATGGGAGTTCTTCTATAGACTTCAGTGGAGACAGGATTCCACGCTCTGTTTTTATCAGTATTTCTTTTTGGAAGTTGTTCATAAGAAAATTAGAATCAGTGTTTGTTAGTTGGTGGCTTTCAGTCTAAAATGAAAATGAGAAACCATATTTATGGTCTCCAAACACTCAACTGACAGGGAAAATGAGACAGAACCTTTTGAAAAACTACTACTTCAGTTCACAGATTTTTGATTAAGGATAAACAAAAGTTATACTGCAAAGAGATTAGATTTTACAAACGAATAGACCTGATCAAAGATTTTCCATGGACACTTTTTTTTAATGGAAAATGCTTTTTCAATTAAATGGAATTTTTCACCAGAAAATTAAGATTTTGTAAAAAATGAGGGTTTTTAGACCAAAACCCAAAATCTTTTCAGTTTTAAAAAGATGTTCAGTTTTCAGATGCAGAAAACTGAAAAAATATTAAGGTTTTGAGTTTTCAGGTTCTTGACCAAAATCAGAAAAAATGTCAACAAAAAGACATTTTGTTTAATTTTCATCTAAATTTTTCATGGGGCAGGGGAAGTATTTCCCACCCAGCTCCACTTTGAATGAATTTCACTTTAGATTTCGTAGACTGGAAACACTGACTTGTTTGCATTCAGGTCTTTTTTTGCCAAACAATGCTTTCAAGCTTCAGAAACTTCTAATTAAAGGTCAAATCCTGCTCATAGCTTATGTGGCTAGGTACATCTCCCTAGAGAGCAGTGCACCTGTGTGGTTCTGAGGCTCTCAAGAGGAGAGAGAGCAAATTCTGGGGTGCTATGCAGGCAATGCATACTCCCTGCATAATGTTGACCTAAATGCTACAGAGGCTCTCTGTGTAACAGCAGGAAGGGCAAAGAGAAGGTCAGGTATAAGTGGAGTGACTGGCAGAGGGGCAGAATTGTTCCTAAGTCTGGAACAGGCTCTACTTTTACCTGCCCTATGTACATCTGCCCAGAGCCCAGCCTGGTCCTTCGAGCTCAGTAAAGGATTTGCTCCTGGATGTATAGGTCAAACAGTGTTATTTTTTATAGAAGAAATGTGCCAGGAGTGTTGGGTGTTTTAACAAGTACCAACTTGTCCAAGAATATACTCAGGTCTCAAGATTGCCTGGAAGCTATAAAATAACAATTCTGTTCCTGAATTAAGGCTATGTCCTGCCCTCACTCTGTGAAGAGATCAAGAGTAGAAAATAGTCCTTAGAGCATCTGATTACTTTCTACAAAACAAAGGTGTGTCTGGTAAACAAACAGCACCAAAGATAATTCTTATGAAGATTTTCATGGGAAAATGCAACTCAGATTGAAACAAGAACCATGGGTTTGATTCTGGGATGCACTGGTCCCTTCATGCCACCTTACTGAGGCAAAGGGACTGTAACATAGGCCTAACTGGCTATACAGGAACAGCATAGTGGGAATCCTCCCTTGAGTCCTCATGTGACTGGGGAAAAGAGATTTGACTGGAGCAGCTCTGGCTATTCCTGGTGCTAGAATGGTCCTTTAGGGCCCTGGGCAACTAGATATAAATTACAAAAGCCTTCCCATTCTTCTAACTTACACTGGTCCCAGAATTAGGGTGCAACGAAGGTGCCATAAAGCCATCTTTCCCTCACTTTCCCTGGGTCCTGTGCCAAATGCTGAGACCTGAGAATCAGACCTGAGAATCAGGGCCAATATGCCCAACACCTGTGGCATTGGAATAATAATAATAATAATTAATTAATAACCATCATCATAAACAATTAATAATTAATAATGTGCTGCATTGTTACAAATAAGGATACAATCTATTCCATCGATTTACAGTACAATGACACGTAAAACTCACACTATTACATATGACCAAGTGATTGTTCCTCCAAGATCTACAGTAATTTATTTGTTGTAGAACAGAATTTTAACTGGGAATTAAGACTAAGGAGAATGTTATCATTACACTATTAATGTTACACTTCCAAATGGTCAAACCTTACAGTGCAGTCTGGCAGAATGATGAAAAAAATAAAGAGAAAGCAGGTGCCAGAAAACCATAATTAAATGTAGAAAATATTCAGTCCCTTTATCACCCTGACTGTTATGTCCAAAAGAGACTATTCCTTTCGCTCTTTTTCTAGGCACTGAGTCTCCCATTTGATCATAAAACACAGCACTTTATTTGAATGAATAAAACTAGAGGCAATGATTATTTGACACTATAGACTATTCCCTTCCAGACCTATTTCACTGAAGGTTTTTAATTCTATCTTGGTTTGCCTAAAATGAATACATTATCATTTTTATTGCATACATTTAAACATTGATCCAAGCCATGCTTTGTATAATACTGTGGTATATCATCTAGTTAATACTTTCATGCTGTTAGTACGCTTTGCACTCTTGCTCAGACTTGTTAATCAAATAAATATGTGGTATAAAAAACCGGATGGTTGCTAATGCTTCCCTATTAAAATGTTAATGGATCTAAATGATTGGTAACCTGCTTCCATTACTGACTGGAGTGTTAAGATACTGTACCCTTTTCAGTTTGTTTATTTCACCAATGTTTCAAGAAGTTTCACCTTTACTTAATCTAAGCATTGAAAGGGAATGTTTCTCTTCATTTTATCACTATGACAAACTTGTGACACTTTTTTTTAAATGGACGTGATCTGGGAACTGCTCAAGTTCACAGAGGTTTGATACAATTATTATTTTAATGAATTAATTTCTCATCTCAACATCTGACCCTCCTCTTTCATCTACTCTTGAAGTGTTTCAATTAATGCTAAATTTCCGGTAGCTACACATTTTTGTTCTAGGGAATTTGTTCACTTTGACTCCACTCTTTACTGTTTCCTGAAGGGTTACGTTTGAAATATTTCTCACTGCACTTCTGAGACTACCTTTCAATTAATTCTTTATAATTAAAAATTATTATAATTAACTGTGTAGTATATATGCATATCACTGCATATCTATCTACTGGATAGAATCACGACCACTCTACAGTGGGTCATACACACTATTACCTACAGGAAATTCTCCATTAACTCCAATGACTAGTGACCTGGGTTTTGGAACAGGAGTATTGTTTTTTCCCATCTGCCACCATGAAGTTCCTGTTAGCAATGATGTAGTAACTATGGAGTCATACCTGGCTGACTGGCTGTGATTTTGTTACAGTATTAATTTTGAGGATCCTACTGAATTTCACAAAAAGGTTCATTTGAGATAGTGTGAAGAATGTTATAAATGCTTGACCATGAAATGTTGTGAATATACTTTGCCTGATCACTTTCCATTGTGCAATTATAGGACTCTTCCCAGTACTACTTTTTTTTACTTGCATTTATTTTATCAAATTGAAACAGATAAATACACTGGAGGGACTCAAATGGGGGGAACTGTCATTAATTTCCTCAGAAAACAGTTTTGGCAAGTGGGGGAAAAAGCAGTTCAAATGGGCCTTTTGGCCACAGGGGAAGGGCTCAGTTTTGTCTGCAACCCACAAACTAGGTAGCAAATATTCTCAAGGGGCTTGATTTTTAGAAGTATTGAGAATCCACAACTTCACTTGAACTCTGTGGAAGCTACAGGTGCTGATCACCTAAGAAAGTGAGACACTGCCAGAGGCTTCTGGCATACAAGGGCACAATGTTAAGTCACCATCACATATAGAAACTGAGCTATGATCACTAATAATCTGATTCTGCCACCCTTTTCACACTGAGTAGTCCCACTGATTACAGAAATCAGCCTCTCCTTATCTCTCTCCACCACAAAGCATTGCAGTAGCTTGAGCAATGTCTTATTAGGCAGGTTCAATAAAGTGTATTTATTGCATGTATCCTATGCTTTGTATTTAGCATTAATAAATATTGTCATTATAACACTATGACTCTATGTTGTATTAACAATAGGGGCAGATTCTCAGCTGGGGTGAACTGGTATAACTCTGGATCTATGGTAACTGACATTTGATAAGACTCTGTCCCAAAATAGTTTGCTTTTATTTTAATAAGACGTACACTTGCAGGCTGGCCCTGGGAGGGATAGGGCTCTTTGAATTAATTCAGCAGATAAGTAGCTGTTTGAGACAAAGTTGTTCTCCATGTCCACTGAAGGCAGGACAGGAAGTAATGGGCTTAATCTACAGCAAGGGAGATTTAGGTTTAAATCCTGGAATAGACTTCCAAGGGAGGGTGAGGAATCACCATCATTGGAGGTTGGCCTAGGTATGCATGGTCCTGCCTCAATGCAGGGGGCTGGACATGATGTCTTCTCAAGGTCCTTTCCATCTCTACATTTCTCTGACTCTGAACCCCAAAGGACAGATGCACACCATAGCAGGGATACTGTTCCCCAGGGAAGCAACTCTGAGTGTCTCTTGGGGCTTGTCTACACTACTGCTTAAGTCAGTGTAACTTACGTAGGTTAGGGGTGTGAGAAAACCAGCCCTCTGAGCGACGTAAGTTACGTGGACTTAAAGTGATGTCTACATCACGCTATGTCGGCAGGAGATGCTCTCCCGCTGATGTAGCTTCCGCCTCTCACTGAGGTGGAATAATTACACTGATGGGAGAGCACTCTGCCATCGACATAGAGCGTCTTCAGCAGACATGCTACATTTGTGAAGCTCCATCGATGCAGCTGCACCAAGGTAGCGTGGTAGTGAAGACAAGCCCTAGAACTACAAGCTGTGCTGCCAGACTAGTGACAAACACATGGTATTAGGTGTCGGATTTTTTCACTGCATTCAAACTTGAAGATACAACGGGTGGTAGGTAGGACTTTACTTACTTATTGTAGATCCAGATTCAGGCCTGTTCAAAGAGCTGATGATAACAAAGCCAAACCCTTCATTCTCTTTCCGGTGGATGACAACATCACTGGTTTGTAAGCTGTGTGAAGTAAAGCCCTCTGGTGGTGTAGCATTACTACTAGATGCAGCATGATTAGAATAAGCAGCATAGTCACTTCTAGGAGAACTGTGGTGTGTAGATACTGAACCTGGGCTTCTGCCATTTTCTGGGCAAGGGTCTCCTAAAATATAAATCATATAAGAATTACAGTTTAACTTGTTCAGTGACTTTATCAGTTACTGTATCTTTGCTAATGCAACACGAATACAACTGATTGTTTATATTAAAGGAAGGAAACATAACAGACGTGAAAGAACTGGAATCTACCTGATTATGCAAAGCATTCAAGGGAAATCTGATAAAGCAAACAAACACAAACTCCTATTCTGCTCCACAGAGAAGAGCGGAATCTGTTGTAAGAAACAATACAAAGCTGTACAGCAAAGAAAGTTAACAAGAACTATTCAATTAGCTGATCTGTCATCTAGGGGAAAAATTGGCTGTCTAATCCAATACTAAATTATTTTGTCTTTGGATTAAAATAATTTAAGCAGGCAGCTAATACAGAGTAATTTGGATTAGCTTTATAATTTTCCTCTTATAAACTGATTAGCGTACTCAAAAGATGTTTATGGAATGGAGGAGAAATACAATGAAAAATAATCACAACTAATTATTCCACTGCTGCCTCCATAGTTACAATTTTCATTTAGAAGTTTTAAAGATATTCTTACATGCAGAGTTAAAATGATCAAAAGTGCAAATGAAGTCCATTAACCTTTCAGCTATGGCTTTATAGTATGTAAAAGCAGAGAGGAAGAGAAATTTGGTGTGATTAAGCATTTCCTCTTATAAACATTGCTGTCAGTCAGTAACTGTAAATAATTAAGTGACACTTGTACATGAAAAAAATGTACCTCATTCATTGTGGACCTTTTGTTTCAGATGAATCATACCTATCACAGTTTGTATATTTATCTGAAGCTACTATATTTAATGGATGTTTTCTGTCTCTAGCAGTAATAGCGGTGCAGTCATACTACAAAATATGTGACAAGCTTCACATTCCCCCCTTCATTCTGCCCCCAAGAGAGTTTACAAGTTAAAACTGTCATGTCTGAAATCTATTTTCTGAATAAAATAAGCAGGATCCAAGGACAAGCTGTTATTTTTTCAGGCAGGTAAGTGTGTCCTTTAACAGTCCTTGTAGCGATCGATCTTTTGGCGATAAATTGATTGCCAACGGTGCCCCCATTGACTCTGGAAGTCCAGCTTGCCATGAGGCACAAGCTGGAGTCAACGGGGGAGCACGCTGCTGCCCGCCGCCGCCATGAAGACGGCAGGTAAGTCGGCTGAAGATACGCCGACTTCAGCTATGTGAATAACGTAGCTGAAGTTGCGTATCTTCAGTCGACCCCTCCCCCTAGTGTAGACCAGCCCTTTGAAATAGAGTGATTAGAGAGAGTAACGAGGAAGAAAACCAAACAATTATTGTTTCATTACATTAAAATACCAAATTTCTGAGAGTTATTGGACCCAATCTGCAACTAAATGCCATAGTCAAAGACGAGAGATCACATTTTCTGGCTGTCACATTTTAGAAGGTTGACTCCGTATATGTATACTGTGTATGTCAGTATGGTTGCAACAAAAAGAAAATGATCTTACCGCCCTGCATTATCAGGAGCAGGCTTTGTTATAAATGAATCCAGAGATTCCCATTAACCACACAAAAAAAATGAAAACGAAGGAAGAGAAAATTTTAGTTGGTTATTAGATTTTCTTCTCTTTATTCTGAAACATATTCATCAGAAATTTTTTTTTGCTTGCTCTGCCTGCAAAGAAATGGCATTTTAATTTCTATTTCCTCTGAAACATCACTTTTTTCTAACCAAGCAGATTTCAGGAGTTCAGTTTTGGTAATTCTTTACCTCTACCTCAGTTCTCGAGAAAGAGGACATTTAAGATTCTGAGGCAGAGCTATGCAAAAGACTCACATCAAATATCAAGCCCATTCGGACGACATTTTCTAACCCTCGCCCATGCTAGTGAATGGTTTGTGCAGATGGGCTGAGGTTAAATCAAAAGCTGGTTAACCTCAATTGTGCAAAATCCTTGAAAACACAGAGGGAAGCAAGGGTGTGATGGCTTTGAAACTTAGAGGTGAGGGGGTCCCTTGGAGCCTAGTGTTCTTCTAAAACCTGTGAACCAAACTGCTGGGCTGTTTGAAATCTGAACCCAGCAAGGTTTCCACAACCCTAGTCTTGACTCTGTAGTTTGAGGATGTGTATTGGGACCATCTGAGGATCTTTTCTTCCTAAGGTCTTTCCTCTATGCCCAATCTGTTTATTCACCCAATATTACGCAAGGCTTGTTCTTTTTTCACTCTTTATTCCCCTTTTTTATTCCCCTTTTTTTTCTCTAGAGGAAGGCAAGCTTTTTAATCACTTCTATGCCTGACTTCTACAACCCCAAAGTCATTCACAGCCAGGACATGAACACATCAACCCAAGAAAGTACAAACATATGTGTAAATGTCAATTTAAAAAAATACCACATTCACAATTAATGTTTCCTTTATTATGTAAGGGTCCACCTTTTTTTTTTTTTTTTTAAAAAAAAAGATTTCTTTCTACGGTTTTCTTTTGAAAATTCTAGGTTTGTTTACATTTTTATCTGCACATTTCTGCCTATGGCTTATATTAAGAATATTTTCACTATGGAAAGTTAGGACATATTCCCCTCTCAGTCAAGCTCGTGTAACCCCTTTTACCACAATGATATTGTATTGGTTTAATTTAGATGCAAATCTGATCCATTGCATAGAAAAAAGAATAGAAAATTCACACTAATTTGGAATGGACTATACAGTAAATTAGGTTCTAATCCTGCAAGTTACATGTGGGTAGACGATTATTCCTGCATGTTATAACTTGCAGGATCAGGATCATAGTGTTGTGCGTCGTTATGAAAATAAAGAATAACAAATCTAGTATTTATTGTACAATTTTTTTTAACAGCAATATAAGGAAAGCCTAAGTTCTCCATGTTGCACATGCTCAGAACAGAAAACTGCATTTTAACCCTATCAGCCGTAGGTGAGGATGTATGCCAATACCTTTGTACTGATTTTGTATTTTTCAGTTCACATAAATAATTCTACATTTTTGTTTAAAGACAACATTAGGCACATCACATCAATCTAAACACTTGTACAGCTTCATAAGCAGTTAAACAATGAGTCGTTCACTATATTTCTCAGTGCGTCACTATCAAGGCTAAAGAATAATCCAGGATGTTTTACTAGCTTGATTCAATTTCTGTGTCAGGAGTCCAATGTGATTAATAGAAACTCTTAAAAGTTCCTTACATTGTGTAAGGCAAGCAGCCACCAAAGGAGGATAACTACGCTGTCTGTACTAACTCCTGTAATTATTATTCTTGTCTACAGTCCAGTTTCCATAGAGGCTGATTAAATATATTAACCCTTAGGAAACTAACTAATTCCCAAGTTTTCAGTATTTTACCTTGATAACTGGCCATTTTCCTAGGGTTTGGGGAGCTCCTAGGGGGCGCTGAGCCAGGCTGGAGGAAGGATTTCTGGCTGCAGGATTCTAGAGTGGTTAACAGAAGAAAGTCAGTCCTGACACAGGGAAGATTGACAGTGACCTGACAGCATACCAGAGATGGGAAATGGGAACTACGAACAACAAGAAGTGGCTTAGGAGCATGAGGTTGCTGATCTGCTGGGGTGGGCAGGGAGGGGAAGGCAAAGACTAAGGAGATGGAGCAGGGAAAGAGGAAGGGCTCCTTGGTGGATGGAGAGAGAGAAGACAGAAGGGGCCGATGACATATTGACTAATTTCTGATCCTCATTGAAGTGCCCTAATGATGAGCCTGTTCTAAGGGTTATAGTAGATTATTAAACTTCATTCACATAAGCAAAGAGTTTAAGTCAATGAAAACAGATTTCCTCATTAAAAACTCCTGTTAAATAGATGCTGCCAGGATATATTTAGAAAAAGTCTCCTTCTCTGTGTTACTAATAACACCTCTGATGGTCAAGACTGAAAGAATTTAAAATCTCTCATTTGCTCTAAGCAGTGTTGTAGTAGCCATGTCTGTCCCAGGATATTACAAAGACAAAGTGGGGGAGGTAACATCGTTTATTGGATAACTTCTGTTGGTGAGAGAGACAAGCTTTTGAGCTACTCTCTTAGTGCCTTTCCCAGACCTGAAGACGAGCTCTGTGTAGCTCGAAAGCTTAGCTCTCTCACCAACAGAAGTTGGTAAAATAAAAGATATGACCTCAGCCATCTTGTCTCCCCAATTTGCTGTACACTCTTAATCCTGTTTGTTTATCTTCTGCACTTTCTGCTTGGAAAGGGAAACCAGATTGTCCTGTTTCTAGTCATTATTTATATAGCACTAAAAGACTTGAGATGGCTTCCTTTGAAGTCAGTGGCAAAACTCCCATTAACTTCAGTGGCAGCAGAACTGGCTCAGAACATGTCAAAGCAATGGAAGGAATTCCTGCCCTAACGATCTTACAATCTGCATGCCTTTTCCTGCTTGCTTTACTCACACCAATGACTTCACTGAGACCACTCAGATAAGCAATACGAGCATCTTTTGGTCCTATCATGGCACAAATAGGGACAATACAGGAGAACAGAGTATGAAAAAACACAGAGTCACTCATGATCATTACAGAAGGATTGTCACTGTTACTTCCTGGCTCTCCAGGAAACAGGCACAATGCTGAAATGTTTGCCTCACAAACACTGCCAGGGAATGTTGAAGGACAAATATTTTCCAAGACTTCATTCTTTAAATAATAAAAACAATTATAATAAAGTTAGTTTTTGTTAAAACTTTTTCTTTTTTAAAAAAGCATTACCTAAATTACTGCCCCCTTTATGGACAGCCCTTGGTTAGATTTTGCGCATTTCCCTTTTTATTAACATACCTATAGATAGCACCTTTCTTCTCACAGTAAGATTCACTTGCCCATTTCGGGCTGCATTATGCATGAGATCAATCACATATCGGTGGGTTTTGCCAGCCACTGGGATCCCATCTACATACACCAATTCATCACCAGGATGTAGACGACCATCTCTGTCTGCAGAGCCCATTGCAATTACTGCTCCAATCAGAATCTAGACAGTGAAACAAATGGGAATGTTAAATATATTCAGGGTGTTGCGGTTGGTTCACTGGGTAGCATTTTATCCCTTTCAGTTAAAATGTAATTAATGCTCCCACAAAGCATTGGGTGGCACTGTGCTACTGATCTTTAAATGAGAACCAAAACCCTGATCACTCAGGATCATTTAAAGATACCATTCTGTTTGTCACAAGAGATGGGTTGATAAACCTGAGAATTTTAACATTACTGCAACATTGACTAGCTACACTTTAAGTCTTTAAATCAAAATTGTAGTCTAAAGGCTTGTCTATACTTGCAGCTATATCGGCACTGTTGCGATCGATGCAGCGGTGTCGATTTAGCAGGTCTGGGGAAGACCTGCTAAATCGATGGCAATGCGCTCTCCTGTTGACTCCTGTACTCCACCTCCCCAAGAAGAGTAACGGAAGTCAGTGGGAGAGCATCTCCTGTTGAAAGAGTGTGGTGGAGACACTGTGATAAGTGGATCTAGCTATGGTGATTTCAGTTACGTTATTCATGTAACTGAAGTAGTGTAATTTAGATTGATTTACCATGGTAGCATAAACAAGGCCCAACAGAGCTACTCTAGTTTGACAACTAGCTATTGGGTTTGATGCAGGAATTACTGGATGAAGTTCTCTGGTCTGTGTTATGCAAGTCAGACTAGATGAACATAATGGTTGCTTTTGGCCATCAAATCTGTGAATCTACATTCTGTCCACCCATGTTCCCTGACTGCTGTGTTCTATAGAATAGTTTGATATATTTAATCTCAAAGGTGTTTACCTGAATTTCAGTAGTGAGTTGAAATGATCCCTAGTTAGCAAACTACTTTGGGATCCTTTGGTAAGAAAGTTTGCTGTAGCAGGCATTTCTGATGATAAAAAACAGTTAAGGAGTAACTGACTGGCAAAAAGAGAAGAGGAGGAGAAATGTCAACTTTTTCTGTGCAGATGGAGTTTTTAGATGGAGGACATGCTCAAATGTACATTTAAAATCAACTTGTTTTAGACAGATAAACCCAGTAAAAAGGAGCATTCAAAGATTTCTAATGAATTTTTTCAGACATATTTTTTTTTCCATGACCTGTTTGGGATAAAAATCAAGGTTAAATCAAACAAAACCTGAATTCCCTGAAAAGATATGTATGTTTAAATTATTCACAAACTTATTTTCTGATTTTCCTCTTTCGTTTTGGTTTCTGATAAACAAAGATTGATGGGTTCAAATGGAAAAGTAGCCACGTGGGGTATCCACTTAAGAGTTAACAAAGCCTGAGGCTGAATTTACTCTTAAGCAGTGCCCTCTCTAGGTAATAAGGGAAAGAAGCCAGCAAGGGAACTTGTAAACATGAAGAACAGCTGCAAGGACCAGAAGGTGGTGCAAAGGCATAGAATGAATGAATCTATATGGCTGGTCTTGGCCCCTGATGGATACACAGAGATCTGCAGGGCGTAGCAGCAAACCTCTGCAAACCCAATGGAAGTGCTTTCAGAGGAACTTCATGTGGGGAACTTTGCAGAATTTTCCTCTCTCTCTCTGGCTCTCCCCTGGGACAATATTTTGCTTCCAAAATGTATGGGGGAGGGAGAGGAAGCCACAACATTCTCCTTCTTCCTGATGTTCTTAGATACCCTTTAAGAAGTGCCAAGCAGAGTTACCAGAGATTTTCTTTTGAAATACTCCATTCTGTGCTTCAAAAGGCTGAAAGAATATACCTCAAAGGTTTGGATACTACTTTGTGCAAAACCCAGGTATAAAATATACTCCTTTATGCTCCTTTTCTGGACAACAAAAAGCAACCCCAGGCTGCACTGAGATAGATTCCCACAAAGTATTCTCAAAACATTTTGATTTTGTGTCTCTACCAAGTAAGGATTTGTAGCTAGTTATCTAAAAACAGAATTGTCTATGAACTCACTGTAGCTTGGCAGAATATTATGGTGGAAAACTAGCTCCTTGGTTTATATACTGACTATATTTCATTTGCTTTAAATCTGATTCTAAGCAGATAAAGCACTGAACAGTATCTTGACGGCAGCTGCACAGTAAGCAAAGGTTTTCACTGAGCTGTCCACAATGATACAACCATTAGTTTAAACTTAGAAGTACTGAAAATGATTTCTTCCAGTGTGCATTACCTTGCTTTTGTCAATGTGGTATTTCATCTGCCATTGCAGGGGCCATCCACTTAGTTCCTCTTATGTTCCTCACAGTCTTTTCTAGTCTTGACTGTGCTAAATAATTTTGTCTCCTCTGAGCATTTTGCTACTCTTTGTTTACTCCCTTTCAGATCATTAATACATATAAACTCCAATCCTGCAATTCACTCTTCTCATCTCACCCACCACTCAGTGTATAGTCCTCTGCCATGAATGATTCACTGAAGGATATGGTCCTTGGGTTGTTTAAAAAAAGTCACATTCTGATTTAATGGGAGCCATATGCAATAACATGGATCCTAACTTAGAACCTGGAGATGACCCACTGTTAACACTTTGCTTTGTTGAAAATCAATAATTTATTCCTACTCTTTGTTTTGTGTGTTTTATCTAGTGTCTCTCACCTCATGACTACTTAATTTCCTTAATAGTTATAAACTCTGCAAACAGAAAACAAACCAAAAAATATCAAGCATTTAATGACATTTGTGTCATCCTTACAGAATGAGACTGACTGGAATGTCTGCGTAAGCAGTCTGACAAAATTATCAGAGATAAGGGATGGATCGCAGAGAAAACCATTAATTTCAGCTATTGCTTAATGGTAACAAAATTTACTTTAAAAAATCTCCCAAATGTTGACCTGTTGAGCTTAACAGTATTTGTGAGAGAGTGTTTTGGCTGACTGGTCTGAGAATGAAATTAGGAGCCAGCAACTCCTAAGCCTTGTTTTCAAAAATGACTTTGGCATTGAGAAGACTAAGTCCCAATGACTTTCTATGAGACTTAGACTCCCTCTTGAAAATGGAATCTAGGCTTTGAGTTCACTAGAGTGCTTTTTGAAAATTTCTCCCCAATGTATTTACACCAAAATATGGTCTGTGTGTTTGTCAGTATATGGTGTATTGCTTTTAGACTATAATGCATATATTTCAATATACAGAAGGCACCCTTAAAATGTCAGTGTTTCTCACATTTATCAATATTTCATTTCTTCATACAAAGCACAGTCATCCTGTGAAACCCGTTGCCAGGGGATGTTGTGAAGGCCCAAACTATAACTGGGTCCAGAAAAGAATTAGATAAATTCATGGGGGATAGATCCATCAATGGCTTTTAGCCAAGATGGTCAGGGACAGAACCCCTTCTCCGGATGTCCCTAAGCCTCTGACTGTCAGAACCTAGAACCGCATGACAGGGGATGGATCTCTTAGTAACTGCCCTATTTTGTTCATTCCCTCTGAATTATTTGGCAGAAGGCACTACTGGAAAACAGGATAATGGGCTAGATGGATCATTGGTCTGACCCAGTATGGCCATTGTTATATTCTTATCAATACTTGCCCCATAGCGGTAAATGAGATAATACACTTATTTCTTCACTCTAAATAAGTTCCATTAAAAATAAATCATATGCCCCACCACATAATCATATACTGAATATATGCCACATATTTTACAAAAAAAGGATACTAAAATGTTTTGGAGAATTCTAAAAACTGTGTTTTCTATTTTGTGTGTTGAGTGCAGGGGACAGGACTAGTAGACCTCTTGAGGTCCCTTCCAGTCCTATGATTCCATGATTCCTTTACCTATAAAGCCAATGAGTCCAATAATTATGTCATAATTTAAGGTTTTGAGGCCTTCCAAGGCTAGAAGCACATACTGGAAGCCCCTTTGGAAAGGTAGGGATGTCCCCATCCTAGTGGCATAAATCTCCTATTTCCATGCCTGATGCTTCACAAGTTATTGTTTTTTAAACCTGTCGCTGGTGCAGAATGAAATGGCCTGAGCCTTAGACCAAGTTACATTTTGGGGGAAATTCCATATTGTGGTAGAAAAACCGTTCTCTAGGTGGTTTATATTTTTTATTGTTTTTATTCAAAGAAGGCATCTATTTGAAGCTGCTCAGACATTTGAATTTAGAAAAAAATCGAGGTGGAAGCGGACTAGTACACAGGGAGCAAGCGAAGTTGTCAAAGGAATGAGATAAAGGCAATTTATCTTGTAGGCAGCAATTCTATTGTCCACAGTACATATTTTAATATACTCTTCAGTGTTTTTTCAGTCTATGACATACTGTGATGTTTTCTAGTATATAATTAATGCACTTAATTGTCAGTGGATTTATTTTTATAGTCTTTAAAGCCAGAAGGGACCACTGTGATCATCCAGTCTGCCCTCCTTCATATAACAGGCTACAGAACTTCACCAGTGCATGCCAGTAAAAGACCCATAAACTCTGGCTGCATTACTGGTCCTCAGATCATGATTTAAATATGAGTGAAGTCATGACTCAGTTAAGTCAATGATAAAACTCCCATTGGCTTCAGTGTCCAGATTTCACCCATAGTGGATGGATAAATGAGGTCATTAACAGTACCCTCTAATCCCACTCATTCCATATGTGTACAGTTTGTATCTACATTGATTTATTATAGTACTGCATGGTATTCATTCACACATGCTCATACAGCATTTGAATGCAAATCTATTGGTTAAACTCAGTACCTGATCTTTCAAGGAAGCCAGTAGTTTTCTGTAAGTTAATAATTAAAAGGGCCAAATAGCAGTTAGTTCTCTAAAAAAAGTTGGAGAGTGTTCTCATCCTAACTTAATACAAAGTGATTCACAATGACATATTTTAAGTTGAGATGCTGACAATTTGAGAGACCTGTCTTTTTCAATGGATGAACAGGAAAAAGTCTTTTTACTTAGAGTTCTAAAATTCCATTCCTTTATCATCACTGTATGAAGATATTTTTCTGACACTTATAAAGATACTGAAACTATAAAATAGAAATTCATGAAGAAACAACTTACAGGCTGTCCAGGTTCATCTCCTCCAAGGATTCTGAAACCAAATCCAGACTCCATCCTCCGAAGATGAACATCCAGCTCCTTGTAATCTGGTCCTGGTTTAAAAGGAGATCTCATTCAGTAATGTATTTTCATTGTTTCTTAAGAAACTGAATCACCCAGTGGTTAGTTCATTGGAAATGATTAATGATGATCCTATTACAGTGAGTGAAAACTGTTTCCAAACAATGTGTTGTACACAGACAAACAGACACAGATTCTTGAATATGAAGATATTTCTAAAGATGATGGCAGTCAGTAAAGTTCACTCAATCTAAACTGGAAAGTGGCTAGTATGAGGCAAATTCTGCCCTCGATACATTGTATAATATACTGCCTTCTTCTAATGACTGCCTTTGTATTATATTATGTTGCTCCACCCTTAGCAACGGTATTTACTTTGTAACTTTAGTTTACTTCTTCAAAACTTTAAAAGAGTAATTTGACATGGGAGATGGAGATACATGAAAAATAATCAGAGCTAATTATAAGTTAGTAGAACTAAATAACCATTAATGAAAAGACCATTTTAGTCTACACAGGTATAAACAGTGTGCCAACTTCTGTTGTGTAGTTTTACAGTATTTCAGTCTAAGATAATACACTTGATAAAGGATTTTGGTGCTAGTTGGCATTCGAAGCCCCTACAATGAAGGGTTTGAAATGGACAGATACCACTACATTAAATTGAACAACTTTCTACTCAATTACCATTTCAGGAGCTTTATAAATCATTATAATTCCTGTTTTTCAGATCACTGTAATGTGATTTTAAAAATACGTTTTGTGTGAAACTCATACAACCTTTCAGCTCAGGAACACTGTATTTTAAAATGAAAAACTATTTAGCTCATTTAAAAGCTACTGTTGTAAAAAAGTAATATTCAAGATTTTGGGCTTTTATGTACTCAGCACACAAAAAGAGAAAGGAAATGAATTTTTAAAGGAAATACAGAGAAACAGTGAGCATTTAAGGGACTGACAGGAACTGGCTACTTAATAAAGATGGGCTTTTAATAATGGCAGACCAGTATTTTACTCAGTACATTTGGGCTTACTTTGGGATAGTCTCGTAAGATGGGAGAGTGAATAATTAGGGTGGTCTCTTACAGATTTCACTATAATCCATAACTTGGGATAATATTTTTCAAGATGTTCAACCCCATCACAACATCCACCCCAAAATTAAAACCACAAGGGTTTAAAAAAAACCCAGGAGATGAAGCCCAAGGGTGGATAATCAAAGGTGGCTGATCTGGGGTCCCCTAACTATTACAGCACCCCATCCTGGGCCAGCTATGGACTGCAGCTCAGCCTAGCATCTTCATAGCACTGCATGCTATGGACTTTCCACCTCCAGTCCCACCACTGGAAGACTCTCCGCATTGCAGCTTGTGGGGTAGGGAGAAGCATAAAGCTAAATGAGTCTTCATAAAGCTAAATGAGTCTTCATTTATTCACCCTAATTTAAGGTTTCTGATGCCAGTAATACACGTCAATGTTTTTAGAAGATCTCTAAGTCCATAATATCTAACTAAACTATTCTTGTATATAAAGTAAATAAGGTTTTTAAAATGTTTAAGAAGCTTCATTTAAAATTAAATTAAAATGAAGAGCCCCCGCAGACCAGAGGCCAGGTCCTGGGCAGTATGAGTGCCACTGAAAATCAGCTTGCGTGTTGCCTTTGGTACGCATGCCACAGGTTGCCTACCCCTGTTTTAAAATGAAGAATTGGTGCAAAAGAGAAGGTGCATTGACATTACGTGGAGTCACTGAGCAGCCATTGGTATTAGGTCTTCTTTATTGGGTTGGGTCCAAAATCCCCTAAAGTCAATGAGAATCTTTCCAGTGACTTCAATGTGCTTTAGATCAGGCCCTAGGTGTCGATCTTAAGATCTGAGCCACACTCAGAGATCACTGCACTTGTGCGAATCCCCACAGTCGGCAAGAAGAGATGGAAATGGTGGTGCCCACCTTATAGCTTTTAGCAAGTTGTCACTTGGGATGCGAGTGACCCAGGTTTAATTCCCCTGCCTAGGCCAGAGGGTGAGGAGGACTTTAACAGGGGATCTCCAAGCTCTGAAGAAAGTGGTCTAACCACTGAACTATGGGGTATTCCAATGTGGGGCTTTGTCAGTCTGTCCCGTTGAAGCTGTTCCACAGTGAATAAAATATTAAAGAGTGACTGGCCAGAAACAGAGTGAGAGTGTGACTCTGGGAGTCCAGGGGTTAGGGCACTCATCAGGGAGGTGTGAGATACTGGACCCAGTCCCACTGCTCCAGCTGGTCTTTAATTTCCACAGTAGAACAGCTTCAACAGGAGAGCTTGAGCGAGCAGTTCCCACTCTCCCAAGAGGTGGGAAACCTCCTTTCTCTCCTTGTGGTAAAGAGGGGGAATTGAACTTGAGTTTCCCATCCCAGGGGAGTGCTCTAATCAGTGGACTAAAAGTTATAAGGTCGGCACCACCATCTCCTCCTCCAGCTTGATTCTGAAGGGGAGTTGATCTGGTAGGCAGCTTCTGAGCACACCTGCTAGATCAGGCCATGGGCATGACTTGAGTGGATGAACACCTAACTTACTCCACTGTCTGGACACTTAGGAGGGGGCTACTCTATAGGGGGCAGTTTGACCTAAGATATGCAACTTCAGCTATGAGACTAGCAGCCGCTCCTCTGCCGACTCCACTTACTCCTCTTGCCGAGGTGGAGTACAGGAGTCATTTCAGGGATTGATTTATTGCGTCTAGATGAGACACGATAAATCGATCCCCAATACATCAAGCGCTACCCTTAGAGTGAGGCAGCAGTGTGGATGCCCAGAGGCAAAACCAGAGACAGCTAGGGAACTTTCACCCTGAAAGCTTATGAGCCAGTGAGTTTAGGCACCCAGAAGGTTCAGTGGCATTTGGTGTATTGCAGTGGTCCTGAAACTAGGACTTAGGCATTTAACTTCTTTTGTGCATCCAGCCCTTACAGCCTTGTGGCTCTGCTTAACCTATATATTTACATGACGAGCCATAACAGCTTCAAAATAGCTTATCATATCAACTCACTTAAATTTCTCTGACAAGTAGCCATGTGCACAACAATTGTTAAATTAATGAGATGGTTGTTCCACAAGTGGACACAGGCAGAGGAATTTGAAGCTAGGAACTATACTCTTGTCTTTCCTTGTCTTGTGTCTAAGTTTATTGTGTAGACCTCTTATAGGCAGTATTGCAGTAGTGAGAAACAAGGGGATGAGTTTGCAAATCTCAGCTTTACCTTTGAATGGCACTGGTGTGAATGTTTGTCATAACCTGAACACTCACTTTTTGTGTGGTTGTCAATTTATTATGTGCTCCTGACTGTAGGTATTGAGAATATGACTGACAGCTTGTGAGTAATATGGTTCTGGCACAAACACTTTGACTTAAACTACACAACAAATAAATAAAAGAAAATAAAGAAAAATCACATTGCTGACATTTAAAAAACCCCCACTAAAAACAAACATTTGGTATTTTCATTCTGGCTTTTTTTTTATGATGATGAAAAAAGGTTTATTGTGAGAGTTAGATAATATGATGAGCATCAGTACAAAAACAACTGACTTATTTCTTTCCTAGAGTCCCCTCTCTGAGCACATAGATTTAACTAGGTGAGGTCCAGATCTTTAGGTCTAGACCAAAAATATTTTATGTAGGGATCTTGCAGCCTTTCACAAGGTTCTAACATGTCATTTTTGGAAACTCTTTGACTAATCAGTGGTTTTTCTTAATCAGCCCTGGCAAAAGACATGTATCTTGTCAATCTATATTAGCTACTACTATTTTGCCATTAGTGTAGAGCCTGTAGTGTTACTGAAACACTGACAAATTTGCTTTAAAAGTAGGATTTTGTTCCATCCAGGAGAACACTACTGGACAGTTTATTTTCCTGTTAAGCAATACAAAGCTTCTAAAAGTAAAGAAAGGACGAAGGTGAGGTGGGCCATGGGGTGTACAAGGTGCTTTTAAGAAGGTATTTTGGTATATCCTTGGTGTCTGGCCCTGTTAGATTCAGTCCTTGAGTATCTTTTTCTCTGTCAGTTATTGTTGTATATGCCAAATTTTGCCATTTTTCCTAATGGAGATAGTGAAATTTCTCAGTGGCTCAAGTTCACAAAGGAAAAATGGCCTTACTGAGAACAGAACAACACTCATGCCCTAAGACGAACTGTACCCTGATGATAAGTATTATTTCATTATAGAATATTTTTTTCTCTCAATGGGCTAGACTGGCACCTTGCATTCCATCTGAAGTAACGGGAAATGGATAGTGTTGCAGCCCTAGGAGTAAAGCAGGGACTGAATTGTGGCAGTCCTTGTCCAATTTGGGCTCTGCTTCCTCCTTGTTCCATTGGGCTGTAGCACTCTTTTCCTGGAACAGCTTACTTTCCCCTCCAAACCAGTTCAGCTTAGCAGGCTGACTCTCAACATGGAACAGGGAATAGCAGTTCAGTGGTAGCTGCTCTTCTCCTGTGCACAAGCCAGGATATAGGTAACCTGCACAGGAGAATCAGAATGTGCCTTAGACCCCCTCATTCCATGAACTAGGTAGCTAACAGGTGATTCCAGGCGAGTTCATGAAGCTTAGTTGAAATACCTCTTATTCCTTTTAAGTTTAAAGTGAAATTTTTCTAATAGAGCATTAGGCCAGGAAGAAACAACATTAACTGAAGTGCCAACTTATAAAACAATCTGGGATCCCCATTGTTCTGTGAACTCCAAGGGACAATGATCTCATCGTAACTCAGTAGGGGTGCTACATGACACCAGGGATTCCAACTGCTGAGTTCTGATGAAGCAGAAATGTGATTTATTACATGAAAATTACTCTTTGGGGTATTGTTAATGAACAACAATGAAATCTCATGCATGCTTTGAATAGGAAAATCTCTCCATTTGATTCTTGTACTGTATTCATCCAAGTCCCTAGATGCATTTCATATTGATAAATGGACATAGAGTTGTCTCTTTAATGAATAAAACTAGAGAAGATATGTCACTGAAAATGAACGATTCCGTTTATGAATGATTTCAAGCCTCACAAATGCGAAGAGTGATATTTTGTATGAATTAATCTGGCACATGGGATGATGCTGTAATTAAATATTTCTGCTTAAATCTCTTCTACATTTTAATTAAAACAATAAAGATCTTTATTAGAAAAATTTGGCAGTCTTGCTGTGCTTATTCACTTTTCCTGCTAAAAATAAACATTTGTTTGGACTTTCTCAGTCAAGGTGAATACTGAGAGAGGGAGAGAGAAAAAGGAAGAAATCAAGAATCAGGACGGAATTTGAAAATTACTATTATGAACTGTGGTTAATGTGAAAACGCAATATCTTCATATCAGAGTTTCAAATGTTCTTGAAATATATGACAAGTTTTAAGAACAATTATGTACCTGCTAATCTCTAACATTAGTAGTATTTTTAATTTGCACAATTCTGATTTATACATATGCAAGGGAAGTAAATGAAGGCTGCATGATAGAAAATAAGAAAGCTTAATCATTAAATCTGTATCCTAATGGAGAATTATGCTACGTTTCTATCCAGAGGGAATTTTGTAACCAACCTATAAGCTTTAGAGCATATGCAAAAAACAACATAAAGCTCTATTTCTGCAAATATTTAGCACACAAGACAAGGTACTTATGTGCATAACTGTTTGCATGATATAGGCCTTAGAGAGGGCTTTAATGGTAATGGCAAAACAACCTTCTCTGTACTAGCAGCACTTGGTGCAACTGTTTATTTAACAGTATGAGATTTCAGGAAATGGAATAAATTCTTTCTAAATTAACGTACTGTTGATATTTCAAAAGAATGAAGGTGATTCAAACATCCACAAAGTTATTATTTTAAAACATTTTTTTTAAACAGACAGAAGATGTGTATGGATGAAATAAACTTATGGTCTGCACAACCCATTCTTCCTGCTTCTTAATATGTGAATCTGGATTCATTGCAAGGCATAGAGAGATTAAAAATGTTTAAATAATCTTCTTTCATTAGATATAGTGGAATATTTTTATGGTACTAGCACTATGTGGATGAATACTAAGAACACCAAAGAGCATATAAAACATTGTTACATGAACACACAAGCTGGCTGAGGAAAAGGAAAGATTTCACTCTGCTCCAAATAACACTCCATATTAGGGAGAGCTTTAGTGTTTATCATTCTTTAACCTTGCCTAGTTAAATACCAATTTTTTTTAAAAAAGATGTACTACATATGGTGATTGACCACTCATGATTGCCTAAAACCCAGAGCAATGATTAAAGTAAGAACAGTTACTTAAACATAAAATGGCGAACAGTTATTTTACAAAACAAGGAAGGCTGAAGGATACTTGCCAGAGGAATCCACTCGAAAACCAGTCCTGGGCGGCACTTGCTCTGAATAGGAAAATGGGGAATTAAAGATGAAAAAGGTTTCTCCAGACATTTAAAGACGTAGAGCCACTTTTTCTGTCATGATCTGAATTATTAAAGTGCAGTTGCTACCTTTTGTTAGATATGTTTCCTCCTACTTTTTAGTAGACTGATGTAGTTTAGCTAGATATAAATATTTATGTACCATCCACTTCATTTCTTTATAACTGATAGTAAACTGGTAGCATCCCTTCAATGGAAGTGGCACTTGCCTTACACTGATGTTAATGTAATTGATATTGTAAATGTTAGTGGAAATGGCTATGTTTATTCATCAGCAAGCAACAGTAAAAGAGAAAGTTAAATGGCTGAAGTTAAAGGACTTAACACTGCATTCACTGAAGTCAACTGCAAATCCCCTATTATCATCAATGGGAGCGAGTGTTTGCAAAAGAGATTTGTATAACAACCAACAACAGGTGAACCTAGAGCAAACAGAAAACCGAATTCACATTCACAGCTCTTTTGCTTGTCACAAACTGTTTTAACTGTGAACTCACTCTTTCCAATCTCTGCTGAGCCCTACAAGTCAATTGCAACCAGTTCTCGTTCATTGGCCATCAACGGCTGGGTAAATCAGGCTTTTTTATATTCAATCTACCTTTTCTATAAAAGCATAGTTTGTATTTGATGATATAAGTGAAGTACCTTCTATCATATCAATATCTTTGGGAAAACCATTAAATGGAGAAGCATATGTTACTTTCCTGAGTTAAAAGCATCTCAGCATGGAACTGTCTGAGAGCTCACACAAAGGATGAAGTGGCTTTCTTGGAGCGGCTCCAGTCTACTGTGTATAATTTAAAATCTCTCCTGGGAAAATACAGTATGATGATGTTCACTTGAAAGTTGCTGATCAATATTACCGATACTCATTGAGAAAGCATTTCCACATGATTGGCGGCATAGTATTAACTAGCACCCACTGAATGTATTGAGAGATCAAGGCACAGCTGAGTGACACACAGAAGAAATAAGTATATTGATGAAAGGAAGATTACTCTGGAGTGCTGTATAGTTCATGTAACGGTTATTATTGGAACAAAAGGAGTAAGAATTTTTAAGGAAGCACATGCCTACAGTTAAAAAAACTAGCTATTTAATATTCACACTTTGCATATGAATTTTATACTGCCTTTTTTTTAGGTTGGGATTTTCAAGACTACTTGAGTGACCTAGGAGCATCACTCCCATTGACTTTCAATGGGATTCACGCTCCTAAGTCACCTAGCGCTAGATTCACAAAGGAACATTGGTGCCTAACTGCCACTGAAGGTCTTTAAGTCCAACATTTAGATGCCACTGGCATTCACAACTCCCCCACCCAGCTGTCACCTAATCCTGTAGGCGCCTAAAGTTTCTAGGTGCCTAAGTTTCTGCAGCGGGCATGTGCACAGCCATGTAAGCCTAGACAGTCAGTGCTTAGCTCACACCTGAGCCTTGATGGGATCCACAAATTAGCTGTTTGCTCATCAGTTTCACCTTTGGAGCCTGACATGGTAGGCATTGCCTGAGGCTGTCTTTGAGCATGCCTACAGGATCGGGTCCCCCACAAAACAGAGACTGAGGGGTGCCACTTTCACTCACATACCACAGTGGTTAGAGCACTTACCCAGCCTGTAGGAGCTGCAGGCTCTAGTTCCCACTCTGTTTGCTTCAGAAAAGGGACTTGAACCTCTCTTCCCCTTCCCAAGTGAATGCCCTAACTCCCTTTTCGTTTGCAGTGTTATGGTAGCCATGTTGGTCCAGGGATATTAGAGATAGAAGGTGGGTGAGAGAAAATCTTTTAATGAACCTGTTGGTGAAGGAGACAAGCTTCCAAGATACACACACCTGCAGAAGCTCAAAAGCTTGTCTCTTTAATCGAAAGAAGTTGCTCCATGAAATGATATACAGAAGTCCTTTTTGTGAACGTAGTCCTGAAGCCCCTTTGAAAATCCCACCATCAATGTACAATGAAACCTGTCTTATCATACAAGCAGCTGATGAAAAATCTCAGCTGCAAAAACAGAGTTAGCAACCACTGAAATGACTGTCAAAACTTGTTCTTAATGGAGGTGGTCGTCTAATGAATTCAGAGCTCACGACTGGGAGCAGGTGCACTTGAAACTAACGCTAGTCCCCTACACATCCAGAGAAATGCTCTCTTCTATTTATTGTTTTTCTAGGTTTTAATGGTATTTTTAAAAGAAACAGCTATTTTAATGCATGGAAAGAAATTTCATCTTGATAGCCCCAATAATATTTTATGCTTGGTGGTACCTATGTTTTTTCTGTTGATCATACCTCTAGAACAGTGGTGGGCAAATTACATTCATACCATGGGCTACACTCAGGCTGCGGGACCGTCTCATCCAGCCCGCCCCCACAGCCAAGGAGACTGCCCCCAGTTGTCCCCTGCCTGTGCGCTCCCATGGGGCAGCATGTTTGGCTCCGCGTGGAGCCAGATACGCTGCTGTGAGCAGCATGGTAAGGGGGCCAGAGGCTGGGGTTGGATAAGGGGCAGGGACTCCCGGGGGGCAGTCAGAGGACAGGGAGCAAGGTGGGTTGGATAGAGGGTGAGGTTCTGGGGTGGTGGTTAGGTGTGGGGAGTCTCTGGAAGGGGCAGTCATGGAGCAGGGGAGGTTGGATGTGCTTGCAAGTCCTGGGGAGTCTGTCAGGGGACAGGGGAATGTATATGGGTCGGGGCAGTCAGGGGACAGGGAGCAAGGGGGGTTGGCTGGGGGGGGTCTTGGAGGCAGTTAGGGTGAGGGGGTTTATGGAGGGGTGGTCAGGGGACAAGGAGCTGAGGGTTAGATGGGTCGGGTGGGTTCTGAGGGGAAAGTCAGGGGGCGGCAAGCAGGAGAGGGCCGGATGGGGGCAGGGCCAGGCTATTTGGGGTGGCACAGCTTTCCCTATCTGACCCTCCATACAATTTTACAACCCCGATGTGGCTCTTGGTCCAGAAAGTTTGCCCACCTCTGTTCTAGAATTACTTTCTCAAATGGTTCTGAGATTGAATCATTTTGTGTTTCTTATTTGTTCTTGTAAATTATCTTAGTACCATTCTATATTGCCCTCAATAAGTATTTTGAATAAAGCTTTTAATTGTAAAAAAGCAGGCAGGAATTCACTTAGATAGGTCAACGGACATGAATCTTAGACAGGTCTCCTTGTTTTGAGGTCTTTTCATCTGTACAAGAAACACCTCCTACTTTGGGTCCAGTAGAACATGTTTCTGCTGTAGTTTGTGTCCTTCAAAGCTAGCCTTTTTCAGTCTCACCTGGTATTTGTTCCCGATTAACTAAGGTTCTTTTCTCTGGCTTTCTGTGGAACACTATACAATCTCACTTTCCAGTTTTTTGCCCCAAATCAGCAGTGCATCAACAATTACTTACTTTCAAGTCATTCAGATCCTCAAAGATTTGGAATACAGTGCTTTGCTACTTCTCAGGTGCTGAAGCAATCCTAAATGGAAGTTGCATGAATGTATGCATACCAAAAAGAGAAGTGTAAGATGCAGACCTTGGCACCTCTCTGACCAGGTGAAAGAGTAATGTCCCATTAGGAGGATTCTCGTCCCTACGGTAATCAATTCCTTACACACAACACAGGATTTGTAATCATGTTACTGCCTCTTTGAAAAGGCAAATGCTACCATTAGGACAGGTGGTCAGCTTGGAGCTCTGGGCTCACACAGTCTGCAAAGTGCCAACAACCAGCAGAGTGTATCTAATGAGGGAAGATCTTTAAGGACAGCAACCTGAAGAATTAATTTAAAAGGAACTCCCCTTTCATTAGCAGCCCCCACTCCCAATTATTGGTTGCAGAGATGTAAGTTGCTCTTTTCAAACACACATAGCTCTGTGCTTAAACAGCTTCCGAAAACCTGAAGAACAGCAGATTCTAAGTGAAGGGGAGGATACGATCTGAAGATATTTTCTCCCCTCTATTTTCCCCCTCCCGTTCTTCAAATAATAAAATCTGTTAAAAATCACTGAAAAAAAATTTGTAATTTAGAAATGTACTAACTGATATAGTTAGGGTGACCAGATGTCCAGTTCTTATAGGGACAGTCCCGTTTTTTAGGATTTTTTCTTATATAAGCACCTATTATCCCTACCCCCGTCCTGTTTTTTCAGAGTTGCTATCTGGTCACCTTAGATATAGTAATCTGACTGATGAGGTTGTCTGCTCTCGACATGTGTCCCTGCACTACAGGATTACTAGATGGGTTTGGAATCCTCCGGACCCAATCAGATTGCATGTTGATCATGTGCACATCAGCATTGTAGCATTCCTTAAGTATTTTATTGAAAAAAATTTGCTGTAAATGTAAAATTTCATCAAAATATTCAGAGACCTTGGGCCATTCTGAGCACTAATGAGCTGTGAAATGTCCTTTTATCAAAAGCAAGACATTTTTAGATATGCGAGAATAACCTATTCATATGGCAGCTTTTACTCTTCCTTCTACTTACCATTACATTCTGTTTGGTCTCCTTCCACCCTATCTTGGACTTCTCACACTAAAACTTATATCTCTGTCTACCAGGAAGTAAGGAAGCAGAAGAACTATTGGTAAAGGACAGTATAAAGAGACCAGACTGCCCACTTCCATCACAGTAAAAAAAGACTTCCAGGGTACAGAAATAGGTAACAACAAATGTGGGATCTTTTTTCACTGCATTCTCCAGTGTAAGAAAACAAAAACTGCAAACAAATGAGAGGGAAGCTGGATGGGGCATGAGGAAGACCATAAAGAATTTACTGATAAGGTCATTTTCCCTTATCATATGTCTTTCTTTTCCCCATCCTACAGTATATTGATGGCATTAAGCTAATGTAGCAATATGAAGGAAGACACACAATCTTAATAATAAGCCATGAGACCTCAGGAGGAGGGCTTCTTTATTTTTTGAGCTTTAAACTCTTTTCTTTTTTTGTGGCTCTCAATGCATACACCTCAGTAAATATATAATAGTAGAAAAAATGACAATAAGAATGCATAAGCGGAGACACTGATTATTACAGCAATTACTTAAAAGACATTCTATTGTCTTCATCTTCCAAATAATAAGAGAGTTCAAGATGAATGAATGCAAAAGTTGGATGAAAAGTTAGTGATTCTCTTGAGTTTGTTTAATCTTTTTGTCTCTTTTGGCAGATTCCAAAATGGTACTCAAATAGTTTAATAACAGGTTAAATGAGACCACCTTATGGTTTGTCACTTTTGCCATAACCTGAAAATCCCACATTTTTGTGCTCCATTTGTTCACAGATGGAGAATCTGATCTTGTTAATCTGTTGTAAAGTCTTAGTTCTAATCACCATAATATGAAGTGAGATTTCCATAAATGTCTGGAAATTGAGGTGGGGCTTAGAGCAGCCATAATACATGTTCCTTAAGACAAACTCCAGCTCACAAGAACATTGTCTAGAGTACATGACCAAAACTTACTCTCTTTTAATGGCCAGGCTTTGGTATGTTTGAACATTATTATGCACATTATTTCAAATGTACAATATTAGTATCTATCTTTAAAATGACCTGTTGCACTCTGTTGTCTCCCAGGGGAAACTCACATTCATTGGTCTCCTTGATGGTTGCTAACAGAGATTCTAATTCTTTTTTATTTATTTATTTTTAAGCATTGATATTTCCAAGAATGCTTTGAGACCTGCATTCTATTGGGTAAGTGTAAATAGGAGAGCACCCAGCAAACAGCCTGAGAATTCCTCACTGCTGAGCAATTGGCTTTTTTAGCTTTACTTGTGACCAGATGTCTAGCCAAATGTCTTAACAGAAAAGTGGAGGAGAGAGATCCATTCTTAGCCACATGTTCCACCTGCTTTGAAGTTCTACATTACACATGCATAAACAGTAAGAGCTAAGCAATTCGGTACTGCCTAAATGGCCAAGAGAGGTGTCTAAAACAGGAAAAAAACAAGAATGGCTGAAAACAGCAGGTTCAAATGGAAGTTCAAGTATACTTGGAGATAAAACATCTAATTTAAACAGTTGTATCTAGAGGAGGGGGAACATAATTGTGGGCTGTATCCTTCCAGTCAAAGAGCACATAGCCTGAAGGGGCAACAGCTGAGGAGTGAATCTTTTAGCTGCTCAAGGGAAAACACAATAAGCCTTGCTGAACTTAAATCCAAAGAGTCAAAAGTAGAAATAATTTTGAAAGAAAGGTTAGTCTGCTTCTGTTTCTGCAAAGATGGGAGAGACTGTATATAGTCCACTATGCAAAAACATTTGAGAGCAACACAAAAATCTTATGAAGCTATTCATTGGGCAGGACAGCAGAGAGAAAGGAACTTATGTTTATGGTAAGTCTACCAGGCAGGTGAAAACAGGTTTGGGAACATGCAAGTAGGGGTCTTTCAGGGCTACAGGGTACAGGAAAAATGCTTATTGACAAGACCACTCTGAAAAAGTCAGTTCCTGCACCCAAAGGCAAGATAGAGAACACTAGACACAGTATGCTTTCTTCAGATCTGCTTATTATTGAGAAGATTGCAGGGCTTGATAATTTCCTTGATGTATGTTGTACCTCTGCTCAGAGGGGGTCTGAAGCAGAAGTATTAACTAAGTAGTCCATGTAGGGTGACCAGACAGTAAATGTGAAAAATCAGAACAAGGGGTGAGGGATAATAGGAGCCCATATAAGAAAAAGTCCCCAAAATCGGAACTGTCCCTATAAAATCGGGACATCTGGTCACCCTAAGACCATGTGAAGAAATTGCTTTCTGCAGTGAAAAAGAAAATGGGAAGCTGTGAGTGAGAGAATCAAGAAACAATAGAGATTTAGTAATATGGTGATTGGTGCTGTATAAATCTGATTATATAGACATATGTCCAGATGGATTCTTATGATAACTTCCAGTATTTAGACATGTGAAGGCAAGGAGGCAGAGGAGGAAGAGAGAAGACACTGCTGTTGGCTTGAGATAGGCCATGCAGAAGTAGAGGAAGAATGACTGTGCCCCCAAATATCTTTGGGCCAGAAAACGATGGGATCACAATAGTGATAGCTCCAGCGAGAAGGTAGTTGTACTGATATTAGTAAAGTAAGAACACAGACAAAATCTCCCTTTGTGATGAACAGATGGAGATGGAGTCAATAGAAAGTGTATGTTAGTGTCAGAATCCCACATCCAAGATGAATGGAAACCTTCACAATGTTTGGAAGGGAAGAACAGTTGGAAGTTCTGCTGTAATGAAGTTCTTGCTCCACTGAAAAGATCCATAACAGGTGCCCTGTACCACATATAGTCGTAGGAGCTCAGGGGCTATTTTGTCCAGTGGAGATGTATGGAGTGATGGAACAAAGCCATCATCACCCTGGAGGCCAATATCTGGGCCAATCGGTACCATCAGAGGAACTAAGAAAAACATCACAGTTTAGCTGAACTCTTCTTTCATGTAGTGACCAAGGGGAGGGACCCAGAATAAAGGTTGAAGATGCCAGGATCAGTCGGACAAGGGGCAATTCTGATAGAAATTAACCTAACCACAATGGACGTATGGAACTTCATGAGGAGTAGCACCATTTTGTCTTCCATCTCTGTGGCTTCTCTCACAGCCTGCTAGGTGGAGGAAGTGTGGGTGCTGGAATGGAGCTAGTCAGGATCAAATTCTCATTATTGATGCTTCTAATGGGCCCTTTGTGTGGAAGTAGCACAGCAGGGAAGCAGGTTTCAATAAGAGAACAAGAACCTTGGAAGGACTGACTACAGGCAGACTGGCATCAGAGTCCTGAGACAAAGACAGTGAAGGAAACAATTCACTGGATGCTCTCTTGTGCATTTATGGACTTCAAACAAAGTTAATTTTTATTTGTCTTTGATTTTTTTTCTTTTGGACAGGAGCTAAAAAAGGAGCAAGAGAGAGAAAGAGAGAGAGAGAGAGAAATAAAAGTTAAAGGAGAGAGAGAGAGAGAGAGAGAGAGAGAGATGATCATCTGTCTAGGACAAAGAAAGTCAATCAGACTGAAGTGGAAGCAGACAATTTGGTCCCTCTACACTGGTCATTGCCTCCTTACTTCCTGGTAGATGGAGCCGTAACAGCATAAGGGTATTGCACTGGCTAAGCTGGTCACATCCAACTCTGCTGGTTCGTCCACACATTGCAGAGGAACCTATTACTGCGACCAGTTAAATGTAACTCCTTTAGCACAAGTGGGCAAGACTATGCCTTCTTGTTGAAGGGTCAGGATTTTACACTGCTGATCATCAGTGCTGAAAGTTGATACACAAGTTATCCACTGTAGGTTTGGGGAAGAGATGTTTGGTAATCACTCAGAAGGGCCATTTGAGCAGCTGTGGCAAGCCAGAGTGCAGGGGTTGTGACGGCTCCAGCTATATACCTGCACTAGGGGATTTTCCTACATTAGGGGAATTCTAAGCCAAATTTAAATTTGCTATTTGCTGCCAGAGTGGTGAGAAAGAGAATTGGCAGTGCTGAATATCTCTCTGTATATTTTATGCTTTTCATTTAAAAGCGGATTATCTGTAGACGATTGGGTTCATTTTGGCTGGTTTGACTGAAATTTGCAAGGAATGTGTCAGAGAGACAAGCTGTTAGTGAAAGAGACATGCTTTAGAGTTTACACAGCACTCTTCTTCAGGTCAGATATGTGTAAGAACAATTAGACATTAACCCCAAAAATAAAAATATAAGAGGTGGAATCCTGACCTCACTGAAGTCGATAGCAAAACTCCCATTGGTTTCATTGGAGCCAGGAACACAATAGCACACTTCCCATTGACACTGCTGGGAATTACTTCTATCCTGTGGGGAAAAAACTAGCACTTCCTTGGATCCAGAACTGGGCATACTAGGATACTTCCCTCTCCCTCACAGTCTCATCAACGCAACTTCATTCCACACTGTCCCTTCCTTTCCCTCTTCTCCCCTGCTGTGTCCTCCTCATTCTTCCTTCTCTTCCTTTTTCTTTCCATTCATCTGATGCCTCCTGATTATTCCCCACCATACACACACAATTGAGATGCTAACCTGATGTTTGCTGCCATCACATTGTTCACTCTGCTGATGTTTCTACCCCTTTCCCCAGCCTGTGTTTGTCTTGTCTATTTAGAGTGCAAGCTCTTTACGGGCAGGGACTATCTACTGCCCTATATTTGTATAGTGCCTTGCACAATGGAGCCCTGGTGCATGATAGAGACTCCTAGACACTACAATGATAATAAAATAACAATAATAATATTTAATATGTATATTGCCATAGCAATATGGTTCACATTGTGCTGAGTGTTGAATAAACACATAGTGAGAAATTAATACTAAAGTATATTTTACATCAAGAGCTCCACCCACCCCCCCCACTCCATCTTAAAGTCAAGGGGAGGTTTCCCAATTAATGTAAAAGGAGTAGGATCACATCCTAGTGCCCTTTCCAAACTTATACAGAAGGATCTGTTTGCCTAATGTTTGAGGCATGCAACTCTCATTAGACTTATATCCACATCAAAAGGAGACTATAACATATAACATAGTGCTTCAGTGATTAAATTTCAATTATATTCATTATATTGTTAAATTACCATTTCTAAATGCATTCTATTTCCTGTCTGGTATTATAGGAGAAAATGTGTTTGTGCAACTGTATTTTGTTCAGTGTGAATTATTTGAGAGAAAGGGATTGCTGCATCTTTAACACTGTCATTAGTGGCAAAACTGACACTTCACCTTAACATAAATCCTTTGGGAATTAATTTACAATTTGGCAATCAAAATCACTTTTCATCCAGATACCAGAGTGCTGATATTCTCATAATCTTATTTGAAAATGCTTTTGGTTATATTGTCAGCTCATATAACCAACAAAAATGCTTTGAAATGACAAGTAACTCTTTCTGAAAAAATGTACAGTACAGGAATGATTTAATATGTGCCTCTTAAATTGGCCTCTCCATTTAATATTTCTCTCTGATTCCAGGGAGGTTAATTCTATTTTGTATCTGCAAAATGTAAGATTTTTTCTATATCATGGACTGGGGTGCCAAAGGATGTGGTACAAAATTGTATGGTACAGAGGAAATATGTCACTGTAACTTAGTCACCTTAACTATATTTTAGAAAATAGTTTGTTAACCGTAAGTAATACTTTACACTTATACAGGATCTTCATGATTTATCTCAAAGCACTTTACAAATGTTGTAAAGCATTCTCACTATTACAGAAGGAGTGACGGAAGGAGCGACCGACGAACAAAGAGGTTAAATGACTTGCCAAACAGCACTTAGTAGTAGATCTGAACGTAGGACCCAGATCTCCTGACTCATAGCCTCATGATCAGTCCACCAGACCACTCTGCCACTGTTAGGGCTCTACGCTGTGGTAAGTAGGGCAGGCCCGCATCTCCCTGCCACCTGAACCCCAGGGTGGCCGAGTCCTCACCTTGGGCAAGGAGAGCTCCTTGAACACCCCTGCTCGCACCCTAGACTGGCTGCTGGGTGCTTGACCCTTGTTGGAGCCTCCTAGACTGTGTGGGTGCTCACCCCTATTGAACCCCAAGACTGTGTGCACTCGCTGGCTGCCTGAGCTCCTAGCTGAGGCTAAAGCCTGCTCCCTGCTCGGCCCCACACAAAGAGCTAGAGCTTATTGACTCACTGTATTTGAGAGCCATTAACTGGTGTCAGCCCCATCTGAGAGCCTGTGGACTAAAAACTATACTGGACACTGCCCTGTCCATGGGTAGGGACAGGAGCCCCAGATTATCATGGTGAGTTTGACTCTGTTAGACAGGCCCAGAACCATAGACTGTGTACGGCTTGGCCCCGCCGGTGCGGCCTGAGCCTGAAGGCTACCGCCTCTGATAATGAGACAGAGTGGACTCTCTCTGGACTGGAGAGCGAGGAACCACTAAAAGGACCCTAACCATTGCCCTTATTAACGGAACCTTCAAGGTGACATATTTTCCATCAGTATAATGCTGTCCGGCAAACCTTCCTCATTGCTGATATTTTAAATCAAACTCAAATTGAGCACCTGTAGAGATACTTTTAGAAGAAAGAAGGGGTGGGATTTACATTAAAATAAAAGTGCTTGAATTTAAGTGCAATCCCTCAATCTCAGAAAAAGTTTCATAAACCTGTCAGTGAAAAGGCTTCGATTTCTCTATTTTATTAAAGGTAATAATGCATTACGTGAATACATGTACTATGTACATACTTAAAGTGGATTCACAAGTTGTTGTCGACTTAGTTTTTTGTTCTTTTCCAGATCTGTGAAAGTATTTGACAGCATAAGATTACTGCACTGTGATGGGATATATCAGAACCTTGGAGCCCCCTGCTGGTGTGGCCCTGCTACTCCTGCCTCCTGAAAAGGGGTAATGGAGAAGTTGTCTAGAGTGGCTGTGTAGGACACAGCCATTCAGGGCCCAGCAGCCAAGTATAAGAAGAGCTGCAGGGCCAGAGGCAGTTCAATTCCTTGCTGGGGCTGTAGGAGTGTGGCTGGTGCGTGGCTGGCTGACAGAGCTGTGGAACCCCGGAGAGGGCAGCGATGCCAGAAGCCTTGGGAGTAGGGGGTCGAGAAGGAGCCCAGAGCTGGTTGCTGGGACTCCATCAGGACAAGGCCCTGAGATAAGGGTGAAGACATTACGGGCCTCTGGGGAAGTGGCTCAGGGAATTAGAGAAGCTGCGCTACACAGTTAAAGGGGCACGGCCAATGGCTGCGATCTACAGGGTCCATGGCCTGGGACCCAGAGTAGAGGGTGGGCCTGGGTTCCCCCCACCCCAATTAGCCACTGGGTGGAAGTGGTCTGGATATTGAGGCACGCCAGTGGGGGAACTGAACTATAGTGGCTGAGCTGGAGATCTGTAGCCAGGAAGCCCGAAGAAGGCAAAAACATTTTCTCCAGGGAGGGAGCCCTGGGGCGCTGCTCTATCCCAGAGTAGGGACAATCTGGGAGAGACCGCGCAGGCGTGTGCAACTGGCCAAGGGAGTGCTCAGGAGAGGTGAGTGTACCCATTACAAGCACACACTTATAAATGATGAATTTTTAATATCTGACAAGTGCTTTACTGATACCTTGATCAGAAGAAAAAGCAACATGAGAGATTTAGAAAGCAGGAATTTTTGGCCTGCCAGTAAAAGCTGAAAGTGTAGCTGTCCACATTTCACTTCTAATAAAAGCTTATCGCTAGTTGATCACATTCTTTCTACTGGCATTTCTGTGTCACCTGAGCAGCCTTGGATTACCACACCAATGACAGGAGTGGAAAGAAACACTTCATGCCACTGGAAAGAAACATTTCACTATAACCCTTTTGTTAGAGTAAAGTACAATGGAATTTCTGTTGTAAATCGTTTATAGCACAAGGAACATCATGTCATATAGAGTCCTGACTACTTTTCACATCAGAGCTTGATTGATGTGTTACCACAGGGGATGCTGGGCAAACTGTACCTCAGAAACTGTATAATTGCAACAAACAGTATTCCACATAGAAAAGTAACTGAGGGAGGGTGGGGGAACTTACATAACATTTCAGTCTAGTGTTGAATGGGGAAACAGTGAAATATGAAGGTGCTAAAGAACAGTGAATACTGTAGAAAATGTCCCACAACATTCACTGATCTTTGTTACTTCAAATTTTATATTTTCTCTAATTTTCATATCTTTTTGTTCTAGTGAGAAAATATTAAACATGTTATATTCAGGTATAATTCATTCATATTCATGTTATATTCAGGTTTAATTCATGTTATATTCAGGTATAATTTCCTTCCACCATCTGGTGCTCCTGAGACATATATTTAACGTCCATTATTATCAATGGTATGTACACGTGACACCTTTCTAAATCGCCTCCTCTTGACTTTTCTTTGGCTGTGTGAAGCTGTTTCCAAGAGATTTTGATGCTTTTGGGTCGCTACAGCAATGAACATGCTATTCTAAACAGAATTACATCAAATGCAGCCCACCATTGTTTGCAGTAGTGGATGATTTGCCATGTTTATCATTGCCTAATCTCTGTTGCTAAACTTGCTGTTATATAAAATGTGCATACAGAGAAGTTCAGTGAGGTGCATGAGTTAAATAGCCTGGTGGCAGAGCCAGAAATAGAACCAAGGAGGTCTGATTCATGAGACTTTGCCCTAACCACTGGATACACTCCCTCCTCAGCTATCATAGTAAGAAATGATCCCAAATATATTTTCCCCATAGGAGAGTGTCTGTAAAGTGCTTTGAGATCTTCAGATGAAAGGGGCTACATAAATACAAAGTAGCACTAGTCTTATATTAAGCTGAGCTGACCTATTAAATACAGGTTAATTGTGAAAATATGAAAAAAATATCGAGTATGATTCCTTTCTTCCCAAATGATTCCAACACAATTAGTTGGATTTTTCAGGAAAAATAAAACTTTTTTCCCTCATGTCATGCCACGAGATTGAGGCAATAAGCCTATTTTGGGATAAGTGCTTTTTCTATAAATGTAATTAAACTTTTCCTTTAAACTAAGTATAAGCATGATGAAAAGTATCAAACTGACACAACCATCTGCTATGAGGCTTGGTGTATGTTATTTTGAATCCCTTTCCCCACCCCACAATCTCCACTTTAGCTGACAACCCTTTGACTGGTTAACAGGTTCCCTGAACTTTGTTTCTCACATTGCCAGTTCCTTGCTCTATGGGTATGAGTCACGCTTTGGGTGTGAGAAGTCCTGGATTCAAATCAGAGAACTCCCTGCAGGGGCCTGAGTTGATCCTATACCTTTAAATTAAAAGCTTGCGTGGCTTAGTTGGCTAAATGTACCTGTCTAGCAGCGCTTAAATTCAGTTAGAGCTGTCTGGATCTGTTGGGGCAGAAGCCCCGACCTCCAATGCCCCCCTCAGGACTGAAGCCCGAAGCCTCAGGGCTTCAGGAAGTACTCTGTGAGAATTTAAGCTGTGTTGTCTAGTAACTATGAGATCCTAGGTTCAGATTTCAGCAGGGCCTAGAGTTGGGTTTCTAGGGATTATTAATTGGATGTTTTTCTAAAAGATCTGCTCTAGGAATTATTTTAGGAGTTCTATGGTTCTGTGTTATACAGGAAGTCAGCCTAGATTATCACAGTGATCCCTTCTGGCCTTGGAATCTATAAATCAATTACATAATACATGAATAAGGAGGGAAAAATAATTGGCTTCATAAATTCAAATTGCTAAAGAGCTGTGTCCGTGGCATCCATAGAACGAAAATGGCAGGAAGAATGGTGATACTGGTGGGCTCGGAAGATTGATTTAAGGTTGTGGGGGTATGACTGGGAGGAAGAAATTTTCCATTATTAGGATTGGGAATATGCATGTGCTTTCAGCTCTTAAATGTTAAAAAAATCTGAAGTATGACAGAAGTCAAGAAGAATCAGTTAAAACTTGGGAAAACACTGGTTTCAATATATCTTGTTCCAGGCATGCATGAAATACCAGGACGTTCCCAGCAAACTGAGACTACAATTAATGTAGCCGTGCTCTGCTTGCCTCATCCTGGGTCCAGTTTTGGTTCATGACTTCTGTGTCTCTGTCAACAATTATCTACAATTTCCAATTGCCATTAGGGCAGAACTCAAGTGAAACCCAACATTTAAACAAATATGTTCAACAAAGTCTACCCAGGATTGTTATCCCTTCCCCGGATAGGAAGGATGCTGGCATGGCTTATGCTACTGAATACAGTAGATTAGAATCACTCACAGAGCAGAAGGAGCGGTGAGCAATGAGAATTAGAAATCTAGTCTAAGGACTGTCACCCATGCATGTATTTGAGTCAGAAGATTTTGGTTTTTTTGATGGATGAGAAAAGCTCCTTCTTGGTATAAAATCACCTATTCGGGGACACATGCCCTACCCCAACGTTTATATTTGAGTCATGTTCAGGGCTGAATATGAACTGATCCTGATATTTGCCTCCACTATTATTTAGCTCCAAAAATATGGAGCTCTTCATATTGAAACCGAAGATGAAAGCAGATCTCATATGGTCCATTTATGTATTCCCTGATTTTCACTGCATTTCTTTCAGTGTTGTCAAGTAATCAGTTTACAGTCTGCACTTTTCGGCTTTTGCCATGATGGCTTCTCCCCAAGAGGCTGTTCAAGCTCTGCTGAATTGAATGTGCAGGGCTCTGCTAAAATACTTCATTTATTATAGAAACTACACATATGGGGAGCAATTATTTGCAAAGGGTTGCTCTCTCCTTAAAATGGTACATCAAGTCAAATATATTTTGAGCCGCAATGCTGAGTTACCAAAAAGACTTGGTAATGATGGGCACTCCCTTTTTACTTTCACTTCTCTTTAGTCTTCCTCAGAAGACAACACTTTGGAGAATAACATATCAGCACTGACATTCTTTTTCTTTTCTTTTTTTTTCCCACCAAAGCCCTGAGTGAGTCATGTTTAAAAACTGTTTGCAAACTGTGTTCAAATATGGCTCCACTGACTCTTTTCTCAAATCGCCTTGGCTTAGTCCACACTGCAAACAAACTGACCCACATTTTCAAAGTTTTCAAATACAGAATGTATCTCTCACGAGTGTAGGTAGAAACTCAAGTGCAATTTCTACAAGTACTGCTGCCAGGACGGTCAATCGAGAATAACTTTTCAGAACAGTGAAAGAGATTGGATTATTAACTAATATTTATTATCATATAGGCACAGAAACACACAGTTCCTGCTCTAAAGAATTTATAATCTAAAGACAAAATTTTCAGCAATGGATGCCTAAAATTAAATTAAACTAAATTCCCAAGTCCATATATGCTGGATATTTCTGAAATCCAGACAAGTTATTTAGATGACTATATATGAATCTGAGAGCCCAACCTTTGGCACCCATTATTTTTGAAACTGGCTAGGAAGACAAACAAAATACAAAGGATGAGGTTCTGTGCTGCTTCTCCTGCAATGCTGGGGAAGTGGGGACATAAGTGGGTTCTAACTCTCAGATTACTTATGGGCCACTAAGGCGGCACAAAGTGCTACATGCCTATATGCCAGGGCTTGAATGAGAGAGTGCACAGGATATCCGAAGATGGTCCTATGCAAGGCCTGTACTTGAGAAATTCTTCACTGGCTGTAGAATCACAAACAGGCCATAGCCGGATGAAAAATCTCACTTAAAGAGTGGGGAGGAGAAAGACACAATCAAACTATGTATAATTTTCTATGTAACTATGTATACACTGAGGCATCTCACCACTCCATTACACATTTATCAGCCCCACTGTCTGTCATTTTGTGTAATAAATACTCAACTATACTCAACTACCCCGTAACCTAGCCATTACTAACTGGCCTGTTTTGGAGGTAGCACAGAAGAAATAGATTACATGGAGGAAGAATTTGGTGGAAGAGAGAGTAGTGACTTTATGAATCACTTTGGAAACTTGTACTGTGCATCTGGAGCTATGTGGAAGACAGTGAAAGATGGTACTGGGAGGAGCAAAGTAGGGAGCAGTCAAAGCTTACATCATTGGCTGAATGGAGGGGATGGCGGGTGGTGTGGTAAGAGACAAGAACAGAATATAAGGGAATGGTTGAACTTGATACCTTGGAAAAGGGGTAGCCAGAGAAGGCATCTAGATAAAACATACAGAATGATTGGTGAGGGAAATGGCTTGGCAGCAGCATTTTGAATGGACCGTAAGGGCGTGATGTGGGCATAAGAAAGGCCAGAGAGGAGAAGGTTTCAGTAATCAAGGGTCTATACAAGAATTTCAGCTGTGTGGACAGAAAGTTGAAGTTGGCTCTTAGAGAAGTTATTATGGAAGGGGTTGCAGGATTTGGGGACAGCCTGGGTGTATACATCAATAGAGAGAGAATTGTCAAAAACAACTCCCAGGTCATGGGCCTGAATGATCGAAGAATAGTGACAAAGTAACACAGTTCCAAAGAATGGAGAGAGTCTGTCATGGATTGTTGGGAGGAAGGGTAAGGAATTTAGTGCAGATTATCCTTGTGAGTAATTATGCTGCATCACTGAGAAATGCACATCTTATTTCCAGATCACTGATTTTTAGATTGAGACAGGGCTACTTCAGAGTACTTTGACATAATCATTAGATAACGACATAATTTAAATTCTCTCTTTCTCTTTCTGCTCCTTCAGATATTTATACGTAATGTTCTGAACACAGATTTCATGAGTATTTACTAAATTATCACATTTCACTTCAGAATGGCTTTATATCATTAGTGACAGAAACAATTCCCTTATTTTAGTGATATATAGTAGAGATGGTTCTGAAACTAAACTAAATCAGGCACTCCCAAACTTTATAAAAGTTTGTTCCTGAATCTGATTCTGAACTTTGTTGCTTAGGACCATCTCCAGTACACAGGACCAACCTGATGGCAAGGGAGATAATCTGGATCTATGCCACTGTAATTCAGTGCAATATTTTGCACATAATTTATACATTAGTTTGAGAGCCTTCAAAGTGAAAGGTGCTATATACAAGCATAAGATATGACTATAAGAACAAAACTTAAAAGAATAGCATAAAATATTTAAATTTTGTTCTTAATTTAAGAGCTCTTGTTTACATACAGTATACAATTTTTATCTAAAAGACTATGGAAGCAAATATAGATGGGATAAACATGAATTTTCCTTGATATGGAATAGATGCAATATATTCCTTAAGAACATGAAAAAAGAAAATAAGGATGAGAATCTTAGACATAGTTTTGTTTTCCGTAAGTCTTCAGATATTACTGGTTAGTGGACATTTAGCAGTAAGTATAGCATAATAACTAGCAGAAAGTCATTATATGTAAAACCAACCAGCCAACCAAACGTTTCCTTTTAAAACATCAATCTAAGGGTTAGAATAAGCAGAACAATTTAATGGTAAATTTGCATCACTTTGTCAGTTAACTACAAAGAAGACATTTTGATGTATATTGTTCTTCTCTGAGGACTTACGATTCAGAACGGGAGAGGTAATAGCAAGAAAACAAATTTGTGTGGAAGTCAAAGCATAAATGTGTAAAATTTAGATAATTTTAGGATAAATGTATCAAGGTAGAGTTTGAATAATTTTTAATAGTATGCAATAATTGGTTTCATATGTGGGTTGCTTTAAACTACAATAGATATAATTACATAAAATATGTCAGCCTTGACACATTCATAGGCAAATGTTTAAAATTATTAAATGCTCAGCAGGGTGAACAGGGCTTTCACTTACGCCTACTTTCATAAATAGCTCTTGACTTCTCATATAACTCATATGGGTCGGGTTTTCTTGGATCAAAGGCCTCTGTTGAATCAGGAAACGAACTCCTGTGAAGGGTGGGTGGAAAGGGAATACTCTGTGGTATAGCTGGAGCAGATAAACTGGTCTGAGGGCTGCCTTGATTCTCCCATCGCTCCATCATCTGTAATAAATATATACAGAAAATAAAAGATTAAACCATGTCTACTTCAAACACTCTAGAGAAAGTGGCTTCAGTTAAAAGTGTGGTAGATATATGTATATTTTGTAAAGTTAGAAAATCTTCTGGGTATCTTTGGGGATGAAAGGAGCTCTGATTATTATTTTAAAGTTACTTAAATTAAATTAGAAGTTCTTATTCCAAAGTCTTGGTGCATATAGATGTATCAAAATACATAACAAATGAAGAAACAGCTACAATTAAAAAAAACAAACGCGTCTTTCCTGACTATTTAATGTACCCATCACATATGTACAAAGCCTTCCTGGTTTGATCATGCCTCATTCCCACCCTGCTAGGAAATTCCAGGGAAACGGATGAGCTTTCCCGTATTCCCTGAAGGCTGATCAAGGATGTCCAAACAAAATGGGGATGCAGTAATTTCCAAATCTGACGATTTCCTACCAAAGGCTCCTTATTCCCAAATTCCTCTATTTTAAACCAGCGGCCCTGAACCCAATGACAACTGCATCTTTGTCACACAAAGAGGCAGCTGAGTCCCTCGCTATTTGGGACCTCATTCTGCAATACTACTCAGTTGAGTAACACTTACTCAGAGACCCATTTGCTTCAGTGAGGCTACTCACATAAATAAGTGCCACTCAGTGTGACTAAGAATTTTTGAATTAGGCCCACTAAGATTTGTAGGTTAAAACCAGCATCTTAAGCAATGCCTTAAGCATGAAGCATCACTTAACAGGCAAGCAGCCACATTCTCCATGAACCTAATTATCTGATTGATCCCAATGTGCAACTTATGTAGAGTACATGACAGTAGACATGAGAAAGGCTTGGATTACTGTAAGGAGATCTGCAGTGGAAAAAAGGGTTGCATCTTTTTAGACAAAGACCAATGAATAAAAGTAGTATAGGCACAGCTATTACTTGAACGTCCAGTTGCAGTGAAAACTTTAATAACCCCCTCAAATTTCAAAGCTGAATAATGAAAAGTGAGGATTCTCCCTCAATCCAGGGACTTGATATAATCCTGGTAATTTCTTCTGGTTTCTTCCTTCCACATAAAACATCTGCAGTCTTATTTAGATAGAGTTTGAGAGAGTTAGTTCTCATCTCATACAACAACAAAAGTACTACACTGGGTAGGTTGTTCAGACAGTATAGACAAGACGGAGATACACAGCAGTGCGTCATATGTTGATGGCACTGAAGTCCAGGGCTCTTCATAGACACTTCCTAGTGGCAAGGCCTCAAATACACAATCAACAAGATGGGGAATAATATAATATGCAATGGTATCCTGTAGGACATAGAGATACCAGAAGGTCAAATCCAAGGGCTAAGGATATGTCTGCACTAGAGTTTTTATTTGAAACAACTGATTACTAACTAAGTTTAGGTTTGGAAGGATTAGATTTTTATTGGCAAACATCGATTTCATCATACAAACTAATGAAAAAATATTTCCATCGATAATAACTGACATGTAAAGATAGGCCAGCTAAGAAAATGCTGCTGGAAAACTTTGAGTTTGGTTTAAAGCTATTTACTTTGTATATTTTGACATGTGATTTTGACAATTTGTGTATTAACAATTATAAAGTTTTAATTTTTTGATATTCGGAATCTATTGTCAATAAATAACCATTGTCTGATACCCCATAATTTCCTGCAACTGTGAAAATGTAAATCAGCAATATTTTAAAATAATTAAAATAAAGATTGATATTATCGGTTGAAATGATAAAAAACTAAAAATTTAATTCTGTGATGCCCAGTGAAACAGTTAGATAGCACATTTGTATGTGCTAGTCTAGATACACCACAAGCCCTCGTTAAGTGCCCTGGCTAACAAGTACAAACAGGTAAGCTGACTTAAGTTAATAGGCAAACAATTAATACAAGTAAAAAAAGTTTAATATAGACAAATCCTAAAACAGAACCGCCCAAGTGCCACTCCATGTACCCTGCTAGGGACTGAAGCTGTGTCAGCAGTCTCTTACTGCAAATAGTATCAAAGGCAGATGACTAAAGTGATGCAATGAGTCTAACCTATTAACACTGACTCCATCCTTTCTTTCATCCTACACCCTCAGAAAATGCCTGGTTTAGCAGATATGCTTTGCAATATATCCTGAAGATCAACAAAGTCAGACTCTTTCATATCAAAAGTGTGTGGAGTATAATTTCAGTCAAGAGCACTCTCCAAATAAATACATCTAGTGATCATTAGCTGGAGCGTGTCAGCTGATCTTAAACGCTTGGGCTAATATTTCCACAGAAAGGTGGTCTTCAGAATACACAGGACACCAATCTAGGGCCAGATGGAGCTACAATGCTTTATACCTGATCCCTTATATGTAGTGGCTACATAGTTAAATTTGTACTGAAACTCATGATCTAACATACTGTTACTAACTCTCCATACTCTACAATACTACGTTTCAGCAAGGCATATTATTTCAAGCAGCAAATCAAGGCATTTCATGTATTCTGAAGATGGATATTCAGTGTCATGTCTCTCTTCTGTTCCATCTAGAAAGGAGTCAATCTCTGCTTTTGCAAAGCTAGAGTCAACAGCTGGCTCCTATCCAGAAGCTAGCCAGCCAAAATATCACAGATAAGTTGTGTTGGTCAGAAAAGAGCTTTTTTCCCCCTGGTGAAAAATGTTGAAAATTACAACAACAAAAAAAAGGTTTTGAATTTTTTCCCCCAAAACCTGACTGGTTTGACTGGAAATGCTACTGCTGTGTCTCATGACAGTTGTCATTTGGATGCCTCATGCTTCCACTCTCTTCTATAAGCTGGGCTGGACTTCATCTTTCATGAGGTACGATAATGTATTATTTTAGTGAACGGAGGTGGTGCATTATGGGAATGTCTGGCAATGGTGTATCATGGTAGATGATAGTAGATGTAATCCAGTTGGGGAGCTGAACCCATGAGTACAATGGGGATACTAAGCAACAAAAACTACAAAATAACAACAGTGTTATATCTAAATTGAAATATTTCAGTTTTCATTTGAAAAATGAATATGCTTTGGGTTTTGAGCATTTTTTTTTTGCCAAAAAAATCAAAAATTTATGTGGAAAGCAGACTGTTTTCACTAAAAATATGTTTAGTCAAAAACCACTGTTTTCTGAAATAAAACAGTTTCAATGGAAAATTTACCATCGATACTAAAGATAATGCACTTAAGTGTTTTGTGAAGATGCACATATGGGGGTCAATGTAGGAAACTGATAAAAAAATTAATTAAGTTGCGAAGAAACTGTTTGAAATAACTCCTTTGCCCATTGGAATTCAGGTCAAGGAAGGGCTGTCCACAGCATTTTGGCCTTCTGAATCACAGAGAAATTCACCTGCCTTATGTCAAGAATGTCCAACTTCAAAGATTAGTAGAGACAAAGCCTGAAAATTGTAGGAAAGATGACAAATGAGACAAAGCCAGTGTAGGAAAGATGACAGACAGGGACCTTGGTTAATACAAGTGCTTAGTGATCAGGCAAAATAATGGTCTGAATCCAGATCAATGGAGCACTAAATTCAGTTCTGCCCTCACTGAAGAAAGAAACTAGTGAAATCAAACAACTTATCATTATGAAACAGAAAGACACTTAGATAAATAGACAGATATAGTTTTATCTATCTAGATAAAGAAATATTAAACCTAATTACATTCTTATTTTCATAATCTCTTTGAAAGAACCAGAGAAACAAAGAACTATCTTTTAAAATGAGAACATGAATAGAAATAAAATTGATCTAAAAGCATGGTATAAAAAAGGCCTCGCTCAAGCCCAACTCTTCCTCCTTTTCGTTGGATAGTGGAAACAGGTTGAGTAAGAGATTGCTTTTCAGCTCAAAGTATAGTTGGTGAGCTATTCTCTCTGAACTGCTATAGTAGCCATGAAGGCCTACAGGATTTACTCTGAAACACTCTGGCTAACAGAGCTCTGGCTGGGCAGACCAAGTTCATTAGCCTGGCAACTGGTCTAAGAGATGGTCACTCTGAAAACAAACCTGCAGCCAGCAAGTCCTTCAGTTGTCTTGGCTTTACCCTGAAATGGTCTTGCTGGCTGAGAGAGTGTGCATAATTGCTTGTCCACTTTCAATGAATTCCCGTGCAGCATTCGACAATCTAATCCAATAAACCCTGCAGCAACGGGGGAATAGTGAAAGTGACAGGTGATGGACATTGTTGGGAGTCATAGTCATGAACCTACATGTGAATGGATCAAGATTTTGGTCACTCTGTGTTGATTTAGGGTGACACTGTAGTTCAGCAATATCTTGATTAGCTCAACTGCTCTATTCACACACAGCACTACCCACTTCCATCTGAAAAAGATGCTCTAAAAATTGTTCCAGAACAGCCCTGCCTAGCCTACTGCGGCTGGAGTTGAAATGTAAACTATGCAGAACTACGTAGACACACAAACTTCAGATTCCTGCACTACACCAAGTTCAAGATGCTGAAACTAGTCTCTCACTTCCCAACAGTTCTTTCCAAATATGGCTTTAAATCACTTTTAAACACACTGTACACTTATGAATCCTGAAAACATCCAAACAGGTTTTTTATTTTTTTTTAAATTTCCTGCCTCTCACAACATTTACTCCCAAAAGAGCTTGTGTAATATGCTTCTATCCAGACTATACTTGTCACTTATGTTATTTAGATCAATGGACAAACTCATGTCACAACATACTGTGATTCAGGCCAGCACATTGCATCCAACATTTATCACAACACATTGAAATAATCACAAATTGAAACAATCTGATGGAGTAGCATCAATCTTGACCTCACACCTAATGATGTTTCACAGACTCCAGAGGTTATTTCAGGAGTTGTTCAATGTGCCATGATCTAGCCTCACAGGTCATCAGATGAAAAGTGACAATCATGAAAAACAGAACAGATGACCAACCTATAAATGCTTGAAAGTATATTCAAATTATTATTATTATTACTTGTACTGCAATAGCATTTCGAGGCCCCAAACCAGGCATTAGGGGCCCAGTTTGCTATGCAATATATATACATATATATACAGTGAGAGATAGTCACTGCCCTGAAGAGCTTACAGTCTAAATAGACAAGCTAGACAGACAACAGAAACAGACAGGCAAATTTTGATATTGGGAACGCTGACACAGCTATAACAAAGTGATATAGTAGGAAAACTGGGGGTCAATATAATAAATACACTGTTTGCAATCTTTTCTCATAGTTTCACAGTATCCCTATACATAAATGCTGGCACTAGAAGACAAATTCCCTACACATATTCTCAAAACAGTAATTAGAAGGATGAATTTTTATTGCCTATATGATGCCTTAAGTAAACTCATATTTTATAATCCTAATTAATATTACTCATGTTTAAATTCATAAGATTCGGCTGCTCTTAAAAGTGAGTGTGAAGAAGAAACAGAGTTTGATTTGGTACTGACATTTTCATATGAAAGAATTCACTTAAAAATAAAAAAATAGAATACAGTATATAATGACGGGTTAAATCTCATGCTCTATTATTTATTTATTTATCTTACAGGGCATTAAAGTCAACCATACAGTAGTGGAGAAAAGTAAATGTAATGTTATTCATGGCATGTAAGTCAGATGAAGCCTGAAGAAATTTGCTTTTTAATGATAGTAATCACAAGAATTCAAATGAGTGTAATTTTGAAAGAGAACTTACAGGCTTTGGAGTTTTCCATGGAGAAAAGAAACCTGAAATAAAGAAAAAAATAATAGTGAATCTTTCTGTTGTATCACTTTACTATGAAATATATAATGGTACAGGCACTGTGAGGTCTAGTCTTCCATTTTGATGCAGGCCTGTAATTTATATTAGCATTGATGAGGATTATATACACATGGTGAGAGGAGATGCATCCTGAAGGATCTAAATTTCTATTAAATAAAGGCAAGTGAAGTCTACAGGAGTCTAGCCATTGTCTTTAAAGGTAGCAGGCTAAAATGGACAAAACTTCAATCCAGTGCCCGCTCAAGGAAATGGAAAGACTCCTAATGACCTGAGTCGGGATCAGATAAAGCTCCAAATAACCTATTGCAAAGAATCAAACATAGTGAAGCAGCAATTCAAAATGTTTGTTAAAACAAAAGCGTAACAAGCAAAGACTGGTTTCAATTTGCAAGTATAAAGAATCATTGAAGAAAGAGTACTATTTAATCAATATGGCTCACAAAAATACAACTCCACAAGTTAAATTATTGTTTTTTGTTTTATTTTGTTCCTCCCCCTCTAGAAATAAAAACTGCTTAGATACTACTGCTTCTTTTCATCAAATTATTTATTTTCCTGGTTAGTGGTACATGACTAAACTTAATGAGTCATTATGGCTTCTGCTTACCAATACTTAAAACTTGACATGTCCTTGTCATAAAACTAGATCACCTAAAATGTATGTTGAAAACACTGATAACTGCTTTGTGTGCAGCACACTGTCCAAAAGAATTTTAGCTACAAAATGAATAAATAAATCAGGTAAAAAAACAGAATTTAAAAGAATAGACTGTCAAATTTTCGAAAGGGTAACCTTTCTTTTGCAGGCTCAATTTTCATCCAAAAAAATTGTACCTGTAATTTGACTGTGGTTGTAAATCTGATTACATACATCTCTAACTCCATGCTTACAAGCTAAAATCAAATAGTCAGAGGCACAATTCATTTTGTGGGGAAAATATACAGGCTCAAACTGAGGTCACTCAAAGAGAGACTGGGCCTCTGCCCCTCAGAAAATGTTCTCCAAATAATGAGTGATGATCATAGCACTACCTTAGCTATTTTCTCTCTAAAGAGCATCAAGGAAACAGCAAAACAAAATTAAAATAATAGACCCTCAGGGAAATGTATCCATAAACAAAATACAATAGGAGTTACATCTGATCATGATAGCCAAGGCTTCTAGGATTCTGTGGTCATTGGGTCATTTCAACTGTCCATAAATGTGATAAAATTTGGAGTGAAAAAATTCTTGAATTTGGGCAGAAAGCCACTGACTGTATGCAACAGTTATTTGTAAAGTAATAGTATTTATAAAGAATGGTTATACTGTAAAGGAGATTCCAAAGAGACGTTGGGAGCTGGTGGTCGTGTTTGTCTATAGCTTTCATATAAAAGATGCTGAGTTTACAAATAAAAAGATTTCCCCCCTGCCCCGCTCTATAAACTGAAGCTGAGGTATGAAAGACAAATTGTGTAGTGCTGGTTCCCACATCAGCTTCAATATTAAAGATGCTGTAACTGAAGCTTAGCTAGCAATTCTTTGCATGATGTACATGCCAGAACAGAATCCATCTCACTCTTTCTTGCTTGTGGCTGCTCTGCATGGCAGACAGGAGCCAAAGGTAGTAAACACTTATTCTCATCAGAAAGCTAAGATGGGACTTGGAATACATATGAAGATCTATTGAGAAAGACATGCCACGTATCTTATACCTAGTTACTGATAATTGGGTGTTCTGGAAATATCTAGAAAGGTAACATTCTACCATCATTTGCACTAGTGCAATGCCCATGAATTGTCTTTAGTGAAAATTACAGCAATTCAAAAAAGAGCAAAACTCACCCCATAGAAATTTACTGTCATAGTCAATTTTCTGACTATAAGTGCACTTTAACTTCCCTGCCTCGAACTGTCCATATCAAGTAAACATATAATACAAATACATACAAGTATTTATTGACAAAAATAAATGACAAATACAACAGAGGATTTTTAAAAAAGAAAATCAAACATTCAATCAAAACTAAAAACGTATGCACTTAAACTCAGCACGGAGACTTGTTGCATAGATTGCAACATACAAATGCCAAGATCCTCATTCAAAACCAACAGAAGGAAATATTTATTCACACAACACCTAATTAAGTGATGGAATGCATTGCCATAGGATGTCATTGAGGCAAGAAACCTAGCAAGAGTCAAAAGCTGACTGGGCATTTATGTAGATAATAGGTAGTGTTATAACAGATAATGCTAATAGACTTTGTATGAGATATTAAAACCTCATGCTTCACAGTGTAAATCAGTCTCTAACTATTAAGAATTAGAATGTGGGCGGAAGATCATCCCACATCTCCTAATCAGATTTTTCTTGTACCTTCTTCTGAAGCATCTGGTGCTGGCCACTGTTGGAGACAGGACACTTCACTAGATGGACCCTGAGTCTGGTCCAGGATTGAAATTTCCACATTCCTCTTTTCTACGCACCTTTCATCCATTCTAATTTTTCCCTTGTCTTAAACAAAACAAACATAAAAGATGCCTTTTATCTGTTGTCTCTTTGCTGACACTTGTGGATGCTAAATGTGAACTTAGCATCAGCAGAATTTGTAACTGGCGTTTAAATGCACATGAGCACTGCTGCAAGTTCAAGTATGTGGGCACTTGCAGATTTTTGAATGGCGGGCATACCTGATCATAGAATATGTATGAAAAGCTTCATGGAGTGGTATAAAAAATATAATGACTCATGGTCCAGTCTGTAGGATACAGTTTCACTGCTATGTTTCTGTAGAATTTTAGGACTCTACCCTGAGATTGATGCAGCCATTACATGCCACAAAGCCAGTAGAGTCTGGTACAACTAGCAAATCCAGGCCCAGGAATCTCACCTCAGTATAAAGTGGATCCTGTAGTGGCACAGAACCAGCATAGCAGCTCTAGCATCATAGGTTTCCTGCTGCTGGAACAGGCAGTGTGGCCATAGCTCTTTACAATCCACAGATCTTTGGCTGTTGTCTTGATCCTTTGGGACCATTGGCAGCTGACCTTTGCTTTTGTGCTCAGGAAATATATCTGAGGATCTGAACCATAGATTTCTTTTTTAAGTGCACCCTGCAGAATAATTACCTGCAAATTGTGTGAGTTTGCCACATTAGTTTACCTGATGGCACAGGACTCGTCACATTAATCTGAAGGAATACTGCTGTACCCAGTGTATAATCTTTCACACACTCAGCAGCGTTGGACTGCAGCAGCCGAACTATTGTGGGGGGGAAATGTGCACTCTCATTTAGCTTGATTTCCCATCATAGTACTACACTTCGTCTTGAATTACCTATGCTGTTTCATGTAACGTTGCGAACTTTCATCACAAGAGATTGTGGGGACCCTTTCTTCAACGATCAGGGCTCAGCCCTGACAGACCCTGGCGTAGGGTGACCAGAAAGAAAATGTGAAAAATCGGGACAAGGGGTGGGGGCCAATAGGAGCCTATATAAGAAAAGGACCCAAAATACGGGACTGTCCCTATACAATCGGGACATCTGGTCACCCTACTATGGCATAAGTCCAACAGTGATTTAGAGACAGGAATGAAACTTTTCTCAGCTTTCAGGAATGGCAGCCTGGTTAGACTTTCTAACAAGTGTATAGCTAACCAGACGCCAATTTTGGGTGAGATTTCATAAAACTAGTGTGCAGTCTCTCTCATCTAAGCTGAGAAAACCACTGACAACTGGGAATATAAGTGCTTTTGGAAGATGAGACTATGAAAGCCAACAGAACAATCAGGCCTGTCCGAAAAAAGCAAAACACTTGAGTAGGTCTGTGTGTTCTCATTGATGGCTTCTCCTTCTCCACACTCACCAACTGACTTGATTATCTTTCTACTGACCTGACATCTAGTGGAAGGATGGCTTGATAACTATTCCCAATAGTAACAGGCTCCAAGTGCAAGATTATAGATTAATTTCCAGAAGAGTCCCATTTCTCTTACATTCAATTACTGACACTTTTGTTAAAAGCAGTCCCAAAACCTGAATTACAGTTGTCATGATGGAGACCAGGATCAGATACGTATGATAAAGAACAGCCAGAACTACTAGATCACAAACTAACTGGCAAGAAAATCAAATAACATGTTCCCCAAGCACAATGATTATGATATTCTAAGCACAGCACATTTATTGCCCTGTCTTTTGCAATTCAGTGGTAATTTTGATAAAATGTTGATATTTTAAAACAGCGATCAATGTAAGTTGTGTTAAATTATTAACAACTGACATTCAAAACCAATGTAAGGTTCTCTCCTTTTTGGTTTTAACTAGACAATCCACGATATATTAATAAATAAGATGGGTGACTTTAGGTGTACAAAAATGCTTTTAAAAATTCAGAGAGAATTATCTCATAATGCATTGACAAAAAGTTGGAATTTTATAGATTTTTGGCAGGTCTCCTTTACTGTCTCCCTCTATGCTCTTCGCAATAGGCCTTCTCTAAATATGACTAAAAATCAGATCTGAAATGCTTCTGAGATTTAATTGCAATAGAGAATCCCAATAATGTAACAGAAACTTGAGACTAAAAATCTATCTGGGAAACTGTACATCTTTATGGATATTTTTTCTTTTTCGAGTCAAAGGCAAATTCCAGCTTCGTTCTCTTATACTTCTCCTTTTTTGATGAGGATATCCTATAACAAAAAACAAATCATGTTACAGTAAAATAAAAATGAGTATATGTTTTAATGTACATTTTAATTAGATCATTCATAAGAAAATTTGCTTACAGATTGTACGTTTTACACATTGGTCTGTAATTATTGAGAACAATTAAATTTCTTAGAAGCAATCTCACCAGTAGGCTTCGCAGTGTTTGCAAGATTGCATCCTATTTCAGTTTCTTTTTCAGTGAAGGTCCTTTCACACCACACACAATCCCAGTAATATGCTGCTGTCCATGTAACTTGCTGCCATGGAAACTGGACATCAACTTTGTTGATTATGGGTATGGTTATGAGTATGGTGCTGTGGTCCCCATTCTGGTTCCTTTCTGTCTCCATGATTCTTTTTTAAACACGAGAGAAGACAATTTCTGATAAAAACCTTTATTCATGCTTCAGAAAGTCTAAGCAACTAATGTGGAAGGAGCCAAGGAGCAAGGACTTTTGGTGTGGTTTTCATTGGTCTTTGTGAAAGACCTATTCATATACTTAAACTGGAGGACATAATTACTTAATAAATTTACACAGCTGACTGGGTAACAGTAGGCTGAAGGAAAGAATTTTAATGTCTCAAAGACAAGACCCTCTCAAATAAAGCAGGGAATGTTTAAGTTACATCATCTTCATTCCATAGCAGTCGACACACTGATGACAATGGCATTGTTTTTGTCCATTAGCTTGTGCTGGGCTTCTTGCCTTTTTGTCACATAAATGCTTCCCTGCATATGGCTTCCTGTGCCAATCTATCCCAAGCGCTGCACAGACCCTTTCACATGAATGTTTGGTAGCAGACGAACAGATGGTTGATCAGCACTTTCCAGAGTATCAGCTGACTCCATGTACATCTCTTCAAAGTTCATGTGATATTAGTTCACATAACATAAACAAAAGTTTTCCTTTCTCGAAAAATTGCCATTTTTATTTACTTTTGCATTAGATTTTTTGGCATTTCCCTCTCTGATTGAAAATACAGATACTTCATATATTTGGTAATTGACTATTCTGGGCCTGATTTTCAGAGGGCTGAGTACTTATAGCTCCCAATGACTTCAAGTGGAGTCATGGGTGTTTAGCTTCTCTTAAAATCAGGCTCTTCATACACTTGAATTAGCAGCATGTGGGGAAGAGTTTCCTATCATCCACATGCAACTGGACTCAAAATTTTATGCAATTATCCTTTATTGATTTGTACTAAGCAACTATGGATTGGATGCACAGATTTTAATCTACTGTTGTTTTACACAAAGGGTAGCAAAAATGTCCTCCAGCTAAAGTTTACAAAAAGATTGCACAGAGCGAGAGAGAGAGAGAGAGTATTGCATCATATAAAAATAAAGATTAAACATTAACTCAATTAACCTTCAAATATCTTTTCCTTTCAGAAAAACAAAAACCCAGCAAGGAGAATAAGCAAATTTGATTAATTCATATACTGTAATAAATAAATTTCAATGGAGACAAAGAAAGTAGATAGAAGTAACTGTTATGAACATAAAAATATGGGAGTTAGAAATTACCAAGAGATGTTTAAAATGTAAGATGATCGTACTGAATGGTACTCACTAGTAGTTTCTACAGTTCTAACAAAATGTATTATTATACATGGAAAATGACAAAATTCAAAGGCCCTTCCCTTCCAAACAGCTTTAAAGAATAATCAAAATCTCAAACTAGCAACAACAATAAAGTTCTTTACCTGGGAATTAAGAGTATCTGGATGAAGACTGGTAGCACTTCAAGCCTAGCTAGCTAGTCCTGTAATCCAGTCTTCCGTTAGAATGATGGTGCTATGCCGTGGAGGATCCCTTTTTGTCGGAATGCAAAGGCAATCTGGAATATCTTTGCTTGTTGCCCATGACTGGTCTTTGGTGAGGATATCACCTTAGATGGTGGGTTGAAGTCAATGAAGCCCACATGCGGGATGATTTGAATGGGGAGTTATGTTTGACTGGGCCTAATGTGTTTTGACTAGAGCTAGCTCCACTTGTAGTATGCCAGATGTCAGTGGCACAGTGAGTAGTAGGTGTGATGCACTTTTGCCTGGTGGAATATCAAGACTGTGACTGGTTGCAGTGCACCAATTATACCATAGGCAGGCTCAGATTAATGACAATGATTTTTTCAAAAAACTCTTTCAAGACACACCAAAATTACAGTATTCCCAGCAAATGACTTGCAGCAATACAAACATGATCAATAGTTGCTTCTCCTGGTGGTCTTGTGGTGGCATTTTGCCTCATGCTTCGTCACTGGTCCATTGTTTATCAGTGTCAGCAGATTCTCCACTGCTTCTTGCCTGTATAGCCACTCACACCTGTGTAAAGTGAGTGTGAAACACAACTATGTACTTTTACATCCACATAGGACTCACGTTATGTAGGTGTAAATGAATGAGCAAGGTGGAAAATCAGTCAGGTCTTTAGCTCCCATAGTAAGGGAGTATTTCCTGTTGGTCACCTCTCTCATGACTGATTCAGGAGTGGGATGAGTTCTGACTTGAGTCCCATCCAGTATTTCTTGGCTCCTTAATTATTATAGTGTAAGGCTGTTAAAATGGAGGATTCTCAGAGACGATCTATAGGCCGAGGAATACCTTGGTAAATTTAGTGTCTGAGTCTCCCCCAGGGAAGCTTTACCGTTGATCTAAATGAGGGCAAGATTGAGCCTTAAATCAGTGATCACTTTCTTAGTATACGAATATGGTTTTTGCAATTCCTGAAGCTCCGTTGACCAACTGTTTTCAGGCAACAGTTTTATCAATAATTTCCAGGCACTGAAAATAGTTAAAGATAAAGGAGCTGTTTAGAGACAGAAATGGCATTACTTTTCCACACTCCCACTGATTTTCAGTGTAAGCCGTTGAAAATCTCCAAATGCAAGCGAGAATCTGTTGTTCCAGCCATACTCATTTATAAGGTATCACTTTTGCTGAAGGCAGTTTGATTGGCTTATGTTTGCCAGCAAGAATTCAGCCATTGATAATTAGGTCAGAAGCTGGCATGGTAATAAGTTCATTGACATTCAAATGAACACACTGCCATTCATTTTATCTGGATCTCATTGTTTTGTGAACTGCTTATCAACGAGTGGTTTAAAGGAGTTTATGAAATTTGTTAAAAATCATCACTAAAGACCAGCTCCCTCTGAATATGAAGCAGTGTATTTTCTAAGAAATATGGTGTAATACAAATTAGAATGAGCATTCAATAGCACTTAATATAATGGTGTCTCATAATTCAATGAAGCAGAAACTGAGGAAAAAAAGATTAAAATATTCCCTATTGCAAAACAAATATGTTTTTTGTGCTAAAAGTCAACAACTGCTTACCAAGTCACCAGGGATGGATTAGTGGCCCTCTGCTCAACATTGATGTTATAGAACAATTTTTGCCTCATTTGTGACAGAGTATTATTCTCTTCTTCTCTTTTCTCAGACACAAATTTAAGAAAATATTCAGCAAAAAGTTTGTTATGCAGATGCATATTTCTCTCCAGATCCTAGAAGTAGTGAGGTAGGTGTATTTTTAGTGAGACATGTTGCCCACAAATTTAAAAAGACGTAAAGAAATAGGACTAAAGATTTTGTCTTTGATTATAGAATATAACAATGCAAATACAGAGGGTCAAATCCTGAGGTCCTTACTCAGTTTTAATTTAGGGTCTAATTCTGCAAATACAACAGGATTTAGTTTCATCTTCTCTACTGGTTATGTCTTATGATAATAAGCACTATGCCAAGTAGTAATAGTTTGCAGGATCAGTCCCTTATTCATGAAAAGCCCAGGTCTCAGAATTTGGCCCATGGATTGTAAACTCTATTGTCCTTTACAAAGGGTCAGAAGCTTTTTTCTGGCCATGATAGAAGAAAACAGTCCAACTTTATGCTGTTGCAGAAAGGAATGTATCCAGCAGAATTCCTTGCTGCTTTGTTCCCTTCTGTTATCAAAAGAGAAGTTAATTCTTCAGCATCTCTGTTGCTATTGCTGGTTCACATGCTCAGGCAAAGGATTACTCTCTTGATCTTTGGCATCGGGGGCCATGCAATCTTTTGATCATAATATCCCAAGAAATAGAAATGGAAATGATGGAGCTTTTTGGACTGATGTTATATAATTCTCTGAGGCAACAAACGCCCCCAAGAGATCTTGCAAAACACCCTGAGCAACCAACCAATCAAGCAACACCATGTTCTTTGCATTGAACAAAATAATACACTTAACCAATGGAAACAGAGAAATAAACGAGAAGGCACCAGCCATTTCTTCCTTATGGTTAGTGTGTAGGGAAGGAAGGGAAACAAAAATTTTCCAATGTTGTAAAAAGATTTCATTCTTATTAGTATTGGTATTACAGGTGCGCTTTTGTACAAGGCACTATATAAACACATAATGAGAGACAGTTTATGCCCCAAAGAGTTTACTTGTTGTGTAGACAAGGCCTAAGAGAGACCCACTCCATAGTCCAGTGGTTAAGGCTTTGGGTGACCTGGGTTCAAGTGACTCCTCTGAATTAGGCAGAATGGGGCTCTGAGTCCTGCTCTCCCACATCCCAGGGAAGTGACCTAACCAGTAGGCTATTAGGCATATGGGGGTGCTGCTGCATCCTCACTGATATTTTCCTATTAGCTAGCTTTGGCAGCTCCACACTCAGGAAGCTGGCTTTTGTGAATCCCATTCTTAGACACCTAACTTTCCTCATGCATTGTATAGGGAGCCTGAGTACTGACTTCAGGACTGTGAGTTCCGCTAGGCAGCAAGCCACCCAAAGCTATGCATTGCAATGCTGAGCCCAAGTCCCATTTGTGGATCTAGCCTGAGTCTCCTCAGTCCCGGTTCACTGACTTATCTAGGTGGCAACGCTGCCACTCTAGAATGCCCAGGAACGTTACCACTGTAAGGAAGAGCTTTACGTATCTGCTGTGGAAGTGTCTGACTCCTTCAATTGGACCTGCTAATGGCTGATTTTACTTGTAAATCTAACTCGGGTAGGCAACCTATGGCATGCAAGCTGATTTTTAGTGGCACTCACGCTGCCTAGTCCTGGCTACTGGTCCAGAGGGTTCTGCATTTTAATTTAATTTTAAATGAAGCGTCCTAACATTTTTAAAACTTTATTTACTTCACATACAACAATAGTTTAGTTATATATTATAGATTTATAGAAAGAGACTGTCTAAAAACATTAAAATGTATTACTGGCATGCGAAACCTTAAATTAAAGGGAATAAATGAAGGCTCGGCACACCACTTCTGACAGGTTGCCGACCCCTGATATAACTTTTCAGAAATGCTCCACTGTGTTTTCAGCATTGTTCAATGCTCAGAAACTGTGTGCATGACTATGTCTGTGTGTCTCCTCTTTCATGTGTTTAGAATCTAATTCCTTTACAGCTTTCACAGTTTCTAAACACATTACAGAAATCTCACTTCATGTGCTGGGCATGTTGCTTTGACAAATATCAACGCATATTCCAAATATTTTATATTTAAAATAAGGCCCAGGTAGAGCAAAAACTGTTCATACATGAGGCCCTAAAATTCTTCCACATCTTCCAAACAAACCCACATCTTAGGACACTGTGAGGAAAAACAATAGGGCACCATTCACTGATCTGTCCACTCATTTGCTCTCATTTGTAACCTCTACATTGAAGATGCAGGTGTGGATGAGTGAAAAGGGAGAGTCATAGTATGCAGGGTTTCAAAGTGACGTGCAAGTCCCTGCCCATCCTCCTCTCGCTATCTCAATTACACACAACACAACACACAACACATGACATACAGACACAAGCACACACACCTCTTGTATCTCTCCTACCTGCCAAAAATAGCTCTCCAGTCACCTCTCTCCAGTCAGTCCAAACCTCCCTTTTTTGCCACAAGTCTCTAGTCCTATGCCATTCCCATGCTTCTATGGCCCTGGTTCTGATTTTAAACAATCAGCTCATCATGGGAATATAAATAAATAAATAAATAACTTAATAAATACAACAATGTATTTCCATAGCAAAACACCATTGGTCGTCACTTCATATGCCCCTAATTTCAAGATATTCCTTTTCTTCACCTCTTGGAGGGCCAGGATTGCATTTATTTGATACTTGACTTTTAGCCGCTCTGTTGTTATATTCCTGTCTCTGTCACAGCCCAATCTCGTCAGGGACTAAGTGCCTACAGCTCTTAATGAAGTCAACAGTGGACGAGGGAGCTCAGTCAGCACCTTGCAGGACTGGACCTAAATCATCCATGCTTTTCACAGAAACATGGGTATGTGCAGCTGATGTATCTTGCAGGGATGTTAGAAATGGCAGACACGGCAGGGACTGCTTGGTGCTAAAAGGAAACAGATAAATAATGCTTCCTTGTACTGTTCCTTTGCCACGGAAAGTGGAGTTTTCAGGAATATCTTTTAGCAGCACCGACTGAATGGTAAACCTTGTGTCCCTGCCAAGATTGCAGTAGCACCATTAGAAAGACATTACAAGGCAACAAAAAAGTTAAATTATCCCATTTGAATTGCATTAACTTTAGACTCTTGTGCTCAAGATGCATTAGGCTGTCAACATGTTCTGAATAGTGTACATTTACCTTTGGAAACCTTTTCTGTAACAAAAGGAAGCTTCAGAAGCTCATCTGTATTATGTTTAACTAGCCTATTTTAAAGGCATGTGGCTTAACGATGAGCGCTGACAGCTAAATAAAGGAAGCAATCATGGCACATGGCTAGGGTGATTAAAGATGGTGTAAGTTATAGTGTACTTATCGGAATCTGCAAAAACAGCTTTTGTTCTAAGAAATCCAGTCCTTTCCACTCTCCTGTCCTATATACCAACTTGGTGGGCCAAACTCAGCCTTGATGCACATTGGCTCAACTTCCACTGACTTCACCTGGAGTCATACCTGATCGGTCCAACTTTGAATTTGGTCCATCGTGTATAGGCATCGGTGCATTATAAAACTACACATTACTGTATTTTAATGTTTGCTGTAAAGAGCGCTACAAGTGGTGTGGGCCCAATTCAATATCCTTTAAAATCAGTTGGAGTCTTTCAGTTGATTTCTTTGGGTGTTAGATCAAGTCCTTAGTAGGGAAAAGTACTGAAATTAGCTTATTTTCATATGAATGCACCCTGATCTATTTTGTGTTTGCGACTAAAAATACAGGTAAGTATCCTTAGATGGCTTCAACCTTGTAAACGGATATGGACCATTTCATTTCTAGGTTGCTGGTTGAAATCCAGACCAAGGCTGACAGTGAGCAAGATTTACTACTCACTGATGACTCTTTGGTGGTCTGTGTGAAACGAGTTGGATGTCTCAGGCCAGTTCCTATTAGACAAGCAGCAGTATCACAACCATCCCTGCCTTTTGAAGACAGCATCAGGAGAGAGGACAAGGGTGTGAATGCACATGGGGGTTTAAAGTAATCTTTTCCTAGAGAGAGGGAGACACTTCTGAACATATTGACTGGGCAGAGTGAGGAACTTGTACCAGCCTCCGGCGCTCACACCGCAGCACTGTTCTCCAGAGCTTAATAATCATCCAGCACAAATACAGCCTATTGCTTTTTAGCAGCAGCACACCACATACTGGTCCCAATTCCTTTTAACCACAAATCAATTGTTAAATAAGAGGTATAATTGCCACGATGAGAGGGGAAAGGAGAGGTCTGTGATGAGAGATGAAAGTTAACACAGTAAAGTCCTGATGCAGTTTGCTCCATCTGTTACGAATGCAAGCCAAGCACAATCTTTTGCTATTGTTCCTGATGATCAGACTGATGTGAATACTAACTGCAGAGAATAATGGGGTGGAGGTGAGAGTAGATGGAAAAACATTTTAACGGTTTTAATTGCAACTTGGTAACTTCATATTACTAGTTTTTTAAAATATATTAGTTAAGCAAATAAATACCACACACTGTCTTAAAATAATATAGCAATGATTCTTTGCAAATACACAGGAGCTTTCCAGGAACGCCCTCAAAGTGCTTTCCAAACATTCAATTTCTTAACCCTTTTGGAGGTGCATATTATCCCTGCTTTACATATGGATAAAGCAGGGGCTCAATGGTGTGAAATTGTTTATTTCTATAACCCCAAATATGTGCATGAAACTTCAAAGACAAATTAAGGGGAGAGGACTGTAGTCCAAAGTGATTATCATCTAGGAGACCCATTTTCATAAGGTCTTAAGCTAGAGAAAGGACAGCGAGGGTGGATAAAGAGAAGAGAGGACAGGAAGGAAAATGGTAATAATAAACATCTTGAGATACATTTTGCTGTGTACGCATTCTGAGTCTTGTTGTTGCTGTTCATTTTAAAGTTGCTGACAAATGTATGAGGGAGTGATGTCTGACAAGATGGTGGCCACTGGAAGGCTAATGCAGTGACTTGCCCAAAGTCACACAGTGAATTCATACCAAAACTGAGAAGAGAGCCCTGAGCTCCCAAGCCCCTGGTTCTCTTGACCTAACTGCTAGATTATCTCCCTGCCTTGGGTTACTAAACTATTTGACATTTTGTCCCTAACAGTCTGCTGGCCCGGAGATGGAATTGTCTGCTTCTATGGTGATACAGTCAGGACTACAATGTCTCAGTGTCAGACTTACTTAGTGAGAACACCACAGTGGAGTTTAGTAAAGGCTTTGCATAGACTGAGGCTATAATGGTGCAATGATATGAAGTTCAGAAGATTTAGTTTAAGACTTCAGGAGGCTGAAAGAAAAATTGGAGAGAGAGAAATAGCAACTGATGGATAAGAAGCCAATGTAGCAGAATATAGTAAATAGTGTAAAGCATGATAAATTGATACTGACGACCTGGTTTAAAAATGTCAGGTAGTTCAGTATTTCTGAAGGCACAGAGACAGGCTATTTACATTAAGGAAAAGGGCTTTGTCATGAGGGGGGAACAATTTTGGTCTGGATTTTGTGCTGTTTAGATTATGTGCTGCTCCTGTGTAATCTTGCATAGTGCTTCAAAAAACTAATGAGCAGAACATTAAAAAAAGTGTTAATAAAGGATCTCAACAAGATACTTGAGATGTGATTAGTATTAATGTTAAATGAACATATTATAAGGAAGTAAGAGTAAATCAAATTGTGAATGAGTGATTTTTCTGAGACTATGCTCTGTCTCAGAGGAATATAAATATAAATGATTTTGAACCATTGAGATTTAAAAGACATGCTTAACAAAATGGAAATAACCCCTCAATACTGAGAAAATTGGAAACAGTGCATAAACATAACAAGTTAAACAAAGAATATTATGGTGCTCACAACCATGAAGCCCTTTGTTGGCCTCACAACTAGCCTAGCTTCCCTGCTTACAAATTATCACTGTGATATAAAGATATACAGCACCTATCAAAGATCCCCCCACTTCTTTTTATTTGTGAATGTTGTGCATACGAAAGCAGACTTGGACTTAGCTTTTTGGGTTGCACTCCCAAAGAGACAGTTTCTCTTTGCTCTTTGAAATGTAACCAAATCCTGCCCTGTGTGATTGCACCACATGTGAATTTATATGAAAGAAACATCGCTAACTGCAAGTTTATAGGCCGAGTACTCCAAATAGCCAGTGAAAGGGGCATTCAGCACAAAATGTCTTCATGTCCCCCACAAAATAGGTGGCTGAAGCCTGTATCATAAGATGCCCAGAAAGCACTCTGAAGTGACAAGGTCAAATCTCTGCTACACATCAGAGAGAGGTGGGAATTGAAGCTTGGTCTCCCATAACCCAGATGAGTGAACAGCCTAAACGAGAAATGTATAATATGATCTAATGGCTGAAAGTTGAAGCTAGGCAAATTCAGGCTGGAAATAAGGCGTAAATTTTTATCAGTGAAAGTAATTAACCATTGGAACAATTTACTAGAGTGTCACAGTGGATTCTCCATCACTGACAACTTTAAAATCAAGATTGGATGTTCTTCTCAAAGACATACGATAGGAATTATTTTGGGGAAGTTCTATGTCTTGTGCTAGACAAGCCGACAGACTGCATAATCACAATGGCCTCTTTTGGCTTTGAATCTCTAATAAGGGAAAAAGAAGCATCCCCATTACCTCCTCCAAGAAGTTATCTAGCCAGGGTTATTCAACAACTGTTGACCTTTGCAATTCACCAAAATTTTTCAGAATTTTCAATTTCTGTTTAACGTGACCTGAAACTTTTTCCAATTTTTTCACAACTGCCAGAGAACTGAAAAATCAATGACTCACTCAGCTCTGTAACACAACCACCAAATAATTCTGCTAATGCCAGCCAACTGGGAATGATGGTAGGAAAATGTTTTCTTACTTTTCCATAATAACTGGGCTTGCAAATAGGGTAGGACATGTCATCAGGAGTGACAAAACGTATACTTTGCAATTTTGGGGGAAAAAGGGTTAATTTAAATTCAGTTCTGTGCTCAGTTCTTGTTATTTATCATTTAACTCTGCAATTCATAAATTTAAACACAAACCCCCAAACTACGTTCAGATCATCTTTAAAGAACTCCATATAGGAAAAAAAAGAGGTTGGATAATGTACTGCCAAGTAAAAGCCTAATTCTGAGCGATACTGAGCATCTAGAATCCCTCTATTTGGATCTAGAGTTATCTTAATATTTGGATTAGAACAGAAACTAAAGCATGCAAGCAGTTTTCATGTGCAAATTGGGTAACTTCATGAGCCAATAACCACAACTGGCCACAGGCAAGTGCAAGAGCTTGGTAACTGTGTGACCAAGACAGGTGCATAAATGCATGTGAAATTTACCTGCACAATACTGTGCGTAAACTCTTTGAAAATCTGCCCTTAAAATTGTTTTGTGCTTGATATTTTGACTTAAAGTTATATGTTGCTATGGAAAGTGGTCTGATTATTACAGGTACTGAGTATGCACACTTTCATTTGTAGTCGATAGGTGAATTTTAACAGGGATTCTTTAGTCTTCATAAACCTGCTGATTATGGAATTGCTTCTGCTCCTGCTGAAGTAAATCAGGCACACAGTTAGTTACTTCCAGTCTTGTAATTAGATTTACTGGGTTTAACTTGTGAATTCATTGCTGTATTGATTTTTAAAGTGCACATTTTCCTCCCTATCTACTGTATTACACTCCAAATTACTATTAGTTATTTCTTACTTGTGTGATAATCTGGCATCTCCATATAATGCAAAATACATTATTTATAGATTTAAAGGCACAAAAGGGAGCCAGTGAAAAAGTAGTTAGAACACAAAGTCTGGAAATAAGGAGTCCTGGGTTATATTCCTAACATGTGTGACCTTAAAGTAACACAACTTCTTTGTGTTTTAGCTTCCTAAGCTGGACAATTAGGCTAATGACAAAAGTTCTTTGAGATCTTTCTGAGTGCTATGTAATTACAAAGCTTCCTGATTACTAATAAAATGGAGAAACTCTCTCTTTACAAACCAACAAAAATCTAATCTCTGTGTTATTTCTGAAGAAAAGAGAATCAGTCCTTTTATACACAGGATTCTACAAGCAGAGCCCGCAGTTTTTCTGATTTTGCAGGTGCAGAATTTGCCATTTGGGGCAGCTGATGAAGAAATCCCTTTTTTGTATGACAGTAGAAATGATTTTGTTGCAATTGGTTGCCCTTGTGAGCTTCCTTCCTGCGACTCCCCATCCCACAAAGAGGCAGGTCTAGCTGTTTTCAGTTAGTGTGCTTCATAGTTATGTATATTTACTAGGGCTGTTGATTAATTGGAATTAACTCATGCGATTAACTCAAAAAATTAACTGTGGTTAAAAAATTAATCACGATTAATCACTGATTTAATCACACTGTTAAATAATAGAATACCAATTGAAATGTATTAAATATCTTTGGATGTTTTCCTACATTTTCAAATATATTGATTTCAATTACAACAGAGAATACAAAGTGTACAGTGCTCATTTTATATTATTATTTTTATTACAAATATTTGCATTGTAAAAATGATAAAAGAAATAGTATTTCAGTTCACCTTATACAAGTACTATAGTGCAAACTCTTTATCATGAAAGTGCAACTTACAAATGTAAATTTTTTTGTTATATAACTGCATTTAAAAACAAAACAATGTAAATCTTTAGATCCTACAAGTTCACTTAGAGCTACTCTTGTTCAGCCAATTGCTAGGAAATATAAGTTTATTTACATTTATGGGAGATAATGCTGTCTGCTTCTTATTTACAATGCCACTTGAAAGTGAGAATAGGCAGTTACATGGCACTTTTGTAGCTGGCACTGCAAGGTATTTACATGCCAGATATGCTAAACATTCATATACTTCTTTTTGCTTCCTCCATCATTCCGGAGGACGTGCGTCCATGCTGATGACACTGGTTAAAAAATAATGCATTAATTAAATGTATGACTGAATTCCTTTGGGGAGAATTGAATGTTTCCTGCTGTTTCAAGTTACCATATATTTCAAGTTATAGCAGTCTCAGATGATGACCCAACACGTGTTCATTTTAAGAACACTTTTACAGCAGATTTGACAAAACGCAAAAAAGGTAGCAATGTGAAATTTCTAAAGATAGCTACAGCACTCGACCCAAGCTTTAGGAATTTGAAGTGCCTTCCAAAATCTGAGAGGGATGAAGTCTTAAAAGCAACACTCTGGTGCAAAAACTACAGATTCAAGAAAAAGGAAGAACAACCTTCTACTGGTGGCATCTGATTCAGATGACGAAAACGAACATGAGTCAGTTCGCATTGCTTTGAATTGTTGTCTAGCAGAACCTATTATCAGCGTGGATGCATGTTCTCTAGAATGGTGGTTGAAGCATGAAGAGACATATAAATCTTTAGCATATCTGGCACATAAATATCTCATGAAGCCAGCTATAAGAGTGCCATACGAATGTCCATCCTCACTTTCAGATGACATTGTAAACAAGAAGTGGGCAGCATCACCTCTATCAAAGGTAAACAAACTTGTTTGTCTGAGCGACTGGCTGAACAAGAAGTAAGACTGAGTGGACTTTCTAGGCTCTAAAGTTTTACATTGTTTTATTATTTTTGAATGAAGTTTTTTTGGACATAATTGTACATTTGTAAGTTCTACTTTCATGATAAAGAAATTGCACTACAGTATTTGTATGAGGTGAATTTAGAAATATTATTTTTGTTTTTTACAACGCACATATTTGTAATAAAAATAAAGTGAGCACAGTACACTTTGCATTCTGCATTGTAATTGAAAAAATGGAAAATTTAGAAAACATCCAAAATATTTAAATTAATGTTTTTCTGTTATTAACAGCACAATTAATTGCATGATTAATCATGATTCATTTCTTCAATGGTGTGATTAATCACAATTAATTGTTTTAATCGCTAAACAGTCCTAATATTTACCACCTGAGTCATGAGAAAGACAGCAGCTGGGCTTCCACTGATTTTCCGCAAACAGCTACTTGCACGAATGGTTACAGAAAGCAATTTTTCCACTTGCATCCTTGAGTATTGATGCCGGATATAGCCTATTTCACATGGGCTGGAAGCTCAGGTTCCCCAGACTTTTGCTAGACTGTTTCCACAAAGACAATTAAAAAAGCCAGACAATTTGTTGTTGAAGTATTGTATGGAAAACCATAGAGGAGAGCCCAAGTTTCAGAAGATCATTAACACATATAGAAACACTAGTTAAAGGTAAGGTCACTTCAAAGGGTCTGATTTGTGCATGGTATGATGAATTATTACTGATTAATTTTAAATACAAGACTACCTGCCAGGGAAAATAGGAAAAGGACCTACAATAGATATAAACGTTGGAAGAAAGGAAAGACATCTGGAAGAGGGCCAAAACCTCCTCAATTTGTGTACATATTAAGGAAAATTACTGCAAAATACTTTATCAATGGGACATCACTAAATTCAAATGAAGGAAATATATAAAAGGGAGTCAAATTAAGAAATTACTCTAATTTGATTTTGAAGTTTTATAATTGTGCTTTCTTTCTCTAGGTCAAAGCCGGCTTGTTACTAGTCCTTTAATTTGTCACCTTAAAAAGCTCATAAGGTTTCTCCATATTTGAAGAAAGCAGGCTATATTTCAGCAAAGTTATTAACTTTTGTTGTGCGTAGTTTTTAGCATTTTCTGTTTCCACTGATGTCAACAGCACTGATTTCAGTGGGAGGTGGATTAGGCATCATGATACTGATCCAGAAAAGGAATGAAGCATATCTTTAACTTAACTTTTAGCATGTGAAAAGTCCATTGAAGCTAATGAGACTACTCACAGTTTTGAAATAAAATATGTGCTTAAATGCTTTGCAGAATTGGGACCTATATATGTGTGAGCAGGCTGCTCACTATTGACTGGCTGGAGCCAAGAAAAAACATAACAATAAATCTATAAAATATAAAAGAACTTCTCAAATGATTTCAAATAATAGACATTCAAGAAAACTGGAATCTGTTCATGTTTGTAAATTGCATGAGTAGAAAACGAACCTACATTCTCTCAAGAGTGGATATCCCTCCTCCTACCAATCCTGGAGCCAATAAAACACTCTAACCTCTGTAGGAAGGGCTCAGATTTTTCCAGCACATCAGTACTGGATCTTGTGCCAAACTGGAAATTAGACAGTAACCTTATATACATGGAAAAATATTCACAACATTGTTATTAAATTAAATATTCAAGTGAATAATATGACTAATATTGTTACATAATTTAATTAACAGACTTTGTTTTCTGAATGTTTTTCTGTGCATTTCATACTGCCACAGAACTTCCAGATTGCTGCTGCATTGTACCAGGGGGCACAATTGCTGCAGAGGTTATCCACAGTGTGCTGCAGACAGCTCAAGGCTTATAATTAAAAATCATAACTCAAACTTCATAGAAGTTTTCCTCTCTGCCCTAGCAACTCAGTGCCTTCCATGCCTACAGTGGCACACTCAACTCCCAATCAGTTTTTTTAAATAACAGAAAGTTTTCCTTTCTCCTCTCAATATTCAGTTCAGTTATGTTTGTTTAAGTACCTGAAAGTCATTCCAATGCCATCTCATTAGATTCAAGGGACAGCAGATCTTTGGTTCTAGAGAGTTGTCTGAACCTTATTCAAACTATTCAAATCACGTGGGTCTTTAAAATGGGGCATCTTTCAAGAATGTGCTCTCATGAGGGTTTTTTGATACTTTCTACTTCTGGCCAGGTCAGAAATGCCACGAGAACCATTTTCCTTGTAATGTTTCATTGCTTCCCATTCAAATTGAACTTCAAGTACTTAAGCTTGAAAATTTTGGCCTTTTATATTTAAGATGACGAACTATTAGGGTCTGATTCTGCCAGGTGCTTGAACACCTCTGCATGGTGATGAGTGCTCTGAATTCCTGTTGAAGTCAATGGGAATTCATCACCTCACACTGCAGGATCAGGTAAAGGAAAAGCTACGACGGTGGGAGAGGAGAGAAGGCAACATTTTATTAATATAACAAAATATATAGATTTTAACATAGTGAGATGAAAGGAAGTGGAAGACAGAAGCTGCAATGCTACCATCATGGTCTTACTGATGACAGCAATATTATTACATACAGTGTCAAAGGTGCATGAGGTGCTTTACAGACAAATAAATACATATACCTTCCCTAAAGATCTTAAAAGCTAATTTAGATACAACCTGGCCAGGAATAACAATGTGCCTGGGGAGGATGAAAATGGAAGTTAGTGAAGGATTCAAAGAATGGGGTGATGTGATAAGAGTAGAAGGCAAGGAAATTTTTTTTGGGGGGGTGGGCAGTATTCTGCATGGCCTTGCAGGTAAAATGTGAGATTCAGGGGAAAGGGAAAAGAGTGGTAGCAAGAGTCAAGGCAAAAGATGACTAGGGTTTTTTCACTAGAGATAGAAAGGATCATATGAATTGAAAGAAACCATCTTTGAGAATGACACTAAAGATGAATGTCCCGGACAACTGTGGTTATTAAGGAGCCCAGAGCACTTTCTACAATAGTGGGATTGATAACCCCAGTGTCCTGGACAAATCCCAATATATGTAATTATTTTCTGTTTTCCTAAAATTCCCTGTATAGTTCATCTATAGATGAATGCATTTCACAGAGAGAGAAAGAGGGAGTGAGTGTTGGAGGGCAAGTCAGTAAAGAGAGCCTGATATACAGAGATTGTAAAGTGCTTTGAGAGTCTTTGGAAGTCAATGAACTATATATATATACACATATTATTAGAGGATCCTTTTACATAAGAACATTCTGATGGGAATTCTGGATTATGGATGGTTCTTCTTGTAAATGAATACATCTAACTTAAACCATAACGGGTTTGATAGATAAATATAAAAATCTGCAGAGAATTATTTTTGCCATACACAGTGGCATCAGAATGAACAGCAGCAGGTTAAAAATCAATCCCTTATGCTCCCTAGACATCTGAAAATGATTTCTAGAACTTTAAAACAAAGCTTTCAAAAATACTATGTAACATCATAAGAATAAGAGTCTTAAACCATTTCTTTCTCTCTCTACGCTGACTTATTTTTAACTATGGACTGATCCTGCATATATTTACTACAGAACATAGGGATTACTACTGTGAATGTTAGTTGATGCTCAGACCTGCTAAACAGCCAGGAGTTGAGAGCTCTCTCATGGCTGCCTGCAACCTAGCTTGAGTTATGTGTCTGGCTGGGCTGTTGTTCCGCCATTGGCCTTATGGACCACTATGGAGGCAGATTTCAAGCCGCTCGCTGGTCTCTGCTTCCCTTGCTGGGCCTGATCAGCATGGGAGCCTCAGCACCACGAGGAAGAGATGGAGTGGCAGCTGCTCTGCATTGCTGGCAGGAAGTGGGACAAAGACCAGAATGTGTCTTAAAAGTAAAGCAGGAGCTGAAAAGAGACAGAACTGGGGCCTGGACTGGACAAGGACATGGGAACAATGGGCAAGGCTGGTGGAGGAGTGTGGAGGTAGAATGGGGATGGCTGTCCTTGGATCCCGTACATCTGCAACAGCCCTCCGGCTTTCACTGCCTTTGCAACTAAGTCCCCAAGGCTCTTTCCCTTCACATCCACCACAAAAAAATCTTCCTGGAGTGCTCCCGCCACTCTCCACGTTCTCTCCCTGCACAACACAATCCTTCTTCCAGATTCCTTCAACCTTTGGTGGTTCCTAATACCATCCAGTATTCTATTCTCCATTGGTTTCCTAAGTATTTCAAGGCTGTCCCGTTGCCCTACAATCCTGCCACTTCTGAGGTTTGCATTCCAGGGATTATTTATTACTGCTGAGAAATGCGACATTAGCATGCAATTTAGCAGCCATGTGCAGCAGTAGATATGTCAGCAAAGGCATTTTTGGAAATTAAAAGGAAGTTTTCCTCCTCTATTTCTAGTTTCCCCTCCTTCCTTATGGGACAAATTCTAACAGCCTTACTCACTGTGCATTGCATCTTACCCTGTAAGCACCTTTCATCTAAAATAAGTGAGACTATTCAAGCAGAATGGTGGAATTTATTTTGAGTAAGGTGGCATAATCGGGTCTCAACTTCCTAATACCAATAAATTTTTTAATGAGAACAAGTTACCACAAAGAAACAATTTCACAAGGACATTAAGAACAAGCAGGTGTTGACCATGTTTCAAGCAATATATTTATAATGCTAAATATTAAAATATATGCAGATAATATTACGGAAGTAAAATGATCAGCAAAACTTCGGAGAGACTAACTAATCCCTGATGTATTATTTAATGTAAGCTACTTTCATTCTTTAGAAAAACTATATGGATTTTTTTCCTCCCTAGACATTAACAAACTAGTCTGTTAGGCAAAAAAAATTCTCATTGCAGAAATGTAAATTATTTCTTCCTTTTAATAAAATGGCATGCTACATTTTAAAGTCACTCTTGAAACTTTCTCACATGTGCACAATTTTTGAATCTTTGATTTCTCTTCCACTTTTTATCACTGGATCTTTAAACATTTTCCATTTAACTTAAACTTTCTTGCTTAAGAGACAATTATTTCACAGTACCCATTAAATAGAAACTGATATGTAAACTAAAAAGAAATCCCCTTAAATTTATGCACAAAGGCTTGTATTCTGCAAGTCCAAGGCAATGAAAGCTATAAAATAAATTCAAGTGAGGATCTCTCTCAATCACAAAATAATAAAGCAGCATGCAGTATACGTTTTTCTAAGCTTTTACATACAGTAGCACTCCTATTCTACAAACTAATTGGAGATTGAGGCATTCATGAAATGGAAAAGTTGACCATCTCAAAATTACAGTAGGTATGGTGTATAAATTGCAATATGTAGCACTGCCCTGCTTTCTTCTTGCCCTTCAAATCCCTGCAAAGTGATTGCAAATGCACTGAAGGCATTGGTCTGTGAAAGGATGTTGAGATCGCCTTCATCGATATCACATTTGTTACGTGACTTTTTTTCCTTCATAAAAAACAGTTTGTATAACTGGCCATTTGTAAGATTAGTGTTCATAAAATCAAGGGTCTATTGTATTAAAATGCTGTTTCAAATCATGAGCAATCTTGCACCAGACAGCAATTCAATTCTTTTCAGAAATAGGTTTAAAAAAATAATTGAGACAAACTTACTATTACAACTTTCAGTATCTGTGCCTGATAATTATGGAACTGATGTCTTTTTTATTTGGAAATTGAAAGGGTAATGCCCAAAAGATGTAGTTTTGGTGTTGTTTTTTATTGCGTTTGAACTGTAAGTCACCTTGGGACTCTCTGTGAAGAGCACTTTTTAACAAAGGCATGCTACTGTTTTTAAAGCAAAGTAATATAAGTGTTACATATCGTCAGAGGATGAGCACACCCACTGTTACTGCCAGTCTTCATTTTTAAGAACATAAACCTTTTTTCTGGAAGGAAAGCAACTGTATGGTGAGTTGGTAAAAGAGAGATGTCAGATTTAAAAAGCTAACTTTGTGAATGCAGCTAGGCATAGTGACACACAATCAGTCTGATCTACGAGTTTGAGGCTGTTCTGTCTAGAAGTGCTCTAAGCAAATAATTAGAACAGACATCAATTTCTCATTCCCCAACACTGTATCTTACACCTATATCATAATAATGTACTCACTTGTTTCATAGTATATTAGCGTACTTTATTTCTACATTTCTACAAAATATTGCACTGTATTACAAAACACTGCCACAGTATCTACACAATGTACTTGAACAATGTATTTGCAAACCCAACAACTGAAGTTTAATAAAATATTACACAATACCATGCAGCATGACAGAAAAATTGTTCAAGATATTTAGACTAATCTTAGACACACCATGGCACATGCATAAGTTGTTTTACTCTTGTATTTTTAATGGATTGGCTCTTTCTGCAGACATTCCATCTGGCATCCTGTTAGATCCCATAAACTGAGGAGGTATGGGTTAGATCAGTGCTTAGATTGGACAGCTCCCAGGAAAAATTACCTTCTTCAGGAAGCAGCATCGGTGATTCAGTAGTAGCACTCTTACCTCTGAGTAAGGTCCTGCGGTCCCTGGGCTAGAGAAGGTGCCATTTTTCAGATGAGACATAAAAGATGCCCCAATCACGTCCTTTCAACACTTTTCGCAAGGACTCTTGTGTCCTGACCAAATTCCAATCTATGCAAGTGTGTTCTGCCTACCTAAATATCTCTGCTACTTCAAATAGATAAGGTATTCTTCAGTTGCTATCCTAAAACTATTGTGTAGTGCTGTGGGTAGTGCTATATGGACTCTTGTATCCCACAGCAGAGGTGGCTACATTTTGTTTGCAGATAAAGTGAAGTGTTTCCACATATGGCAAGTATTGACTGTAATTCTGTAACGAAACTTGACTTGTGAAAATTACTATGAAGGCATATTAATAATAATAAAATCAAATTGTATACTGTATTCTCATCTGGGGCACAAGGATTTAATGGTATCCTTAATATTTTTCAATATAAAAGTGCCAAGATGAGAATGCACTTACATAAACCTATATTTGTTTTTACTAGAAAGTATTCTAAAGGGGCCTGTTTCTCCATACAATAAGCAAATGTAACTCCCATTAATGTTAACAAGAATTAGGCACACAAATCCCTAGGATAACCATTCCCTTAAGTTTTTAATGAAAGAACCATTTACATTTAGTACAGATCTTCCAAGCCTCTGTTAGAAAGGAATTCCACCAATAATAAAAGTACTTCTGAAATGAAATGCCTGAAAATACTCATTAAAAATCTTCTATGCATATATGTAAAAAGATTTATCTAATGTGCTGTAAAAGTATACATAAATGTGCCACATAGTGAAAGAACATTATTAAGGAGAATGAGGTAAACTCATAATACTATTACTCTGAGATGTAAAACAGTTAACATCACTTCCATTAATACTGCTAATTATTACCGATATCTACTTTTTTTTAAGGCTTTATATTCATTTAAAAACCTAGGGATTTTCATTCAGAAATATGAAGGCAAATACACACTGTTTTATTGCTACTTGAGCTGTAGGATAAAAGACATAAAAGTCTCAGTGTGAATTTTAGGTGATTGTGTCCCTGCCATCTCTCTCAATGTTAGTAACGAATAACATTTAACCACACTCTAGGCTGTTGAGATTGTTGCCCACGTAGAATTTACCATTTGTCTTCTTAATAAGATTCACATATTTCCTGTAAAAAATCCAGCCCAGAGATAGAACCCATTTTTGACTTTACCTGCTATAATTTGTAAAATATTTATTAAACTGGGTTGATATGCCAAATAACATGATGTTTAATTCTTATTTCAAGTTAATCCAAAGCATTCACAAACTACCTCAATTTGTAGTATCAAAAAGATGTAAACCCTCTGAAGCATACGAGGTCAGCTGTCTCCGTATTTAATTCCCACTAGCCTTATCCCTCTGCAGGGAACACAATAGTACCTTCTGAGATATGAGGTGCCTTACTGGAAATACTGAATCTAAAATGCATTGCTTCAAGGAATAATATGCAAGTGTCAGCAAGTCAGTATTTTTAGCATGGTAACTTTATTTCCTAAAAGTCTTTCATGAGTTTTCCTTATGGAAATATTACTGGAAATATGGGTGGGCCCTGAAAGGGATGACATGAAAATACCATGGTCAGAAATATCTGTTTCTTTGTAGGAAGAAAGATATAGCAGAGATACAGGCATGTCGTGTCTTAGGCACATATAACTTACACGATTTCCGCTTTACGCGGTCGGCAAAAAAAAAAGAAAGGGAAATTTTTTTTTAAAAAACTTTCTATAGGGCAGATGATTTCACTCGCCATTGAAGTCAATGGGTGCTGGCTATATGCGGTTTCTGCTTTATTTGGTAACCACAGAACGGAACCTTCGCACAACAGATGACATGCCTGTATCTGTTTCTTTGTAGCCCACTCCCCCTTCTCTTTGTAGAGAGGGAAGAGTGGGCTAATAACAAAGTGAATGAAGCTGATGGTGCGGTATGCCTAAAAGCAATCCTTTGAGAAAACATTTGCTTGTGCTATCTCTCTGTCATTACTGACTAACATTTATTTACGAAGAACAATCATAAGCTTCCCTCCCACAAAGAAAGAAAGAAAAAACAATGAAAGAGTGATTGTTTTGCATAGAATTAATGAGGATGAAATTGTTGATGTTTAGGTGCTACATAAAAGCTTGTAACTTTGAGATGGGAAATTTAAAAAATGTCTGTTCATATATACAATTTTTTTTTAAGGGTAGGTTTAATGACTAAGGCCCAGAGAGCAAATGAACTCTATAATAATAGAGCATTGCATGGAACTGGAGAAATGGGACGCAGAAGTAGAATGAAGCTGGAAAACAGGAACAGTGAGATAAAAAATGGAGTGTGTTTCATGTTCCACTTGCTGATTAATAACATGAAAGGACTCCATATTTGTAAAATAAACTGACATTTATTAACAGAAACATTTACAGAGATATTTCATTGCAGCTTGCATTGTATCCATGTATACACAGACATCCTGCTGCCGCCTCCAAACTCTTCCCTCCTGTGGTCCTCCCTCCAAGTTCTGTGAAGATTTTAACAATTTCTGTTTTTGTTACTGTACCTTATGTACATGCTCTTGCTGACTTTCTGGGGTCAGAGGTTATTAGTACATAGCCCACTTTAGAAACGTAGATAGCCTTTTCTGCCATCTCACTGTAGACAGTTAGTTCTTCAAGTATGCTGGTTGTTGAACCAGTTTTCCACTTCTTGTTTGTGTTACTGATGTTGGCAGGAGACTTGCTTCCACACTACTGCTGCCTTCATTCTGTTGGGTGCTGTCCAGATAGTCCTCGGTTTATAAGCAATACACCACATTTCTTCTATGTCAGACCAATTGATGGCGGCAGCTCTATGTTCTCCTGGTCCTGGCTTTGTCCCTGTCCATTTGTCAGGACTCTCTGTCTGCCATTACTCTACAGCTGGCTTTGGTTTTGTCTCCACTGCTGTCCTGAGTCTGTAGCTACCTCATATGGTTTGTGTTGCACCTTGGGCTGGATGATTGCCTTTTGCCATAACTTTATGTGGCTACTCTTGTGTATGAACTACTATCAACTCTAAGTGATAATATCTCTTGTACAATAAAGCCATTCTGAGGCCAGTGGCAAATGCAGACTGTTAATAAGGAACCCATGAGACATCGCCAGCTCTGGGTCACATTTCTCCAGCCTAATATTGATACGTACCAGTGCTGCTGGAACTACATTTCAGCTGGTTCCACAATCCAGCTAGAATTGAACTGGTCGTTGATCTAATAGCAAATAAGCAGTTGAATGGCCAGGCAGCCTTCTTCTGCAGAGCATGTTCAATGAGAGTCTTTGGATCTGCTAAAGTTGCATTGCAGTTACCCTCCTCTTCATTGGAAGTCTCTAGGTCCTGAGTTACTGCATGTACTGCTGCATTTTTCTTCTGGGGTAGCTGCAGCATTGGGACATAAAGTGGTTCTGTTTCTAATGCCTTTTGCGCCATTACCCAGAGGGTGGGCATTTTTCTTTATGTCTTTCATGTTGTTTTCCACAGTATGTACACTGCAACATGTTGCCTGTATTTTTAGTCAGTCTGTCCTGCTTCCTGGGTTCCTTTAGCTTGAAAAGCCTGTGTACCTGTTTTGCACTAGTGGCTGTTATTGTTATGAGCCTTTCCCTGGACTGTTGAGCAGCCATTGCTGTCTGGGAGGCATTACTCTAGGGTTAGAGCTGTCTCTTGCAACAACCTATCCTGCAAGCTGGATTCATGTGTCCCACAAATGATCCTGTCTTTAATTAAGGAATCTTCAATATCTCCAAACTTACACATAGATGCCTCAGTTCTCAGTTCTGTAACTTAAGTATCTATTCTCTGTTCTACTTCTTGGTTTCAGGTAAAAACAGAGTATCTCTGTACAGGCTTATTCTGTCTGAGGCCACAGTACCCATCAAACACTCTAAAACTGTCCCAGTGTTTTCAGCATTATTCCTGGCACTCAATTCTTGTCCTTCTCCTCAATTATATATCTATATCTATACCTTTACCTTGTCCTTCCCCTCAAATATATATCTATATACTTTACCTTCATTTTCTCATCTTTATCATGCACAGTCAGCTATCTATACAGACAAAGTTCTTGCTTCCATGCTTGTGCAAGGCTTTTTTTTGCCCCTGGAAAAATCAGCATTCCTGTTGGTCTCAGTCCCTCCTTCCTGCCTGTTTGCTGTTTCCAAATACCGCTTTGTTTGCTTGTTAATCACATTCTCTTCCTTTCTGTAGGTCTCATCAGACTAACCACTGCCACTATATTTCATGTACTGTGTATTGGATAATATCATGAAAAGACTTTGAACTTTTAAAATGAAGCTGGCGCTTTATTAAGAAGTATTTACACCAATTCTTGAGCTGAAGCTAACATACTATCCATCTGCACATATATGACTTCTGGGTGCCTTCTCTGAATTCTTCCCTCCTGCAATCTGAGCTTCTCTCTCCATGTTCAATGCAGGTTGCTTCAGAGGAGAAGCATGAGGTGTGAGCTGAATATGGAAAGGAAGGAGGCAGAGCAAAGCTGGATGGGTGGGTGCAAGCACTCTGGGTAATATATTCTGTGCAGCCCACAAAACCTGATTCTTTTCAATTTGCTAGATGGGCGTTTTCATAGAGAAATAGAATCAGGCAAGATTTTTGGTATTTTTGCATGAGAATATCTATGAATGACTAAAATACTTACTCTTTTTTTCTTCTTCCCTTCTTTTTCTTTTCTGCTTTTCCTTTTATCTACTCTTTGTGCTCACGTATCTTGCAAAAATATTTTGCCCTTTCAGTGTCTTTTCCTTCATTCTTACTTTTCTGAAGATAGTTTTAATAGTTAATTCTTTCTTTTATTTCTCTGTGTTCTCTTCCTTGTTTGTCATGGTGTCTCAATATTTTACTTATTCTCTTTACTTCCCTCTGCTCTGTCTTTCCCTCTTTGTCTGTCACTGCTTCACTGCTTTCTCTTTTGTCTCCTTCTCCAGTCTCTCCCGCACTCCCTCCCCTACTCACTCTATCCTCCATGGTCTCCACTCACTCTGCCATACTTTTACACACATATACATATACAAACCTGCTGCCTCTCTGTCTCAGAAGAGGGGACATCCAATTTTCCCTCACCCTCCAACACGGCGAAGGGACCATGATTTTAATTCTCCAAGTCAATGGCTTTTCTTTTTACCATCAATATTCTCTCCCCCAACCTCAAGTCTTCTTTTATGTCTCATCAAGGGAATGGGCTAGGTGATGACTTTCTCCTCCCTGCCCCAAGACAAGAGAGAGGTTGCTCTTCTGAAGTAGGTGTAGGAAGGATTTGGGAGACTGGCCAGCCAGAATTGGAGCTGAACTGGTCGTCAAGGAGGTAAGAGCAGAGGACCTTTAATTGCAGGCAGAAAGGAGCTCAGCTGGGCTGCCTAGTGTACTTGATAAAATGTTCTGTGTTCCCTGAGCACCACGACACTTCCTTAGATTAGCTGGTGTGGTTACGTGCTGACCTGGCCACCTGTTAGTATTATGGGAAAAAATCAGGGGTAGATCTATTTCATTTTCTCTAGAAATGTAGCAAACCTGTGAAATGACAATATCAGACAAACAGATGAATTACTAATGCTGCTTTAGAAGTAAGTAATAAGATGAACACACAAGAAAATCAGGAGTTCTTCCTCCTCTCCAGTTGGTTAAACACTGGCTTCTTTTTGACTTGTCTTAGAGCCCCTTCACTGCTGGTCCAAAGGAATTGCCAAAGGCTTCCCAAACTCTTCATTTTGGATACTACCATTTCTCCCCACCACTTTATTATTTTCCGTAAATGGCCATGTGACTGATCTTCTATGCTCAAGGGCAAAAGCCTTTTGCCAATGCCATAGAATGATCCACCAGAACATGCCTCTAGTGAATATATCTCTGAAGCAATGTCCACCCTTTTCACATAAGAATAAGATTTTTTGACTAGAGAGTGAGAGATAAGTTGCTTCTGAAACTGGACTTATTCCATTGCATCATATCACCAGGCCTTAGGTTAACATGCATGAATAACTGAAAAGGGCCCCAATAGGTACATGCATCACAGAACCTCTGATCTCCAGCAAATAACGTAAATAAGAATAGTACATTGTGCTTAGTCTTAGTAAAAATGAGAAGCTAAAGACATGATGTATACAGCAATGAAATAAAATGAGGCTACATGTCAACTGTCATCAAGCACCCTTACAAAAAAAATAAAGATGCCATACAAAAAGTAATGAAGAGATGTCCCTTGTTTTCATCCATGTCATAGATGAAATATTTTAGAATCATAGCAGGTTTAGAGAAATATTTCTAGGGCTGTGTTTCATATTATGGTTATCTTATCTGAATTGGTCACAAAATCTGTTCCTCTGTTCATATTGGGACAACAAAGAGGTGGAAAGACAGATTTTATTCAAGAAACTTTCTCATTTCTGTTAGATTATAACATTTTATAATGCTCCTACTAGAAGATTGTTCCTTAAATTAAATTGCTCCATTGCTTGTCCATTTTTGTTTTGGATGACTCAGAACAATAGGGGACACCACTATTTCCCGAATTAGACTTTTTGAGATTCTAATGAACATGCACTAGGAAGTATTTCCTGACATTCAACCTACATTTTCATTTGTTTTATTTTGACCCATGACTCCTACTTGTACCTCTGGTAATATGCTGAAAACTCCTATCCCTCTTTGGTATTTATCACTGTACTTTTAGGCAGTTGTCCTCTTCTACATCATTGCTTTGCCAAGCTCTTGACAGACAGAAGAAAAGATGGATAGCATGTGTTATTGTCAAACAATGACTAAGGGCATGTCTTCATTACCATGCTAAATCACCGCCGCTGCCATTAATGCAGTGGCACCAATTTAGTGGGTTTGGTGGAGACACGCTAAGTGTCTGGGAGAGCGCTCTTCCGTCGATGTTTGTAATCCACCTCAATGAGAGGCAGAAGCCATGTTGACGGGAAAGCATTTCCTGTAGACATAGCATAGTGTAGATACCACTGTGAGTTGATCTAAGGTATGTCGATTTACAGCTTTGTTTAGACCAGGCCTAAAAGGAAGTTCCAGAGAAAGAAAACTAACACCTCTATGGCACACAGTGTATTGCCTTTGAAGGTTTTAACCGCTATATTGCATTATAAGCTCATATTTAATTTGCTGTGCACTATCACTTTATTCCACTCTCTTCTTCCATTGAAGATGTATATTTTGGATAATTTTCCCCCAGAGAAGTGTTAGCTTGCATTTTTTCCATATTAAATCCTTTTTTGTTGTAATTCTAACCTCTCTAGTTCCCTTTGTACTATTTCTCACTACCCAGTACATTCTCATTTATCATCATCTGCAACTTAAAACAATGTGTGGTTTACCCCGCTTCTTCCAGTTTATTAATAGTGATGCTCAATAAAACCAGACCTAAATCCAACTACTATAGCACCTCTTGGTCATCACTTGCTCCCTCCAAGTTCATATATTGCTATTTACCATTTTTTTTGCTCAGTCTTTCGGTCAATTTTCATTACATGCAATAGATGTCATATTCAATCTAACGGCAATTAATTTTTCATAAATGATTCTGAGAGGTATACTGAAACAATTGCTTATCTGAATCCTACATATATTAAACCTCCCTAAATTTTCTCCATCCATTAATTTGGTAATTTGAGAAAAAATAATCAGGTTTCTCTGTCATGATTTGCACTAGGTTTTATAAGCCATGGAATTCTAAGTTTTTTTTTTAACTGTGTTCACTTTTGTCATTTTCATACATTAATATTTATTTCACTTCTCATCCTCCTTTTAAAAAAGGAAAATGATAAATATATCTTTCATTACTCTGTTTTGCAGCACAGAATAATGTACATCTAATGACATGCGAATATGGATTACTAATTTAGAGTAAGTGCTACCATTTTCAGTGATGTACATTTAATTAAAGGAATCAGTCCTAGTCTTCAGTTTACATCTTTACAAATAGCCATTGGATGCTTATCATTACCATTAACTAATCAAGAAAAATAAATCTGTTATACTAAAATGTTAAAAGTAAAGAAATTAAAGGTCACCATACAGTTATTAAAAATAATTGGTTCTCACTATTGCTTCCCTAGAGACTATTCTATCCTCTCTCCCCCCAATAGAACATACACGGGTTTATTATTATAGGGTTGCTCATGAACATGGAGCTGCTAGATAAATAGTTTTAAATTTAAACATGTAGATGCTAGATAAATAGTTTTAAATAGAGAAAAACACACTGACATTTTTAGTTTTGGGGCAAAAATAAACAAACATTGTACATCAGTTTTTCAAAGAAGGAAAAACTTAGGTCAAATGGCCTAGCAAACTTGACAGTGTATTTTTAGGTTTTGATAAAATCACATTTTTTTCTGATTCTGATTTCCTTGATTTAACTAACAAATCTGGGTTATACTTAAACCTTGGAGTGCTTTGGGTTGGGACTTTTAGGATATGTGTACACCGTAATAAAACACCCACAGCTAGTACAAGTCAGATGACTTGGGCTCGCGGGGCTTGGGAACTATAAAATTGCAGTGCAGACATTCCAGCCTGAGCCCAAACATCTACACTGCAATTTTAAAACCCTGCAACCTGAGCCCCGCAAGCCCAAGTCAGCTGACATGGGCCAGCAATGGATGTCTTATTGCAGTGTAGACATACCCTAAGAACTTGCAGGCAATCATCATGCGAACTATTAAATGCTAAACAGACCTGGGATGCCTTGGAAAGTGTCTTACACTTATACAGAGAGGGAGATTTTGACATATGCTTAGCGCCTCAAAACACAGAAAAGGATGTACAATAAATGGTTACATTTTGCCGACAGTACTTAATATATATACACATTTTTTTCAGAATAAATTAAACCATCTTCAATCCAGTACACAAGGATAAGTAGTTCCCCTCATTTAGAACTGTTCACATACATTTTTGTAATTGTACAGACTTTCTAGACTTACCTCCTCTATGGATAATCAAAGAAGTTTCACTTCCAACAGGACATTCTTTAAGTATATCCACTACTTCTGCATGGCTCAGGTTCTGCACATTCTGCTGGTTGATCTCAACAATGAGGTCACCTTCACACAAACCAGGACATCCCTGAATGTCTAGAATTTGCTTCACCCTCTGTCCTGTAGGACTGTCTGCTATAGTGAAGCCAAAGCCCTGGGCCCCTTTCACAATGGTTAAGGTCATGAGTTCAGCTTGGGTGGCCCCAGAAGAAGCCATTGATACATTATCATCATGAACAGGTGGTGGGAATGTGCTATCAAGCTGACTATCTGCTGGAATGGAGTGCAAGGGATGTGGTGGTCGATCTGTTACATCTGGAACAGATTGAGAGGTCCTAGAAATGTATTCCAAATAAGTTTCATAGTTATGTCTTCCATTTACCACTACCGGAGGCCTCTCCATTACTGCAAGTGGTGGCACCATGCTGTTGGCAGGATCTTCAGGCTCAAAGGGCAAAGGGTATCCACGACATAGCACCAGGTTGACACTCTGACCAATAGGAACTGACTGGAAGAGTTTGACTACATCTGCGTGAGTATGCCCAAGGACACAAACTTCATTAATATAGACAATGACATCACCTAGAAAAAGAAAAAAATAGCGATGACATGAGAAAATTTCAATGACTATTGACACAAAAGGAATGGAATTTGTTTATGAGATCAGACATAGGAAATCACCATTCTACTAAAAAGTAAAACCAATTAGAGCAATATTCAGATCAATCAAAGGTGATACCAGGCTGCAATTTGTCTGCCTACAAAGATAAATGCGGTAATTCAATGCTGAAACAATTATAACAAAGCAACAGCTCTACTACAATTAAGGGTCAGATTAAAGGTTTCTGTCTAAATTTCAGCTCGTCTGAGTGCTCTGAAATCTACGTGGTTCACTCAGAGTGCCTTAAAATTTGGGGGGTGTAGGGTTCTGTGAGTAGTCCAAAGCTGGGAACATTTGACCAAAAGAATAGTGAGATACAGCCCCAATCAGGACTGGCACAAGGTATTTTGCCACCCTAGGCAGTAACTATTTTTCCACCTGAGGCGGCAAGCGCAGGAGGGGATCCTAGTATCCGCCAAATTGCCGCTGACAGCGAGTCGGCTTGTTGAGCTGCCATCTAATTGTCAGCAGCAATTCAGCAGCAGCTCAGCACGCTGCATCAATTTTGGCGGCAATTTGGGGGACGCTGTTCGATGGATGATCCTTTGAGCTGCTGCCGAATTGCTGCTGAGGGGGGCAAAAAACCGCCCTCCAAATTCTGCTGCCCTAGGCGACTGCCTAAGTCGCCTAATGGGTAGTGCCAGCCCTGGCCCGAGCCCCTTTTCTTAAAGCTGAGTGATTCTGGCAACCTTTTTTTGCTCCAGATGGAAATCAAACCAGGGCTCAGATCACTGCACTAGAGTCCCAGCACTCAACGTTACCCCAACAGAGTTCAGGGCATCCACCAGCCCTTTGAAGAGAAATCAAAACGTTATTTCGAAAAGATTGTCCTTCTCCAGTTAGGCTTGTTGTAAATCTCATGTTCTTAATATCACACCTAATGAATTATACTGGGCATGTGCAGAGAGACTGCTATTAGAAAACTATTTGGAAAACTTTTCAGCCTAGGACCTGAGTCACTCAGAGGGCATGGCACAGTCACTGAATCTGAGCATCACTCCAGGCATTGAGAGTTCAAATCCTACCTAGAGCAGAAATCTCTAGTGCAGAAGTCAAACGAACAAAAAAAAGCAGGGATATTACTCCAATCAGCTTCTGTCAAGGGGGGAAATGTAATATGAGTACAGCTGAAGGTGCTGAAATTGGTTTTTTTAAAAAAATATTACAGAAGCAAATGTTTGCTATTAGAGGAGGAAGAGTAGATGGGAATAGGAAGAGAGAGGTTGGAGGATCAGGGATGATGAGGACTAGCAGGTGGGATGAGACACTGGGAAAGGAGACGGGAGAGGTTGAGTGATGGGAACTGAGGCAGAATATGGGCAGAGGCACCTGTAAGCTCCACATTTCCCTCCTGGGTGTATACCGTGGCAGTTCACACATCACGTAGCTATTGTTTCAGGATGTATTCATCTTCATCAGATACTCTTTTTCAGAGATGAATCTTATTGAGATGAATAGGACATTTGATATCTCTCAAAATCTGCAACCCATGAAGTGTGAATCCATTCTGGTAAGAAATCTGAGAATGAACTGTAAACATTTGGGAAAAATCTTCCTCTCTCATGGTTTTTATATATTTATTATTCATTCTGGCTAAATGTAATCTGAGTACAGCAGAATATTCAGAAGGCGCTGAAACTATTTTGAAAAGACAATAAATTACACATGCAAATGATCACTGGGAGGGGAGGGGTGATTGAGGTGCAAGAGCAGGTGGTAATAGGGGAAGAGAGGCTGGGTCTGCGGCGAGGGATGGAAAATATTATAGAGAGGGGGATAACACTGAGCCTACTGCCCCAAGAGAATACCACACTTGGAAAATTTAATAACCACTTCAGACCTATTTACAAGCCCTTTACACATTCACATAGGGCGGGGGCTCTCTAACTTCACTGTACTGCAACCACCTGACAACAAAATTACTTCATGACCCCAGGACGGGGGATTGAAGCCTGAGCCTGCCCAAGCCCCCCTGCCTCTGTGGGGGAATAAAACTTGAGCCCCACTGCTCCGGGCAGGGGGGCCAAAGCTGAAGCTCAAGGGCTTCAGCCTTTAGTCACGCAGCACTCTTGGGCTTTGGCTTGGGCTCTGGGCAGTGGGGCTCGGGCTTCAGCAACTCTTCAGCCTGGGCCCCAGCAACTCCAAGCCAGTTCTGGCCACCCCATTCAAAGGTGGTCACAACCCACTTTAGGGTCCAGACCCACAGTTTGAGAACCACTGACACAGAATACCACCTAAACCTATACTTTCTTCTAGCCATCATTACATCCACAGACTGTACTCATATCCAGGGATGTTTGGAACTATTTTTATAGTAGGGATGCTGAGAGCCATTGAATCAAACTGTAAACTCTGTATATAGTGGCAACTGCTTCAAGCCAGGGGGTGTGGCAGCACCCCAAGCACCTATGCTCATATCCCCCCTCACTCTTTATAACTCCTCTGGCAATAAAACCCCAGTGCACTGCTCCTCGCACATGCTATACAATTTGTAAGTGGAATTATGCACTCTGGAAACTCAAGGTACGTACAAATTTCTTTACTTTGATCATACACATGGAGTTAGGAGGTGAAGGGGGAAGAAACGGGACTCAGCCCCAGATCGTCTCATAGCACAATCACAGCTCTATGATGCTTCTCAAACTAATGACTAGATTTCCTCATATCACAAACATAACTCTTCCAAACTGCTCCTGCCACAGATGCCAACTTCCTCCTTGCCCTGGGGGTGCTCAACCCCCACTCTGCCCCAGTCCTTGCCCCCCACTCCATTCCTTCCCCATATCCCCACCCTCACCCCACCTCTTCCTGCCCAGTTCCGCCCCCTCCCCTGAGCACATCCCCATCCCAGCTCCTCTCCCTCCCCCCAACTCCTCCCATATGCTGTGGAACAGCTGAGGGGGAGGAGTTGATAGGCAGGACTGCTGGACGCGGGAAGCGCTGGGCAGAGGGGAGAAGCTGCCTGCTGGTGGGTGTTAAACACTCTTGGATGCTCCATTGAGTTGCGCTGTTCATATAATCCTTTACTGGAGACTCTATCTACTTTTTTGTATCTAACATACACTACTTTGGTATCAGATTTGACAACAGAATGGGCTTACTAGATAAATAAAATTAGGAAAAGGACAAATATGTCAGGAACATTTTAATTTGAACAATATCAGATTTTATGTTGTCTGCAGGAGGGGTGGAGTGGACGTGGATATGGGGCTAAAAATTCATGGGACACGTAAGTTTTGTGTGAGAAATAATCACCCGGCACTGAATGGGACCTCTACCATTGCCTTTAAAGATACCACATTTGCTACCACATATCACATGGTTACTCTGGTTATTTTCTATTTTAAGTATGGGTAAAGCTTTATCTAATAACACTGTGCACCAGCTATTGTCAAATTATGATTTCTTATGATTAACCACTGTGCCTCATTACTTTTGGTCAACACTGGGTTCATGGGTCTCCATTCTGCTCATGTAGCAGCCTTTTTCTACTGACGAAAAGTAGTTAAAAAATAACTTTCAGTAGACATAGGTGTCTTCCCATGATCGGGACTGGTCAATATATTGATGATTATCTACAAATATTCGTTTTATGGTAGAACCTATAGGCCATAGCCTGGAATAAAATAAATAACAACTTATTTATCCACACAATAGCCAAAGTACTTAGTAGCCTAATTTTGTTTCCACTTTCAATAAAACTAAGATGGCATGAATCTTTTATAACACAGAAAATGGCTGTGCGGTCAGAATAATCATCAAGCTACAGTAGTGCTGTGACAATATTTTTATTTTTCTTCAATTAAGTTATGTACCAATAAAGTACGATAGCTCTAGGTTCACTGCCAGATACATAGCTTAATTATTTGAGCTAAAATAATATGCACTATCAATTTTATGTTTTAATGGTACCTCAAGATTAAGTAATGAAATTAGGATTTTTTTTAACTTACTGAAATTGCTTTCAATGAATTTATGAAATTTTTTCCTGGAAGCACCCTAATCACAAATTTAATCGAGTGAGTAGAGGAAAAGGAACAACATGCCACTACAGAGAAAGGAAAGAATATTATGTATGTAGAAATGAATTGGTCAGTTAACACATGATCAGACTGTAACAACCTGACAGCAGGTAATTGCACACCTTTAAAATTCACATGCATAAGTGTGATTGATGTAGAGATTTGTTCAAAGGGGGGCCAAGCAAGCAAATACTGACAGATTTTGCTTAAATGTTTGAGAATAATACCCAGAGAATGACACATACTTCCTGAAAGTGCATCATAAACAGGTCTCATAAAATACAGGTTGAAAGAGAAAGTTTAGTTATACAGAAATGCATAGGAAGCTCTGTGAGAACAGAGATGATGCTGACTTACACAGATGCTGCAGACAATTTATAGTTTTAAATTTCACCTTTTAGAAATTAAGTAAACCAAATACTGTGCTGAATAAAAGTGACAATTGCTGCATTTCATCTTTATTTGCAATCTAGTTCTTGTTCAATCTTTATTTGAAAACTTCTTTATAAAAGAGATCAGACTTTGAATGTCATGTATCTAACACGATTAAAGAGACAGTTAACTTGACACCATTCTGTCAGATATGTTTGTACCTACTGTTGTTATAAGTAACACCTAATGTTGTTAGTGAAAGTAACTAGAAAAACAAATATTCTTTGGGTGTTTTTTTCCAGTTTGTTGACTCCTGTGCATTTGATGGCAGGCTGTGTAGAGTTAGTTTCATAGTTTTGTTGATTCTCAGCTGCACTTCCTATTTCGTGAAGTAGTATGATGGCATTACGCTCATGCACTGGTCCTGAGTTTGTTCCATATATGGTCTAATGGTCAAGGAACTGAATTAGAAGTCAGAAGACCTGGGTCTGTTCCTTGCCCTTACCGCTGGCCTACTGCATGACAATGGGAAAAATCACACTGCCTTTTTGTGTCTATTTCCCATCCCTCCCTTTGGCTGTCTTGCCTTTAGACTTCAAATTGAGTCAGGCACTGCCTCTCTGTTTTTCTGTCTACCACAATGGTACTCTGATATCAGTTGTGGACCTCTAGATGCCACCATAATACAAATAATATCACAATGTATATTTTTAATTAGTCAGTTCAAAAAAATTCAGGTTGACATGTTCAAGTGTCCCTTTAAGCACCACTTAGATACTAGGAGCTGGCCCAGTGTGTCCGCATTATTAGCTAATATTGTCCCAATTAACCATAAGTTATTACAATTCACTGTCATTACTACAATAATTTCCAAGTATATGCATTGTTAAAGCAGCTCTCCTAAAAGATCACATTCCAATTAAAAGGAGCATTGTGTAAAAATAATTTACAAACAAAAATGGGCACCATTCTTTCATCTGGATAGATCTTTTCAAATCCTGTTAGAATTGTTCTGGAAATAATTCCATATTACCCATTCCATCCACCTTATTTGTGAAAGTGTAAAAAATGCCTGTGAATCGAATTTTCTGTTCTAATAGCTCCCTCCATAACTTTTGCACATAGTATGGGAAGATGTAGCACATACTGTTCAGGTGAGAACTCCCCTCTGCAAGGTTCCAGAGTTAGGCAAAATGATTCCAAGTAGCGAGGGCCAGAGCAGCCCCCTTGCAACTTTTGTATCAATGCCTCTTTTTCTTCCTTTCCAGAGTGCTGACCAGTGCACAGAGATGTGGTGGTCATGGCCCTGCATTCATTCCTCCTCTCTTGCTATCCTCCTGCTCAGAGAGAGAAGGGCTTTGGACTAAGGCTATTTACTCCATAGGGGTAGGGAAATCTTATGCCTTCTTCCCCTTCCCCTTATGCGTGCATGCAGGGTTAGTCACAATCTACTCCTCAAAATAATATTGTCTTCTTAAACTAGGAAACCACACCAGCTAATGCAGTAGTGGGCAAAACTGCCAGGAAAAAGAACAAAAGAAAAATTCAACCAAAATTCAGAACCAAATCTGAAAGGTTTGGCTAAAAATCCCCATCTCCAGAATCTATCCCCCCCACCCCCGCAAAAAAAAACAACACAACAAAAACAATCACTAGAAGATTGCACAAGACTGTGTGGTCTTTTCTGGGTCAGCTGCTCTTTTAAGGTTTCTTGGGCTTCTATGGGGTGTTAGGTGAACATTGTATTCTGGATTCAAAAGTCATGGATTTAATGCAATCTGAAGATAACATTTGATGCAGCAATGACTTCTAAACCTTCTGAGACCCACAATGTCCATGTTACAAATTCACATGGAGAAGGGAATACTGAAGGCTGAGAAAGTGGAGATTCAAAGCATGGACTGGAGGAGAAACAATGGATGGAGGCATGAGTTATAGAGTACAATCCAGAAAAATTAGCTGAACATGACTGTACCCAGAGAGACAGCAGAAGAGGTTCAGGCCATGGAACATGAAGGAGGATAGCATCTCAAGTAATTCAGATAAGGCTCTGAGATATAGGAGCTTCTCCAAACCAGACCCAGTTTCCACACCTTTTGAGGCTTGCTCAGCACTAATCCCAAAGTCATGTCTCCTGGGTCCTTGTGACATGACAAAACTAACACATAACTAGCAACGTCTGCTCAGCAGAGAAGTCCAGCCGTTGGCAGAAAAAGGCATTGTTTGTCAGCATTAAAGAGTCAATGTCATAATCAGGCAAAGTTTAAAAATATATTTTAGGAAGACTAGTCACGTGTCGTTTATCTTTCCTGCATTTCCTCTCTGACTGCTCGTAATAATAACTGGTACATTTTGACAAAGATAGCAGGATTCTCCTTTTTAGTTAGCTTATTCTACCACAATGATTCATTCAGTGAGCCACTGTCCGGCTCTTGATATCACAATCATTCCCATGATGAGGAGTTCCGACTGGGCTGTGCAAAGCACTTGCACTAAGCCTCAACATTTGCCTGGCTTTGAGGCTTGATATGTGAAAATGGGTAGAGGTTGTTTACATACACACCTATATAATTCATTAATCACACTTCTCCATCTAGTTTCCCCTTCCCCGCCACCATTCCTTCCTCTCTAACAGGCTGCAGGATCTGTCCACGTCTCCTTAGATCTCTTGTTGAAGTGGAAGATAAAGTTAAAAGAGAACTGGATAATTCATGGAGGTTAAGTCCATTAATGGCTATTAGCCAGGCTGGGTAAGGAATGGTGTCCCTAGCCTCTGTTTGTCAGAGGGGGGTGATGGATGGCAGAAGAGAGATCACTTAATCTTTACCTGTTAGGTTCACTCACTCTGGGGCTCCTGCTATTGACCACTGTTGGTAGACAGGATACTGGGCTAGATGGACCTTTGGTCTGACCCAGTAGGGCCTTTCTTATGTTCTTAAGATGGGAGAAGTAGGATTATGAAGAGGGCCCTCTAGAAGAAGTGGAAGGGTCATTTATTTTTCTAGGCTTGAGTTCATTATACCAACTCCATCACTGATTCCACATGTCCATCACTACAAGAACAGATTCCTACACCTGGTTTAAACTACACCGACATAAGTCCTATGCCTCTTGTGGAGATGGTGTTATTATGTTGGTGTAGGATATGAAGTGCCTATATGAAGTGCCCTACATGTCCTTCATGTAGGGCACTTAGGTCGGCGGGATGAGGCTGTAGGTTGTACACTGACATAATTTGATTGAAGTAAGCTGCCTTATGTTGACCTAAATGTGTAGTGTAAACCAGGCCTAAGTCAATGCACATCACCTCTGAATTTGGCTCCACAAGTCTGTACCACTCTGCTCCTATCTACCTCTAAGATTTCCTTTGCTCTTAATCCTAGCTTTTATACTTGAGCATCCACTCATTTGTCTTGAAAATCCCTCTCTTTTTCTCCAGTTAACATCTCTGTTGCTTCTTTCACCCTGACCATCCCGCCAGTGCCTGGGACAACCTCCCTCCTCCTGGTTACCAAGCAGCAGTGCTCTCCTCCTTCGGATATATTTCCGATTCACTTCTTCTGGCAGGCCTCCCTCTAACTATTTATCTGTTCCTACTCTCATACCCAAACTGTATATTTAAAATAATTTAAAGAAAATGATCTACAAACACTGTATATGCTTTGGAACTAACAACATAAAAACAAAGGAGAAGCAGATTTATTCAAAAGGTGTGTTTAGTCATACACTTAATTGCCATGTACTTATCCTTTCCCAATGTTGCCGGGCCAGATTCTGCTCTATTATACAGATGTGACTACAGATTTTAGTTCATCGGCTTTAGAGGAGTTACAGTGACTTTACACTGGTGTCACAGAGCAGAAGTTAGCCCTACATTTAAATAGTTCTTTACATTTGCCTGGATGGATATAGCTTTTTAAGATGCTGTGGAAGATCAAAGTATGAGGAAATTCAGACAGATCATGTGGTTTTAGAGCTTGTCCCATATCTCTATGATAAGATTTTAAAAAGTAACTACAGCTAGGCTCCTACATCCATATTTAGGCTCATAAGTCAGTGGCCTGATTTTCCTTTTTCAAAATCTTAGCCCTTATTCCTACCAATCACTTAAAAAGAAAATGATATGGCTCAGCTGTAATCAAATGTTAAGGGAGATTTTAGAGTAAGATGGATGCCTTCTATTTGTTTCTACTGGCCTATTAAAAGTACCTGCCACAACAAAGTATAACTTACTTCTTTTACAAATGAATGTTGAATCAATTGCTGAAATGTGCAGGACATAACCTCCCAGGAGTGCATATCTATAAAAGCAACAGATATCGATTGGAAGAGAGCTGTATACTTAAAACTTTTGACCTTCCTATTAGCTTTAAAACAGATCTATCTAATAGACAATATTATTGCGGTCACCCATCAAATTAAACAAGCACAGTGAAATGGAAAGAGCTGCTGAGAGATCCATAAATCCGTGGCTGTGTCTATAAAGAAGTTCTATGTTTTCAGCTCTACCTGATGCAATAATGGAACACTGAGCAGCTCGTCAGAATATCTAAATAGCCCTTCTGCAACTGGCATGGAAAGCCTGTTGCAGAAATCCTGTGCTCTCGGCCTCCTCCACATGCAGAAAGCTACCTAGCTCCTGACATCAAACTCGATGTAGCTGCCATGTTGTTACTAACTTGTGGATGGCAGGTACTCACCTGCTACCAACTTGTGGATGGTAGGTACCCAGCACGTACATCAAGTATCAGACAGCCTCAAAGATGGATCACTATAGTCGTGTTTCATTGCACTGTGGCCTCTACCCTCTTCCACAGCTTTTGACAAGCATTATTTTCTTAGTTGGATTCAAAGAGCAAAGTGCCTTTTGTTGTACTAACATTTGCCTCTGGCTGGAAACCTTGTGTCACATGCAGTTCAGACCCATGAGAGGTTGTGTCATCGCCTATCCTGTAACCTTTGGTGCCTCACAGTGCTTTGCTGTTGTAGCTTTTAACCTGGGCCATTCGCACACAGCTTAAGAGCGTGCAGGTCACACCTTGAGTGCCTGTGTATAGCTACAGCCTTGACCCAGCACTTCTGACCCCAGCATCTTGTCAGCAGCACTCTGGCTTCCACCAGCCTTGGTTACTACTTGCCCAGCATACCCCCAGCCCTGAATTTTCCCCAAAAGGGGTATTTTACAAGCACAAGGCATTAAAGTCAGAGATGGTTACAAGTGAAATAAAGATACAATGCTTTGTACTAGTTAAAACTTAACAAGCTAGACTGGGTTCAAGGTAAAATCCTTACCCGATGATCTCAGCAACAAGGCTGATCAAATTCTCAGGTCAAGATTTCTCCGCTTCCATGCCCAAAATCAAAGGGCAGGTTCATTTGTCTTCTTAGGTGAAAGAGAGAGATAGGGAGAGATATACCTTGGGGTTTTCTACCCCTTTCTTTGAGGTGGACTCTTCTGAGGATTACCCCTCAAAGCAAAGTTTATTCAAACAATAAAGAAGGCAACATGGTCTTTGGTGGTATAGGATGCTCCATGTTCTTTCTTCCTCACTCATGTTTGCTGAAATGCAAATTTGCTTTGTGTCCTGCCATCTCCTCTTCCTGCTACGTTGAGGACTCAGTTTCCTACTTATATGTAAGGCTACGTTTTAGTCACAGACATTTTTAGCAAAAGTCATGGACAGATCATGGGCAGTAAACAAAAATTCATGGCCTGTGAGGGTGTGGGTGCTCGCGGGGGAGGGAGAAAGTCTATGGATGCTTTGGGTGATGGGTATCAGCCCGGAGGACCTCACTGATGGGGGAGGGCAGCACAGCCTGGCACCCCCACTGTTGCTGGGGGGGGAGGGTTAGCAGGGGCTTCCTACCTGGCTCCATGTCCCTGCAGCTCCTAGGTGGTGAAGGGGCTGGGGGTCTCAGCGCACTGCTCCTGTCACAAACACCATCTGCTACAGCTCCCATTGTCCGGGAATCACAGCCAATAGTAGCTGCAGGGGTGGGACCTGTGGCATGAGCAGTGTCTCGGAGCCCCCTCCCCCACATCCCTTTTGGCACCTAGGAGCTGCAGGGCCATGGGAGCTGGGGAGCTCCCCATCCTGAAATAAGTGCCTCCCACAACCCTCTGCCACCTCCCACACACCCAAACTGCTGCTGCTGCTGGCCCAGGAGCTTCCTGGCTCATGCAGCCCCTGATCCAGCACTAGCCGCTGCAGAAGTCACGAGGTCACAGAAAGTCACGGAATCCATGACTTCATGACCTACGTGACAGACTCGCAGCCTCACTTATATGTAAAATGAGGTAAACACACACTTCTTTTTCCAGGATACTTCTGCATAGAGAGAGCTTTGTGGTTTTGAACATGTGCTAAGAAGATCACACAGGGGGAATTCATTACTTTACATAGACTGTTGCTACCCACAGTTCACCACGATACTATTTACCAGTGAGTTATGAGTTTTCAAATGATACTTCATCAGGTGGCTTATTACAATAATAGGTAGGATGTGAATACAGGGATGCTTTTGGTCACACCTGAGAGAGATACAGGGATGCTTTTGGTCAAACATCAAGAGAGCTTCACAAAGCTTCAGTTTAGACACTACCTATGATGACAGGAGGGGTTCTTCTGTCAGCACAGTTAATCCACCTCCCTGAGAGGCGGTAACTAGGTTGACAGAAGAATTCTTCCATCAACCTAATACTGTTTACATGGGAGCTAGGTTGGCTTAACTATGCTGCTCAGGACTGTGGATTTTTCACATCGCTGAGTGATGTATCTGGGTTGACCTAACGTTTTTCTGTAGACCGGGCAGTCTATTAAAGATTTCACAGGAATAATTCTGCTATTAATTACACTTGTGCAACCTGCTAAAGCCAATAAGGTTACAAAGGTTTATAGCATATATATGATTGAGGATAAAATTTGGCCCTGCAATTGGAACTTTGCTTGCTCCGACGTGATAACAGGAGTAAAAGAAAAATAAAAGTGAAACCTTTTGCGCCTCCTCCTCTCCTCCCCGCTCAGGTAAATGGAGGTGATTTTAAATACAAGCTAAAATCAGTTCTGTTAAATAATCAAGTGCCATTTTACACAGTCAATTTTTTGAGTAGAACTCCATTTTAATTTTATTCTGACCAGTGCATGTGCCTAATGAAAAAGCTGGCTTTTCAAAAATTTTGTGCTTAACCAGCATGCATCCGGTAATTACACTCAGGCAGATGTGGATTAGTCGAAGAAACTGTTTACATTTCTTTTGTATTTTGCATATAGTGGTAAGAGCTATTTAAATAGATGAATTTTTTTTGGAAAGGAAGAATAAAATAAATGCAGAGAGAATCTAAAGACCCTGATTATTTGCTGATCTGGTAAACATGAAAAACTGCAGAATAAAGCTAAGTAAAGCAATTAAAAAGAAGAACGTATATTGCAAAGCTCCAATGAGCAGGCATACTGTCCGCCTAGTTAAACAGTTTTTTCACTTCAAGAATCTGATAGCATAAAATGGATGGCAAAGCTGCCACTTTACAAAAATATAATGAATTTTAAACAAAAAGTGATGTATAATTTTCAGGAGAGACCTGATAAAATGGAAAACAGGCCCTGTTCCTAAGGAAGCTTTTTATTAACTGGCTAACTAAGCCTATTTTGTCTAGGCTTTCCTTACAGGAAGTACTTTATCATCATAAAAAACCTGGCACAAGTAAACTGCATGACAGGACATCAGTAGGTCTGAAGAGCAAGGCAAAAATGTATGCCACGTTTTACACAGCTATTCAGGATCACTTTGAAATGCGTTACTGCAAGTGAAGGCTGTTATAAAAATAAAACTAGTTTTGCTGTATAAATAAGGTCAAAACTTATGACACATTTGTTTCTGAACTTATAGTGTTTTATTTCTGAACATGCAGCATCACATTTATCAAGGTAATGGCTCCCAGGAGGGGAAAGTAGCCCAGACAGTCTCCCAGCATCCTAAAAGCTTAACTGTATGACAGAGCATGAGGTAACTACAAAGCAGTCATTGTAACTGCCTGGGAAGCCTGGCAAGGAGCCAGATGTCACCAATGGAAGAATATCTTCAACAGTCTTGCTAACTGTGCTTCATTGCAATTGCTAATTCTCAGCAGAAACGGTTGGGAAGGAAGGGAAACAAAAAGATGAGAGAAAGTATATTGATCCTTTAAAAAGAGGCTATGGTATCATGCCAGATGTCCTTGGATTTATTGGGAATATATATTTAGCCTCTAAATACTGACCATTTTTAGCAAGTACAATTTTTTTTTGGGTGACCTGAAATGATTAATGGTCTGATTCTGCCTATGTTACCTATACTGAATAGTTACTTTACTCCATGAGGAGTACCCACTCACTACCCAGTCACTACTCACAAAATAAACTACTATTCAGCATAAGTAATAGTGGCTGAATCTAGTCCTAAGTTATTACTGAGCAAACTAAATGACGTTTAAAAAACCCTGTAAATTTCATTATTATGAAAAATTTAAACTGAAATATTTGTTATTTCATATTATTAATCTACAGTTAAAAAGTTCATCCCAATTCTAGTAGTATTACCCATAATAAATATTAGAAATATCCCTGGAAAATAATATCTCTGAAACAGTAATGAACTAAACTGTACATTAGGCAATCATTTATTAAGCCAACTGATTGACTGAAGTTCTATCTATACAGTTTCTTATACAATGCCCATCACCTTGGCACCACAGAGTTTAAATTAAAAGCCCACTGAAGGCAATGGAATTCCTTCCATTGACATCAGTGGACATTGGATCAGCCCATTGGTTTACTTAATTATCTAAGTAAAAGTCGCCTGGTTTTCAGTAGCATTGAGCACTCACAACATCTCTCACTGACTTCAAAGTAGAATTCAATGGGAGCAGACAGTGTTGGCACCTCCAAAAGTCAGGCCATTTATTTCACAGCCAAAAAATGGCTTCAGAGCCCAACTCTAGGCAACCAAATTTGAAAATGTTGACCTCATTGTACACCTTAGTGTGCTCAATATACCATAATACAGGATGTCCAAAATATGCCCCATGTGGGATGTCTGCAATTCAGATTGTCCCAGCCATTGCCCTTAAGATGTCAACTATTACGTCTCTCCCAGAAATAAAGTAACTCCACTATTCAGCTGGAGTCTCTGAATCTGTCCACACATCGTATGTTCTTAATTCTGCCAGTTTTAATGAACTCAGTATGTTTGTCCATCTCTTCATCCCAGACACTAACAAGTCCTGCTGTCTTGCTGAGACGAGAATTATCTGAGAGAATGCCTCTCATACGTAGCTGGCACTGCATTATGCTGCTGTTGAGACACTGTGTTGCACAAAATGGTACACACAGTTTTATAAGTAAACTGTAAAATGTATCATTTCAATATCCATTTAATACAGTCAATCCATATCCATTCAATATCCATGAAGATTCCACAAGAAGATTTACAGGCCTCAATGTAAGATGTTCATGCCAAACACTGACAAAAGAAAGCTCTACTTTCAGTGACTTTGAAACGCTGCTTCTGCCTTGCTTGTCTCAAAGATGAATTTTTACAAATTTTTTTTTGAAAAAAAATCAATGAGTCAGATACATCATAGTTTGTACTTGAAAAAAAATACAACCCCTTCTGCACGTGGTAAGGGCTAAGAAACTAGCTTTCTGAGTTACTAGAAGTTTTTTAAAAATAGAACAGAGCTTGCTACAGACCTCAATCTGCAGATGTCAATCTACCCAAATACCATACAGCTGGCATATTACACATTTCTTCTTCTTTAAGGATACAGCTCCCTTAAAAGGATTCTTGTCTAAAATACTTTGATTTATTTGAAATAAAACATCTAATGTACACAGCACTTTACAAACATGAATCTAGACACATTACCTCCCCATGAGAGGCTTACTATACAGGACAGACAAGAGAAACAAAGATTAAATATAGAATAATCATTTGGGAAAGGGAAGGAGTAGGGAATTAATGGGAAGAAGAAACTGTATAGTGGGCAAACTCCTGGAAGAAGTGGTTTTTGTAGGAAGGATTTGAAGGAGCAGAAAGAGCATTTTTGGCAAATTTACTGTACATATTTCCTATTCATAGACATCTTTTATAGCCTAGGAGAATGTTTCCCACATAAGGTCAAGTCTAGGAATTAGTAAAAAGAACAGCATCTCTTCTATACAGGGGATGAGCTATTCATCCAAGCCATTATTATTTCATTTATTGCATTTTTAGTTGTATATCAAATGGGTCTGATTATCCTCTTATTAACACTGGGGTAAATCAGAATTAACTCCATTAAAGTAAATGGATTTACATTAACATAAAATCAGTGTACTATAACTGAAATCAGAATAAAGCCCAATGTCCTATTTCCACTATAGTATCCAACTTCATTATTTTCTCCATCTGAAACATATTTTAAAAGTACAGGGGACTAATTTAACTCTTGTCTCTGATTCTCTGTCTAACTGCTGAGTACATAGTTCAGTGGGAGGCCAGACAATCAATAATAAACGCAGCATGAGAGTGGTGTTTATAAGTATTTATCTATCAAATGAAAAACCACATAAAAACCGGTATAGTTGAGCACATGTTTCAATGGTGTCCAGCTGATGGTCTCCAAAACTATACCTTCATGTTTTTTTAACATGAAATCCACAAAACATAATCCTCACTGTGACATAATCCTCCATCAGCCAACATGGGTATATGGCAATTCTCCAAAAAGGGCCATATTTTTGGAGTTTAACGTACCCACCCTACCCATCCACATGCGCCATATATCATTTGCAAGCTTATTTTATGTATGTTTAGATGAGGTATAATATAGAGCTGTCAAATGGTGCCATAAGCCTGCAGGCAAAATTCCAGAAACATTGCAAGACACCTAAGACTGCAGTTTTTACTGTATACATTAATTTCAACTCCTTTATGCGGTATAGTGGTCAAAGCTACCAAATAACAATGTAATAAAATATTTATATTGGTTTTGCATGGGCAAGTACTCCCCCCACAGAAATGATAAAGCTTTTAGTGTGTGGCAAACACAAGGTGGGTAGATAAATGTATGTGGATTCCTAATGTAATGCTTTTCCATTTGTAAAGTTTTGTACATATAATGTAGCATCTAGTGTGCCTGGTAGAAGATTTTAATTTGTAATTGTCTATGCATGCTGTTCTAGAAACTAGCTTTTTAATTCAGTGACACACGTCACTGTGCCATATATCATTTGACACACACAGTAACACACATAGATCAGTATTAGTGTTAGAGATGACAACACAAAAGCTTCATATTTTGAATATGCAAAAGCTATGAGAGAAAGAAATGGCCAGCAAGAAGCAGTGAAGACAAAGTCCACAAACAAATTCTTGCTTCTATATTGAAGAGGGATGAAGAGCATGTTACGGCTCTTAGCAACCATGCCAGTAACTATTGTCATTAACAAACCCATTTGATCCTGAATCACATCCAGAGGTGCTTATCAACCTATTTACCAGACTGCATGTAACACTAGTCTCTACTGAAAATAGAGGTTTTTGGTGTTTGGTGTTATACCAGGTGTTGGTGAAGAACAAGTGGAGAGATTTGAGAGAGTTGTTGTCAAAGCTGAATCCCAACTCTGTCACTCCAAGTGCAGAAGTGGGGCCTGCAAGGATTTAAAAAATTAATACTGGCCACTCCAGGCTCGTATTAAACTCCTAAGGTTACAGCTTTTTTTTCTGACCTTGGCTTGGTAAATGCTGCCACCACCCAAATGAAAACCCCAGCACTTTGAACCGAGGAAGGAGCACTTGGGAATTCCTCTCTGTGCGGTACCCTGAAGCCCTTTCACCCCCCTCTGTAGAAGAGCTGAGAAAGGAAACAAAGGAAATTAGCTGTGGCTACCAGTTAATCAAACAACATGCACCAACCTCTTAGGACACCAAAAATCCAATCCTGTTCTTAAAGAAGGTAAATTTTATTAAAAACAAAAAGAAAGAAAATAACAACATCTGGAACTTAGGCTTTTGTTGGATTTTAAAAGAGCAGTTCCAAAAATCAAGCACCCAAAATAGCTTTCTTGGGGATTCAGCTTAAAGGTTACAAGCAAACAAAAGCATCTGGGGTTAGCACAGAGGAGTCCACAAGCCAATAAGAAATAAACCTAATCGTGTCTCTAGCTAAATATTCTGATCTACTTACACATTTGCAGTTCTAGGTATGATCTGATAATTTATGATCGTACCTGGCTTAAGCTACTTATAACATGGCTGCTCTGTCCCTCCAGCCCAGAGAACAACAGTCAAGGGAAAGTTTCTTTCCAAATTTTAAAAAGTTCTAGCCTTCCGTTGGCTCTTTTGGTCAGGTGCCCACTTTCTTTTCTTTACCTGGGAGACTTTTTAACCCTTTACAGGTAAAGCAAGTAGAGAACAATTACCAAAAGGGATTTTTCAGCTAATTGGCTGGCTGAGTGTCCATCAAAAGGAGACATGCCCCCTTTATTTATCATAGATGCACTTGACTCTGATGAGACAAATAGATTCTTCAGTCCAGTCAAGAAAGCCAGCATCAAAACATTTGATGACATGACCAAGACGACCAAATTTAAGTCTGTCAAGGGAAGGACAATCACAGCAGCTATCAGCCCAGAAATTGTTTTCTGCAGAGTTCTATCCTTAGCAAGAGATGATGTTTCAATGATAACTTTTCTTGATCACCCAATTGGACCTGTGCCTACGTCTGTTGGGTAAAACCTCTGCTCAATCCAGTAGAATGTGATTGTAAGATTTGTAACTTTTCAGTCATTGCTGGTATGATAATTAAGTTCTGTAACCTTTTGCAAACTCTGTAACTTTTAGTCATTGCTAGCCTAGCCTTTTAAATTTTGTAACTTTTGCAAGCTTTGAAACCTTTTCAGTTACCACTAGTATAACCTTCAAGCTTTGAAATATTCCATCACACCATCAGGGAGAGTGTGATCAAGGGAGTGGTGTGGGAGATAAGGGAGTGGGAACAAGGGAGTGTATGTGGGACTGGGCAGAGAAGAACTACAAGGAGAAAAGAGCCTGGAGCCAGGTGTGTCTACTGTAATCTGCCCTGAGAAGGCAATCATGGGGTGCCATAAAGAAAAGAAAAAACTGGTATGCATGAAAAGAATGAAGTCTGGGAATACTTCTTTGTGACGGACACAGAAGGAAAACTCAGTGTATGTGACAGGAGCTGCCCAGTTCCAATAAAATGAAGAAAGCACACTCTCAAGCTGCTCTTCTTGACCTGTTTACCAGCCTGGATCCATGACCATAGGCGAACACACCAGATCTACTATTCTTCAGCTTCTCGGTTTCCTATGCTGTCTCCGGCAACTCTCCGCCCGCATGAGTGTGTGGGTGCATGAGGGCATGAATGCATTGAATGTGTGTGTGCATGAATAAGCCATACCCCTTTTCTGTTTGATCCAACAGTGACATTTAATAAAACCAATGTAAGTGTAACCTTGGGTTGGTTTCTAGTGAAATCTAGGTAACAACGTCTGTCTGCCATGGAACAATGAGAACAACAGACAAAGCTGAATTAGGACATCAGCTGGAAGCTCAATCTGAAAGAATCCATGAACTAAGAGTATGCAACAAAGAAACCACAATATTCATCAGAGATGCCACTGCTGTTATACAAATGATGGCTGGAGATAAATTGTACACATTTCAATGAATTGGCTGCTTGAGTGCTTGAGGCAGGTCCTAAAAGGATTTGACAAAGCTAATTCTCTAATTAAAACCTTTGACAGATACCACAACAGTAACGTTATGAAAACTGCAGAAAGACAGCATCAGATAGGATAAAGCTGGATGCAAGGAATGCCAGGTGATTAGTGGACACACTATTCCTTCATGAAAAAAGTTCTAAATGTTTCATCCAAAAAGCAGCTATTTGTAAAATTCTTCTGTGAATGTATGATTCAAAATACCTGTGAGTGTAGGAGCACACCTAACACAAACACTTCTTGCTAGAGGCTTTTCCAGTGGTGAAGTCCATCATCCTAAGAGATACTGAAGAAGCTCAAGATTTGTACAATACTCAGAAGGAAGCACACGCAAAGATGTTTCTACATGCTGTATGTGCCAATATGGCTTTTGGGTCTTTTGGCTTCAGAGTCATAATTAGGTCACCTGATACTTTTTAGCTTTGCTGTTCGCTGCTTTCCAAAAAACAAGGCACCATTTCCAGAACAATGGACAAGCATCACTTCATACATGTGCATGTAATCTGTGATTCTCACACTCCTGACTTCTGCAACACACCTCCAGCTGTACATGTATTAACAGGATGTGACTCTGTATCATCCCTATTCAGAATTGGGAGGTGCGGAGGAAATTGTGTTTAATGTTATCAAAACAATGGATGTTTACCAGTTCAGAGATTTTTCCAAATTGGGAGAGAGTGATGGACAAGCCACAATTTCTGCAGCATGGAATTTGGCAGCAGTGCTATATTGCCAGAGAAAGAAAGAAGAGATCCATACAGAACCCTGAATTGCTTGTGCCCCAATTTATCCAACAAAAAGGACATGTCGCTGGGGAAACTCCCATCATGTGACAAGAATGTCAAAAGAGCATCTTGGTAAACAAAGATTTGGATGCCTATGCACATAGGTGAATCAAGTATTGGTTCATCATTGTAACATGCATGGAAAAATGTGGATGAATATCTCCTTCCTGTATTTTTCAAAGGCCTGATGGCATCCACAAGATCTTATTTGTGCCTGTACCAAATGGAGTCACAGAACAATCAATTATATCTGTAGTCAGAACAATCTTCCCTGCATGGAACTATGTATATGCCAAGGAAATGAAGGCTATGGTAAGCTACATACTCTCGCCAAAGATCAAACTGATAAAGATGATGATGATATTGACAAGAAATGTCACTAGAACGATTACATTTCAATGACACTTGTACAGTTTTATTATTAGATTTTGTTTTAACCTTTAGATTGATGTTGGGATGCTTTGAGGGTGCAAAGAAACCCAATTTTATGTCTTGAACTAATACATAGTGTGACAAAGCTCCAAGTTTGTACTTGTGGGTCCTGCGCTTCCTGGCAGATTTAGGGGCCTCAGAAACTCATCTAGGCCCCAGAGTGACCTCCCTTTCTCAGTATAATTGGCAAGAGTCACCGCCTAGTGAGTTACCTTCATCACAGGCCAGTATGGAAGGTGGAAAAATGGTGGGGGAGCCCGGGCCCGCCCTCTACTCTGGGCTCCAGCCCAGGGACCCTAATAGTATCAGCTAAGATGGATGACCTTTTATCCACAAAACACAATACAATTCCCTGGGCTACTTCCCCACAGCAGTCCCCGCTTCTTCAAATTCCACTTCACCCTTACCTCAGGGCCTCCTTCCTTCTGGATGATATGTTGTCCACCACTCAGTCTCACCAACAGCACAACCTCCTTCCACAGCTCCTGACACCCACAGCCCACCTGACTAACTGGGAGGTTTTTATCTGGATTCACCCAGTCCCTGATTGGCTTCAGGTGTCCCAATTAGGCTAGCTGTTTCTACCCCTTTCTAGAAGGTTCTTAATTGGCCCCAGGTGTCTTGATTGGTCTGGAGTAGCCTTTGTTTGGCTATCCAGGGAACAAGGACCTGCACATCCTGAGGCTGATGTACCTGCCTTCCAGCACTCTCCTATATCCTTCTGGTCTGACTCCGTCACAATAGTCATTTACTAATAGAAACAAATGCAAACACTTCAGTGGTCATTTTAACATTTTGATGGTGTCACAGTTTATCCCCATTTCAATGGCAACAGCACTACTTGACCACTCCACATCATATCTCATCTTAAAGTAGACAGAAGCTTTCAAATATGTACAATGTGTATGTGTCTAGGGAAGGTACAGTGGTGTCTGCCTCTCCCCTATCATCACCCCATCCATCCATGCAGCCAGTAACTGAGATCAGAATAAGGCTCTACAACTAAAACCAGTCAAACTGGACTGCAAGATCAGGCTCTTAAAGCCTATATGGGCCATCAGCTTTTTAGTTAATGATTCAAAGGGCTTCTAGATTATGTCACTTGAACGAGTTCATAATTTTATATCCGATTACATACAGTAAGCACCATATTTATCACACACAGAAGTTAAATTTACCAAAGGTCTGAGATGTTTTCCATCGTAAGTATGTTGAATATGTAACTACTGTGGTAAAAGTGAATAACACAGTGTACTGTTAACTCTGTAATAGTCACCTTTGATTACCTGTTCATTCTTACAGATCTTATGCAAATGCACAGTAGGTAACAGAGATACACCTTGAGTTGCTTTGAACTTAGGGATTTTATAAAGACTGTTTAGCCTTTCCATCATGTATATGTCTATGATGTTCTTTCTTTGTCACTTCGTAAGGGATAGTAAATCACCTACTTCAGAAGATAACTGTTCTTACTTCACAAGGTCTTTTCCATCATTTCCATTCCTGAAGAGCTAGTCAATTTCCTATAAATGTGCACTTCTATGCCTTATTTTAACACTGATTAGGTTGCAAAAATAAATAGCTCCATGCAGTTCATACAGATTTTATTGTATTTATCCAGGTTAATAAGGGGTGATCTATTATCAAACTGACCTTGTTTCCCAGCAAGTACCATCTTAATGGCTCTAGAGCCCATTTCACCGCCAAGTATTCATTTTCAAGGGCAACATATTTTGAAATGATTTAATGCCATCTCTGCTGAATAAGGTGTCCTTCCTCTTCAAACCCTCTCCTGAGTACAACATTGACTCCAAACTCTTAAGTGTCAGTTTGCATTATAATTGTTATTGGTCAAACATGAGAAAAGCTCCAAGCCAAAATCTGTAAAGCCACCATCTCTTCTCAAATCTAGCCCCTCTTTACAACTCATCTTTGTCATAATGCATATAGAGAACTGCAACCTGATAATGGATAGGTACGTGGTGATTTCGGATCACTACTATTGAATGGCTGAGAACTGCTCCCATGCTATTATATTTGTTTTCCTGTCTCCCCCTTCACCATCCCATCTATTGTTTGTCTCATCCACTTTCTGTAAATTCTTTGGGGGCAGGGACTGTCATTTATTACACGTCTGTACCATGCCCAGCACTCTGGGGCCCAGCCTCGTCGCAGCCATTAGCTGCTACCAGAATATAAGTGTCAAATCATAACAATCCCTGCCTAAGCTAATTATTCCATCACTTCCCCAATAGAGGTGTTGCTTCCAGTACTTGGATCCCAATCCCATATCAAAATAAACTGTTGATTAGTTTATGAGTTAAAGTTAATTAAAAGTGGGTTCTTCAAAAAACATTACCTTGTCAGATCTTTTATTGTCCTGAATGATCTTGGAAATGCAAGAACACACTCTTCAAACTTCTCTCTCATACACACACATTCACTGAAATCTTGTGCATAAGCTATATCAGAACATTTTTCCTTAATACTATTTTCACTTTTTGCCATTATTCTTCTTCACTGAAAATGGGGCTGAAGAATAATCCTCTTCAAAGAATTCCATGGCAAATTTCCCTCTTTAAAAATGGCTGCCACATTCTACTATTTTCAAATGTTATATCTACATAGCAGCTGGAAGGTTACTTCCCAATGCAGGTAGACAGATGCGTTAGCTCTGCTTGAGCTACCACAAACAAAGAGCAATGTGGCCATGACAGCATTTTATGTACTAGCTTCTGCTAACAGATAAGCATTCACTTTGAAAAATAATGGCAAAATGTCCAATTTATCCTAAAAATCTATTTTTAAAAAACTATCATTTTCATCAGATCTACTCAACAGGGGGGAGTGGGGCTGGGGATGGTGGTACCAGAGAAGGGTAAACTAGGTAGGTATGTGTATATGTGCATATGCAGAGCAATGTTGGGGAAGGAAGTGGGGGACTGGGTGGAGGAGTGTGAGTATGTAGAGGAATGTAAGGGTGCAGAAAAAGTGGGAATGTGGTATGTGTGTGCTTTCAGGGGAATGAGGAAGGAGGGAGGGAGAAAACTGGGGTGTACACTCTGGTTGGTTTGTGCTGCTTTGACAACAACAAGCAGCCATAAACCTGGTTTAACTGGTCAGTATGTCCTGAAAGCTCTGCACTGCTCAAGAGTGGAAAAAAAATAAAAAGAGCTAGAGCTGGGCTAAAGCCTTTTTTCCATGTGCAGTCAGATCCCAAAGAAGTTTGCCAATACCTTTTCATTTGAATTAATATATTACAGTCGATATCTGTTTGAACTGATCAATCAGTTCATCACTGCTAGTTAAGAATAGCCCAGATTTTGATACAATAGTAACCTTTTCAGAATGTATATAAAATATATAAGTAGGTTTTGGGGACAATGTACAATCTCAAGATTATAAGTTGCTTCCTTCACAAGCCTCTCATTGATCCATGTTCACGTGGATCAACAAAATAACTAACTGCCTTCGTAGTTTACACTAATTGCAGCCAATCACTGTATAACCAGGCAACGCACAGAACTTTAGACCCAATATTGCAATCATCATCTAAGAATTGATCCAAAGAAAGAGTGAGACAGTGTGCAAGTGAGAACAGGAGAGAAAAACAATAGGGAGTATTGGAATAAGCATTAAATGAAAACTGTCCAATTTGTACTTTATGTATAAAAAGTTCATAAGATGAAAAATACTTGCAACAATGAATAGTGAAAGGTAGCGTATTTATTTACATTTCTATTGATATTTCTGTGTCTATTGTCAGAGGCAGCTATCTTGCTAAAAATAATGTTATTTCTGACCACAGTAATTTGACAACTGCAGAGACTAAGTCAATTTGTACACTCATGAGAGATAGCTAAGCTTTTAAAGTATTTTTTAAATATTGTCAAGATAGATTTGATATATATTTTGTATTTTGTTCAAGAAACTACCAAGTTCCCAAACTTGAAGCTCTCCAGTTCTACTTAACAAGGAAGAAAAAGTTACTCACCTTATGCAGTAACTGTGGTTCTTTGAGATGTGTGTCCCCAAGCATGCTCTACTCCAGGTGAGGATGTGCCTCTCAAGCCCTTGATCAGAAATGTTCTGATACCAGTGTCTGTTCAGCACACCTGTGCATTATGTACAACTTCGTGCCACGTTCCTAGGGGATATAGGGCAGTGCGGGCGACCCTCTCTCAGTTCTTTCTCTATCCAAATAGTCTAACAAGAGCAGTGTGAAGCAGAGGGAAAGGAGGGAGGTGGAGACACCCATAGGGACACACATCTTGAAGAAACACAAGAAGAACAAGATGAGTAACCTTTTCTTCTTCCAGTAGAGTTCCTATAGGTGCTGCAGTTCAGATGGCTCCTAAGTATTCTCACAGGAAGGAGGGACCAAGTCCAAGACTGAATAAGTACAGGAGAACCAAGTGCTGCATTGGTCCAAGTGCAGCATAGACTAAGGCATAAGTGTTTGAAAAGGTATTCACAGAAGCCCATGTAGCAGTTCTGCATATCTCAGACACTGGAAAGTTTTTGAGTAACATTCAGAAAGTTGCTTATCATCTGGTAGACTGTGCTATAATCCTTTGGAGAGGCAAAATGACAGCTGCATCATAGCAAACAATAATACATCCAAAGATCCACCTCACCAGTCTCCGTGGAGAGATTGTGGACCCCTTTGCTCCTTCTATGATTGAGACAAAATCTAGGTGATTTCCAAAATTGCTTGGTCCTATCTAGTTAAAGGACAATACCCATCACACTTCTATCATATGAAGGGAAGTCTACCACTGAGGGTGGAAAGTGCTTTTCCTTTGGAATGTGTTGTTTTCTAATTGATTTGGTGGTTCTCTGAAAACCAGAGAACTGAGCTGGGCATGATATCTGGGCAGTTTGTTTGTAGGGGTGAGTATCCTCAGAGATCTCAATGTGGCCCTGTAGTTCTTGAGTATGTACAGGGATTCATTCATAGTTCCCAAGAAGAACTTCTGACCATCCAACAGGAGGTCCTCAACCATATTCTGAACCTTTCTCAGGAATTCCAGCAATGGAGCCAAACCACTCTGCACATGGCAACTTCTGTTGAAATGGATTTAGAAGCACTGCCTGTGATATTCAAGGATACTTGGAAAGAGGTTCTGTCGAATAACTGACACTCCTTAATGACAGCCTTGATGTGTTCTCTATCTTCTTGTGGAAGATCTTCAACAAAGGATGGGAACTTGTCGTAATTCCTGTAGTTATACCTGACCACTATCGCCCAATAGTTTGTGAACTGAAATTGGAGTGTTGTAGGCCTTCCATCCAAACAGGTTTAACCTTTTCTGGTCCTTGCCATATGGAGTACACCTGGAGTAATTCTAGCCACCCCACCACTATTGAAAGCACCGCACACCAGGGAATTATGTGGTGGATGTAAAGCAAAACTCCTGAATCCTTGGGGATAAACATAACATTTCTTATCCACCCATTTACAAGTGATGGTAGAGTGGCAGAAGTTTGCCATACAATCTTTGATATATCCAAGAACGCTTCATTAATGGGTAGCACATAATCTGGGTGAGTGTCACTGACTGCAAAATGTTCTGGAGCTTGTGATGTGAGTCCTTACCTCAAGAGGTATCTGGAGGGTGTCTTGCCACTCTCTTCACAAGGTCCTGAATTTGACAAAAAATTGTCAGTCGTCGATGGTGGTGGAGGCATGACTGCCTCATTTGGAGATGAAGATTAAATAGTTGATAGCCCCTTTCTCTGCCCTAGCCTCCTGTTCCTCAAATGTCTCCTTGTGTTGGGGATTTGGTTGAGGAGACTGTGTGACTTTCATTTTTAGTGCAGTGGAGCTGGAAGTCTGGCAAACTGCTGCCAATATCAGCCAAGAAACCCAGTCTGGCCATTGGGAAGGCCCATACGGGAGCAGGAGTGATACCCAGGATTGATTCCACTATCCCTGAGGTAGATGACAGTGTTTGTCGAAGTTGGGTTCCTGTGATGATGTGGAAGGGAGCCCTGCATGGATAAGGAGGAGACTGATCGAATGTCTCCTTCATCCTCCTCAAAGTCCTCCAATGAGAGAGCCCCAGTAGAAAAGTGTGGAGAATCCTGCAGAACCAAGGAAAACTAGTAATTCAGAGACTGGGGTCTCAGTACCAAGAGTCATTCATTACTCATAATCAGTGGGGACTCCAGCTTGCCTAAAACTGACAAGTCTCTGGAGAAACGAAATTCCTGCAGTATCAAGCGGGTCGGTACCGATGTAGCAGTTGACTTGGCTGGCACCTTAGGACTGGAGTGCGTAGGTGCCAGGGCTGAAGGTGTGTGCTTTGATTTTGTCATTAATGACAGAGTCAAGTGGGAAGGCAGTGCTGGTAAGTCTCAAATAGACAATGCAGATCTGAAGGCAGATGGTACCAGATCTTGATGATGCTGTGTTTCTCTGTGTAACTTTTGCCTGGCTTTAAAATCTAGCACTCAGAAAAATTGGGAGACTAAATTGAAACTAGTGCTAATAGAGTGCACCATTTGACCTGCTTCTGAGTCAGGTCAGAAGATTCGCCCCCCTCCCTCCATCATCTCCAGTACTTCTGTCTCCAGACTGATCCGTGCCCCTTTGACTTTGGTTAAACTCTTGCCTAAGAGGAAGATCTTGGAAAACTCAGGGAATGCTCCAAGGAAGAGGAGCTTGGTCTCCCACAACAAGGAGCCAGCTCCCAAGAAGTCCCAATCTTTTGGTAGGTCTATAGTGTCGGAGGCTTTGATGTCTTGACTTATTACTGTGGAGGCAAAAGACTTTTCCTTTGGTACCGACTGAGCGGAGAGATCCCAGCAAGAGATGAGGCAGCATTTGAAAACCTGGCACACCATGCACGCCCAGCCAGGCCAAAATAAGCACCCCAGAAAAACTGGGAGATAAAAAAGGGGGAGAGGAAAAAGTGAAACCTGTCACCACTATCTAAGTAACTGTATACTAACAACAACTAACACTAACTAGAAACATGGAACTAACTAAGCAACAACTACAAAACACGTTGAGGCACACATGAGGCAGATGCTCTAGCGCTTCATTTCAGGACGAGTCAGTAGAGAGGGATCTGAGGGTGGTTCTCTCTCAGAGCATGTGCGCTGGATAAATGGACACTACTAATGGAAAATCATCGATCAAAGGCTCGAGAGACACATGTGCACTTGAATGGAGAACCCATAGGGACACTATTCAAAGAAGAATGGGAAATGCTACTCTAAGAATAAGTATTCTTAATAGATTTTACATATTAAAAGAGGAACCTGATGTATTTAATGGCTACTGAAGCTGAGAAAGTCTCTAAAGCACGGGTGGCAAACTTTTGGCCACATTGGGGTTCAAAATTGTATGGAGGGCTGTGCCTCCCCAAAGAGCCCGGCCCCGCCCCCTATTTGGCCCCCTCCCACTTCCCACCTCCTGACTGACCCCCTCAGAACTCCCGACCCATCCAAGCCCCTCCATGCTCCTTGTCCCCTGACTACTCCATCTGGAGGCACCCTACCCCAACCACCCCCCACCAAGACCCCACCCCCCTATCTAAGCGCCTTCTCCTCTGACTGCCCGCTCCAGAGAGCCTCCCTACCCCTAATCACCCCCAGGATCCCATCCCCTATCCAATCCCCCTGCTCCCTGTCCCCTGAATGCCCAGACCCCTAGCCACACCCCCGTCCCCTGACAGGCCCCCTGGGATTCCCACGCCATATCCAACCCCTCTGTCGGCTGACCGCCCCCCAGGACCATCTGGCCCTTAACAATCCCCCGCCCCCAGCCCCCTTACCAGGCTGCTCAGAAGAGCGTGTCTGGCATGAAGCCAGACAGACTGCCACGCTGATCCGACAGAGCGTACAGCTCCACTGCTCCCCCACCCCCGATCACTGCTCGTTCAGCATGCTGAGGCTGCGGAGGGGGGGAGAGGAAACTACAGCAGGGGAGGCGGGAGGAGCTAGCCTCCCCAGCCAGAAGCTCGGGACGGGGGAAGGGAAGCGGGGCTGGACAGAATTGGCCCACTGGCCATAGTTTGCCCACCCCTGCTTTAAAGTGTCTGCAATACTGTCAGTTAATAAGGATGAGCTCCAGACTTAACAAATGCAACAAAATTACCATTTAAAGAGGAGAAAGTATTTCACAGAATTTTGTTCAAACATTTTCCTTTCTCTTAAAGTGACAGACATAAGTACTACATCTGTACATGTATGAACTGCATTCGGTAGATACTCAGTATGCAAAATTAGGAGGCTTTTGGCACAATCATAACAGAAGGACTGAAAAAAGGTATGCATATTAGGACCTCATATCTGAGACAAGTGGTAAACCTGTTGCCATCAATGTCTTGGGATGGCTTCTTGTTCTCTGCAGGTGGAATTGTATTAGACAACGGAAGAGATTTACATAGTGGATAATTGCTCCTGATAGCTTTTTATGTCCATCATACTCTTCCTAAGAGAATAGTCCTACCAACAACTCAATGAGTAGACCAAATTAATATCTAGCAACCCACAGACAGATTAAGACCATAAAAAGGAAGGGACTCTGACTTTAATGATTGAGATAGTTATATATTTTTCCTTCTTTTATAGAAGTTGCAACCCATATGGGTCAAGAGAGACTTGGAGCAATGGAAGACCACAATAGAGGAAAAGTGTCCCTCAGTTCAGGGGTCAGTATCCCATGCTATGGCATTGGGAAGTTCAGAGGTATATTTGCAGCAGCTTTTGTCCTTCACTGCAATATCACTGCAGAATCTTACATATTTGAACAAAGAACGTGTTCACCAAACTTAAACATCTCCATGAACAGAATGCCGACACTAATAAGATCTATGTTATGTCAGTCTGATATTGAATTGTGGGTGTGTCACAGGGTCCGTGCCCCCTGTGGTCTTTCTGGGGTCAACAAAGGCCTCCACACAGTCTTAGTGCTGCCCTACGTGTCTTTTATTTACAACGGTGTCCTTGTGAAACCAGCTGTGCAGCCCACAAACCCCCACAACAGTAACCCCACAGTTCTGGGCTGTTGGCCCCTCAGCCCCCTAAGGTGCCTATCTCACAGCCTGGAGACAGCAACTCAGCCTTCCTCTCCCTGCCTAGGCCCTTCTTCTCCCACCCTGCTGACCATGAGTCAGTGGTTTTTATCTTGCCTCCTGATCCCAGCTACAGCTGGGGCCTTTTAACCCAGCTGAGCTTCCTGCAGTAACCCTCTGCTAGGGCTTTTAGCTCTGCATTCTTATGGCTGGGGCCAGCCCCTGCCCTGGAGCCTCCTGCCTGCAAGCAGGGTTTACTGTGCAGAGGCAGAGCACTCTAGGGGTTTTTACCCCTGCCCTGCCACAGGGTGGTTAAGGACTAACTATATGTTGTCTCTACTTATGAAGTAGGGATTGTTTGCATTGTAAAGATGTGCTTTTTTCTTCATCAGAATCAGCATTGTTTTATTTTGGATTCTTATTAAATATCCCAATTTGGTTCTCTCCCACACTCTAAATTTCTCTGTTATAAAGATACCTATTTATAAAGAGAGAATTAGAACAAATGTATTTTCTCTGTGTGGTTATTTCCTTGGAATTAAAGGGTGCATGAAAAGGTAAAGCAGTTTACAATAAGTAATATATTTTTTCTATTTCTACTAAACAAACAACCTCCCTATTTATTTGGTATAGCTGCTCAAGAGGCATAACATAGACTTATAATACCGAAGTTTAATTTATATGTGCTCATATACCAGCAAAACATGCAAGAGATTAAAAGCTGTCTCCATTAAAAGGAGAAATTAGTTATGTGAACATTCAGCAATTTTTTCAAATCCCTCATTCTACTAAATTAAGGAACAGAAGGGTTGTCTAATTCAAACACAAAAAATATATGAGGTGTGCATTCATCTAATGGCAAGAGAATGAAGTTGAGTCAAATGTGACTGAAATGTAAAAATGTGAATTAAAAAAAAAGGAATATAAATTAGGTGAGTTTATTATGATTTACTTCAATTCTCTTTTCCCCCTTAAACCAGGAATAGAAGGAATGCTTAATTTTGTAAGTTAGCTGAACTAAGCAGTCATCTATTGCCACCTGAGTGAAGTTTAAGTAAATCTGAAGGAGTGGATACAAAATGCATCAGGTCCATGAAGAAACAACTATTCTCAGATTATCATGAGCCACAAATTCTTCTTGAGATCTCAAAAAATTCCACAGGAGCCTGGAATGATTTATGTTCAACAACAGTTGGCACTAAGCATCTCTGACAATTCTGGGAAATGAGCATTTCTGTGAACAAATCTTATTCATTTTAATTGTGGACATCGGAATTATTTCCCTATAAAAAATGAATGTAAGATTTGGGATTGGATCCTGTTCCTACTTAAGGGAAGAGTAAAAGTCCTGCTGATTTCTGTGGGAGCAAGCAGAATTCTCAATTGCATCACATATTGTTGATGAACATTCCACATTTACTGAATCAAGCTACCTATTCTGCTATACAACAATAAAGCAAGCCAAAAATAAGTCAAAAATTAAGACATTTTGCCACTGAAGTGAGGAGTCAGTGTTTGTGGTGGTCCGAAGTGCAGGGACAAAACCACCAGATGGAACAAAAAGGGGCTTGTAATAGATGAGTCAATGATCCCTAGACAACATGGAACAAGCCAAGAGGAGCACAACTTAGAAAAAAGGAGCATGAAGGGGAAAGAAGAGCCCTGTCATCTGAGAAGGGGGAAAGGTATGCAACAGAGCTAGGAGCCTAGAGCTGACCCAGTGCTAAGGTACAGCCTATTTTTCCCACTTCCCACCCCCACAGTGAACTTGAGGGATGGGTGCTCAATGGCTTAATTGGGCAGGAGGCTGCTGAGCTCATGAGAACAACCAACCCCCTCAGATGGGAACAATTAAAGGAGAGGAAGGAAGTGCAAGAAGAGGCATAGGTGCCGACTCTGGGGTTGCTCCAGGGCTGGTGTACCCACAGGGAAAAATTGGTGACACCGGCAGCTCTCACCCTGCCCCCTCCGCTCTGCCTCTGCCTCCTTGCCTGAGTGCACTGCCGCATCCTGTTTCTCCCGCTTCCTTCCCAGTGCTTGTGCCACGAAACAGCTGTTTTGTGTGGCTGGGAGAGATGTGGGAGGAGGACGAACACAGTGCGCTCAGGGGAGGAGGTGGGGCCTAGACAGGGATTTGGGGAAGTGGTCCAATAGGGGCAGGGAGTGCGCGGAGTTGGGGCAAGGACTTTGGGGAAGGGGTTGAAATGGGGACGGGGAAGAGGCAGGAAGAGGGAGATGGGGCCGGGCTGGGTGGGCACAAGCGCTCACCGATGCCAGGGAAAGTTGGCGCCTACGAGAAGAGGTAGCTTTTAAATGGTTCTGACTAAGCCCTTCCCTCCAGCTCCTCTCTCAGTCACTGGGGACAACACCACTCTCTTGACTGATCAGGCAAGCACTGTCAACAAAAGAGTGGAATTAGGATTGCCAACTTTATATACACACAAAACCGAACACCCTTGCTCTGCCATCTATCCTGCTCCTCCTCTGAGGCCCTACTTCTTCTCCAAGGCTCCGCCCCTGCTCACTCCATCCTCCATCCCTCTGTCAGTTACTCTCCCCACCCTCACTCACTCACTCGCCCATTTTTGCCTAGCTGGGTCAAGGGGTTGGGACATGGCAGGGTGGTGAGGGCTCTGGCTGGGGGGGCAGGCTTTGGGGTGGGTCTGAGGATGAGAGGTTTGAGTTGAAGGAGGGTGTTCCAGACTGGGACGAAAGGGTTCAGAGAGTGGGAGAAGGATCGGCGTGGTCAAGAAGTTTGGGTGTGGGAGGGGGATCAGGGCTGGGACAGGGAGTTGGGGCATGGGAAGGGGTTAGGTGAGTCAGTTCTGGGTAGTGCTTACCTCACACAGTTCTCTGAAGCAGGGGCATGTCCCTGCTCTGGCTCCTACATGGCAGTTCAGCCAGGTGGCTCTACATACTGCCCTGTCCCCATGTGCCACCCCCACAGCTCCCATTAGCAGTAGTTTCTGGCCAAAGGGAGGTGGGGCTTGGGGCACAGAGCCTTCTGGCTTCCCCTGTGCCTAGGAGCCAGAGGGGGGACACACTGTTGCTTCTGAAAGCTGCGTGTAGCCAAGACAGGCCTGCTGTGCCACCAACTGGACTTTTAACGACTGTAGCTGCTAAGTCGAAAAAGAGGACATCTGGTAACCCTAAGTGGAATGGATGTGTAGTGCAAATCAAAAAGTGATTCAATGTTGAATTTTGGCAAAATTTGAAGACACAGGCTGGAGGAAATGAATGCTTCATTACTGGAAAGAGAGAAACACGAACACAAAAAAATGACTGAGCACAGGCTCGCTGTATAACTAAGCATTTCTAAAGAGGAGAATTTACACAAATGGAAATTTAAAGCCTGAAAGGGAGTTTAGTAGTGTTGAACCACATACAGGATAAAGAGAAGCAACAAATGGAAGAAATACCAAGGACAAATAAGAGTGAACAGTGTTTGAAGAAAATATGGAAAATATGAATTTGTTGACTGAGAATAATGCAGAGCATAAGAGACATTGAGCACTGACCAGTTCTACCAAGTATGATGTTTGTAGACCACGCAAAGACTGAACGACATAGTGCACGCATTGAATGAAGTGCTCAAGGAAGCTGTAAGACTGATGAGTATTAGCCAGTTGAATCACAGAATTTATCTACTGCAATCGTAGCAGCTCATTGACATAACTTCAAGCCAGCTGAGGATGTCAAAAACTGGAAAGCTCCCTATATTAAAGAACATCCTTGGAAATACAGGTTAAACCAGAAGATTACGCTTTTATGTTGATATATCAGCCTACTGAATGAATTTGAGAAAAACCATTTGAAGACAGAAGCAAACGGCCCTGGAGATGAAATATCAGCTGAATGAAAGGGATATGAGAGTTGTGAAGGAACAATGTAAACAGAAGCTGATTGCATGGAGTTGCAGGCTTGAAAGATATTCGGCATGAAGCTCTCAGTATCAGAGAGCAGACTTTTCACAAGAGACCCTAAGAGATTCTTTGGTCAGACTGATTTTAAAAGGAGAATAGGAAAAGTAGGAGCCAATATGAATGATGTGGAAAAGTTTCAGCGCTACTGCAAGGAAATATGGTCTGATGATGTACAGACAGAAGACTGGATTAAAAAAGTGAGAGAAAAATTTGACAATCACACAATAGAGGAATACACAGGAATATCTAAGAAACAGATGAGGAACTGAAAGGTTCATCTAAAGGGCATTTCCTTTCTGCAGCAATCCATGGTTAACTGGAGCACTTGACTCTGCCGGAAAGATACTCTCAGTGATGAGGTCCAAATTAAAAAGAGGAATCGCTCAACGGTATCACCAATAATGTTCGTGGGTGATGCTGCAACTGACATGGATGCTTTGTGAGATAACCACAGTTTATCATATTGGCAAAGAGCAATAACCAATTAACCATTTATATATAGAGAGGATCTAAAATTATAGGGACAGTCACAAAAAGAGATACTGAGGTTTATGAAGTGTAAAAAGTTTGGTGAACATAAAAAGCTATGGGTTGGTTTGGCTAAATGTGCGCTGGCATCTGTAAAAAGTGCACACCAGTCCAATCAAGTGGCATACAAGTTATCATGATCTCTCTCAGCATGGCCCCTACAAAGACTTTGGAATCAGGAAACTGTTATAATTACAACATAAGAAAGTCAAAAGAGAAGTGAGGAAAGAATACTGCGGATGAATAAGAACTACTCCAAGGACGAAACTCAACTTGAAGAATTTGTTCTGAGTTGTTAATATGTAGATGATACTAGTAGCATGGTACACTGCTGAAGAGATCAAGTAGAATCAAGAGGAGAAGAAAAAAAATCTGACATCCAAACAAGAAAGAGTAATGAATATCAGTCAAGACATGGACAGGAGGTACATCCTACAATGTGATAGAGGAAAATATTTGCTATCTGTGGAAGAGGCAATTGACAATCAATCAAAAATGGGGAGTCAGCCAGAGTAAAAGATCATCTGGTCATGATAACAAGCAATGGTCAAGTTTGCATCTCAGACCAAGAAAGCATAAGAAGAAGAGATAGCAAATAGCTAAAGAAATGCACAGACATTAGTGGAGAGGGATTAAATCCATTAACAACTGAAGATTAACAAACTCATATCTTTTTGAAAGATACCACAAAAGAGAGACAGAGAGCTTCCTTATGAGTGCACAAGAGCACTCCCTACGGCTTGATTAAGTTCAAAACAAAATTAACTGACAGAACTGCTCCTCAAACTGCAGAATGTGTTCCAAAAGGAAGAGATGATGGAGCATGTGTTGAGTGCCTGCAGGAGCCTGGCTGAGAAAGAATATATGAACAGACACAATGAGGTCGCCAAGTGTCTGCACTGGAGCTTTTGTGGCAAGTATGGATTTAAACCAACCATGCAGTATTACAACTACTGAATCGAAAGCGCTCCACAGAATGAAGAGGCTAAGATTTTATGGATCTGGCAATATTCACAGATTGAATGGTGCAGGCAAACAGGCTGGATGCAGTTGCTGCAGCAAAGACAATAAAAGACCATGTTAATTGATACTGCCATCCCAGCAGACAAACATAAAAAAGAAACAAGAAGAGAAGATTGTGAAGTATGAAGAAGATAGCAAAGAATGCTACGAAATGGAACAATTATGGAAAACTAGAACAAAGACAATCCCCAGGACCTAACTGGAGCAACTAATAAAAGATATTACCTCACCCACCTTGTCTCTGTAAATGTCTGTTACTTTACAAGCATCAAGAACATTCCCTGCTGCTAAGAGCTCTGGTAAACAGAAATCTTAGATAAAAATCTCTGGTAAACAGAGTTTATAAATAATCTCAAGAAAGTAAGGGTTAGGAGGCCTGACACCAGGAAGTGCTGAGTACTACTGAGAAGATCTGAGGCCCAGATCCTGAAAGGTACTTAGGCATCTGCCTCTTGAGACACCGATGTCCACCATTTAGGTGCCACTGAAATTTTCCAAGCAGTTACTCATTTTCAGTTTAACATTGCAGGTACCTAAGTCCCCATAACACCTAAGGTTCTGCTGACTGGCATTTATAAAGCCCCCTACACAATGACTTCACCCAACAAACTGCTTGGCTTGGAACCCCAGCTTAAGCCAAAGCCCTGAAGGCCCTACACTGGATTCTCAAACTAGGTGGGTGAATCCCTATCTTGCCAGCAGTGTCCGATCCTGTAGGCATGCTCAGATCATGTCCAATACCTGTTATCTGCCAGCCCTCCACATCAGGAGGGGCAGCAGAGTGCCAATACAAAAGACAGCTGGTGGGCACAGGGAAAGATAGGGTGAGTATGAGAGGGGTATCGAGCATGAATAGGAGACAGAGACAGAGAGACTGCATTGACTGCTTGGGCATGGGTTACTTAAGGGACTGACCTGGTTTAGGTCCCTAATTCCAGAAGAGGGTTTGCAGCTGGAGGTTCCAAGCATAGATTAATAGATTTTAAAGCCAGGATGGACCCCTATGGTTCTCTATTTTGACTTCCTGCATGATGCAGGCCATAAAACTTGCTCCAAATAATTCTTGTTTGAACTACAGTATATCTTTTATTATAAAATTGCCAATGATGGAGAATATACCACAACTCTTGGTAAATGTTCTAATGGTTAATTATCCTCACTGCTGAAAAATTATGTCCTATTTGCAGTCTGAATTTGTTTTGCTTCAAATTCCCTCCATTAGATGTTGTTATACCTCTGTATGCTAGAATGAAGAGTCCATTATCAATTTTCCCCCAAGTAAGCACTTATAAACTGTAATTAAGTCACCCCTTCATCTTTTATTTGTTAAGCTAAATAGACTCAAGGAGCTCAGTCTATCACTATGAGGCATGTTTTCTAATCCTTTAATCATTCTCATGGCTCTTCTCTGAATCCTTTCCAATTTATCAACATTCTTCTTGAATTGTGGGCACCAGAACTGGACACAGGATTCCAGCAGCAGTTGCACCCATGCCAAATACAGGGGTCAAATACTCTTATTTGAGATTCCCCTGTTTCTGCATCCAATGATCATATTAACCCTTTTGGCCACAGTGTTGCACTGGGAGCGCATGTTCAGCAGATTATCCACCGTGGTTCTCAAGTCCTTTTCACAGTCACAGCTTCCCAGGATAGAGGGAGATTCCTATCTCTGGCTCAGCAGCAAGGTGCACCAGGGCAGTCACAGAGGCCCTCTCCTAAGCATTTAACCCCTAGCTAGATTAAGCAGCTCTCCACTCAGCTGGCCATCTTGTGAAAATCCCTTCCTTAGGTAACTAATTCTCCCCATGCATTGTATGGGGAGCCAGGGCACTTGGGTCAAGGCTGAAAATTCTGCTAGGCAGCAGGGCCTTTAGGGGTTAGGTGGTGCAAGAATGAACAGGCCATTGCCTATGTACCTTAGAGGCACTCCGGCTCAGATTCTTAAACTCTTTGGACAGTTTAGAGACTTTGAAATGTATATTGCTGATCATATTGGGTAGAATCCTGTCCTATTGAAGTTAATGGCAAAACTCTCAGTGACTTCAATGAGGCTACTGTTTTACCCCCTGGCTATTAAGATTGCTTAGCAAATTACCCTATCAATGGACATAAACATTCTCAATGGAATACTGGGCTAAATGGCACTTGGTCTGACCCAGTATGGGCATTCTTATGTTCTTATGAATTTATCCAGGACGCAGGGGAATCAAAAATTGTTAAAGATTGCTTAACAAAGAAACCATAGAAATATAGGGCTAGAAGAGACCTCGACAGGTCATCTACTCCCCACATCTGTGCTGAGGCAAGACAAAGTATATGTAGACCATCCCTGACAGGTGTTTGTCTAGCTTACTGTTAACCAATGACAGGGATTCCACAACCTCCTTTGGTAATCTACTCCAGTGCTCAACTATCCTTATAGTTAGAAAGATTTTCCTAATATCTAACTTAAATCTCTTCTGCTGTAGCTTGAGCCAATTACTTCTTGTCCCACCTTCATTGTCTTCTTAACATATCTGAAAACTGTTATCAGGTCCCCCTCAGTCTTAGTAATGTGAAACATGACCCCCCCCGCCCTTTTTGAATACAGTCAAGACCTCAGTTGTTTTATCTCTTTTTTTTTTTTTTTTTTTTTTACTGATGATGGGATCAATAAAAGCCCCACCATGAACTGGCCCAGTACTGACTCACCAACCTCACTTCCAGTAACATTTAAGAGTTCTTTGGAGGTCTCATGGCCAAGCCCAGACCGAGCCAGCTCCTGCTTGGCATCTGAGAACTGATAGGTTTGCAGCACACAACAGAATGACTTCAGGCCAATAACTTCCAACCACTGTTATCGTTTACTCACTGAAAAGCTATTTTGCTTTTGTGCGGATTGACTCTATCCACCAGGTTACACATAATAGCAGAGCACAAGGCTCCTACCAGGGCTATTAATGAATTCTCAGAGAATTCATCCAAGAGAAAAAAAAGAAGGCAATTTAGTTGTCTTACTGTCTTTGCTTCTGCAGGTACTGTCAGTTAAGCTAAATAAAGCTACAGTAGATGTGAGGTACACTGATGCTGATTGCAATCCAAGAGGGATTTATCTGAGATTGAAAGAATTTTAAAATTCCTTCCATTAGGAGCTCAGATAGAATCAACTACATTCTCAGGAGTAAATGGCTGCTGCTTAATCTCACAAAATACATCTGTGTTTAAAGATCCTACACTTTACTTTTTAAATGCACCAGTCATTTTTTTATAATGTCAGAATTATCGGTTATAATGGAATCTGGAAGGCAATTTACGTAACTGCTGCATGAAGTTTAACACTATTATCAAGTCTGTGTGAACACAAACTGTCATGCTGGACAGATCTGTGGACCATCTAGGCCAGTATTCTGACTCTGACAGTGGACAATGCAAGATGCTTTACAAAAAGTGGACTTCTCTTTATAATCTCCATCAAATAGAGGCTTGCTTATTCCTTGGAGCATGAGGATTTATATTCCTAAAAATGTTTTCTCTTATCTAATATAACCATGAGTGTTTCCACTGTATACGTATATAAAGCATCAAAGTATCAAGACTAAAAACAATTTAGAAAGCTGACAAAGACAAAGAGCTGATTTAGCATATGATCTAGTACAGGGGTTCTCAAATTTCATTGCATTATGACCTTCTGACAACAAAAATTACCACAACACTCCAGGCTGGGAGCCTATAACCTGAGCCCTGCTATCCAGGACTGAAGCCCTTGATCTTTGGCTTTGGCCTCAGACTGAGGGACTTGGGCTTGGCTCTGGGTGGTAGGGCTCAGACTTTGGCCCTGGGCAATTCTCTGTACCCCAACAAGTCTAACGCTAGCCCTGCAACCCCTTTAAAACAGGGTTTCAACTCACTTTGGGGTCCCGATCCATAGTTTGAGAACCACTGATCTAGTAAGTCTACTTTCTTACATATGCCTGTCATCAGCATATATAAACAGGAAATCTGTCCTGATATCTTGTTAAAGTAAACAATTTTAGACTTTTTCCCAGTAATAATAAATACTAATTATTAATTACACTGCTCTACAGCCAAAATGCTCCTGAAATAAATGTAGTCAAACCTTACTAATTCTGGGTCACTGAGAACGAAAATGATGCTTAAAATTGTTGATTGGCTCTAGTTTTCAAGATATGCTATTGGGTCAGTATATACCACCCTTGACATGGGAATGGCGGAGGATAAGTGAGTTATAAAGGGAAGGGATCTCAATTTAAACCAGAAATGACTACAATACATCTTTGACTGGATCTATGAATAAATCTATGACTGGGTTTGGACAGTACTTGCTTTTTAGTCAAAACAATGAATGATGCAATCTGAAGCTGGTATTGCGTCATACATGATATGAATTGCATCATGTTATTCCTAGAAGTCATGGATGATGCAATCGTAACGAAGCTTACATCACTCTGCTGAACAAATTGCCCTATATCAGCTCTAGAAATCATACAGTGTCGTGCTCACTCTTATTTGTCAGTGTTTGATTTTGCAAAGGGACACATTTCTGTTTAGCCAAAGTGAGCAGAGATGCCTCATACTTGTGTGAACAGTGCAGATAACTTCTGCTGTTTGTGGTGAAGTGACTTTTGCATCACAAAAGCGCAGTATAACCACTGTGGTTAAGAAAGCCTATCACCTTTATTTTGGCTGCAAAATTGGAGATCAGGACAAGAGGTGGGCCCCACACATATGCTGCAACACTTGTGCAACAAATCTTCACCAGTGGTTGAACAGGAAAAGGAAATCTATGCCTTTTGCAGTGCCAATGATTTGGAGAGAGCCAACAGATCATACCAGCAATTGTTACTTCTGCATGGTGCCTCCAGTTGGGAAAGGTGTGTCAAAGAAGAAAAAGTGGACTGTGCATTATCCAAACATTCCATCAGCTATACGCCCAATACCCCACGGAAAAGGACTGCCGGTTCCTGATGCACCAGAATCATTCTCACTTGAGTCAGATGAGGAAGAGGAAGAGGATGAAACTTCTGGTCCTGAACCATCAATGTCACAGGACCCACATTTTCTCCCATCCTCCTCCTCTGAACCACACCTCCTAACACAAGCTGAACTGAATGACCTTGTCAGGGATTTGGAACTACCCAAGAGTAAGCAGAGCTGTTGGGCTCCAGACTACAGCAATGGAATCTCCTGGCAGGTGATGTTAGGGTTTCCATGTTCTGTGACCGTCCAAAGGATCTTGTCCCATTCTTCTTCATGGAAGGTGATCTTGTAGCCTGCAACAACATCGATGATGTGATGGCAGCCCTCAACATCGTTCACGATCCAGATGAGTGGAGACTCTTCATTGATTCATCCAAGACGAGTCTTAAAGCTGTTTTGCTGCATAATGGCAATGTTTTGCCATCAATTCCAGTTGGTCATGCAGTCCATAAGAAGGAAACCTATGACAACATGAAACAACTTTTGAGGTGCATAAACTATGACCAACATCAGTGGCAGCTTTGTGGCGATTTGAAGGTTGTTGCTCTCTTGCTTGGTCTGCAGACTGAATACACAAAGTACTGCTGTTTTCTCTGCGAATGGGATAGTCGTGCAAGAGATTCCCACTACATCAAGAAAGATTGGCCACTCCGACAGTCATTGGAGCCTGGGAGGAAAAGTGTTCAGCATCCACCATTTGTTGAATCAAGGAAGATTTGGTTACCACCCTTACACATCAAGCTGGGTCTGATGAAGAACTTTGTCAAGGTCATTGACAAAACACAAGCAGCTTTCAAGTACCTCCATGGAAAATTTCCAAGGTTAAGTGAAGCTAAGATAATAGGAGGTGTCTGTTGGTCCTCAGATTCGTGAACTTCTTCAAGATGATGCATTTGACCATGCACTGCCTGGCAAGGAAAAGATGGCATGGAAAGCCTGCCAGTCAGTGGCAATACATTTTCTCGGAAACAACAAGGCAGACAACTACAGGTTGTTGGTGGAAAACCTCCTCAAGGCATACAAAAGCCTTGGTTGCAACATGTCACTAAAGATACATTTTTTGCACTCTCATCTAGATTTTTTTCCACCGAACTGCGGAGCAGTGAGCGACGAGCATGGCGAGCGATTTCACCAGGACATTGCAACAATGGAGAAATGCTATCAGGGCAAATGGAGCCCATCAATGCTTGCAGACTATTGCTGGACAGTGACAAGAGATGCTCCATTTAATGAATAGAAGAAGACAAGCCAAGAAGCGCCGAGTAGACACTGAATAGGACTAAACTATGTACATAATAGTTTTTTGCCTTTTGTTTCATAATACATTTTATTTATATAACCCTTTTGCTGATTTTTAAAGTGTTACATAAACAGGACAGGTGAAATATTATCATGTAAAGCAACCATAAACACATGAAAAGACCTAGGTTTACAATTTATGATTAAAACTCTACTATCTACACAATATACATAGACACAAAATGTAAAAACTTAAATATCTTAGAAACAGTAGCCAATCAGTTGTTTTAATTGTCATATTTGAATTCAGCACATCAAAATACAGAATAAATATCACATTTTATCTCTGAAGCAGACGACTTCTAAATAATTGTAGACCAGTTTTATAATAAGTGGTAATGAAGGTAATTTTTTTTTGTCTCAAAGTGCTTTACAAAGAGCTCTGAAATAATTATTCTTGTCATTTCCGAGATGGGGAAGCTGAGGCAGGGAGATGTTAAATAACTATCTCAGTAAAACATTTGCTAACAGTTACCACGCATTTTCCAAAGATATCGCCCATTCTAAATATAAGGGGGAAATTGTCTGGAAATAGCAATTTGCATGTTAAGTTCCAAATTACTAAAGGGACTTTAGCTCAGCCTTTACATTTGCACTCATTAACAACAATTTTGCTTGCAAATAGGTAATCTGATATTAAAACACTAACTACTTGATGTACAAAATTTCTATTTGGTTACACATATTCAAAGGTTTTGCATACAGGTGATCACACACACAATTGCTGCAAAACGAAAAACAGCTTTGAAAGGCTAGAGCTGGACATCTGGAATTAGTTCATAAATGTGAATGTCATAAAATTCTTACATACTAGCAGAACAAGGGTATAAAAAAAATCAAACACACCAGACCTTTGCTATAGCCGAAAGGTTCCGGATCCATGCACAGTCCTTGCGCTAACGAGGTGGACGTGTTGCCATGGATCCCAATTTAAATTTGGGATCCATGGCAATGACCATGCTGTACGTGAACCCATGCTATAGCAACACAGGCTATAGCGAGGGTCTGGTGTACTTAAAACAGAAAATGTAATATGTGCTACTAAAATGAAAACAAAGGAAGAATGAATGCATAGAAACACAGAACTATAGAACTGGAAGGAACATCAATAGGTCATAGAATCATAGAATATCAGAGTTGGAAGGGACCTCCGGAGGTCATCTAGTCCAACCCCCTCCTCAAAGCAGGACCAACCCCAACTAAATCATCCCAGCCAGGGCTTTGTCAAGACTGACCTTAAAAACCTCTAAGGAAGGAGATTCCACCACCTCTCTAGGCAACCCATTCCAGTGCTTCACCATCTTCCTGGTGCAAAAGTTTTTCCTAATATCCAGTCTAAACCTTTCCCTACAGCAACTTGAGACCATTACTCCTTGTTTTGTCATCTGGTACCACTGAGAACAGTCTAGATCCAACCTCTTTGGAACTCCCTTTCAGGTAGTTGAAAGCAGCTATCAAATCTCCCCCACTGCCCCACCATTCTTCCCTTCTGTAGACTAAACAATCCCAGTTCCCTCAGCCTCTTCTCATAAGTCATGTGCTCCAGCCCCCTAATCATTTTTGTTGCCCTCCTCTGGACTCTTTCCAATTTTTCCTCATCTTTCTTGTAGTGTGGGCTCCAAAACTGGACATAATACTCCGGATGAGGCCTCATCAATGTCGAATAAGAGGGGAACAATCACGTCCCTCGATCTGCTGGCAATGGCCCTACTTATACAGCCCAAAATGCCGTTAGCCTTTTAGTCCAGTTCCCTGAACTCAAGGTAGGACTGTGTAATAACTCCATTCCTGTCAGGTGTTGTCTAATCCAAGGGGGGGCAAACTTTTTGGCCCGAGGGCCACATCGAGATTGCAAAATTGTATGGAGGACCGGGAAAGGTAGGGAAGCCTGACCCCGTCCCCTATGTGACCTCTTCTCACTTCCCGCCACCCTCAAAACCCTCAACCCATCCAACCTTTCCTGCTCCCTGTCCCCTGGCTGCCACGACCTCTATCCACACCCCTGCCCCCCAAAAGAACCCCAGGATTCCCTGCCCCTTATCTAAGGCCCCAGTCTGGTTCTGACATCCTTACCACACCGCTCAGGCCTGCCGGAGTGAGACACGCTGCCCTGCAGGAGCTCACAACCCCTCCTCCTTACCATGCTGCTAAGAGTGGCAGGAGCTCAGGCCCAGCCGGAGCCAGCCACGCCGCTGCAGTGCTGCCCATGGGCTGTAGTTTGCCCATCCCTGGTCTAATCTGTTCTTAAAAACCTCCAGTGATTGAGAACACACAACCTTTCTACTAATTTGTTCCAGTGTTTAACTACCCAGACAGTTAAGACATTTTTTCTAATCTCCAACCAAACTCTCCCTTGCTGTAATTTAAGCCCATTGCTCAGATGGGACATGCGCGGTTCCCCCCAGTTTCTGAGAGTGCTGAGCTGCCCTTCCAGGGCTTGCTCTGCTCATCCTGTCAGTGGGGGAGGGAAGCTCTATCCTTCTCCTGCCATGCCTCCCCCATGGCACTTGCAGCTTGCTTGGCCCCTCCTTCACTGAGAGGATGGTATGGAGCCTCTTTTTATGCTGGCTAACTCCACTCAGGGTCACTGTCCATGAGAGAGCCTATCTGGGGAGGTGGTGCCGGAGACAAGGGCCTGGGTGCCGGGGACAAGGGCCAAGAAAGTCAGAAATGTGCTGAGGATTGGGGGACTCCAGCTTGCACAGTTCCTCCTTATTTGTCAAAATCAATCTCCCCTCTTAGGTCATGTTTTCTAGACCTTTAAACATTTTTGTTACTCTGCTCTAGACTTTCTCCAATTTGTCCACATCTTTCCAGAAATATGGAACTGTACACAATATTCCATCTGAGAACTAATCAGCACAGAGTAGAGCTGAAAAATTCTGTCTTGTATCTTGTTTACCACACTCCCGCTAATACATCCCAGAACGATGTCTGCTTTTTTTTCACAAATGTTACACTGTTGACTCTCTTTAAGCTTGTGGTCCATTATGACCCCCAGATCCCTTCTTGCACTACTCCTTCCTAGGCAGTCATTTCCCATTTTGTATATGTGCAACTGACTGTTCCTTCCTAAGTAGAGTACTTTGCATTTGTCCTTCTTGAATTGCACCCCAGTTTGAAGACCACTGATCTAAATCATTGCCTGTCTTTCCTGAGCATGTTGTACCCTTCTATACCAATATTGCAGTGATATGTACTATCCCACCAAGACTCTGTGATGCCAAATATGTCATAGCTGTGAGTTTTCATTGGTATTTCTAGTTATTTCTGTTTACTGCTCATACTTCTTATATTAGCATACAGACATCTAAGATATTGATCTGATTTCCCCTCTATGTTCCCTCTTGCCTCTCCTTTGTTACTGCTATAGTTGCCCATGGTTCCTCCAGATTCTGACCCTTCTCCCAGGTCTCCATGTTTTTGACTTACTTGTGGGCTTTTGTCTCCTGCCCCCTGGCAAATCTAGCTGAAGATCCTCCTCATTAGGCATTCGTGATGATATTGAAAAAGATAGGTTAGATTATTAAATTTGACATGACATTATAAAGTTCTCCTTTTCCCTGACATCACACTACATCAGGGATCTCAAACTCAAATCACCATGAGGGCTGCATGAGGACTAACTAGTACGTTGGCCCGAGGGCCGCATCACTGAAATCTTTCCATTCAATGATACAAAAGTACAGTTAAAAATGAAAAAAATGAAGAGTAATATAGTATCCTATTAAAAGCCAATGTATTAACTTTTAAAAAACTGTAATTCAAAAAGGGTTTTTAATAAAATATAAACACTCAGTAATGTTTGGAGCTTGGCTGCCAGTGGAGTTGGCACCTATGGTGGGCCATACAAAATAACTCTGCGGGCCGCATGTGGCCCACGGGCCGTGTGTTTGAGACCCCTGCACTAGATGGAAACCAGCTTCTTTTCCATTTCTTGATAGTTCTTGTTAAGCAATAACACACTCTTTGTCAATATTCTTGAATGAAAGAATAGATTAGATGATGATGACTACTACTATTTTCACCAGACATTTTTGAAGTTTCAGACAAATATAAAGCCAGATGATGTGAGAGAGACATTAATGACATTTTCATACAAGAAAATTGGTTCTACAAATGGAGCACTTTTGGTAACTACAGAGTTCAATGAGCTCTGCTTATAATGGAACTTGCAACTTGCAAAACTTGCTAAACTTCACCTGATAAAGGCAAGCTTGTACAATAATGTATTTATCTTCCATTGAGCTAAGTTAAATCTCTTGAACTAGGAGTCTGCAGATCTATTATCACGATTTCAGATGGTGGAGTTAAGCTAATGGATTTATGAGAGATGTATTTCTTCATGCACTGGCATTCCATTCGACAATATGAACAGCCAAATGGGACAAAACTGTCTTAATATAACATGCTATCTCTACTTGCTAGAGAAAGGAACACATCATTATCCTCTAAAAAAAAGCTTAACAATTCCAAGAGCTGTAATTTTGCTTTGTAAAATATGTAACAAAAATAGCATATCACATGCTTTTCATTTATGCTTTTAGCACTTATGGACATTTTTTTTCATGATGCCTGACCTTTAGTTATGCCTAGGATTTCATGGCTACATATTGTCTTTTATGAGTACTTATGCTGACATTGGAAATAAGAGAGTGGAAGTTAAAACTCTCACTAATGTAGCTAAGTGTAAATTACTACCCATCTGTGAAAGGTTATTTTAAGGAAATTAAGCACAGAAAAATGCGTATGAAAGAGAGGATGCATATTATATAATGGTTCATATTTCAAATCCTATCTGTGCTTTATCACATTTGTCATTGTAATTCTTAATTTATCATATTTTATGGTGTAGTAGCTCTAAATATGCAATTATCTTATGCTATGGTGAGGACAAGGGACCTATGATCAACAACAGTAAGTTTCCATTAGCTTTGATGGTAGAGGCCTATGTTCTTGATACTGAAGGATCAAGGTTGTTGTACAAGCTCTGCTATCTCTGTAATTTATATAATAGTGTCAATTATTCACAGCAAATGAATCATTTCAGTTTCATGTGTTCTCCTCCTGGGTTTTCTGTCCTGGATCTCTTTGTTTGTACTATGGTCTCTGTTCAAAGTCATGAAAGTTTCACGGATTTACCTGCAAACAGCTTTGATTTCTAGGCTGCATGAAAACATCTCATCATAACAGAATGAAGGGGACCAGAGGTGCGGAAGTCAGAAACTCAAACTCATTATAGTGGCGGGCAATCATGGGTACACATATTCAAACAACACAGTCAGCGGATCATATATGCAGCTTCTCAGTCTCTGTAAACCCAAGTTTCCATAGAGACAGCTGAAAGAGTAGCGCTAATAGATTAGCCAGTAGATGCAACATATATTATACACATGAACACACACCTGCTCATGTGTATGTGTTACATCCAGTGGTGGGCAGTGCTATATATATTCCTACAAATCAGTGCGTAACACATTCAGTGAATTTTACACCCCTAAAATTTGGGTGTCCCATGCCACAGTTTGCCAACCATAGGGCCAACTGTGCAACATCTGTTTCAGAACAGAAATACTTGCCATAAACTATGCCTACTATGAGCCATCTCATATTTCTAAACGTCTTTTATCACATGATATGAAGGAAGAAGATTCTGCCTCTCCAGAACCCCATTACATTTCTACATGTTAACACGGCAATTGAAGAAAACAAAATAAAAATGCTGGATTTGATGTTCATGTTGCTCACAATACAGAGAAGAAATTGAATCACTTATACTATTAAATCTTGAATTCAGTGGATATTTTATATGGCCCAGAGTTCAGTTACATAAAGATGGCTATAGAAATACCTATATTTGAAAAAGGCTAGAAGCCATTTAAAGGGTCAGTTTAAATTAGATCTTGTTTTGCTGTTTCTCCTGTATTTTACAATCCAAATATGGAAGCATTTCGTTGGGCAAGGGAAACTAAATTAGCTCTAGCTTACAAAATACTTAGGATCAGACATTGTTTTGATGCTTTATAAAGATGGTAAGAATAAATCAATGTACAGCTGCTTTGATGGATGAAAGTGAATGAAAACACTGCCGCATCTTGAACTATGGGGTTAAATTAAGATTAAAGCCAAAGTCAGAGTCCATTCAATTCCATTTGTGCTGGTAAAGAAAAAATAAAATCATCCACATGAAGTCAGACAGTGTCTGGGAGGTAGAGACATTGAGCTCCTGGGGAAAATTTTCTACAGAGCATCAGTGACTTAAAAATGCAACTCCTTCAAAAGTGACTTAGACACTTAGGAGTTTAAATTTCATTGAAACTCAATAGAAATTAGGCTGCTAAGCATCAGAGTCACTTTTTAAAATGAGAGTTAAGACTCCTAAATATCTTTGCGGATCTTGGCCTGAGGCAAAAGTTTTTTCGACAAACTACCTTTATGCAAGACATTAATAAAAAAGACTTAATTCCAAATGACTGAGAGCATTAAAGAAACTAAGCTAACAGCTCTCTTGCTGTTTTTACTGGTGATCAGGCTGGAAAGGAGGAGAATGAGGGAGGACTGGACTCTGGAACTAAATGCATATGTGACTCAGATAAGAGCAGCACTGGGAGAGTCTGGAATGGAGAAGGGCAGAGATGGGAGCAGGATGCATCAGAGAAGAGGGCAAGGAAGAGATCCATGCCTAAAGAAAAAAGAATGGAGAGAGAAAAGAGACACACATATGGAGAGTTGAGAGGAGAAACTGGACACATTTCTGGCTCCACTGAAGTCCATGGCAAAACTCTGATTGACTTCAACAGGTTTAGGATTTCACCCAGGGAGAAAGGAAGAGACACAGAACAGAGAAAGAAAGCATGTAGATATAAGAACACAAACATTGTCACTGCCAGGTGGCTAGCAGTCAGAAGTAGTAGTCAGAGATAGAGTCCACAGTCATGAGATAGCAATCAAGAGTTGGCTGGGTCAGGATTCCAAGGGGTCAGAGGCAAGAGGCAGAGATCTGGTCTGTGGAGATCATAATCACAAGCCCAATTTCAGGAGTCATGCTGGATAGGCATGCCAACAAATTAAGCCATGGGAGTGAGAAGCACAAGGCAATCCATAAATACACAGTCCAGAGTAGGGTTGAGCCCAGTTGTTCAGACAGCTTTCTGTTCCTGCTGCTGGCTTAAGCAGGGCCGCAAGCCAATCAACCACTCTACTACTCCACCAATCAGACCTCAGGACAGAGCCTCACACTGGGACTGGGCTTTGTAGGTCCCAGGTAAGCAACTGTCAGCTGGCTGCTGGAGGAGGTTTGGAGTGTGGCCATTCCCATGAATCCTGTGGACCCAGCACTGAGATCCATAGACACAAATTTACCCTTGGTAATGTTTGGGGATTTAGTCCAAATCAATAAAAGTTAGGAGCCTAACTCCTTTTGAGTATTCAGCCCAGGGTTAGCTAGCTGTACCTTAAACAGGTAATGGGAAGAGTTAATAATAGATGTTTTGTTTTGCTCCCCAACCCCACCACAACTAGTAACTTATTGTCTCTAGAGATGGGCCCAAAACAAAACCCTAGGGAATGGTGTTTGGATGCTAATCTAGACCCAACCAACATGTCTGGCCCATATCTCTGTGACACACTAGTCCAAAACCTCACATCTGGACAATCACAAACTGTGTGATGTTTTAAATCCAGATTCAAGTTTTGCAACTCAGGTTTATCTCTGGCCTAGTTTCCACAAAATGCACAAGATGTAGCAATCTTCTTGGTAGTGAGAAAATAAAAAAGTATGAAGAAAATGTAATAAAAACAGAAACCACATGAGGATTTGAATTCAGTAATTTTGAAATAAAAGCAGACACTTTATCCAGAGTCTTGGTTAACTCATTGGGAATTTACAGATATTATATTTGCCACTAGAGAGAGTTCACATTGTATAAAGGCAATAGAAACATTGAGAAGTATAAAGAAAAATTAATTTAAGAGAGATGAACACAAAGACTACAAAGTTCAAACAAAGTGCATCTTCTCCCTTAGGTCATATTACTAATATCTGGTCACATGCAAAGTTTAATGAACAGCATATTTTAAAAAAAAGAAAATGAACAAGATAAGATCATCTTCATAGTATACAGGGCTTTATTAATATGACTTTATATGTTATCACATAACTTTTTTTGCAGTATTGCCAATGTCAAGCATTCAGAGTCATGAGGCAGACCCTGAAAAATAAAGAGATTGGGTAAAAAAATGAGATTTTTAAAACTAAATTTGATATTCTCTGTTTACTTTCTAGTTATTGAGCCTTTGGAGTGCACTATGCTCACATTTTCAAGCAGTTCTCTGAAAACAAGAGGGCTAGAAACTCACTTCTTTGAGAGGAAAGCTGAGATTCTCCAGTAATCACTTGACTCCAGGAGCCAAATACCTAGAGCAGGCGTGGCCAATCTGTGGCTCCAGAACCACATATGGCTCTTCAGAGGTTAATATGCGGCTCCTTGAATAGGCGCCAACTCTGGAGATGGAGCTACAGGTTCCAAGTTTCCAGTGTGCTACAGGGGTGCTCACTGCTCTGCCCCAGGCCCAGGCCCTGGCCACACTCCACTCCTTCTCCCAAGGCCCCTTTCCCCTGAGTCTGCTGCGCCCTCGCTCCTCCTCTCCATCACCTGAGCCTCGTGCACACCACAAATTAGCTCCGGGGTGGGCAAATTTTTTGGCTCGAGGGCCACATTGGGTTTACAAAATTATATAGAGGGCTGGGTAGGGAAGGCCCCGCCTGAATCCGGCCCCCTCCCAATTCCCACCCCCTGACTGCCCCCCTCAGAACCACCAACCCTTCCAACCCCCTGCTCCTTGTCCTCTGATCGACCCCTCTGGAGACCCCCCCACACTAATTGCTCCCCAGGACCCCACCCCCGTATAAGCCACCATGCTCCTTGTCCCCTGACAACCCTCTCCCTAGATCCCCTACCTCTAATCACCCGCCACGCCTCCTGCTCCTTTCCCCTGACCGTCCCCCTCCAGAGACCCCCCCTGCCCCCTAATCACGCCCCAGGACCCTACCCCCTATCCATCCCCCCTGCTCCCTGACCCCTAGCCACCCCCCTGCCCCCTCACAGGCTCCCTGGGACTCCCATGCACCATCCAACCCCCCATTCACTGCCCCCCCCGACCCTCAGCCCCCTTATCCAATGTACCACCCCAGGCCCGGCCCGCCACAGCACGCTTACCCTGCTACCGCTAAGAATAGTGTGTCTGGCCCACAGCCAGACACGCCACGCTGATCTGCTGGAGTGCACCGGGTTGTTTGGCCTGGAGCCAAACATGTGGTCGCGCAGCCCCGCCCCTGAGAGCTGAGGCTGCGGGGGAGGGAGACAGTGGGGGAGGGGCTGAAGCAGCCTCCCCAGCCAGTTGTGCAGCCGCGCCCCTGAGAGCTGCTGCTCCCACGGCCGAGGGAGACAGCAGGGGAGAGGCCAGAGCAGCCTCCCAGCCGGCCACACGGTTTCGCAGCTGCGCCCCCAAAAGCTGCTGCCTCCGACCCACAGAGGCCACGGTGGAGGGAGAGAGCTAGGGAGGAGCCGGATTAGCCTCCCCAGCCGGACCTTGGGGGCTGGTTGGGAGGAGCCCGCGGGACATAGTTTGCCCAGCCCTGAATTAGCTGATCATGGCAGGCAGGAGGCGCAGGGATGGAGGGTTAGGTGCTGATCGGTGGTGCTGCTGGCAGGTAGGAGACACTGGGGGCAGGAGGAGGGAGTTGTGTTATTGTTATTATGGCTCTTTGGCAATGCACATCGGTAAATTCTGGCTCCTTCTCAGGTGCAGGCTGGCCACCCCTGATCCAGAGACTCGTAATAAAATTGTGAGAGTTGGCAACAGTATGTATCAAAGGTTGTAAAGTCACATAAAATCATAAAATGATTAAATTTTCCTTTTATCTCATAAATCCTGAGTTTTTGGCTTTAGTAAACATGTAAGCAGGGTCTTTGTATGGAAGGACAGACATGTGTCTCCATGGCCACTAATCCAACCAGTGGCCTGACATAACATCCCTGACCATAGTTTTGTTTATTCAGTGCACTGAATTTGCATAGTTGGCCATCTTTCACTGCCAGCTTACAGTCATCATCATGGAGGGCAAATGTCAAACTTCAGCAGCAGGGAGGCCTTATATGGGCTTCCTTGCTAGGGCGTATTTCATCCCAAAACAATAAAGACCGACACCTATTGCAAATTGCTGCAGCAATTGCAAATCTTCAATTTCACAAGAATCTTGATTTTGTATAGACAGTAATAACAGTGGTCCCCTTGAGATAAGCACAGTTATTACTGTGATACAAGAGGCAAGAAAAGCGTATCATAGGAGGTGCTATTTTCTAGACACACACAAGAAAAGTATATTTATATAAAAAGCCTTATTCTTCACCCAACAATACTTATTTAACTTACAAAGTAGATTTGTGTCCCACAATGGAATAGAAACACAGGACAATTTAAAATAATAAGTAAGCGAACAATCTATTTTCTGAAATGGCTCCAAGAAGGACTATTTGGTAGAACGTGAAGTGCAACATATCTGAAGATGAGCAGACTGTGACAAGGGTGTCTGAAGAACAGGAAGCACAATTTAGGAAACATGCAAAGGAGTGGGAATGACAAAATGTGGGTTATTTGCTACAGACCTGTTTTATAAACCTTATGTTTTTAAACATCCCAGTTTCTCAGCTTACCCATTTATAAAATGAAAATAACAACACATCCCTACCTCACAGGGATGGTGTGTGAGGCAAAATTTATTAACTGAAACTCTTGGTTTATTTTACTCAGGTGATAACTTGATATTCAGGGAGCTGCGGGGAGTCAGCTAAGGCCAGAATTTAGCTCAATATGTACTTTAATGCATACACATATCTGGTGTATTGCAATAATAATTTTGCGTTTTGAAATTCTCTCTCACCTTTAATTCTTAATTTCCCTGCATTTGTGGTTTTCAATAAAATCTTCAGTATTATTTTAATGTAAGATTTTTTAAAAAATATATTTCTTCATAAATACCCATCTGAAAAAATGTGTTAACTAAATGTGTTGTCTATGCTAGACAATCCATTTCACCCTGAATTTAGCAGTGACATTCTAAGTATGTTTTCCAGACCTGAAAAAGAGTTCTGTGTGAGCTTTAAATCTTGTCTCTTTCACCCGTAAAAGTTTGTCCACTGAAATATATTACCTCACTCACCTTGCCTCTCAATAAATGACCACAACAACCACCATCAATGTTGCAATGGACTAATCATGCAGTTTCAGAATCAAGCTCTAGTTTAGTTGAAAAGACACTCAACCATTCCACTCAGATTATTTCATCAGAATCCTGCTCCAAGTTCTTAATCAAAGTATGCTGGGCCATAACAACCTTCTGCTGAAAATCAGGCAACATGAAGATCAAGGTTGGTTTTACTGTTAAGAGGATTCATTAGTCTCTTCTGAGCAAGTCTCTGTTGCACCATTTCTTTTACTAATTAGCTTCTTGAATTTTAACCTTGTGTCCCAAATTGCGTTTTGAGGTTGACATCAACAATGCGACTAAAGTTCAAGCTGAGAGAACAGTTACAAGATTTTACAAAAAAGAAATCTATATTTTAATTTTTGTTATATCTGCTGCTGCCACTCTTTATTTGGCATCAAAAACCTTCCACTGTTTTAATGGCATGTTTTGTGCAAGAAGGGCATTTTAAAAACAGTAAAATTCAGAACCTCTACAATTCCTACTTGCATGGTCTTACAGAAGTTTATTTGGCCTTGCAGCACCAGCAGTAATTCTAGGTGGTATATCTTGACATGGTATCATCCACGTTATTCCCTCCCCCACAAAAATCTGCAGAAACGAGAATTGAGGGAGTAAATCTGCAAGGATCGCCACATGTTGTTCTCCATGAATGTCCAGATGGGGCTTTTACCTACCATAGATTAGGCTATATAGCCCCAGGTTTTATCATCTCTTCTCTAAAATCTCTTGTCAGGATGGAGAGAAAACGACGTGTATGTCCATCAGTCAGCCCTCAGCCTGACCCGTCTCCACCCCCTACCTCAGCACAGATCCTAGGGCTAGGGAACATCCTCTGCAGGGCATGGAGGAAGGGTGACAGGTGATCCCACCATCGATGGAGGATGAGGAAAGGCACACAGAAGGATTCTCTCCATATATGGATCTGAGATGATCTTGTAAGCCTTTACTAAAAGTAAATGCAAGAAGGGTCTGCTGAATTCTTCCCTGACAGCTAGCTGAGAGGGGGGAAGACTTCTAGAGCAAACTGTATTTACATGAACACACCTACTCTGCTTAGATATCCAGCAGTTAGAGTGGTGTGATGCTTAAATAATCAACTTTGGCTGGTGATGTGTTACAAACCACTTTAGTACTGAATGCAGGGGTACTGAAATGCTGTTACCAATGTTGTTGGCATTATTGTATGAATACAGGAAAGCAGGACCCTCAGCTGAAAGGACCTCATTAAGCCAGGGGCTTCAATGCCAGAATGTGAAAGTAAGAGAGGTGGGGACAGGTGTCCCAGCCAGGATGTGAAGACTCTCCCACAAGAGTCCTCCCTGGACTGGTTTAACCTGTTCCCTCACACACACTGTTCAAAGAAAGAGCTAAACAGGCTTCATTGGGAGCTTCTTTGTTATTTTAAATGCTCAATCAGAGCTGAGATCGGTTGTGGTGGGATTGTGTTTCTGCCAAGCCTGCTAAGAGCTAAACATCACCGAGAGCGGAAATCACATTGAGATGGGGAAGAGTTTCTGTCCAGCCTTCAAAGAGCTGAAAATTACTAAAAGACGTATGTGCAGAGGTCACAGCAGAGAGGCAGATGGCAGCTGGGTGACTGACGGTTGGCTGGCAAATGAGTGGCTGGTGAGGTGGTGAGCAGAACGAGCGGCTGGCAGGATGACCAGGCTGAGAGGAGCAGCAATGTCTGGCAGGGCATCTAAGTGGCGAAGCAAGCAGCCAGCAGGGCGGCTGATGGACGGAGGTGGCAAGCGAGTGCCTGAGCAGTGGAGCAAGTAAGGTGCTTCCTTACCTGTCCAGGGTGGGAGGTGAACCCTTCAAATGCACCCCTGAACCTATGTCTGCACTGACCAAGGACAGCAACTGTGAGTGGGGTGCAGAGAAGGGATGGGCATGTTAAAGGGACCTTTGTGTTCCTGAGCTTAAGAACCTGAGGGGAAAAGGACACTGCCTAGCTTACCTGGGCTGCAGTGGGTGGGCGGGTGGGTGGGGGGATGTCTTTGGCTCATGGTTTATGTTTACGAACCCCGTTTGTGTTTTCCAAAATTAATGCCCACTTACTTCCCTCCTTTTATTAAAAGTTTATTTTCTACACTCAGACTCTGTGCTTGTAGGTGACGTAGTATTGCCTCTCAGAGGTGACCAGGGTTTGGTGTGTAATTTTCCCAGGTTACTGGATGGGAGCTCGAGCTAGTTCTGTGTTGTATTGATGGAAAGGGACCTCTAGATATTGAACCCAGCCCTGTTGCTGCTGGCTCCACCTGGCAGAAGGGTTACATACTCTTTACCCAGAAAAGCAGACTCAACCTTAATTTGACTATTTTATAATACGGTCCTTCCTCCAGAAAAGAAATGGAGTCTGAGTCTGTGGTCTCTGTCTCTACATGCACGGAATCCTCATGGGCAATCTGAGCACGTGTTGAGAAAAGCATCACATTTGAGATCTGCTATGCAGATTTGAGAGAATTTTACCCTGAATACATAGAAGTTTGTTTCAGAGATCTTCATCATAGGAAAATATTGGGAAGAAAAAATAAAAGTTTTCTTTTCATTTCTAGAAAGAAATACTCCAGGGAAATACTTCTCTTGGGAAATATTTTCTCAGGCAGAGACATTGCTCTTGCTCTAAAGTTGGATGAGGTTTTTGTCTAAAAATATTTTTTGGGGTATAAAATGTATATTTGGTGACTCCAAAACATTTTTCAAATGTGTGTCAGTTTTGCCAAATTGTTTGTGTCAAAACAAAACAATTTAAAAAAATCAAAATATTTTGTTTTTTCTATTTGAAATTACTTTCATTTTGAAATTTCCTTCAATTTTATTAAAAGAAACACTAAAACCTTTTAAAAACCTCTCAACATTTAAATGAAATGTTTCCTTTGACCAAAGACAATTTTTTTTATCTTTTTGATTTCCCAACATTTTAAAAACATTTGTTTTAGGTTGACAGAAGTGATTATTATTTTTCATAATTGCCAGCAACCCAAAAAACTAGTTATTCACACAGCTCTATTTGCACCTTTCAGAATGACAGCATGAATACACCTGCTTATTTCTTGACTTAAGAAAAAGGTGCTAATCAAAAATCTAAGGCTGAAGTCTGATAATTATATCAAGGAGCCAACTTAATTACCTGTTTCCATTTTGCCATCCTGTGCTGCAGGCCCATCAGGAATTACACTCTTCACCTGTAGAAACTCATCTGGCTCATCCCCACCAATGATGGTAAATCCAAAGCCCATGTTGCTCTTCTTGAGAGTTGTGCTGAGGAAAATTCCCTTCAGTTGTGATGCATCACGGGTGAAAAGTGGTTTTTCTACATCAGTCAACACAAATAAAAAGAAAATAGTTCCAGTCAAGTCATAATATAACACAGACCCACAAACAAAACCAAGAGAAGCAGCAGCAAAAGTAAGTGGCAGTGTGGCATTTTGATATTAAAGGAAATAAAGAGTATAAGCCTTCCAGGAGAAATAAACACATTAGTGAATCCTTATTTTATATTAGTACAAAACCAACTAAAGAGGATTTTTCTATCTATGGCAGATCAATCTCGGGGGTGGAAGGGCTAGGAATGCTCTTTGATATTGGAAATAAGTTTAGAGAGAGATTGTTGTATAGCTAAAATATTTACACAGTGATAAAAATAATATGCAAGGTAACTTTGAACTCTTAAAAATTATTCCCAGCCTATCAATTCAGCTTTGTATGCCAAATAATTTATAATTAGTTTGCCCTCATACCCCCCAATAACAAAAAACATCCATTTATATCAGTACTTCAAACAAAAGGGCAAATTCTAGATAATCTTTTCACCCCAGACAAATGGAATTTCAGTTTCTGACAAATGACATTTACAATCGGTGTGACAGTCAGTGACCTTTACATCTGTTTTCAATGTGCATCAGTGTAAAGTGTGAAAATTACCATCAGGCAAGAATAAGCCTCACCTGGCTTCCAGTGCCCCTCTTCTGTGCTTTATTTTGTGAAAAAAGGTATGAAAAAGGTGAAAAGGCTTGTGACTTAACTTATCTCACTACTTTTACAACAGTGCAGCTTGGCTAACAAGCAGCACTTGGACATACCATACAGAGTGTACATTCCAGCATTGTCCCGCCGACACTGAGACAGGTCATTCACACTGCGAGACCTCTGAGGAGCAGGATGCGGGTGAACGTGTTTAGGCCTAGGTAATGTTGATGAGGCGCTTTCTACAGTTACAAAGGAGAACAAGCCTCATTCTTTGGCTATAACCTTAGTCAAAACTTACTCATCTATCATTATTGACTTTTGCTAATACATTTGTTTCTAAGCTCAATCATTTTACATTATTAAGATTCAGCATTCTTCTAAACTCCTACATCAATAGAGTCTGAGGCTCCAATTTAAATGATGTTTGCTAGATAGGTTATCTTAGAAACATACTGAACACCAATTAATACTATTTCATAGAAGATACAATTTTAATCAGACTATGTTAAATTATTGTCATAAAACCAGGAAAGTATAGCAATTATTTTCTTCTTAAATCTGACAAGGTACTGTACCTCGGAAACCTGGAGCCTGCATAGGCTTTGTTCCAAGTTCTGCGTTGGGCATGTTATGCTGCTGTAGCTTCCTTTTTGCTTCTAGGACAGGATTTTCAAACTGGGTCCTTCTATTTATGTGGCTGAAAAAAAATGGGTAATGATTCAAAATGGAGTCCATTTTGTGAAAAATTGTTATTTGCTTCATGGGATCATCATGTGGTTACCTGTGTGTGGTTGGATTGTGTAACCCTTACTCCAGCTTAATAAACAATTACTCGCACAGGTAGTCCTGTTGTAGTGAATGAGAATATATGAGTTAGTGCTCATCAGTGCAAGTGAGGGATGCACAATCTACCTCATAGTGGAAATAATTGGGAAGTAGAACAGATCAGGAATTTTTCGACAAAATACCTTTTCTTTAGAAAATGTCAGTTGGTCAAAACCGAAACTGTTCATGGGAAAGGGCCAGTTCTGACAATTTCTCAGCTCAAAGATTTTTAGAAAAAAGTTTTGAAATTATCAAAATGTCCTGTTTAAACATTTTAAAAAGATTTTTAAAAATAATTATAGTAAAACAAAATTTAAACAATAAAGAGGCCAAAAGCAAAACAAAATATTTCAAAAATGTGAAAACATATCACAAATTAACCTAAATTAAAAAACCATATTGTTTATCTGTGAAAATTTGAGATTCCACCTCTTCCTCTCAATTTATAATAGGATTTTTTTCATAAACTTGACATTTTTCTCTGATTGGTAAAAAGGGTTCCTTCCCAGCTCCATTTGGAAGTTCTCTGCCCTTTCAACTTGCTGCACTCTGCTGTAAGTGTAAAGTTTTAATTAGGGCTGTTGATAAATTGCAGTTAACTCACATGATTAACTCAAAAAATTAATCACAATTAAAAAAATTAATCGCAATTAATCACAGTTTTAATTGTACTGTTAAACAATAGACTACCAATAGAAATGTATTTAATATTTTGGATGATTTTCTACATTTTCATGTACATTGTATTCTGTGTTTTAATTGTGTATATTATTTTTTATTACAAATATTTGCATTGCAAAAATAATAAGGAAAAGAAATAGTATTTTTCAATTCACCTCATATAAGTACCATAGTGCAATCTCTTTGTCATGAAAGTGCAACTTACAAATGTAGATTTTTGTTGTTACATGACTGCACTCAAAAGCAAAACAATGTAAAACTTCAGAGCCTCCAAGTCCAGTCAGTCCTACTTCTTATTCAGACAATTGCTAAGACCAACAAGTTTGTTTACATTTATAGGAGAAAATGCTGCCCTCTTCTTATTTACAATGTCATCAGAAAGTGAGAACAGGCATTTGTATGGCACTTTTGTAGCTGGCATTGCAAAGTATTTATGTGCTAGATATGCTAAACAGTCATATGGCCCTTCATGCTTTGGCCACCATTCCAGAGGACATGCTTCTATGGTGAAAATGCTCGTTAAAAAAATGCATTTATTAAATTTGTGACTGACCTCCTTGAGAGAGAATTTTATGCTGTTTTACTTGCATTCTGTCATATATTTCAAGTTATAGCAGTCTCACATGGTGTTCATTTTAAGAACACTTTCACTGTAGATTTACAAAATGCAAAGAAGGTACCAATGTGAGATTTGTAAACAATCCAAGATTTAAGAATCTGAAGTGCCTTCCAATATCTGAGAGGGATGAGGTGTCGAGCATACTTTCAGAAGTCTTAAAAAAGCAATACTCTGATGAGGAAACTACAAAACCAGAACAACCAAAAAAAGAAAATCAACCTTTTGCAGGTTCGATCTGACTCAGATAATGAAAATGAACATACATTGGTCTGCATTGCTTTGGATTGTTATTGAGCAGACCTCATTATCAGTATGGATGCATGTCCACTGGAATAGTGGTTGAAGCATGAAGGGACATATGAATATTTAGCGCATCTAGCACTTAAATATCTTGCGACGCTGGCTATAACAGTGCCATGTGAACGCCTGTTCTCGCTTTCAGGTGACACTGTAAACAAGAAACGGGCAGCATTATCTCCTGCAAATGTAAACAAACTTGTTTGTCTGAGTGATTGGCTGACTAAGAAGTAGGACTGAGTGGACATGCAGGGTCTAAAATTTTACATTGTTTTATTTTTGAATGCATTTTTTGGTACATAATTCTACATTTGTATGTTCATCTTTCATGATAAAGAGATTGCACTACAGTACATGTATTAAGTGAACTGACAAATACTATTTCTTTTCATTTTTTTAATACAAATAATTGTAATAAAAATAAATATAAAGTGAGCACTGTACACTTTTTATTCTGTGTTGTAATTGAAATCAACATACACTGGAACCATGCAATACCGTGCCCCGCGATAGCGCAAACCTGCTTATAACGTGGGGCACGTGTGGCTCCCGACAGCTGCAGCAGGCGCTGCTTTGATGCCTGAATTGGAGGGTCAGAGGCAGTAGCAGACCTCTAAGTTTCCTTACACGGTCCATCCACTAGAGGGGGATGTATGGATGTATACTCACACTGGTATCAACCTAGATGACATAGGTAGAGCTTCTCTACTCTTGGTGTTACAGGTGAACCCTGCAATACCATGATCCCGTGTTTACAGCGGTTGATATTTTTGGACCCCGATTGTCATGGTATTGCGGGTTCCACTGTACATCGGACCCCCATTAGAACACACGTTGCTATATCATGAATTCACATATAGCGCGGTCGTGGCCATGGATCCCAAATTTAAGTACTTTAATTGGGATCCATGGTAAGCCAGTCCCCACGTTAACATGGTACTGCACACGGATCCCAAACCCCTCCTTCTAATGGGGGTCTGGTATATTTGAAAATGTAGAAAACATCAAAAATATTTAAATAAATGGTATTCTATTACTAACAGTACAATTAATCATGAAATTAATTGTGATTTTTTTTAATCGCTCAATTAACTGCGATTCATTTTTTAAATCATTTGACAGCCTTAGTTTCAATCGATGTGGCTATATGCTATACTGCAGTATCACTGAAAAATACTCCAGCAGCACAGTTTTTCAAGTTTTCACTACACGTGATTTCTATGCATGACTCTAAGATAGAAACAGGATGATGTTTGTGCATAGTGGTCCTTGATAAGCTGAAAGCAAAATTAGTTGTTTATAATGAAATAGAAATATTAACCCCAAATGTTAACAAAGTAACAAATCTGTTATGTGCTGGATTCCCACAGCAGCAAATAAAATTATATTGAAGATGACATTTTAACACTGTACTATATTTCTGTTGTATTTTATAAAAGAAAACAGGGGGAAAAGTGCAGAAACTAATTTATGTAGTGCGAGAGCACTGAAATGTGAAAAAATCTCATTGTAATGCTACAACTTTCTCTCAGTATGTAACATTTCCCATGGCCTATTAGCATGTGTTCTTCTTGGATACTGTGCCTTTGATACCCTGTATCTGATATACTGTATAACTTTCTCTCATACATTATGTTACAGAGCGTGTTATCAGAAGGATACATTTTTTACTGACAAGGGAACAAATCTAAAAGGGTGGGGATCATCTCCTGGGTTATGCTTCTCCTGAGGAAGGCAGAGGGTTTGAGGGCACTCACCAACATGCAGGATTGGGCGATTGGCTATATATTATAGATAGATAGACAGATAGATAGATAGATACAAAGCTCTGTCCTTATCTTCATGGATCCTGCGTTTCCTGGCAGATTTCACTAGCCTCAGAGGTACACTGTGACCCTCCTCTCTCTAGAGACAAGGTCACAGCCTATTGAGCCATTTTCATCATAAGCCAGTGAGGCGAAGCTATCCTTCCTGGCACAGTCTCGGTTGTCTCCCAATCTTAGTGATTAATTAGGGGAGGCAGAAAGGGGGGAGCCCGGGCCCTCCCTCTACTTCGGGCTCCAGCCCAGGGACCCTAGTAGTATCAGCTAAGATGGCTGACCTTTTAGCCACAAAACATAATACAATTCCCTGGGCTACTTCCCCACAGCAGTCCCCACTTCTTCAAACTCCACTTCACCCTTACCTCAGGGCTTCCTTCCTTGCGTATGATATGTCTATCACTCAGTCTCACCAACAGCACAACTTCCCTCCACTTCTCCTGACATCCACACCCACCTGACTAACTGGAAGGCTTTTAACTGGTTTCAGCCAGTCCCTGATTGGCTTCAGGTGTCTCAATCAGGCTAGCTGTTTCTACTGATTTCTAGAAGGTTCCAGTGGTACCATTTTCTCCCGCTTGTAAAAGTTCATCAATAAATTAGCCTCTTAGAATTGGTATGGCAATTTCCACCTTTTCATGTTCTCTGTATATATCTTCCTACTATATGTTCCATTCTATGCATCTGATGAAGTAGTCCTATGCTTAAATAAATTTCTTAGTCCCTATGGTGCCACAAGCACTCCTGTTCTTTTTGTAAATTACTGTTGCTCCAGAGAGGTAAATATTTATGCATACAGGATCAGCTTTTCAAAAGAACTTTCAGAGAGCTGCACGGAAAATCTGGTCCTGACTATGGATGCTAAACACTTGAAGATCTGACCCTGAGCTCTTTTAGTATCAGAGATTGTAAAAGGTGCTGAGTACATGTGACTTCCATTGAAGTCACCTGCATGATCCCATACTAAGCAATTCTCAGGATCAAGGGCCTAACCTTTAGAAGGTATTATTTTTTTTAAATGAAAATATTCCAATGTTCATTCAACCAAGGGGATAGAGGGGAAATAGCAATGTATCCTTAAGTGACCTAAGATACCTGGTAGTCCAAAAGGTGATGTCAGGTGTTGGTCACCCAGAAAAGATTTCTATTGAAGTCAACAGGGACATTTGTTTTAAAGAGTGCAAGTGAAAGAAATCTGCCAAACTTTAAAGCTGCTATCTGCGTGACAAAGTCATCACTTGTAAATGTGGCTGTTAATCATAGGTAGAGCTGAAGGTTTGTGTAGTGGGTGACACTCACCTCTTGTGAGTGCCTCCTAGAGGCTGGGTGTTCTACTTCAGGCCTTTCCTGCTCTGACACCCCCTGTACATTGTTAACCTTGCCTGGTGGGTCTGCAGTGTCTCAGCTCTCTGACCAAGTCACACACTCAAAAGTGAACCCTTTCTGGGAGTATTGAAGTCCAAAACAAACACGAAAGTCTTCAAATCCCAGACTCAAGCCGGATTCAGCCCCTCCTTTCTCAGGTGCCTTTGCTCTTCAGTCCCCCCTAGGCTCTTTGGAGTCTCTCCCTGCTCAAACTGTCTGCACTCAGCAGGTTATCAGCCCCATCTCTGGGCCCTTTAAGTTCAGCCCTTTGCTTGTACTTCTAAAGGAGACTTGTGGCTTAGGCCACATTGCTAGCAGGGCTGCCCACTACTCTGAGTCCCAACTCAAGGCTTTATGAAAAGCAGCCATGTACCACTGCCTCCATTTCACTGTGGCTATTCCATGGGACTTTTCCCACATAGCTCCATTCTCTTCACCCTTAGCTCAGGGGTGAAGTTCTCAGATTATCTTTCCCCCAGGTCCAGTAAATGCAACTCATCAATCCCTTCAGCCAGAACTGAGAACCCTTTCTTGCCCTTCTGGTCCTAACAGGAACTGACCTGCTAAGGCCCTGCAGCTCCTCTTGCTGGGTTCTGATTGGCTGCTTCTATGCAACTTTTCTAGGCAGGACTAGGGGACCCACCTTTGCTGCTCCTTTCCTGAGGTCAGATATGGTAGAATCATGGGGCCTCCAGCAGGAAATTTCAAAGGGCCAGGTTCCTGCCATGACAGTTTGGCATTAGATAGGGATGGCTCTGAGTTACTACAGAGAATTATTTTCCAGGTATCTGGCTGGTGGGTCTTGCCAACATGCTCAGAGTTCAACTGATCACCACTGTTGGCATTGGGAAGGTATTTCCCCCCAGGTCAGATTGGCAGAGACCTTGGAGTTTTCTTGCCTTCCTCGGCAGCCTGGGGCATGGCTCACTTGCTGGGAAAATCTAGAGTAAATGGTGGATTCTCTGTACCTTGAAGTCTTTAAATCATGATTTGAGGATTTCAGTAAGTCAGCCAGAGCTTCAGGGTCTATTACAGAAGAAGGTAGGTGAGGTTCTGTGGCCTGCAACATGTAGGAGGTCAGACTAGAGATCACGATGGACTCTTCTGGCCTTAAAGTCTATGAGTCGCAGTGGTAAAAAAGCCATAGATATTATGGTTTCTCTGTTTATCTGTGGCTTTACTTTGTGTCCATAACTTCAATAAAGCCCAGTGCGGAGGGAATGGAGAGCAAGTCCACCCTAGCCCAGTGAGGAAGGGCTAGCAAACAAGCCCCTCTGTATTCATCCCACAGCAGTGGCTTTTGTCCCACTGGGTTGGGCCTGGCTCCCTGCTTTGGACAATGCAACCTGGTGCATGGGGGTCATAGTGCTACACCTGTGCTGATGACGTTAGTATGGAAGTCAGCTGGGAAGTGGAGTTGGCAAAGGCTGATTTAACTAATGTGGCCTCAATTGCTGTTTTATTTTTCCTTAAAAAAACATCCAAATCTTTCACCTAGATCCTTGAAATTGTGTTTTAAAACAAGTATCAGTGGACATATTCACTGAAATGAGTATCAAAATGTAAGATTTAGCTACTTTTTTAAATTAAAGACAAACAGAATTGCTGAGAGCACGTTATTTTCTTACATAAGCAGAAACAGAGTGTCAGAGAGAAAAGATAAAGAAATGTTGCACAGTTGAGGCAGAATGCACAATTTACAATAAGTACCCATCTGGTTAGTTTAGCTGTCCCATTAAGGAGACAATGTTTGAAAATTGAGCTCCATGTTGCAGCTAATCAACCATAAAGGGAGAGATGCTCTTTTTGCGATTAGAGAGCTGAAACGGCCAGTACAGCATCATAATTCTATGCAGGGCTGTGGAAGGAAGAAAGCTAGCTTTAGTCTTTAAACCACAGGCAGTGTTAGAAGGTTGCACAAAAGTTGACCCAGTCACAGTAGAAAATTTCACCAACTAGAGTTAGTGCAAATGTCCATCCCCCGCAGATAAGTTTGGATCTGAAATAGTAAGGTGAATTAAGAGCATATCCATCTATTGAACCTTAGTTATACATAACTGAGAGGAGATGCAGAATTTGCACACTCTAGAGAAAATTGCAAATATTTTGTGCTTAACTGCGTGCTAAGAACCCAAATTCTCCTTATGGCTGACCATTGCAAGGTGTTGCACTGAATCTGACTACTTCAGTGGTTTACCCCCACAAACTGCCCCTCCCCTCATTTTTGAGAGATACAGATGTTCTAATAAGTGGAGAGTAGGATATTCTTTCCTTGACAGTTTTAAAGTGATTCCTGTAAAGTTGTCTTGGATTTGAATATGCAAAGGTTCACAACCTAACTTTTCACGATTTATCCATTTTATGACATAATTAAAAGAGTTTATTGTAATGTGATTTCATCTAGTTAAAAATGAAGTCATCTGTTAAATGCTAGTAATAAAGGAAGGTGTAACACTGTCACTTTTCATAATGAAAAATGGAAAACAATTTTCACTGCAAAATTATTGAGTTTAGGAAGCAGATAAATGCCTTTATAAAGCTAGTGCTGCTACACTTTTAATGCCAGTCTATGAACATCCATTCTGCTATTCCAGATCTCTGTTGGATCCCATTAAAGCTCTTCTATTACAATAAGTACAGTACACTTTTACTGTACCCTTTCCCTCCCTTACATTATGTCTGTGGGATGAGTGAGTTTGGCAACAACAGACTAGAAGCACAACTGCATTTCAGCACTTGGGGCAAGGAGCCTGTATCTGCCTGACAGAGGGTGGGCTCAAAATGCAGACAGCTACGTGCTCCGTTTTGGTTCCATTGACTATGTAATGGAATTGCATAAGCCTTACCACTGCCAGACTGTTTTAGGCAGTATTTAGCTGAAGGGAGATGCCTCGGTGACAGTTTAATGCATACGAATTGCACAACCCTGTTAGTCTCTAAAATACTTAGCTACTTGTGCGGAAGATCATTAGTCACTACCAGCAGCTGTATAAATATCTATTTGGGGGAGATATGAAGAGGATTACGATAAAGAGATATGTGAACACTATCATTTACTACCCAGGAATATTATAAAAACTCAAGCATAAGGAGTGAAGGATAGTTTCTTGGCATTATTCATTATATACAGGGGTTCAAAAATCCACTTGCCAGCTTGCTTGCAGAGGTAGGAATTTGGACAGGGTGAGTGAGTTGGGCCAGAGCTGATGGCTCCTTCACCTGAGGAAAGAGGACAAGCTGGGGAACACTGAGATGCAGGGCAGCTGCTGCTGCTTTACAAGGGAGTCAGCAGGACTGTGGCCCAAGCGCTGCTTTTATTTTTGTGATGGAGGATACAAACCCCACCCTGGACCAGAAGGGGTAAAAGGACAGTAGTGGCCCAGGTATCCCCACCCCTGAACCTTGCAGATCATGCTCCAAGTGAAAAAGGGGTTGAAAAGGAAGCAACCCATCTCAGAACGGGGAAGGCTGGGGAGGAGGACAGCTTACCCTGAAAGCTCCTGACAAAGGTGCTGGAGAAACTTTCCTGAGGGAAGTGAGGCTATATACTGAGCCCAGTTAGGGTTGGCAGTTTGGTTACCTTTCCTTTTTCTTTACACTTTACCTGGAACCAAAAGCTGGGAGAGAAAAGCAGCTGTAGGAAGTGACCCAGGGAGGGTAACTCAGAGGGCACCTTTGGTGGCCAGATATTGTTGATCTCAGGGCTCTGGGTTGGAGCCTGGTGGAGTGGGTGGGCCTGGGCTCCCCTACCACTGCCTTCATTACAGGAGAGACTCAAACCACCAGTACTCCATACCACACCTCTGAGAAAAGGAGGACCAAGACAGACTGGCCCACCAGAGCGTGGGGGGCACTAGCTGCGCTAACCATTAGGAAACCCAACCCACCAAGGACTCTATTGTAGTTCCGTTTTTATTCTGGGAGGTCTGGAGGAGCAGAAGAGGAGGCCCCGGTGCTTTGTTCTTTTTTTCAGCTGTTGAAGGGAAGCCCTAAAAATGGGGCTCCTAAGTTCTCAGAGATCTCAGAGGCACTCTGCCATCCTCCTGCCCAAACTGATGGCAACGTGGCTCTGCACTGCAGCTTGGAACTAGGAAAATGACCTCCCGAGGTCCCTTCCAACCCTGATATTTTATGATTCTATGTAAGCATGAGAGCTGGTATATCTCCAAAACGAGCCAGCATAGAGGAAGTGTTGGTATGGAATCAAGAGACAACTGGGTATCAGAGAACTATGCGATAAGCAAACTGTAAAACAGTAATTTGTACTGGATAACTCTGGAAACAAACTGAGGCTCTCAGTGTAAGGATCTGAGTTTGGGTTTTTCTTTTCAAAACCTTCTTTTGTAAGATCTTCCCTCTAGAATAAATGGATCTGGTATTTTTTTCATAGGTTTTTGCCTGGTGTGTTTTCCCCTTCCCTCAATTGGATGGACTCTCAATTCACTCTCTGTGGGCTGTGGCCAGGGGAAAGTGAATTAATACAGTAGTTTCTGGGATTGATTCTTCATGGCCTTATTCTTTGGGTGGTCTATGACACCTGTGCAAAGAGAGAATACAATGCTAACATTTTGATTAGGTATAAATTTATTGCCACTTTAGACTCATTTTGCACAAGTATTAATGGGTACACAAGATAAAAGGCAGAGGAGAAGCAAGCCCTGTTTTCCTCTCTGTCAATTCTGGGGTATTTTATGTAGGCTCAAGTTAAGTAGACTAATAAATTACACCTATTCTTTTGAGTAGTAATCTACTTTGCCCCACTGCACAAAGACCTATACTAAATGGAAGGAGAAAGGATCACTTCTCTATTTTGTACACACCCCACATTCTCCTGGAAAAATGCAGGCAGGGATTGTGCCATTAAAATAATAGAAAATTACATTCTCCTTTTCTAGCTGTGCCTTTAGGTGCAAAATTACAATGCCATGAGTGAGCATAAAAAAATTTCACCTAAGATACAGCCTGCACTCCTAAGACTCTCAGACTGACCACAAAGTAAGACTACTCAGAAAAGTATCATTATGAAGCAAAAATGTTTTATTCTGTTCTTGGATTGGTAAGGATCTGCACCTTGTTTGATGCATGTCTAAAACTTGTTAAACAGAAAAAAAAATACATTTGATTTAAATACTCCCCTCAGCCTTGCCCCAAGTACTTCTGGAAAACACAGGATGAGATCAGGGCTCAAGAAGAAGTGACAGAATAACCAGTTTGAAAGATACTGAAAATGTTCAGTCACTGCAGCTGTATTGGAGTCTGATAATTCCTAAATAATCTGAAGTCAAAGGGGAAAATAATTATGCCCATACCTTTCCAATTCAAACACTGAACAGGATATTAATACCAGGTTATGAAATATTAACAGCAAATTAATACTGAAGTTGGGAACTTACTCAACATAATAAGTGCCATAAATGGGATCATCAATTTTCTCCCAGCCATATGGAAGCTCTGAAAAACAAAGAGTTATCTTTTTCAGTAAATACAGCACAAATTGCCAAGATTTCTAGTAATGAAAGAGTAGAGTTTTACTGGGTGTGGAGTGTAGCAACTGGATAGCAAAGTTGGATATAGTGCTCAAAGCCAATGCCAAGGTTTAGACATGTGCCATGGTAGCGGCAAGTAGTAGTGACTTGAAAATTGGCATGTCAGCCTAGAATTCTCATTCTCTAGAAGAATACATTTTAGTTGAGCTACTTTAGGGATGGCCAGCCTGAGCCTGAGAAGGAGCCAGAATTTACCAATGTGCATTGCCAAAGAGTCACAGTAATACGTCAGCAGCCCTTCATTAGCACCCCCCATCCCAGCACAGTCCCGCTCATCAGCACCTTCCCCTGCCTCCCGATCAGCTGTTTCGTGGTGTGCAGGGGACTGGGAGTGGGGAAGGAGTGAGGACATGGCAGGCTCAGGGAAGGGGGCGGGAAGGGGTGGAGTGGAGGCAGGGCCTGTGGCAGAGCCAGGGGGTTGAGCAGTGAGCACCCTCTGGAACATTGGAAAGCTGGCGCCTGTAGCTCCAGACCCGGAGTCGGTGCCTATACAGGAGCTGCATATTAACTTCTGAAGAGCTGCATGTAATTTGGAAGCCACAGGTTGGCCACCCCTGAGCTACTTTTTTATTCTGCAGACAGCTGTGCTAACCAGCAATAGCAGCATATCATATATAATTTCATTGCCAAGTGATACGTTGGGATTCTTCTTCCAAAGGTAAACAGAGCATACAGTTGTATTTATTTAAAGGGCAGCTGTCAAGATAAAAATCATATTAAAAACTCCCAACATTGTCCATATTACTAACTAGGACTTTAGAATATTACAACTGTAGTTGGGAGCACAAAAAATCAAACTATCATTAGTGCCAAGGCAAAATACATTTGATGGAGGCTTAGATTCACAAATCTATGGGTATTCCTAACCTATTCCTATTTGAAGTGGGAGGAGATGAGGGAAGAGTATGCAATCCTGCAAATAAAGAATGACGTTGCATGGACAACGTAAAGTTTGGCATTTCTTAGCTTTGGAGTGCTTGACTTTGCAACTTTATCACACTTTTTATATAGTTATTTTGGATGTTGTAAGTCTATAAACCTACGTTAAATAGAATCATCACAATTCATATGCAATGTAAACTGTTGACCTAGCATGAGGTCCACCTGCATGACTTGAACTTAGCCCTTTGTTTCACAGTTATACTGTGGCTATTTCATCCATTGATATGCTATAAAAGGCTGACTGGAAAGAAAGATTTAAACGACGAAGAGTGAGCTTGAAAGAGCTGCAGATAGAAACAGCTTTTAAAAATATTCTCTGCTGGATACCTCTCAAACAATCACATCTGAAATAGTAAACATTGGTTCTGCTCTGACTGAACCTGTTCAGATTGCTGTGGCATTTTAATGGGTAGGCAGAATTTCTGGCAGCAGTACTTCACGGGCAGGTCTTCCTGTCACACTGTCCTGGGCAGGAGTTTCTGCTTTGACTGTCCCTGAATAAAGAATGAATAATCCTCCTGTGAAGACTGGCAGATGGTATTTAACTCACAAAGGAGCTCCACAGATAAGTAATTTAAAGCTCAAAAGCCTGTACCTTAATTTTCTTAAGTCTAAGTTTTTGTACTCTGACCATAATCAAGTCTTTCTAAAGTAAATCAAACCTTTTTTGGTAATCTGAATCTGAACAAAGTTTGTATCTCTTTTCTGGGTTTATTTTAAAATTGCAATACCAAATGCACAAATGCAAAAATATTTAAATAACAAGGTGACCAACAGTGGAAGGTTCTGGGGTTATCCCCTCCAGACACCTCACCAGAATTTTAAACCAATAAAAGAGATTGATCCTAGAAAATCCTTTACAGGTTTTACAGAGCCCTGTGCATCTTGGCACAAGATTTATGGAGCCTTGTCTATACGTATTCACACATGAGGCAAGTAGTGCATAGGTCCTTTGCTGATAGTCTGTACGGAGGGGAATATTACCCTTGGTGCATATATAATCAATGAAGTGATGAAGAGTCCTGTGGCACCTTAAAGACTAACTAAAGTATTAGAGCATAAGCTTTCGTGGGCTAATACCTACTTCGCTGGATGCATGCAGTCGAAGTATCCAGGGGCAGGTATAAATAGGTAGGCAAGAACCAGGTTAGAGATAACAGGGTTAGTTCAATGAGGCTGAACCAGCTTGTTATCTCTAATCAGGGAGGGTGAGGTAATCCTCTAAGCAGCTGAACTGGAGGTGTGAACAGCGAGAGAAGAGAAATTGCTCTTGTAGTTAGCTAGCCATTCATAATCCCTATTCAGTCCTGAGTTGACTGTGTCAAATTTGCAAATGAATTGCAGCTCTGCAGTTTCTCTTTGCAGTCTGGTCTTAAAGTTTTTTTGCTGCAATATAGTGACTTTTAAATCTGTAATTGTGTGTGCAGGGAGATTGAAGTGTTCTCCTACAGGTTTTTGTATATTGCCGTTCCTGATATCTGATTTGTGTCCAATGGCCAGTGGTGCCAATGGACACAATTAATGACGGCCACATCAACACCACCCTATACCGAAAACCTACCGACAGCTATGCCTACCTTCATGCCACCAGCTTCCATCCCGGACACGCCACACGATCAATTGTCTACAGCCAAGCACTGAGGTACAATCGCACTTGCTCCAATCCCTCAGACAGAGACCAACACCTACAAGATCCTCACCAAGCTTTCTCAAAACTACAATATCCGCACAAGGAAATAAGGACACAGATCAACAGAGCCAGACGTGTACCCAGAAGCCTTCTGCTGCAAGACAAGCCCAAGAAAGAAAACAACAGAACTCCACTGGCCATCACCTACAGTCCTCAGTTAAAGCCTCTCCAATGCATCATCAGTGATCTACAACCCATCCTGGACAACAATCCCTCACTTTCACAGGGCTTGGGAGGCAGGCCAGTCCTGGCCCACAGACAACCTGCCAACCTCAAGCATACTCTCACCAGCAACAGCACATCGTGCCATAATAACTCCAACTCAGGAACCAATCCATGCAACAAACCCCGATGCCAACTCTGCCCACATATCTACACCAGCAACACCATCACAGGACCTAACCAGATCAGCCACACCATCACTGGTTCATTCACCTGCCCATCTACCAATGTAATATATGCCATTATGTGCCAGCAATGTCCCTCTGCTATGTACATCGGCCAAACTGGACAGTCCCTACGAAAAAGGATAAATGGACACAAATCAGATATCAGGAATGGCAATATACAAAAACCTGTAGGAGAACACTTCAATCTCCCTGCACACACAATTACAGATTTAAAAATCACTATATTGCAGCAAAAAAACTTTAAGACCAGACTGCAAAGAGAAACTGCAGAGCTGCAATTCATTTGCAAATTTGACACAGTCAGCTCAGGACTGAATAGGGATTATGAATGGCTAGCTAACTACAAGAGCAATTTCTCTTCTCTCGTTGTTCACACTAGTATTAGTAGTTGAACTAGCACAACTATTAATATTTCAGATGGACAATTCCATTTTCTAGCGTAAAAATCTGTAAAAAATGTAATGAATTGGGTGTATTATGGAGAACCCATTTTATTTTTTGAAATGGATGGATTAAACCACTAATTAGCTAACATCACATTATAGTTATTGATTCAGAAAAAAATGAAATTTAAAAATGACCTTTGTGTACCATAACAACAGATATAAACTCTACATAACGGTATGCCCTAATTTCATTCTTCCATTTGAGATGCAGCCTGAGAGCTATGTTTAATTAAAATTCTATGCAGACCAGTGAGATGGAATTGCCAGAATGCAAACACTGGGCTGCTAGCTGAAGTTTGCAAGATAAGGTTAGTAGAGCATAGTTTAGTGCATAGCTGTTGTTAGAAGAATCTTCTGCTACATTTGCTTTAAGCAGCCTTGTGATTTTTTCCCCTGTCATTAAATAGTGGCATCTATTCTGTTTTCACTGTGGAACTGAGAGATTACATGAGGGCAATATTTTCATGTTTCATAAAATAGCAAGCTAGACATTTGAATAATGTTGGATGTGTGCACTGCAGTTACTCTTCATCATTTGGCCCACTGTGTCTGGTGCTGATTGTCAGGGATGAGAAGCAAGCAGTAAACATTTATAAAGGGACATTATTACAAACACAAATGGAAGAGACTACTTCTCACAACAGTAATTTGAGTTGGGAAGCTGACTAACTTACATTGTGCTTCCCAGTTTTCCTTTTGCGACAATGGGATACAGAGTTTAATTAACATTATATAACTTCTGCATCCAGCAGCATCACAGAAAGAACAACACTGTGTCAAAGATCTTTGTATTAATGAGACAAACTCTACTCTCTTTTATGTTTATGAAACAGCATTGTCTTCAGTGGAGTTACAAAGGGGAAAATTTAGTTCTAAGTTGTTTACTTTGTCTTTTTTAACTTAATATAATATTTCACCTTCAGGATTATATCAGCATTCTGATGGGATTTTTTCATATAATCTAGCGGAGGGATTCGTTCAAGAAAATTTGTATGAAATATGAATGGAAAATTTGTATGGAATATGAAAACCAGCAATAATCTAATGCAGGGTTTGGATGATACAGACATCAAGTTTGGACATAGAAATTCCTCTTTTTGTGACCATATATGTGCTGAGTATATAGTATATGCATAGTGTAAATTGTACATTTTACATTTCATCCATTGCCATAAAAGTAAAATACAGTTAGCAGCACAGTGATCATTGTCAGTTACTAAATAAATAAATAAATAAAAAATCCGAACTGCTTGGCAATATTCAGGTACCTTGCTCACGATGCACATGAGCCAGGTTTATAAATACAGAATGAGTCACTTTCTTTCAAATGTGTTAGTTAAACGCTCAAGTATTAACATAAAGTCCTAGGTTTTCCAGCAGATCCACCAAAAAAGGTTTTTTAAAAAAGACAAACCAGCTTTAATTTGCGTACAAGCAGGTCATTTTAATAATTAATGGCAGTACCATCTCAGTGCAGCCTGCTTATGCTAACAATCCAGATGCTACGTGTGCTATCTGAAAAGGTGCTGCTTTTCACAACCATTCTTATTGGTTTCACTGTGCATTCCCAGAGGATGTAAAGAAGGAAAGCATTATGGATCTTCACATACTGAGATGAAGAAAATCCATTACCATCAACAACAGGAAGGACTCATATTGTTGTAGCTCATGTAGTACTTGCTATACGCCACGTTGGGGAGAGACACAAAAGCCCTCCAAAGGTTTTGGAACAACAGCCTGCATTGTATCACTGTCCTATTATATATATGTCAAGAGATTAATAAGAGAAAATCTGAACAAAAGGACAGGGGGGCTTTCCTGGCATCAGTCACAGTAAAAAGAGGTTGAAAAAGAAAAATATGCCTGCTGCTACTGAAAGTGACTTTAGTGTCTAATATATGGAAGAAACTGTTCAAGAAGAATTCACCTGGTGAAAAATATTATCTCTATAAAGCTATCAAAGTCAATGTCAGCTTGGGTCACTTGGTATGGAAAAAGCCAGTGGCACAAATCAGGACTCCTTGTGGAACCTGTATAACAGACCTTCCTGATAATATTGAGATTTTCCATTCACCAATCTGTTTTTCGCTCATTTTGTGTTGATTTGACTCCTCTCTTCTTTCCCCATTTCCTATTCACCTTGTGTCTTTATAATCTAACTACATCCTGGACAAGTATTTCATTCATGTTCGAACATGAACAAGGAACATGTACTGTATTTCAACTTGAATTATGTACAGCTGAAGTTTCTATAAAGGTCCTTTCTGAATACTAGTTAATCATCTAAGTTTAGGTGCTCAATTGATACTACAAACATTCAAGAAAATGTTGACATTGACTACATGAGAGGTTATATGAAACACATACAATAGCTATGTGATTGCCATTTGGAAAGGGTTACAGATCACCTTGTAAAACTCAACAAAAATGTATCAGATACTGTATACTGAATATTCATTCAGAGAATTGTTCATCACAAGTCAGAGAAGTCCTTATAAGCAGCCACCCATGTAGCTTTTAAAAACCTCGTGCTGGAACCCATCTTGAGTCTGCTAGAGCCTTCTACACTAATCGTCTGAGAAACTTGTCCAGGTTTGCAAATCTGACCATATTTAAAATTGGAAAATGCAGATCACTGATCCCAAATACACTATACTAACTTATGAAACAAAGGATATGAAAAAAAATGAACTGGATCAAAAATTGAAAGCTAAATCTCCACTGTCTTAACAACTCTTATCACACAGATAATAGGACGAACAACCCTGCAATCACAAGGAAAGCAGCTTCATTCTTCAAATTCTTACAGACTCTTACAAACCACTCACACAGAAAACCCACCAGCTCTCAGTCAAAACCATCTTTACATAATTCGAACCAAACACCAAAATAACTCTGTTCTCCAACTGCCATCCTCATGTCGGCAAATCCCACATACACATTGTCATTGAATTCTACATCCTGTCTATAACTACAGGCTGTTTCACTCACTATTTATTCTCATGGATGTGAGGTTGCATATATTTTTTTCCCTGTGCAATGCAAACATTGAGTTCCTGAATAGGCAGTGTACTTACACTATAAATATATTTCAGATCTATTAATACATTAGCTGTAGGGCATTGACTTGACAACCATTTATTTCCTTGTATACTACTCACTGCAATACATAATGTCTTTAATCATCTACATCTTGTGTCAATCAGTTTCAGAAATGAGTAATACTTAATCTATCAGTTTTTGTTTTCTCCCAGAGTTGCTAAAATAAGACAGTTACTTACCTGTATGATGATTGTTGTTTTTTGAGATACGGGTGCAGACATGTATTCCACTCAGGTGTGTGTTTGCTTAGTGCATCAAAGCCAGCGAACGTTACCTAGTAGTACCTGTAGGAAGGCAATTGCAACCTTTTGGCTCCGTAGGCCGTCTCTTTGTTATTTAAGGGCAGTACCAGCCTGACACCTCTCAGTTCCTTCACACTGAATGCCAATAGTTGAGATCCAATGGAGAAGAGTGGAGGATGGATTGTGGAATACGTCTGCACCTACATCTCAAAGAACTACACTTACTCTAAAAGAGGGTAACTATCTTTTCTTCTATAAGTGGTTGCAAATGTATTTTCCATTCAGGTGGCTCACAAACTGAAACAGGTGAGCTTGGACTCTGCTTAAAGAATGACTGCTGCAGTCATTCTTTAAGCAGCCATAATTGCATAGTGTTTGGTAAAAGTATGTGTGGAAGACCAGATAGCAGCCCTGCAAATGTTTAATATTGAAACTTAGTTGAGAAATGCCACTGACATCACTTGGGCCCCAGTGGAATGAGTCCCTAACCTTTGTGAGATGTGGCCTGAGCTACTCCAAATACCACTGTAAAAAAAGGAAGTTATCCAGCTGGAAATAGTCCGTGAGGAGACCACCCAACCTTTCATCTGATCCACACAGGAAACAAAAACATGACATGATGAACAAAATGGCTTAGTTCTCCCCAAATAAAATGTCAAACATAGTCTCACATCCAATGCATGAAGTGGCTGCTCATCTGTGTTTGAATATGGCTTAAGAAAGAATATAGGTAAGTATTTTATCTGGTTCAGGTGAAACTACTTCAGACAGATGTTTTGGATGTGGTCTTAGGAGTACTTTGTTTTTGACAACTGGGTATATGGGTTTTTTTTCAAGTTGCCATGGCTCAAACAGAGTACCCAGAAGGGCAACCAGCACAGTATAAAGGAACTGATTCTTTCAGCAGTGGAAAAAATATGAATGATTCCTCTTAGCGATCTCTGAACCATCGAGTTTGAGGAAAAGTGACTTCCCCTGGATCAGAGGATGGAACATCAAGATTACCACGAAGTGTCCTCGCGCAGTGATTGAATGCAATGTAGCTTGAGAATTCTTTAAAGAATATAACATTTTGTCAGTTTTCTCTGAAAATAAACAGACTGTCAAAGGGTAAGTCCTCAATTACACTGGTCTACAATTTTTTAGAAGTCGTCTGCTTCAGAGATAAAATGTGATATTTATTATGTATTTTGATGTGCTGAATTCAAATATGACAATTACAACAACTGATTGGCTACTGTTTCTAAGATATTTAAGTTTTTACATTTTGTGTCTATGTATATTGTGTAGATAGTAGAGTTTTAATCATAAATTGTAAACCTAGGTCTTTTCATGTGTTTATGGTTGCTTTACATGATAATATTTCACCTGTCCTGTTTATGTAACACTTTAAAAATCAGCAAAAGGGTTATATAAATAAAATGTATTATGAAACAAAAGGCAAAAAACTATTATGTACATAGTTTAGTCCTATTCAGTGTCTACTTGGCGCTTCTTGGCTTGTCTCTTGTATTCATTAAATGGAGCATCTTTTGTCACTGTCCAGCAATAGTCTGCAAGCATTGATGGGCTCCATTTGCCCTGATAGCATTTCTCCATTGTTGCAATGTCCTGGTGAAATCGCTCGTCGCTCACTGCTCCGCAGTTCGGTGGAAAAAAATCTAGATGAGAGTGCAAAAAATGTATCTTTAGTGACATGTTGCAACCAAGGCTTTTGTATGCCTTGAGGAGGTTTTCCACCAACAACCTGTAGTCGTCTGCCTTGTTGTTTCCGAAAAAATGTATTGCCACTGACTGGAAGGCTTTCCATGCCGTCTTTTCCTTGCCACGCAGTGCATGGTCAAATGCATCATCTCGAAGAAGTTCACGAATCTGAGGACCAACAAAGACACCTTCCTTTATCTACGCTTCACTTAACCTTGGAAATTTTCCATGGAGGTACTTGAAAGCTGCTTGTGTTTTGTCAATGGCCTTGACAAAGTTCTTCATCAGACCCAGCTTGATGTGTAAGGGTGGTAACAAAATCTTCCTTGATTCAACAAGTGGTGGATGCTGAACACTTTTCCTCCCAGGCTCCAATGACTGTCGGAGTGGCCAATCTTTCTTGATGTAGTGGGAATCTCTTGCACGACTATCCCATTCGCAGAGAAAACAGCAGTACTTTGTGTATCCAGTCTGCAGACCAAGCAAAAGAGCAACAACCTTCAAATCGCCACAAAGCTGCCACTGATGTTGGTCATAGTTTATGCACCTCAAAAGTTGTTTCATGTTGTCATAGGTTTCCTTCATATGGACTGCATGACCAACTGGAATTGATGGCAAAACATTGCCATTATGCAGCAAAACAGCTTTAAGACTCGTCTTGGATGAATCAATGAAGAGTCTCCACTCATCTGGATCGTGAACGATGTTGAGGGCTGCCATCACACCATCGATGTTGTTGCAGGCTACAAGATCACCTTCCATGAAGAAGAATGGGACAAGATCCTTTGGACGGTCACGGAACATGGAAACCCTAACATCACCTGCCAGGAGATTCCACTGTTGTAGTCTGGAGCCCAACAGCTCTGCCTTACTCTTGGGTAATTTCAAATCCCTGACAAGGTCATTCAGTTCAGCTTGTGTTAGGAGGTGTGGTTCAGAGGAGGAGGATGGGAGAAAATGTGGGTCCTGTGACATTGATGGTTCAGGACCAGAAGTTTCATCCTCTTCCTCTTCCTCATCTGACTCAAGTGAGAATGATTCTGGTGCATCAGGAACCAGCAGTCCTTCTCTGTGGGGTATTGGGCATACAGCTGATGGAATGTTTGGATAATGCACAGTCCACTTTTTCTTCTTTGACATACCTTTCCCAACTGGAGGCACCATGCAGAGGTAACAATTGCTGGTATGATCTGTTGGCTCTCTCCAAATCATTGGCACTGCAAAAGGCATAGATTTCCTTTTCCTGTTCAACCACTGGCGAAGATTTGTTGCACAAGTGTTGCAGCGTATGTGTGGGGCCCACCTCTTGTCCTGATCTCCAATTTTGCAGCCAAAATAAAGGTGATAGGCTTTCTTAACCATAGTGGTTATACTGCGCTTTTGTGATGCAAAAGTCACTTCACCACAAACATAGCAGAAGTTATCTGCACTGTTCACACAAGTACGAGGCATCTCTGCTCACTTTGGCTAAACAGAAATGTGTCCCTTTGCAAAATCAAACACTGACAAATAAGAGAGCACGACACTGTATGATTTCTAGAGCTGATATAGGGCAATTTGTTCAGCAGAGTGATGTAAGCTTCGTTATGATTGCATCATCCATGACTTCTAGGAATAATATGATGCAATTCATATCATGTATGATGCAATACCAGCTTCAGATTGCATCATTCATTGTTTTGACTAAAAAGCAAGTACTGTCCAAACCCAGTCATAGATTTATTCATAGATCCAGTCAAAGATGTATTTTAGTCATTTCTGGTTTAAATTGAGATCCCTTCCCTTTATAACTCACTTATCCTCCGCCATTCCCATGTCAAGGGTGGTATATACTGACCCAATAGCATATCTTGAAAACTAGAGCCAATCAACAATTTTAAGCATCATTTTCGTTCTCAGTGACCCAGAATTAGTAAGATTTGACTACATTTATTTCAGAAGCATTTTGGCTGTAGAGCAGTGTTATCTGTTGGACTTCCAGAGCCATAGCAGAATTCTGCCACAAACAAGTCCTTCTCAGAGTTACAGCAGAGGCCATAACTCTAGAGGAAGGAATCACCATGTCCAGAGCAGACAGTAGTGACTTACAGATGGCCACTCAATGGCCTTCCACAATGAAAGCCTTAAACTCTTATCTGGAGGATTCTGGCAACTTATCTATAAATTGTGCCGCAACTTCTCAATTTATAAAGTAGTACTTTGATAAAAACATTTGCTGATTGGCAACATCTATTTGTAAGGTGTGGGAGGAAAATTTGTTCTATTTCATCAAGCTTTTAGAGTCCTTGTTTTTTGACTTGTATCTCCTCTGTCTTAACCTCTCACTAGCTGCCATTACAATAAATGAGAGTTAGACACCAGATGTATGTGGAAGCACTCGGAACCAGAAAGAGGCATAAAGTATCTCTTATCAGTACGTATTATTGTAGGTGAAAGGATGCTGGGGTGTTTCCTAGAGTAGTTGCAGATCCAAGATCATTCGTTTATGGGGAAAGATACTCTCCCCTTATGGAGGATATCCTGAACAAACTCAGCTTGAATACCCAAAGCTGAAGTCACGTACCTCAGGAGGTCCAATATGTTTTAAATTCCTCAGGTACAGGGGAGGAAGAATCTGGCACTGCAGAGTCATCTGGTGGTAAGGAGGACAATAGAAGCAGAGCCATTGGAATGTCCTGTGGCGCCTGTATAGGCGTGCTGGAACAATTTGTATAGTGGGGGTGCTGACTGCCTTTGAACCAATCTGTGAACCCTGTATATGATGAAAACTACTTCAAGCCACCCTGGTTCCAGCACCTATGCACCTGTAACAATGGTTCAGGCTGAACTAGTTCAGTAGGAGCAACCTTCATCTGTGGCTGCAGCATCAGAGGTACACGAGGAGAGGTTACTGGAGGAATAGGTGACCTTACTCTGGCTTGAGCCAAGAATTGGGATCTCACGGACTGTGAAATATCCCAGCGGTTCCAAGGAGGCCACTGTGGGTAGAGGTGCGGCATTGGTGGCCAGAAGAATTGAGACAAGGACCCCATTCTTGCTATGGGAATGGTGCTGATATCACTACCAATGGTGATTCCTGGGAGGTCTCAACAACTTTTGAGAGTGATACTAAGAAGGCAAGGGAGAGGAGGAGGATGACTCCATGGAACCTTCCAAATAGTTCACAGACAGTGGAGGGGCAAATAAATGTGTAGCTTCATCCAAAGTCCAGAATGCAGGGTGCACTGGTACTGACAAAGGTAAAGCACTTGGTGCTTTAAGTACTGATAGGAGCCTTGCACTCATGCTCAGTACCAGACCTGATGCTGACTCTAAGCTGGAGCCAGCTCCGGTCTCAAAGATGCAGTATATATGGACTAGTCATTGGCACCGAAGATAATATCTGCCCCTCGGTAGCAAAAAGGTGGGCAATCTCAACTCCGCACCCTGACTTGGAAGAGGTGCAGAAAACAGTGCACACAATAACAGCAGGTCTGCAACCACTCCTGATGGTGCTGAGGATGCCAAAGTAGTCACTACAGTGGAATATTTCTGAATTAATGGCGAGCCAAGGACATACAAAGTAATTCTGATGCCGCCTGATCCACCAGTGGTGTGGAAACAGTCAGTGCTGACACCATCATCAGTGTTGAACTCAACAGATGCCCTGCAGACTGTACCGGAGCCAATGGTATGGAGTCCACTTGCTCTCGTCATGGTACCGAGGAGTGCATAGATGCTCCTGCTCTATCTCACATATTGGGTGAAATCACATTGCTCTCCTCTTAGAAAGGGAGGAAGAACCTCGCCTAGTCTCCATCAGTTTTATGAGACTTTTTTCCTAGAACTCTCTCTCTTTTTCCTGGGAAAGGAATCTGAATCTGTCTGAACAGCCTTGCTGGCTTAGATGCCTCCTGGCAGCCTGATGATTTCTGGAAGTCCCTGGTGCTGAAACAGGCCTCATGACCTGCTCCAGAAGGTGCTAATTCAAGAGCAAGTCTCTGACCACCTGTGTTCTCTTCTTGAATGATTTGCAGATGGAGGAGAACTTTTCTTTAATGTCCCCTTCCCCAGAGCTCAATAAACATCAATATGCAAAAACTTTCTGGCAAAACCTGAGCATTTTGGAGGAAAGCAGACACTGAGAAAAAAAATTAGTCAAAAACCCAGTTTTCCATTGAAAAAAAAAGTTTGCTTTTATATTTCCTAGTCCTTCATGTTTACTACTACAGTATTTCTCACTCACATTTGGTGCATGGTATCTAATGTTTTCGGTGGTGTTTTCAAAATATTTCAGTATTGGCCCATTGAAGTCAGAGAACATTTTACCAGTGATTGTCAATAAGAAGGGTTTAGTTAGTGCTGAACACTTTGAAAATCCCACCCTTAAATGGCAAGCCCTTTGGGGCTATTTTGGTATCTATCTGTGTGATCAGTGCTCAGCATTCAGTGAGATCATTATAATAGTTACATGTCACATACATAGTTCCCAAGAATAGTTCAGGAGTACTGTATTTTGTTGAGACTGTGGTTATGACATCAGTTCATAAGGTATTGTGCTCTCCAAGTAGCTAACTCATTTTTCCCCTGGAAATGGAGACTAGAGTATATAGACGCTATTCCATTTTATCAGTTTATATTACTCAGTTCAGTAGGATTGCTGTACTCCACTGAAAAGTTCTGACCTGAAACACTGTCCCTTTGAAAGTGATTTTATTAAAACAGCTTTACAATAGTAAACGTTTTGGACGTTCCAACATATTGGAAAATGATATTCTTTTTGATCTTTTAAGTGTTTGATTTTTTCAGCCTTTGATACCTGTTTATTAACTTTATAAATTCAGCTTTTTTTTACACACTGATGTTTGCTGCCTAATAAGTGACTGATCTTATTAAATTAGAATTTCTTTTCTCACATTTGCTTTTCAACCTCTTTTTTATTTCCCTTACTATGTCCTTTAATATTTAATAATCTACACCAAGAGCATATGGTGTTTCTGACCACTTTGAACTATTATTATAATGAGGAAACTTTAAATTTGGTTACTGACTCAGCAAGCCACATGAACAATTACAGTTTCTAGATCCCTTCGAGACACAACAATCTGGTGTTCAGCATACAAGCATCTCAAGTCTGCAGCCAAAGACTAATGCCCATCTTTAATGTAAAGATAGTTGGCTGCCACATTCTTGCTCTTGGTACAAGTGAGGAAAAAAGATAATCAATCAGGTAAAAACAAAGAACAGAATATTTTTATCTTTCATTTTCACTGCAGATATTTATCCCAAACACACCAGCAATATATAGATTCCATGCACACATGTTGTAACCATTCTGGAGGAGAGTAAACTTTATGATGATTCTTCTGCAACTGCTTTGAACATTTTAATACATTATATATTCAATCTGATTATAGTTCCAACCAATTAAAAATCCATTGCATATGGTTTATAAGTGACTGTCCAATTATCTGTGATCAAAAATTCCCCAAACGTCCCCACCTGCAATATACTACTATCAAAATGTACATGACCAATGTCAGCTCAAGATATAAGAAAAGAAGGGAACTTGATCTGTCCATACTTGCATACATTCATATGTGAAAGGTGCAATGGAGGCTATCATGAAGATTGTAAAGTGTGAGAGGAAAATTTGTTCTACTTCATCAAGCTCTGCATCTGAGTGCTGTTCTTTGAAGACTTCTGAAAGCATTCTCCACACCTCGTTCCTCTCAAATTTTGGATGGCACTTCAGATTCTCAAACCTTGGGTCAAGTGCTGTAGCTATTTTTAGAAATTCACCTTGGTACCTTGTTTGCGTTTTTTCAAATCTGCTGTGGAAGTGTTCTGAAAACAAACATGTGCTGAGTTATCATCCAAAACTACTATGATATAAAATATATGGAAGGATGCCGGTAAAATGGAACAGGAGACATACAATTCTCCCTTAAGGAGTTCAGTCACAAATTTAACTAACACATTATTTCTTTAACAAGCATCATCAGCATTGAAACATGACTTCTAGAATGGTGGCCGAAGCATGAAGGGGCATACAAATGTTTAGCATATCTGGCACGTAAATACTTTGCAACACTGGCTACTAAAGTGCCATGAGAACGCCAGTTCTCACAGTATCTCCTGTAAATGTAAACAAATTTGTTTACCTTAGCAATTGGTGAACAAGTAGGACTGAGTGGACTTGTAGGCTGGAAAATTTTACATTGTTTTGCTTTTGAGTGCAGTTTTGTAACAAGAAAATCTGCATTTGTAAGTTACACTTTAACAATAAAGAGATTGCAGTACTTATATGAGGTGAATTGAAAATATATTTCTTTTGTTTATCATTTTTACAGGCAAATATTTGTAATCAAAAATAATAATACAAAGCGAACACAGTACACTTTGTGTTCTGTATTGTAATAGATATCAATATATTTGAAAATGTAGAACATCCAAAATAGTTAATACATTTCAATTGATACTCTATTGTTTAACGATTAATCACAATTAATTTTTTGATATGCGATTGACAGCTCTACAAATAACTATATATATAAAATCAGTCCTTGTAAATGTACCCCCTGTTCTCAACCACACTAATCAAACTAACAGGCAGTCATCCCTGTATAAATAGTGTGCTACCGCTACCCCACCATTCTTCTAATATAGACCCTTTCAACATAATCTGTTTAATTGATCAATGCTATGCAAATATTATTAGGCAAATATTCAAGTATTGCCAAACCCACGCATTACATAATCATGAGTCAGACCCCCAAATACCATGAGATTAGTTTAAAAATTATGAGATTTTTAAAACAATAATTCTTGGCTCTTTTTATTTGTCACCTCTTTGTCTGAGCCTTTGAGGTCTATATTTTCAAACTTTTCTCCATAACCATAAAAAACTTACATTTTAAAATTTGAAAGCTAAGATTCTGATGTTGTTTTTTTACTGTAAGAGTTGGGGCTTTAACTGAAACACTAAACATCATGAAACTCATGTTTTGTTTTGCTGCTGTTGATTTTTTTTTAATTGCAAGATTTGTCAACAACCCTACTACAACTTTTCCACTGCAACAAAGAAACCTATAACAGTGAGAAACTGTTAAGGGACTGCTAAACTGGTAATTGCAGTTGCCGTTATTGTCTTCCTCAAGCAAAGTTATGCACTTATTTAAAGTTTAGCAAACCACAAAATACATTAAAGCCTTTCAGAGATAATTACCCCACAGTAACATCCACAAAGGTGTAGGCACTGTAGAAACAACCAAAGGCTTGGGGCAAAGTGTTCAAAAGGGCTTAAGCCTGAAAATTTCAAAAGAGACTAGTGATTTGGTGTGCCTCAATTTTGTAGCTCAATTTAAGACATGTTAAATGATCCTGATTTTCAGAGGACAGGTGCACATGCTTTCTGGAAATCAGGCCTCCTTAAGGTTTTTCAATTTGGGCTACAATATTTGAGGCACCTGAAATCACCGGACACTTTTGAAAATTTAAGCTTAAGTGACTTAGGAGCCTAAATTATTGTACAACCTGTTGCCTACCTGTCATAAATATAAAGTAGCCTAGAATTACTGTTTACCTGTAAGGGGTTAAGCTAAAGGTAACCTGAGAGGTGGACAATTGACCAAGGAGAAATTCCTCAGGAGACAAAGGATTTTGAGTTTCAGTTTCTCTCTGGGTCTCTTCTCTGTTCAACTCGGCTATGGGATGAATTACACCTATTTCTTTCACTGAAACTATAAGATTTCTACCCAGTAACAAGTAAGGTAGTCAGTAAGTTACCTTCTTTTTATCACTTGGAAAATTCTCCAGTGGGTGGAAATTTATCTCTGTGTTTCTCTAAAACTGTAAAGCTTCAGCAGGAGGAGAAATTCAGAGAGTGGTTGTCTAACTCTTTATTGATTATTGTAGTGCTGTTCTACTGATTTTCTATAAGGGATTTATTCCTTTCTTTTTTCTTTAATTAAAATCCTTCTTTTAAGAATTTGACTGCTTGTTTTCCATTGTGTAAGATCCTGGTTTTGGATTGGGCACGTCTCTCAGGATCAGGTGAGGTTTGTTTTTTTTTTCTCTCAAGCTTCCCAGGGAAGGAAGAAGTTTGGGGGTTTAGTGGAAAGGGAAAGAAGGGTCCCAAACTCCCCTTTGTTCTAGTTTTTGGAATCCTGAGTTTGGTGGTGGCAGCGTACCAGATCCAGACACAGGAGAAGTCTGGGGGGAAAAGTTTTAACCTAGGCTGGTAAAATAAACTTGGGGGGGGGGATTTCTTTTTTCATGCGCGTCCCCACATCTGTACCCTAGAGTTCAGAGTGGGGAGGCAATCTTGACACTACCTCAAACACCTTGTCAAGATCTGAAGATAATATCCATTTCCTCTGAAATGTATAAAGGGAGAACATTAATGAGCATTCTCCCTTTGCTAGCAGCTTGCTTCCCCTCAATAAATCTTATCTGATCTTTGTGCACAGCTGAAGTTATCATTTGTTCTACTCAGAGACAGAAAATTTCACTGGTATTTTCATACAGTAGATAACAATAAATATTGGCTTAAAGCTTAAGATCACTTAAGATTCAGATTTTCCCCTCTTTGGTAATAAACTATTACACTGCCCATCACAGGAAGGAGAAAGTACTCCATAGTATAGTTCCCTTGATATATATTAGCTAAAACTAGGGCCACATGATTTTTTGTGCATTCTAATATTCAGTAGGTAACCCCCTCTGGGGCCTGCTGATATATAGAGTCCTGCAAATCTGTGGATATCCGTGGAACATGTTTGCAGATCACAGATCAGATGCAGATACAAATTTGAAACCGTACAGGGCTCTACTGTTATTTATTCAAAGTAATCTGATTTTGTTAATATACCCTTGCAAAGAACTGACTCAATTTTCTATCAAACTCAGAAACTTTTTTTTTACATTACTACACCTGCTCTATGATATCTCTAAAGTCTGCATACAGTTTGCCAAAATGTCATTTAGTACAATATATTTCTCCTTTGTTTTCTTTCTTGGGGAATTCTTCAGAAAAAGTGGCTATTCTGCATTTTAGGTCAGTGAATCAAATACTATAGACTGTGGAAAATTGCTGGCACTATTACGCTGGGTCCCATGCTTTCTCTTCTTGGGGGAGAGGGGTGTTTAGGGAGCCATTTCTTGACACTGAACAGGGTATTAACTGACCCACTAGTATCCTAGAGGAGGAGAGTGGAGAGGGAGGGACCCGGGCCCACCCTCTACTCCGGGTCCCAGCCCAGGGCCCTAAGGATAGCAGTAAACCACTTGATCTAGCTATTCCTTCCCCTGGGCTACTCCCCTCTACTACCTTCAGACTGTGGGGCTTCCTGCCCTCTCTCTGCACAAGCCAGGTGTCTCTTTACCTAGGGTCTGGGTTTTCTTTGTTCCAAACTCTCCTTTGCTTTCCTCCAAACCAATCCTCTCTGCCCCAGCTCCTCCAAACTGCTCATTGGTCCAACTCCTATAAACTGCTCTCTGCTCCAATTCCTTCCCTTGTCTGCCTGAAGCAGGGGGTTTATTGAGTCCCTAACAGGGCCTTCATTGACTGCAGGTGCTTCAATTAATGTGCTGCAGTCATCTTGGTAGTGTTTCCCTGGATCTCAATCCACATTGGAATTGTGGGGTAAAAATTTACTGTGCCGTGGACACGTCACCCCAGTGGTTTTGGCCCGGCTCAGCTGGTCTCGCCCCACTAACTTCCCCGAGATTAATGTGACAGCACTCCCAGAGTCCACCAAAACTATGGTCTGGATGCCGTATATTTTTACCGGCCAAGTGTACTCATGAGGGACTGTTGCGACCCCCACCAGGCTGATTAGGCCACAGTGGTCCCTGGGATCCCCCAGATTACATTGCTTGGGCTCCTCCCTATTGGGACACTGGGCTGCTATATGGCCCAATTCCCCACACTCATAGCAACGATATCTCATCCCGGAGGTTGCCCTCTGTCTTAGACCCTCTGATTCGCTCCCCCAGTTCTCTGTCCCCGGACCCTCATGTCCTCTTGGAGCCTCAGGCTGCTCCTTAGGGCCTGTTCTTCCGGTTATGGTTTTCTTGGAGTTCTCAGTGATCCGGGTCCTCGGTGTTGGGACTGATTTCCTGAAACGCCATGTTCCACTGCCCGGGGTTTCGAATAATTCACAGGCTGCTAGTTGTCTCTCGACAAGAGTGATCAGTTCACCATAGGTGGAGGGGTCATTCTGGCTTACCCAGGCTCGGAGGCCTGTGGGGTAGTCCCCTTGTATAGTGGTCCAACACCAGGAGCTCCATCATTTTCTCTGAGCTGAGAGCCTCCGGGTGTAACCACTTCCGGGCTAGGTGAATTAGGTCAAATAGTTGTGAGCGTGGTGTCTTGTCTCCGCAGTACTGCCACTCATGGAACCTCCGGGCTCGCAGGGCTGTCGTTTCCCCTGCCCTGGCCAGGATCTCTGCCTTCAGTTGGGTGTAATCTGCCGCCTCCTCTGTGCTCATATCATAGTAGGCCTTCTGAGCTTCCCCGCCTAAAAATGGGGCGAGAATGCCTGACCACTGGTCTCAAGGCCAGGCCTCCTTCAGGGCTGTCCTCTCAACAGCCAGGAGGTATGCCTCCACATCATCCTCCTTGGTCATTTTCTGCAGACACTAGCTGGCCAGTATGGTCTATGTCCCGTCACACCCACGGCTCTTCTCTGTAAGGGCCTTCGCCTGGTTCATTAGTTCCTGCAGCAGAGCTCGGTCCTGGGCAGACATCAATAGACAATTAGTCTCTTGCTGCACCCGAATCGCCTCCTGTTGGGCAGTTGCTTGGACCCGGGTAGCCTCCTGCTGGGCTGCGGTGGTTTGTATTAGTGCCTTGACCACGTCGTCCATCTTAGGGACAGGAAGGTTTTGGCTAACCCTGGTTTAAGTCCCCAGTGCGTGAATCCCACTCCTCACACCACGTGTGGCAAATTGCTGGTAGTATTATGCTGGGTCCCATGTTTTCTCTGCTTGGGCGGGGGGGGGGGAGTTTCAGGGAGCCATTTCTTGCCACTGAACAGGGTATTAACTGACCCACTAGTATCCTAGAGGAGGAAGAGACCCGGGTCCGCCCTCTACTCCAGGTCCCAGCCCAGGGCCCTAAGGATAGCGGTAAACCACTTGAACTAGCTATTCCTTCCCCTGGGCTACTTCCCTCTCCTACCTTCAGCTTGTGGGGCTTCCTGCCCTCTCTCTGCACAAGCCAGGTGTCTCTTTACCTAGGGTCTGGGTCTTCTTTGTTCCAAACTTTCCTCTGCTTTCCTCCAAACCAATCCTCTCTGCTCCAATTCCTCCCAAATGGTCACTCCTCCAACTCCTTCAAACTGCTCCAACTCCTCCAAACTGCTCACTGCTCCAGCTCCTCCAAACTGCTCTCTGCTCCAACTCCTTCAAACTGCTCTCTGCTCCAACTCCTTCCCCTGTCTGCCTGAAGCAGGGAGTTTTATTGAGTCCCTAACAGGGCCTTAATTGACTGCAGGTGCTCCAATTAACCTGCTGCTTGCTTCCCTAGTCTACAGGGAGCCATGCCCTAAGTAGCCTTGAGTTAATATATCTCCCCTCAAGCACTCTGCCACAGCTCTCTGACCCTCCTCTATCACAAGCCTTATTATTAAAAAGGGATAGAGAAATGTATAAACAATAGTAGCATCCAGATAAGGCTAAGAGTAATCAAATCTCATGCTTTGAGGGATAAACTGATTGTCTGCAAGTGGTCAAGAAAGAATTCCTTCTTCATTTCCCATATCTGTCTGTGTAAAATTGGATAGATGCATTTATGAGGGATGGGTAGGGGTTTTAAATTCCTCAGAAGCATCAGGTATTGGCCACTGTTGGAGACAGGACCTAAGAGGAAATGGATCAATAGTCAATCCAATATGGCAAATTTTACGTTTCTTTTCTTTTCTCTACCTTGTGACCACTGCAATTGTATGCAGTCTGTGGTGCCTTGCACTAGGCACCTCAAACATTATTTACTACCATCCCTGAGTGTTATATTTTTAGTAACATGTTCAACAGGTCTGGACAGTAGCCATAATTCTGGATTAGGTGTTCAGATTCTATGATGAAGGTCATGGTATAAGAATATTAGATCGCTGTGACAAATAAAACAGATTTGACAGTGATGATGATATTAAATAAACTAGATTTACACTACTAGATGAGAGATTAGAATCAGCTTGTAATTCCTGAGTGGCTTCATTGTTTTTCAGTAGAAGTCTAAACAGAAGATGTAAATATCACTTTGTATTTGTTTTGGCTTGTTGCACAATAGATAATACTATGTTTTAGTTATGTATAACAACCTTCTGAAACTTAAAGTCATAACTTACTCATCATTATACAACAGCATTAGTTATATTTATGGGGACACTCAAATTGAGTCATTCCAAACTTTAAATATTACATTAGAAATCCCTTGGCATTCTAATGACAAGGAAATATGTATGAATTTGGAAGATTATTTTCCTTTTATTTCAATTATAATACCATCTGCCAAAACTCAGTCTCAAAATGTTTCTTTTCTGACAGCCTCAGAAAGGAACTTTGCATGAGAAACAGGCATCTGTTCTTTACTTAATCTACAAATGACACATTTTGTTTTCATTCACAAGGGCATTTTGCAAATTTAGTGTCAATTAATATGCCAATTGGTGAAAATGACAAAATCAGATTCTTAACTAAGTCACATTTCCTTCAATAGTTTTAACTCTACGGAATAAAAATACAGAGTAGTAAAAAGTTCTAACCACACATTGAGTATTCAGTTTATTAATATTCTCTACCTGTTTTAATATTCAAACATACTAGCCCTTATATTACATATGGAAAGGCAAAATAATATTTGCACATTAACATTCTAATGGTTGGCATTAATTCCTTTTTTTGTTTTATTTTGTGAGATGTCATGAAACTGAAAATTGGCAGCAATTTGCATCACATACATTCCCTTCCCCTCCAATGTAGAAAACTGCAGGAGGCTAAAGTTGTGTAAACCTTTTGTTAGTTGGACCTAAACCACACAAACCTCAGCTTTCGTTCATGGGAACCTTTCCTCCCCACTCCCCCATTTTATAAACTTAATGAGCTAAATCAGGCCACCTGCCCATGGAAGTGGCCTCTTGACTCTTTGGAAGAAATCTTTGAGATCCACTTTTTCAGACTCCTGAAAACTAAAGCTACTCCCAGAAGACACTGAGGTGCAGGAAGTTTGTAAATCACTGCTCTCTCCCACCCAAAGACACATAAAGGAAGACAGGAGCCCAGGCATGTTGGATGGCAAGGAAGACTTGTTTGTGGGGCTTGGTATGTGTGTGTCTCAGCTTGTCATTTATGGCAGAAACCAGGCAAAACTCACCAGTGGGAAACAAGAAAAAAATTGCCAGGAACCACCCTCCCCACCCTACCCCACCTTTTTTTTTTTTTTTTTGCTGATCCTGCTGTGAACCACAACCACCAAGTTTCACACAGAACAGGTCATAGGCAACCAGGAACTTCAATCTTAAAGATTTTTTTAAAATAGGCCTCCTTAGAGCGAGGTAACTTATTTCAGCCCAGGTTCCCCCATGACCATATTTTAGTTTTCCAGTTCCTTGTGGGATAGGCGAAGGTCTCCAGACTTAGAGATACGAAGACACACTTCCAACAAACTGTCTTTCTAGGGTGAAGTCATGTAATGCAACTTACATGAACTTACTGCATTGGTTGTAAGTATTATTATTCCTATTATAACTTTCAGAAAACCACCAGAGCTACAGCTTCCATGACATGTGTGAAACAAAGGGGCTCTTATTGTCATTGGCTCAATCAAAGGGTAGGGGAAAGGGAGAAAAAAATAAAAAGGAAAAATGGAGTGGAGCATGAGAAAGAACTGAAAGACAGGAGACCCAGCCTCACACATCTGTCAACTGAGCAAGGGATCTGGCCAACTCATAGCCATGTTGAATCAGGGGCTTCTTCAGGAAGACATCCAACCTCGTATGTTGTTGTTTGATATTCCCCCCCTCAAATTAGAATGAGGTTCTTTCTTCCCTCACCTACCCTGTTCTCAAATTTCCTCTCTTCAACATCCCTTTTAAAAATGGCCCAGTCATCTCTAACTAAAGAGAAAAAGAGAGTAGCAGGATGAAAAGAAAAAAAAAAGCCTTTACTCTCTCCACTTACGTTCCTTTACTGTTAAACAGCAGAGTTTTTCCAGCAACAGCAGCTGCATTGTGAAATTAATTCAGACTGAAACTACAAAGAGAAAAACAAATTTTTTTTTCGAAGTCTATAGTTTGATAACAGACCGGCCAGTGGCTGCCTCTGCCAAAGGTGCACAGTGCCAACTTTGTTTTACAAATATGGCATCTTCACAAGCCAGGGAGGGCTGATTTTCACTAACATCAGTGGAAGGGAGAAAAAATAATCCCCTAAAATGCATGTAGCATACAGTTCTCTACATTTATAGGGGTTTTTATGGAAGATTGGGGGCTTAGTTTGTTCTCATTGTCTAATTATAATATTTCTATGGGAAAACAGACCAGTGAATCAGATGTGAAGCTAGTCTGTGATATGCAAGGAGCTAATTACATATCAAAGAAGAAAACAGGGACCAGACTAAATCCACAAATCCTGCCTGTAATTCAGTACAAAAGGCAGGTCTATGAACTGATCATATATATATTCTGTAAGCATACAGTATTTTCTTCAAAGAAATTAAATTCTGCAGGCAAAAATATACCTAATTATTGATCAAACAAGTAAAGATGAACATATGGAGAATTACATATAATCCTATACTAGGACTGGGTTTTACAGAAGCATAGACAATGCAGTAGAGCACTAAACAGCACTAAATCATGAGAGGTATCAGCCTTTGGATGAGATGCAAAATTAAGATCCTTTCTGCTTTGCTATGTTTGTTCTCCAGAAGAATAGGGGAAAACCCTAGGGTAATGACCAACATTGTATCTCAATCAAAACAATCTAAGGATCAAGGCTGAGTAAGAACTATTGCCAGGTGCCTACTGGCTGCTGCATTCAGCTATAAGTATAATGTGATACAAAAGTCTGTAACTCACATGGGATAAAGTGTTTTAAATATCTTGAGTGTGACAGGGATTATATAAATTTCCATTTGATTTATCTGTGTCCATCTAAGGCTCTCCAGAGAATTCTTGAAGTTCACTTTCTGCTTTTATCAAGAATAATTAAAACCATTTACCTAGGTCAGGACCATGATCTCAAACATTACAAAGATGGCATTATTTTTCCTATATTCATGACCATCATACTTTAAAAACTCAGAGGCTGAAGTTCAATGATGAATTATTCTTTGCACACATTTCTAGAGGCCAGGCCCTCTGATTGATAAATGCTACATTTCCTGCTTACCCTGGACAACTGAGAACCTTGTACCCAACTCCATTCTTAGATCCATCAAGGCAATTTTCACTTCCCCTCAGAGTACAGATGTAAAAAAAAAAATTGTTGGGAGAATGCAGTTTTCTCAGACAATATTTCTGATCTAAATTCCATCTGCTGTTTGAAGTTCTGACTTTCAGCTGTTATCAGAGTTCTGAAATAATTCAGTAAAGTGAACTGAGATAGCTACTGTATTTATTAATCATCAACATCCCCATATGTTAGGGCAGTAAAGTAAATGAGACACTGAAGTAGACAATGAAGTTCACGTAGAATACCTGATTAAGGGACTGCGTAACTATCAAAAACCTTGTGGCCCATATCTAGCCATGAGAGCTCCTTTACTGATTCTAAATCCTGTCTGTTCAGAAAACCACTTCTGACTCCAGCAGGCAGTTTTTGAACTAAAAATAACATGCAACAGTACCTTCCTTGCACTAGTAAAGGTAATCTGTTGCAGATAAATAGAATAATTAACAGCACTTTATAGCATCAACTATCATTCCAGACTTGTGGGATCAGGGCAGCGTTGCCAAGGGATTGGACTCTTGTAAGGAAGAAGACACCTGCACAGAAAGGCAGAGCAGATTTCTTGCTGCCACAAACACCTCTGGGATGGTCGGCACCGAGTCGTCCCTTGTTGCAATACTGAAGAAGTTGACAGTGCCGCTTCTGGCAGTGGACTTGCCATGCTGGAACCAACTTAGGCACCTATTTGGAGAAGCAGCGCCTTCAGATGCACTCTGCTTGACCCCTTCTTGCCCCTTTACCAGGCTTAGTGGGTGAAGACCTCCCCTGGCTAGAGTTCTAACCATCAGATGAATGAGGTTCTGGAACAATCTCCCAATAGGAGTTCTGGGGCAAACAATTCATTTTAAGAGAGAGCTAGACTTTTATGAGTGCAGTTGTACAACAGGGCTGCTTGTGCTCAGCAGTGCAGAGGATCACTTCCAGTTTGTGTCTGATGTTCCTAAAAGCTCTTGCTTTAGGGTTACAACCAGCCATCTACAGGGGTCAATAAGGGATTCCTTCCTACCCCACCATTTATTTTTTTTTGTTATCTCCTTCCTCTGAAGCTTTAGGGATGGCCACAGCTGGAGATGCGACATTGGTTGTGGAAGGCCAGGGCTCTGAGGTAGCACTTAGCAGTCTCTTGCTCAGGTATTTGGCTAGCAGGTATTTGCTCACATGCTGAGGTTGTAACTTGATATATTTGAGGGTTGAGAAGGAATGTTCCTCCAGGGCAGGCTGACAGTCACTTTGGGGTTTTTTTGTTTTGTTTTTTGCCATCCTCTGCAGCATGGTGTGGGTCTCTTGCCAGAACTATCTGGGTATCTCTCTCACAATTATTTTCCTGCCATTACAGGGGCCTTTGGCACTGGTGCATTTCAGTCCCTTCTGTTCTCTGCCTGTGACACAGAACAGTCTAGTCTAATTTCTGTGGTTGGGTTTAGTGTGCTGGGGCTGGGTGCTACTGATGGCCTGCAATGTGTACGAGGTCAGACTGGATGGTCTGGTAGTCCCGTCATGTCTTGAAGTCTACGATCTTTCATCTCTTAGTGATCTCATTGGTCATTTACGAAGCCCTTTGTATTATTTGGATTCCACAGTGTTTTACTGGTGTAAGACACCATTTTCATTACTCCTATTGGAGGTACCCCCTTGAAAATAAATAATCAATTGAGCGAGGCAATGGAAAGCAAATGATTGTGCATCTACAAACCATGAAACCATTAAAGTAAACTTTGAATTACAGTATGCTCCAATCGAGAGCCTTCTCAGAACATACTGAAGACTGATGATATCACCAGATTGTCTTTCACATCTAACACAGGAAAACACCTTACATACACGGGTGTGGTTTGGGGGGCGGTGCAAGGTGTGTGTGTGTGGGTTATGCGAGGTCATGTGCCACTTCCTCCCCCCTCTGCCCCTGATTTATGTGAGCACCGAGATGCTCCGCAGGGCTTGCTCTGCTCGGCCTGCAGGGGGGGTGGGACACTAGGGGGCGGGGTAAAGGAGGCTCTGTCCTTCCCCACTCTGCGCCCTCTGGCACATTTTGGCTCATGGGGAGCAGAAGGGGTGGGATGGAGCAGCTGTTTTTCTGTGCTCCCAGACGCTACCACAGCAGCTGGATGCTACCTTCTGGGTCCAAGTGCCTGCCTGTTTCCCATACAATGGTAAGTGCCCATGGGGGTGGGAGTGGAGGGCAAGGGGTGTGGTGGGGTGGAGGGAAGAGACAGTGGGAGGAGGATGCAGCAGAGGACAGTGGGGAGAGGAAGTGGGAGGCCATGGGGAAGAGAAGGTAGAGTGACCAAATGTCCCGATTTTGTAGGCACAGTCCTGATTTTTGGGTCTTTTTCTCACATAGGCACCTATTACCCCCTACATCCTGTGCCATTTTTTGACACCTGCTATCTGATCAGCCTAAGGGGATATGGGAATGGGGGTGGGGAGCAGGGACCTGGCATGTGGTGTCTGCTCAGCAGCAACAGCAGAGAGGTGGCCACAGCAGCATCAGAGCAGTGACATCACTGCCGCGGCCAGTGATGGAGGGGCCGCCAGCAGCAGCTGGGTTTCCCCTGGTAAGCCAGCCTGCCCCCACCAGCACCGGCAGCCCATGTACCAATCCAGGCGGCAGGGGGGAGGGGGAGTAGAGGCAGTGAGCCAAGGGAACTGGGTTCAGTGTGTGCATGGATGGGGTCCCCTGCTCTGCCCCCCTGCAAATACAGCGCAGAAACTATGCTTACATAACCCCATTTGTATGCACTGGATGGAAGATGTAAATGATCAAAGTGACAAAAACAGACAGCATGGCCATATGTTCTGGTACACTAGCATGGTATAGTCCATTAACACCCCATCACCACTACACAAAAAAGCTGCAAAGATAATGTTATCTAAAACATCCTGCTGACGGGGTGAAATGAGGATGAGACAACTACTATAAAATAAATATGACCAAAATAGCTATTCTTTTCTGTCTTTTTCCCTCATGATGCCCAACTCTCTCTTCACTTCTGCTGCCCACTCATCACCACTGAAGATTCTCCCACCATTTCCTTTGCTACTGCAAGTTATCTTGATGTTATCTGTGACCAGTAGCTCCATTTATATTTCACATGCGGTTATATCTAAATAGCTCAAGTAGCCATAAATTCTTAATCCTGGTCCCCATACTGGCAGCCTCATCATTCAATTTCTGCAATGCTCTCTTTACTCCTATGCACCAAAATTCCCTCTTCGGTCAGCCTAAAACCATTCAGCACATCTAATGTAGGTTTCTTTCTTGAGTCTACATTTGCTGACCATAGATGAGCTGGATCCCTTCCTATATCAGTGTCAGAGGCACCTAGAGCTTCCACTGAAACATAGTGAAGGGACTTTCCCATTAGGTCCTATGAATGTACTGCCTCCAAGATAGCATGCTGCAAAATACAGCTCTCTTTCTCTCCCTTTTCCTTCAGAAAGAAATGGTTACTCATCCCATACAGTAATGGTGGTTTTTCAAAATGTGTTCCCTTATGGGTGCTGCACTCTAGGTGTGCTTGTGCCCTGTGTCTTTGACGGAGATTTCTCACGGCATTGTCTCTTTGGCCTGCACATGCATGTTACTCAGTCTCGTGCTTCATGTTCTTGTTATATAGCATTGCATAGGCAAATCACGCTCAGTTCATACTCTACCATGAAGCTCCATAGCAGAGAACTCCAAAGCTGAAGTGAAAGAGATCAGGTAGTGCTGTGCCATCATCTGGGATACTGTTCCTGGGTACAGTATACATTATGATACAATATCCCAGATGATGCCACAGCACAACTGGTTACTGAGCTCTGTGACTTTATCCTCATGCACAATTATTTCAAATTTGGTGACAATATATACCTCCAGACCCGTGGCACCGCTATGGGCACCCACATGGCCCCACAATATGCCAACATATTTATGGCTGACCTGGAACAACGCTTCCTCAGCTCTCGCCCACTCATGCCCCTCCTCTACCTATGCTACATTGATGACATCTTCATCATTTGGACCCATGGAAAGAAACTCTGGAAGAATTCCACCATGATTTCAACAGCTTCCACCCCACCATCAACCTCAGCCTGGACCAGTCTACACGAGAGGTCCACTTCCTGGACACCACGGTACAAATAAGTAACGGTCACATAAACACCACCCTATACCAAAAACCTGCCGACCGCTTTGCCTACTTTCATGCCTCCAGCTTCCATCCCGGACATACGACATGCTCCATTGTCTACAGCCAAGCACTGAGGTACAACCACATTTGCTCAGACAGAGACCAACACCAACACCTACAAGATCTTCACCAAGCATTCTTAAAACTGCAATACCCGCATGAGGAAGTAAGGAAACAGATAAACAGGGCCAGGCGTGTACCCAGAAGCCATCTGCTGCAAGACAAACCCAAGAAAGAAACCAACAGACCACCACTGGCCATCACCTACAGTTCTCAGTTAAAACCTCTGCAACACATCATCAGTGATCTACAACCCATCCTGGACAATGACCTCTCACTTTCACAGGCCTTAGGAGGCAGGCCAGTCCTCGCCCACAGACAACCTGCCAACCTGAAGCAGATTCTCACCAGCAACCACACACTGCACCATAGCAACTCTAACTCAGGAACCAATCCATGCAACAAACCTCGATGCCAACTCTTCCCACATATCTACACCAGCGACACCATCACAGGACCTAACCAGATCAGCCACACCATCATTGGTTCATTCACCTGCACTTTTACCAATATAATATACGCCATCATGTTCCAGCAATGACCCTCTGCCATGTACATCAGCCAAACTGGACAATCCCTTCGTAAAAGGATAAATGGACACAAATCAGATATTAGGAATGGCAATATACAAAAGCCTGTAGGAGAACATTTCAACCTGCCTGGACATACAATGGCAGACCTAAAGACAGCCATCCTCCAGCAAAAAAAGTCAAGACCAGACTTCAAAGAGAAACTGCAGAGCTCCAGTTCATCTGCAAATTCAACACTATCAGGTCTGGACTTAATATTGACTGTGACTGGCTCGCCAATTACAAAAGCAGTTTCTCCTCTCTGGGTGTTCACACCTCCAGATCACCTGCTGGAAGTGGGCTTCATCCCCTCCCCCCCGATTGAATTTACCTTCTTGCCTGCTATTTATACCTGCTTCTGGAGATTTCCACAACATTCATCTGATGAAGTGGGTCTTAGCCCACGAAAACTCATGATCTCTAAAATCTGTTAGTCTATAAAGTGCTACAAGACTCTTTGTCGCTTTTGCAGATCCAGACTAACATGGCTACCCCTCTGCTACTAGACATTTTCTTCTTCTTTGTCTTCTTCAAGTAGTGTCTCAATGGGTGCTCCACTCTCAGTAACTATTGAGCAGTTCACTTTAAGATGTTAAGGGCTTCAGAGTTGAGTCCAGTATTGAAGTAAGTATAGCCAAGACGAACGCAACATAGGAAGCTGAGTTGTGAGTTATTGTATAGTGCTCAGCAAAGATATGTACAGAGGTCCAACCCGCAGTTCTACAATTTCAATGATGGGAACATTTTCGAGAAAGGTGCAGAAGTGGAAATCTTGTAGGATGAGTTTGTATGTCCAAAGGTGCTTGGAGATCACAAGATTGGTAGCAACAGCTAACACAGTCAGATATCCACTTGGAAAATCTTTCCTTAGAGACTGCAGACACTTTTCATGTCTCTGATCGAGACAAATAATTTGGAAGACTTTCTGAAAGGTTTAGTTCTGTCAAGATAGAAGGCATGGGCTCTTCTGACATCAAGTATATACAACAATGCCTCCTCTTTGTCTAGGTGAGGTTTAGGGTAGAAGATCGGGAGACAAATGGGTTGGCTAATATGGAACTTGGAAGATATCATCGAGCCCACATGATGGCTACCAGAAAAGCTGCTTTCATCGACAAACAGAAAGGTGAGCAGGTAGCCCCCAATTCAAACAGAAATCTTGTAAGATGTTTAAGAACCAAGTTGAGGTCCCAAACTAGAGTAGGATTGTAGAAGGACGGCACTGGGGCTCGTCCCGCTGCGGGGCGGTGGGACACCACACCACCTCGCCTTCTTTGCTCTGCCAGGTTGGGGAATACCTGGCGTGTAGCTTAAGGGCTCAGAGTAGTCTGAGCAGCAATAGCTCAGTAAGTCCAGGCCCTGAGGCAGGACAGGGCAACAAACACACACAAGAGTCAGGGCTCAGGCCCTTAGAGAGGGCTGAGCAGCACCAGACCAGGTAGCACTGGTGTCTGGTTGAGGGGGAGACTGCCACCTACGAGTAAGAGTGGCAGAGGGGATGCAGGCCCACCCACTTCACTGCGTCCCAGCCCGGGACCCTAGCAGCAGCAGCAGATCCACTGCAGTCAGTGGGGATCCTGACTGCAACACAATGACATTGGTTCTGAGTCTTTCCCAGGGCTACTTCCTAACTCCTCCTCACATGGTACCTGGTCAGAGGCCGTGTCCTCCATGGGCTCCTCAGAATTGCTGTTGTGGGGCAGAGGCGGCAGGTCCTCGGGGTATCTAGCAGGCGGTAAGCATGGCCAGTCCTCCTCTGAGTAGCTGGCTTGGGGTAGGATGGGCGGCTCCTTGGGGTAGCGTGCACTGGGGAAGCTCAGCCAGTCCTCCTCCAGGTACCGGGCACAGGGTAGGCTCGGCCAGTTCATGGGCTCAGGCTGGGTCGCGGAGGCTTCCCGCTCAGGAGCTCCACCAGTAGCGTCTGGCTCCTCTGCTGGCTGCCTCCCAAGTGAGCTCTGGGGCCGGGCTTTTATACTTCCGGTCCTGTGCCCTGACCTCTGGGGGGCAAGCGCAGGATTCTCTAGCTCCGCTCATTTTGGTCTCTGAGGAGGCTTGTCCCTCTGCGGGGCAGTGGGGCACCACACTGCCTCGCTACAAGGATGTTTGACTGGTTTCTGAGACCTTCAGGTAATCTCATCATCATTGCGTGAGCAAATACAAAATAACCTTCAGAGGGAAAGTGAAAAGCTGTGATGGCTGCCATGTGCCTCTAATGGAACTCTAGGACAACCCAAAGATGTTAACTTCTAGGATGTAGTCCAGTATATCTGATAGCAATGAGGTTGTCAGTGGAATGTGTCTGAAGTCACATCAGCAGGCAAATCTTGTCCATTTTTGTAAGTAAGTGTAACATGTAGATAGTTTTCTGCTGTGTAATAGCAAAACTCCTTTGGTACTGAGAATGTTGTCAGTGGGCTGGTCTTCACTAGCACGGGGGATCGACTGTAGATACGCCAATTTCAGCTACGTTAATAACGTAGCTGAAATTGGCGTATCTACAGCCAACTTACCTGCTGTTCTCACAGCGGTGGCGGTCGGCGGCACGCTCCCCCGTCGACTCCAGCTTGCGCCTTTTGGTGAGCTGGAGTTATGGAGTCGACGGGGGCGCCGCTGGCGATCGATTTATCGCGTCTTGACAAGACATGATAAATCGATCGCCATAAGATCGATCTCTCCCAGCTCTAGTGAAGACAAGCCCAGTATCATGTCTATGGCCTGCACTGAAGTGATAATGGCTGAGGGAGCTGACAGTACCAGAGGCATTGACTTTCTCATTTCCTGGAGAGTGCTCGATCCCTGCTCTGCCCCAGGCCCTGCCACCACTCCACACCTTGTCCACGAGACCCCAACCCGCCCCACCTCTTTCTGACCCCACCCTACCTCTTCCTGCCATGCTCCACCCCCACTCTGCCCTTTCCTGCCCCATTCTGCCCTCTCTCCCATGCATGCCCATCCCCTCCCCTCTCTCTCCCATGCCCATCCCCATCCCCTCCCCTCCAGCACCTCCTGCACTGAACAGCTGATCCGCAGTGGGCAGGAGGTGCTGGAAGGGACGGAGAGGATCTGATCGATGGCTGTGCCAGTGGGCGCGGAGCACCCACTATTTTATTCCCATAGATGCTCTGCACCCACAGAATTGGCACCTATGGATAGTACCACAAATCTTGACCACTCCAAGGGGAGTCCAGACGGAGTCCAAGTGGGCTTCTTCAATATCAAGTGAGAAGAGATAGCACTCTACTTGCCACCTCACTCTGATGACTCTTGGTGCCCAGAACATTATAGTCTTTAGGCTTAATCATACCCTCAATACCTGCAGAACCAGCAGCCTCATGGGTACGAAATCAAAAAGCAGTGGGTACTGAAGTGGGTGAAGTTATCAGAGACCACAATTTCTTTGAGATAGATCCCTTACCTGGAGAAGTCGAGGAATGGTCTTTTGGAGTCTTATGAGTCTTTTGGGTCTTTTTCTTGGATACTTTGATGAGTACAGTTTGGAGGCAGTGGACTTACTCAGAGACCGGCATACAGGGTGGTGGATCCCCTGACCAGGATCAGAAGCTGGGAATAATGAGCACTCCATCATGAGGAGCTGACGTTTGATCTCTCTGTTTTTTCTGGCTCTAGATTTTCATGCCAGACAGAAGCTGCACTTTTGGGAAATACGAAATTCCCCAAGGCAACAGATGCACTGGGAGTATCTGTCACTCACCAGGATTGCCTTTCAGCATGACAGGCTGTGTTTGAAACCAGGAGACCTGAGCTTGTCCTCTGAGTAAAGTAAAAACTCCCAGGAGAGAAGAAATTATCTAAAAGCCATATACTTTTATTTTAAAATTACAACAGCTAAAATTACTACTAAGAACAACTATATTAAACTAATAATAAAACTCAACTTGGAAAACTAAGGCTCCATCTCAGGCCAAAGCAGTTGAGAAGGAATTATTAAGGGCAGTTCGCTTACACAGTGCTATGTAACAACATGGAACACAAGATTCAGTAACAGGCAAGTGTGGACTGAATGGACATGGCTATGAGAAATCTCTGATTAAAGGTGCAGGTGGAGCAAGTGCACCTATAATGGAGCACCCATAGGGGCACTACTCAAAGAACTCTATTTTCATCTAGTTTTTAGAGACAGATCTAGAAGGTCTAAGATCCCCCCCCAAAAGAGACTAACTGATAAAGAAAAAATGTCTGTCTCCCTATTTATGTCACTTGTCTTCATTTAATTGGCTTTCTGTCCAGAAGAACTATTACCTTAACACTCTCATGCCAATATTTACAGTGTAGGTGTCTCAAGGGCAGTATGGCCAGTGTCTTATGAGAGGAGTCTTGGGTCTTTTTCAGTGGCTCAACAGCCTTTTTAATAAATTGACTTATTTGGCTAGATCCTGTTTTTCATCTAAGCATTTTAAAATTGCTATTTGTTGAAGTAAAGAGAAAATTAGTTTGCTTTTCTACTCCCCCAAAAGATTCTCAGAAACCTTTATCAGCACGTACCATCTTATTCGGGTCTAAACTATAGAACTGTTAATCACACTCAAAGTCCGATTCCAATCACACAAGTAACATTTTATTGAACTACTGAAGTTCCAGCTCATTAAACACAGATGTTCTCAATGATTTGGAAAAAATGGTCTAAAAACCTGGAACACAAACACAGTGAAGGCAAGTGGAATGGATTTAAACTTCCCCGTCCAGAGTGATGTGGACACAGCAGCAAAACGAAGACAGATGCATACATGGAATTAAGTGGCAGGCCACAACTTTTATTAAACTTTAACACTGGGGAAGGGTGCTACCTGCCCATCACCCACACTCTCCTATACCAGGCATTTAACTGATTCCAGTGCAAGAGTTAGAGAGCTCTTTACACTATAATCCATATCTGGCACAAGGTTACAGGGCTCCTTAACATATAACCCATAATATGGGATAGGCTCTTCTCAGCCTACACCCCAGGACTCAGCTCTCCCTGAATTCCAGCACCCACCGTCTTCTCCCATGAGGGGGACAGAGGGTGCAGCAGGTTGGGGACCTAGGCCCATGAGAGTCACAAAGTCTGATCTCGGCCCATGAAGGCCACCAGGTTGCACTCCAAGGCTCATCACCAAAATCCCCAGGTCTTTTACTTCTGGGAATCATTCATTTTATTTTCTTAACTGCACTGGAAACTGGCCACAAGTGGTGACAAATAAACAACATCATCACAGTACCTCAGTTAGGTACTAAGTGTGTTCCTGCTTATCCCACTGTGGCTTGAAGGTGCTGTGAGGAAGGCAAAACACTCCCTGGTCCTCTGCCATTTCGCCCAAGGAGAAAAGATTCCTTCCTGACCCCAAATGGACAATCAGATAAATCCACAGCATCTGTCAAGCCGAGTGGGCTGCTGGGTCAGAGCCAAAAGAAGCTCCACCTCTCTTGCCCAGCTGGCCAATGGGAACCAGAGACTACCAGGGGGAGAAGCTATCTATTGTCCCTTGGATAGCATTTTCCTTCCTTGCTACCTAGACTGTCCCCGCTTTTCACCGCTGGCTGTACCAAGTTCCCCCCCAGTCCCACCCATTGATGCAAGTGGGTGGCATTTCTGCTCTCAACTACTCCCAAATTTCCCATTGCATGATATTGTAACTTCAAATGCACATGTCCCATTTTCACTTAACTAAAAGGACTAAACACTACCCTTGTTTACATTGAACAAATATGTGTATCTGAGAGTAGAATTTATCCTACTGACTGCATAGGGGCTGCCCAGGGTTTACTTATCTTGTAAGCTCTTTGTGGCAGAGATTGTTTCATTGTTATATATTTGTACAGCATCTACCCAACAGGACTCTGGCCACAAGGTTTATTGCTTTATTGCACAAGGAGGTTTATTTTTGACATCTGCAAAGCAAACATATTAAGAAAAAGAAGGAGGAAAGGAAGAAAGAATGTTATAAAAGCTCATATCTGAGACAGATAGTGAAAGGAGTTAAAACTTTAACTCTAGTAAACAGCAAACAGGAAAACAATCCTATTTTCTTATCAGCAGGTGAGGGTAGTAGCATACTGAGATAATTTAACTGGGTGTGTTCAATGTTATTTTATCTTCTAAAACATACTGCCAAGCATTTGTTGATTTTTCAGTTTTCCAGGGAGTGCTGATATATTTTTCCTCAGGTAAGGCCAAATCTTGCCTTTGTTCACAATAAAGCTTCCTATGAATCTCAAGGGTCCTTGGAAAACACATAAAAGGTTAATAATAAGCCACAATTAGCTACAGGAACAGTTTTTCAGTGCTGGTAAGGAGTTTTACATTGGTCTTTAAACTGCTTGCCAAATGTAATACCTGTTAAAAAGGTATGATTATAAACCTAGCTTTTCCATATTGCATGGTAGAATATTTTACATAAAAGTTGACAAACTCAGCTACTTTTCTTAGCTTCCTCCTCCACATCACTACTGTTATATAGTTACACATTACTCAAAATACCTACAAATTACTTTACTATCATGTTAAGAAAGCATTTATATATTCTAGCCTAAAACATACATTTGATTTATGATATTATAGGCAACAGAAGAGTTTAACAAGTGAAATAAAACTAAAAACCTAACAACTGCATCTTTTTTTTTTAAAAAAAGAACATAGGGCTGTTAAAAGTGGCTCCATAGTTAAGGTTGCTTTGAACGCTGTAGTTACAGCTGGTATTAAATCCTTTTGTGCCTGGTCTGATTCCCATTAAAGTCAATGGAAGCCATGTTTACATGTACTCTAATTCATTTAAAATTCATCCCTGATATTTAGAGTTGGTACAAACAGCATATTTTGGCTGCCATATAATATAGCAATGACCATTATAATAACTGTGGACAATTACTAAAGGCGAAAATTTCAAAGGCACAAATGGCTATAGGTGCTTACCTCCTATTGAAAGTCATTTGTGTCTTTGAGATTCTCCCTTTTATGAATACTTTCCATTCTGACAGGGTAGTTGATAATCTATTGAAAACAGTAAGAGTTTTGTCATTACATTCAGTGGTAACATGAGCAGGCTTGTGATGTCTTTTCTCCAAGGATCTCACAGTATTTTACAAATATTGTAAACACACTCACTGGCGGTGGAATGTAGCGTAAGTGAAAAGCAGGCTTGTGTCCATACTGCGAGATGTAGCTACACGCAGTAGTAAAAGGCTCTGGAAGCAGAGAGGCAGCGAGAAAAGACTCTGGTTGCTCTCTGCAGCAAAGAAATACTCCTGTCAGAGCCTTTCCCCATTGCCAGAGTGTTTCCCCATGGCAGGAAAGAGACTCTAGCAGCAGAACTCTACACTGCTATTTTTAGCAGTGTTGACAGGGGAGACACTACTTAGACATTTAGATAGCCACGTCTAGTACATACCCCAAGGTTCTGGTGCATCTTTACTCTACTCGCCTAAGTAGTGCCTCACCATCCACACTGCTATTAATACCCATACTAAGAAGGCATGTAGTTTATGTACTCTCTGTATGTATGTCACTGTAAGGAGTGTGCAGGGTAGACACACCCTAACTCTACCAAATCTCCTGTTGGCAGGCAAATACTATTATTCTAATTTTACAAATGGGAAACTGGAGCACAAAATGATTCAGTTTCTCAAGGTCACATGGAAAATCAACGGCTGGACTGTAACCCAGGACTTCTGATCCTTTAACAACTAGACAACATTACCTCCTAGCAGCATTAGTCAAAGAGCCACCCAAAATCCCAACAGCTAGTCCTATAGACTATTACTTAGCAAAGTAATTACTCAGCAAGGATCCTGGGCAATCTTTTTTTTTACTTTTTTTCCTATTTTCTAGGATTTTCCATTGAGTAATCGTCTCTGAGTTTAGAAATTTTTGCATTTCAGACAAAGATGGATTATGAACCAGGTAATGCCATTTACAAGTAATACGATGGTCAGTTCTACTGTAGGCTTATGCAACTGAAAGTCGGAATGATGCACACAATAGAAATACAAAAATACAGAAGAATCAAAATAGGAGAAAGGCAGAGTTTAAAACAATTTGGCCAGAGTGACAAAATAAGATGAGTTAGAAATTCTGCCACAGGAAATCCTTATGCTGTGCTTCCTGCTGCCCTTATGATCAGGAGAGCAGGAAGATCATGTACGACTTGTTTCAAAAAAGGTCTTAGGCATACGATTAAGTCTCATTGACTTTCCAGGAGACTGAAGCATGTGCTTAAATGCTCTACTTAATCAAAGATATTGTTGGGGCTTCTGATTTTCATTTCTGACCAATAAACATGTATCTAACACCCTTGATAAAAAAAGAAAAAGAAAAAAATTGGTGGTTATCCAATACACATCAGAAAAGACATTGGAAATAGTTATATGCATGTAATGGCTTCTCTCCACGGAGGAGTAATGTGGGTGATGGGGGTGTGATTATTAAAGTGCACTAATGTGTTGTGCATTAATTGGTCTGTGCAGACCCTGCTGGTGCACACTAAAGTATCTCTAATATACTTTAATGTAGTGCTATTTGCAATAGTACTATGTTAAAATGCACTAGGGAACATTACAATGAAATTAGTCATTATAGTATATACCAACATAGTAAAACAACAACAACATGGATTATTAAATTACAGTATACACAAGCCTCTGATTTTTGGACTTCTCTATGTAACTTAAAAATTACTAAAAATAAGCTTCAAAAAATTAAATTAATAAATCCTAAATAACAAGCTCTAGACTTTGTGTATACACTAGGAGCTTGATTTACCATGTTGTATTTTAAAATGGTGACTTTTGTGCCTGAGTGACTAATCCAAAACGTTTACTTATGTGTCAGCAGAGGTGAATAACTGAATGCCTCACCTGTTTTCACACCCAGTTTGTGTTTGCTTTCTGTGTATATTCCAATGAAGGAGTTTACTGGCAACGGATAATTTTAAATTAGACAATATTCATGGAGAGGTAATGAAACTATAATGGCAATGATATGCACCAAAGGTCTGTTTCTAAGAGTGATGCTCTTTCAATCAAAGAACAGAAAAAATATCTTGTGATTTGGGTTTTGTGAAAAATAGCCAGTGAAGCTGAATTTTGGAAAAAGCATTTTCTCAAAAAACATGCTAATCAACAATCGATGGACCACAATATAGTCACAAAGATTTACTGATGAATAATTTTGAATAATTAAAAATATCAAGAAAAGTTATAAACTGCTTATAGACAATTTGCAAATAGAAAAATAGGCTACATTTGTCTATTAAATTATTTGCTGAATGATTTGCCCTGCTTTCAGGCCTTTTTGCATTTACTGATTATACTGTAATATTTGCTCAGCTCCAGTTGATGTATGCGTCTATAATTAACATATGATAATTGCATTTAGACTGAGTTTGTTCAAAATGAAAATCAAAACTGAAGTGTGAAAGCAAAAAACTATTACAGAGATGTTCTTCAACGTGGAGTTTCGAAAAACAACTGAGATGTCCCAAGTTACTTGTGTCATGCTGTGCAGATATCTGAACAAATGCTTCAAAAAGAAAACCTTGGTCCTGTGTGTTTTACTGCCCTTCAAACAACATCCGTGCCTAACCCTGATTTAGCGTATCTGGCACGTAAATATCTTGCAACACTAGCTATAACAGTGCCATGCGAAGGCCTGTTCTCACTTTCAGGTGACATTGTAAATAAGAAGTAGGCTGCAATCTCTCATGAAAACTGTAACCAACCTTGTTTGTCTGAGTGACTGGCTGATCATGCTGCTATTACACAGGTCCCTGGAATGTTCAGGAATGACACTTGGTGATGATTATATTAACAGAACTACTTGTTATAATACACTGAAATATCACTTATTTCAATAGCAAAGTGATAAAATGAGCAAACAGCCCAGTTAAAACACTGGTGACTTTGGAGAATGTCACGCAATCCCGCAAAACTACAAGAATATTCTCCTAAATCCAGCTCAAAATTTTGTCTCTTAAAGGGGCTCTTGAAACAGGAAGTATAAAACCATTTTAAATGTTATTATAAAATACAGCAGGAAAATTGGTAAACATCCAATAACCTACGTCAACATTTTCAAACCCTCAGTGCCTAGACTTAGGCTGCCTTATCCATATTTAGGCACCCACGTGACCTAGTATTCAGAGGTGCTGAGCAAATGTCAGTTCCTATTAATTTTAGTGAGAGAAGGACATGGCATCCAGCACTTCCCAAGGTATACAGTATTTCCCAAGTCTCATTGTTTCATCTCTGGACATACGTGGCATAGTTTCAATTAGGTGATAAAAGGTATACAGTGGAGCAGTGTTTGGCTCAGAGGGTTTAAACATTTAATGATTTTCCTCACAGTTTCCAAAGTCAGCAAGCAGGGGCTTTCAAATGGAGGCTCATGGATGACTCGGAAGTGCTGCATTGGGCTAGGACAAAAGGAAGGTGACATTCTTAGAGGTCCTGTGAAGTGAGACATCTCATAATACATGCACAGTGTCTACACTACAAGAAGAATTGCAGTCACAAGGCTCTTGACTATGCTTTGAGGTATCTCTGTTCTATCAAGATTTTTAATTGTGGGAATGGAGAGAAAGACATGGCCTATAACTGTATTAGGGAACAATGCTATAGATCAGGGGTCTCCAAACTTTATGAGATGAGGGCTATATTAGATTTTTGAAGGGGCTTCGCAGCCCAAAGTGACTGTGAAAAAAATAAATATATGCAAATATATGCAAAATTGTTTTAAAAAACAACACTACTGTGTCAGTGTTGTATTAAATTCAAAATCAGGTATAAAAGTAGCTATAAAATCAAGGCAGGTACAGTGAAATTAACACAAAATATTTATCAATACATTAAAAATCATCTCACATTTTTTATTTTATGTATTTATTAAAACTCACAGCTTTGTATCATACAAACACATATTCAAAAGTTTAGCTGCACTTTGGTAAGAGAAGCTCTAGGTTCCCATTGTTGGTTGGGACTGTTTGGTTCAGTGCTGTAGTTAAAATTTAACCTTTTGCTCCTCCAGCTGCTGCCCGCCCTTCCCCGCCAGCGCTTCTCCAGCCACGTCACCCACCTTGCTCCTCCAGCCGCACCGCTGCCATGGCCCCCGCCTTTACTCCTCTGGCCACTACTGCAACCCTCCCCCGCTTTGCTCCTCCAGCCGCGCCGGGGCACTCACTCCTCTGCACATGGGACCGCCGGCAGCAGCTCACACAGGGGGGCAGTGGCAGCTTCTCCACGTGCCCGGTCGGTGTGCCTGCTCAGTTTGGGGGCTGAACAAATCGAAGCCGTGGGCCAGATCCAGCCCGCAGGCCGTAGTTTGGACACCCTGTTACAGATTACACCTTAACCTTTACTACAGCAGAATATCATGCTAGTGCAGTTTCAGTGGGACTCTACACAATAGCCTAGCATCCCAACACACCATGAGAGCCTAATACTACATATCATTACCTTTTTACACATACCATTTATGCCTCTCCTCTTTTCTTGCACAAGGAACAAATTAGCAGGAAACTGATCTTAAAAAACAACCACCACCAACCACTTTGTTGGCACGCTGACTATGAAATTTGTTTTTAATTAGAAAATGTACAATATTGGAGAGAGCAGTAAAACTGGATTTTTCTGAGCTGACCAGAAGACAGTGGTTATCTTCAACCAGTGGGCTATTCAGATGCATACCGTGTGTTGTTGTTGTTTGAATGGAATCTGCAAAAAGCAACTGTGACAATTCAGCAGCAGTGAAATCACACACTGTGGGCACATGAAATAACGGGGGGAAAAGAATACATTTTTTAAATGTGTTCTGAATCCTATCTTTATATTAGTAATAAGAAACTTGTTCCAGGTCATTTCATGGGGAATTAATGACAGCCTAGAGGTAAAAGTTCTTGGTGAATGCTCCAAATTAGTCATTACTCCCCAGAAAATGCCCAGAACTTAACTGTTACTCCTTGAACTCTGAATATGTTAAAACAGAAGTTACAAATGGGTATAATCACCTTTAAAACCAATTGTGATCAGTACTCGACTTATTGGTGGTACCATCTACTGGTAGTTGACTGGGTCTGAGCTCTCCTCCTTCTTTGCACCTCTCACCACCTCTCACCTCTTGCCACCTCCAACACTGTGGCAGTCCATTTTTTGGTAGGTGGAGACTTGGTTCTTTGGCCAGGTCACGAACGGAGTCAAACAAAATGTATGCAGTCCAACTTCAGCCTGCCCCTGGACCCCTTGAGGCAGTGCACTCTTGATTGAGGGATGTACAATGTCTCTATCCTCTGCAAGAGGAAAGGGGCATATGGCCTCTTCCACAAAAGGGGTGGTTGGTAGGGGAGCTTGGGCCCTCCCTCTCCCGCAGACTCTGACCCAGAGCCCTACAAGAAGCAGTGATAGCAAAGTTCCAGTTGCTTATAGGCTGCCTCACTGGGCCACTTTCTACCACTTGCTTCCCCATGAGACTTCAATGGCCTTCACTTGAACACCAGCAGAAAATATCAAAAACAACTGAAACTTCAGCCCAGCTGGTGGCCTTCTTTGCAGACTAGCTCCAGCTTCAAAGTGGGACACATTCCTGGCTTTCACGCCTGCCACCAGGGGTCTTTCACACTCTCCCTTTACTCAGGGAGCCTCCCAGGCTTCTCTCAGTTCTCAGCCAAAGGGAGAAAGTTCCCAGCTACCTGTCACCTCTGAGGTCTGGGGTAGCTGCCATGGGTAGGCCTCTTCTTTGCACTAAAGACATCCTTTGTGTCTTTCCTCAGGCACTCTAAAGTTAGGTGCATGTGCTCTCCTTTTCTGTCTGACCCCCTTTTGAGCTATCTGGCTCTCTTTTAAGCTCTTCCTCCAGCTGGAATAGGCTCTGAAGGTGCGGTGGGGCAGTCACCTGGGTCCAGAACAGCTCCTTAACCTCTTCTGTCCCAATGTGGAGTTTATACACCTCATCACACCCAGGAAAGCAGACCACTAAAACCAAGTCAGGAAAAAAGCCCAGTACTAACAGTACTACATTTTATGCAGTGTACTGAGCTAGTTTTGCATGAAAAGGAAGCTGCACTGGAAAAGAACCTTGTTAACCTGTCTTAAAATTGTGTCCAAATCAGTGGTGATGATTGTCTCTGACACACCTATATGTGACTGGCTGGTCAGAGCGTGAAAAGATCCTGCACACATAGCTGGAGTTAACATCACAATGTGCTTTACTGTAAAACAGAAAAAAGATATATAAAGAACATTCTGCCTCTTTAAGGGCCAAACCTAAATACAACAAGGTTTCCCTCAGACACAGTAAAGACTTCACCTCAGCTAAATTCTAGAGAGGTCATGAAAATAGCTTCCCTCATATGGGAGATGGTAGGTGCAGTGGGGAAAACTGGAACTGTATCAGTGATGAACAGACACACAGCTCGAACAACTACATCCTAGAGCAGAACGCATCCTGGGTACTGCAAAGCATAGTGACGCTCCAGATCACATCAGATATCCATGTCATTGTTGCAGCCAATGGCAAAGAAACATACATAAGAAGCCAAGAGAGGTCACCAACTTTGAACTCACAGTCTGTGACACTGAGAGCATATGCACGGGTGGCCATATAAGTCACACAAGAGGAGGCCACTTTATTCATTTGCTCTACCCAGTAGTGAAGTTCATCACTCTATTCCACCTGAACTGTAGAAGACAAAGTAGGGTAAGCACTACTACACAAGGTTTAGAGAGTAAAGACAGCTTTCTCAGCTTCTTGACAACTGCTGGACAACCTGAAAGGCTTGAACAAACTTCTAATGCATCATTCTCTGACTGACTACTTCAAAACTGAGAAAGAAAACGAAGCCATTGGGGTAAAGAACATCTAGCGAGAAAACTGGTGGATCCCCCACCAATGTCCATCCCTAACCCCCAAACAAATAGTTACATTATTTTAAAACTGGAAGGACCTCAGTTCCATGCAGAAACTGAAGGGATGTAGTTTCAGTCCTGGGGCTGAGTGATTGCTGGCCCTGCTTGGGGAAAAGAAAGGTTGGGGATTTGCCTTTTGCCATCCCTGTGAAAACCCACTCAAATTTGGCCAAGTTACAGGCCTTTGAAAAAATGCAGTTTGCACATGATCCGTAGAGACTTATCACAGAATCATAGAAGATTACAGTTGGAAGAGACCTCAGGAGGTCATCTAGTCCAACCCTCTGCTCAAAGCAGGACCAACACCAACTAAATCATCCAAGTCAGGGCTTTGTCAAGCACTCTAAGGATGGAGATTCCACCCCGCCACCCCAGGTCACCCATTCCAGTGCTTCCCCCTAGTGAAATAGTGTTTCCTAATATCCAACCTAGACCTCCCCTACTGCACCTTGAGACCACTGCTCATTCTGTCATCTGTCACCACTGAGAACAGCTGAGCTTCATCCTCCTTGAACTCCCTTTCAGGCAGTTGAAACCTGCTATTAAATCCTCCCTCACTCTTCTCTTCTGCAGACTAAACAAGCCCAGTTTCCTCAGCCTCCCTAGTCTTCTGACCAAGTTTCCACTTCTTGTAAGCTTCCTTTCTGTGTTTAAGCTCACCGAAGCTTTCATTGTTAAGCCAAGCTACTCGCCTGCCATATTTGCTATTCGTACTGCACATCAGGATGTTTTTTTCCTGCACCCACATTAAGGCTTCTTTAAAACACAGACAGCTCTCCTGGACTCCTTTCCCCCTCATATTAGCCTTCCAGGGGATCCTGCCCATCAGTTCCCTTAGGGAGTCAAAGTCTGATTTTCTGAAGTCCAGGGTCCATGTTTTGCTGCTCTTCTTTCTTCCTTTTGTGAGAATCCTGAACTCAACCATCTCACGGTCACTGCTGCCCAGGTTGCCACCCACTTCTACTTCCCCTACCACTCCTTCCCAGTTTGTAAGCAACAGGTCAAGAGGAGAATGGTCCCTGGTTGGTTCCTCCAGCAGTTGCACCAGGAAGTTGTCCCCAACACTCTCCATAAACTTCCTGTATTGTCTGTGCCATGCTGTATTGCTCTCCCAACAGATGCCAGGGTTATTGATGTCCCCACATTAGAACCAGGACCTGTGTTCTGGAAACTTCAGTTAATTGTCCGAAGAAAACAGTGTCTACCTCATCCTCCTGGTCTGGTGGTCTATAGCACACACCCACTACGATGTCACCCTTGTTGCTCTCACTTCTAAACTTAACCCAAAGACTCTCAACAGGCTTTTCTCCAGTTTCATACTCTGAGCAATCATACTGTTCCCTTACACACAGTGCAACTCCTCCATCTTTCCTCCCCGCCCATCTTTCCTGAACAGTTTATAGCCATCCATGACAGTGCTCCAATCATGTGAACTACCCCACCAAGTCGCTGTTATTCCAATCACATCATAGTTCTTTGACTGTACCAGGACTTCCAATTCTTCCTGCTTCTTTCCCAGGCTTCTTGTGTTTCTGTACATGCACCTAAGACAACTAGCCGATTGCCCTGCTTTCTCAGTATGAATCAGGAGCCCCCCACGCACCTGTTGCACCCTCCTCCTTGTATTTCCTCCCAGTATCCCACCTCCCCACTTCCTAGAGCTTAATGGCTAAAATCTCTGGAGTCCATCCTCACTGGGCCCCTCACAGAACTCACCGGCCTGTGCATGCACCAACTCTTCACAGTTCTTATGTGTCACTGCGCTGTCAATGGGCCATCCCCACGCGGTGACTGAGCATGCTCCATTTAAGGCCATGGGGGCTGATAAAGACGTTCCATGGCTGCTCACAACTGCTCGTGGCTGGGGTGGGGCTAGGCAGTGGAAATGAGTTGGGCTAGAACTGGGTGGGCAAGGAAATTGGGACTAGAAGCCATGGGAGTGAGACTGGGATTGGGAGCTGGTGAGGAAAATTGTGGATGACCGACGGATACACCAAAATGGGATGAGGAGCTGAGGAGAGTGTGGAAGACTGGACTGACAGGGCAAATAAACTGGGCCAAGGAACCAGGAAGGGAGTGGAGGGATTGACTGGATGAGGACTCCACACAGGGAGACTTGGAACAGAAGCCAGTGGGGTAGAAGGGTGGAAAATCCAACGAGGAATCAAGAGAAGGGAACTTGGATTGGCTGGGAAAGGAAACTGGACATAAGGAGTTGAGGCACAAAGGTGGAATTGGGACTGGCTGGGCAAAGATACTAGGACTTAGTGTGAGGTGGGAGAATGACTCAGGCTTAGACAGTGATCTTGGACGGGGAGACTAGGATTGGCTGAGCCAGGAAATTGGGACTGGAATGAGAAATGTGAGGTGTGGAGATTGGGACTAGCTCAATGAGAAGAATGGGATCGGGACAAGGAGTCAGAGTACGGAAAAGGAAGGACTATAACAAGTTGGAGGTGACGGGGAAAGAAGAGGTCAAGCTTGAGGAAACAGACAGAAGAGTCTGTGGAGTAGCCTGAAAGGAACCCAAGATTCCCAAATCTTACCATTCCTCAGCAAATATCTATGATACACATTAACCAAGTGTTCCACTCTTTTCTACAGCTGGGCCCCATAGAGGATGATAATCTACTACTGATATCAGTTACTCTGTTAGCTCAAATGGCAGAGGTTTGTGTGGTAGATCTAGGGGTTCCAACACTACTGTGCTGATAAACCATGAGGGTGTCTATATGGTGCCACAGGATGGAATTTCTGCTTTTTTAATTTGCTAGTTTTAAAAGGCAATTTCACAGAAAAGTAACTATGTTAAGAAAACATTATTTAGGTAGCAAAGTCAAATCAGGCCACAAGGCTTCAAGCTAGTACCCAGAAAATGAAGAACATCCAATTAGTGACCACTTTGGAAAACTTTGTTTTAAATAACTTGCTTAGCATCACACAGGAATTCTGTGGCATAGGCAAGGATAGAATTCTGTTCTCCAGGGCAGTCTTCAACCACCTTAATTATGAGACCATCCTTTTTCTTTGGGTAATCCCTTTACGTTATTCACCTGCATAGCAAATAAGGCAGGGGCTGTACAAAGAACAGCCTTTGTTAATATAGCATCCTGATTCATCCCCAGAACAGGTTTATCCTGTGCACTAAATGAGGCAGGGCTCCTGTGGAAAAATAGATGGGATCACATAATTACAGACTGTACTATGAGGAGGAAGGGACATCCTTAATGCAGGCATTTCTGAACTGTTGAGAGCTTAACTTTACAACTTTAATAGTGTTCTTTTAACAGAGTTTTTTTGGTGTATAAATATCATGTAAACTGGGCCAAGGTCTTGCTGTATCTGTCGGTGTCTGATACTGAAACACTAGAAATAAGTTATCAACTGGCAATTTCTTCATCTTAGATTTCCTTCAATAAACTCTTAACACACATACACAGCATACGCATAGAAACAAAACACCCCTATTTCTCCTGCAGGCTAGGAAGGGGTGCAGGGAGAAAGAGATTTTGTTTTTAAATTACTTGGGAGACAGTCATATACTACAGCAATGGGGTTGCTATAACAGCTATAATGCTGAATTGAGCTTTTTGTGAATATCAGCATGGTGGGAAGGGAGATTTTCAAGTCTAGCAGCTCTCTTCAAATGCTTAATTAATAGAACTGATAATATTTAACAAGCATTCAGCTGAATCTTGTTTTCCACTTCCTTCTGGCATCATCTTAAGAGAGATTCATTTTGCAGACTTGAAGCCAGGAAGCAGTGAAATCAACTCCAGTGTTTGACACTATATCAGTATATATGATTTCCTTGTGCTATTTAAAGGGAAAGAGAATGAAAAAAAAATAGACATAACTGTGCTTAATACATTTATATTTTGTACTCATTGCTGGTTTGGTAAACTGAATAGGGAAATCTGAACCTGAAAGTGACACAAAGCATCCATCAGTAAAGCAGGCTATTTACTGAAACCTGCATTTAGATGAGAGAAAAATCGCTAGCCCCACAATGAAAAAATCCAGGAAAAAACAGGGCAATTACCTTTAAATAAACAAAAAAAGGGAGTGTTGGAGGAAGACAACATTTAAAGAAGTTTTGGCTAAATATAAAAATGGTTGTTTCTAGAGAATGTGAATTCTTTATGTTATAGTTAAATTAAAAATACTTTTCTGATTAATTGTTGCTTAGAATCCTTTGGCGCTTCCACAACACTGACAGATCGCAGTTGTCAGGATTGAACCTGCGGCCTTTAGAGCTTAGTGCATGAGCCTCTACTGCATGATCTAAAAGCCCTATACCCCTTAGCTAAGGCAGTAGAGTAGACTCATTAATCTCTCTCTCTAAATGGTCTCAGTGCCACTAGAGGGACGGAACACCACACCCAGAAGGTGGGCTACACTTCTTGCTCTCTCAAATAAGAAGTCAAATAAAAAGTGCACTGTAGATTTAAATCTGGAACTGGACAAGGACAAACTGCAGCTTGGCTTTAAGAAGTATGATTGTATCAAAATAGCCTAGTCGGGTGGCAAAGAAAAAAACACGGCTGTCTAGTGTGACAAAAATTTGGTACTGATTCAAAATAATTATCAACATGAAGTATTTATTTGGCCACTTGAGCTACCGCAAGTCATCCCTGCTGGGATTCAAACTTGTGGTTCCAAAAATTTTAGGTATTTGAAAACCATTTGCTTAGATCAAACTGTGGTTTTCAAACTGTGGGTTGCGGCCCAGTACTGGGTCGCAGAATGTAAGTTACTGGGTTGTGGTGGCTCTAGTTAGCACTGCCAACTGGGCTGTTAAAAGTCCCATCAGCGGTGCTGCCTGGCTATGGCAAGCTAGTTCCTACCTGTTCTGACACTGCACTGTGCCCCGGAAGTGACCAGCAGCTGACCTAGCTCCTAGGTGGAGGGACCACAAGACTCTGTGCACTGTTCCCACCCTGAGCACCAGCTCTGCACTCAGCCAATGGGAGTGGGAGGAGAGGAGACGGTGCCTGCAGGTGAGAACCACACTGAGCTGCTTGTGCACCTCCACCTAGGAGCTGGATCTGCTGCTGGCCGCTTCTGGGGTGCAGCATAGTGTGAGGTACTAAGACAGGCAGGAAGCCTACCTTAGCACCTCCATTGCACCTCTGACTGGGAGTCGCCCGAGGCAACTCCACACTCCAACCCATGCCCCAATCCCATACCCCAGCCCTGAGCACCTCCCAACCCAGCCCTCCCTCCTGTACCTCAAACCCATCCCCTACCCCAGAGCTTGCACCTCCAGCCCAGAGTCCTGCCCCCTCCCAAACCCTTCCTCAGCCTAGAGCTCTCTCCCACATCCTGAACCCCTCATTTCCAGCCTCACCTTGCAGCCCTCACCCCCATACCCCAACTCTCTGCTCTATCACCAAACCCTGAAATCCACAAATCCCTGAAGGGACGGAATGTGCAGCCGCTGAAGTTGCCAGCCAGCAGAGAAAGGCAATTACTGTATGTTTATACATGCACTGACAAAAGGCAATTTATGCTGATCAGTGTTTAAACTTGTTCTAAAAATTAGCTAATGGGTTTTAAATAGTTGTAAAATATCTCAGTGCTACAAAATAGCCAAAACAGGTAAATACAAGGGAGAACTATTGGTAGGATAATATCTCTTCAGAGATTCCAACTAATTATTAAATTAGACATCCAAATAATAAGGTTTTACTAATTCTATTGTCTGAGGTCTACATTAGGTAATGTGACCCGTATAGAAAGGCTGAATTAGATAGTAATGAATTTCATTCAGTAACTTACTTTACAGGAATATAGTATCAAATAACACAAAATACAAATACAGTTAGCATATTTATTACTTAAGCAGCCCCCAGGTGATAATTATTTTTAATGCGTGGTATCATTCCAACTTCTTTTTTGATAATAATAAACTTGCACTTGCCTAAACCATGATTTTACAGCACAGTTATCTAATCACCTTTTATTCTTGATATGGGGATATTTACTCTTCAGTTTCCAAAACATTTCTAAACAGCTTTCACTAGAGAGAGTTGTGTATTTAAGTCTCCTTGAACTGCATTGATGGCAGTGGGGGTTAATTTACTTTCAGCATTTTATCTGCAAATAGCACTTCCAGTGTGTGATTTCTCAAAGATTTCACACATAATATGAAATTAAAAACACAACATAAACCAAGGAATACAACCAGGGATCCTAGAAATCCGTTTGTCAATAAAAAAGGCGGAATTTGCATTTTTACAGAGAATCTTTGAGAAAAAATAAAAACATGTATCAACCATTAATTAATTTGTACTGAAAGTGCCAGTGTCACCTATTCAATGTGCGCAACCTCCCTCTCTTGTGGTTCGGTTTTGAATGCATTTTAAATGTACAGTAACCCCGTTTATCCAATCTAATTGGATAATCAAAAATTGGGATAATCAGGAGAATTGACACAGAGCTTTCTATCCCTTATTTTAAGATGGGTGGCAGGGCCTCAGGCTGTCCACTACAGGCGGCAGGGCCTTGGGCTGTCAGTCCTGCATGGCTGGTGGTTCGGCTAATATGAAGAGCCAGATAATGGAGGCTCAGATAAACGGGGTTGAACTGTATATCAGTAAAACGCTGTGTTCAACTGATACCTATATACATTGTGACTAAGGAAACTAAAGTTCAGTGTTTCATTTTAATCATAGAAAAACATGGATTTTTTATGTTTTTATTAGAGAATTTTGGTTTTTTATCACAGAAAACTAGGATCCCTGTATGTAACTGAGTCCAACCATCACCTGGCATCCCCTTGTGGCCAGACATGGCATCACAACTTTCTATTCAGACTTGCCCCTGTGTTACTGCCCCTTTGTTACTCCTAAGCTGTGTTGGTTTTTCTGCCAGAAACTCAGCCTGCTGGCCCAGTCACCATCTTACATAAGAACAGTCTTATTCGGTCAGACTAATAGTCCATCTAGCCCTGTATCCTGTCTTTCGACAGTGGACAGTGCTAAATGCTTCAGAGGGAATGAACGTAACAGGGAATCAGGTGATCCATCCCCTGTCATCCACTCCCAGCTTTTGGCAGTCAGAGTTTAAGGGACACTCAGAGCTTGGGGTTGTATCTTGACCATTTTAGCTAGCAGTCACTGATGGACCTATTCTTCATGAACTTATCTAATTCTTTTTTTTAATCCAGTTATACTTTTGGCCTTCACAACTTCCCGCGGCAGCAAGTTCTACAGGTTGACTGTGTTGTGTGAAGAAATGCTTCCTTTGGTCTAAACCTGCTGCCTATTAATTTCATTTGGTGACTTCTGGTTTGTGTGTTACGTGAAGTGGTAAATAATACTTCCTTATTCACTTTTCCCACACCATTCATGATTTTATAGACCTCTTTCATATCCCCGCTTAGTCGTCTCTTCTGTAAGATAAACAGTCCCACTCTTTTTACTCTCTCCTTATATGGAAGCTATTCCATACCCTTAATCATTCTCATTGCTCTTCTCTGTACTTTTTTCAATTCTAATATATCTTTTTTCAGATGTGGCAACCCAAACTGTACACAGTATCCAAGGTGTAGGCATACCACGGATTTTATATAGTGGCATTATGCTATTTTCTGTCTTATTATCTATCCCCTTTTCTAATGGTTCCTAACATTGTTAGCTTTTTTGACTGCCATTGCACATTGAGCAGATGTTTTCTGAGAATTATTCACAATGACGCCAAGATCTGTTTCTTGAGACGTAACTGCTAATTTAGACCTCATCATTTTGTATGTATAGCTGGGATTATGTTTTTCAGTGTGCATTACTTTGCATTTATCAACACTGGATTTTATCCGCCATTTTGTTGCCCAGTCACTTAGTTTTGTGAGATCCCTTTGTAACTCGTTGCACTCTGTTATCTTGAGCGATTTAGTATCATCTGCAAACTTTGCCACCTCATTCTACCTCTTTTTCCAGATAATTTATGAATAAGCTGAACAGCACTGGTCCCAGTACAGATCCTTGGGGCATACTGCTATTTGCATCTCGCCACTGTGAAAACTGTTTATCCCTACCATTTTGCTTTTTCCATTTAACCTTTTATGATCTATGAGAGGACCTACCCTCTTATCCCATCACTGTCTACTTTGCTCAAGAGCCTTTGGTGAGTGACCCTGTTAAAGGCTTTCCTAGTGTCCAAGCATACTACATTCACTGGATCTTAACTCTGCACCCTTTGGGGTCACAACTACCTAGTCTTTTAGACTAGACAAACTAAAAAGTCCCAAATATATCTAACACAAAACAGACCCATGTGTCCTCTCTGGGGCTACTCTTCAGCCTGTCTTTCAGGTTCAGCCTTCAACCATCCTCACTGCCATCAGGGAGCACAGTCCCACCCTCAAGTCAGGATTCTGGTCCACTTTCTTGTACAAAATAACTAGGTTTTTATCAGTCCTTTTTACGTGTACTGCAGTTTTACCCAGGCCAGTTCCTATTGAAGGATTCTTGCTTCCCCTCTGGATTTCACAGTTTCTTCTCTGTTTAGTCATGGTCTCTTCCCAAGACTCCTTGCCCGGAGGCCTTTTCAGTCTCTTTCCACTTCTGATCAGGATCTGTTCCTGGCCTCCCTGCCTGAAGAACTTTCCTCACTCTCTGTGCTTTGACATGGTCCCTCCCAAGCCTCCATGTCTAGGGAGCTTTCCTCCCTGTTTTTATTTCCTTTCCTGTTCTGACTCGTCATCTGACTCAGGGTCCCGTAGGAGCCTTCTTGTTCCCTGCAGTCTCTTCCCTGCAACTCTTTCCCCAGCTGGAATCTAACAGTATTTAAACCTAGCTTCTTTTATACAGGAATCACCTTAATTTCCCATCAGCATGGCTTGTCCTGTCATCAGGGTAGGCTTAGCCCCAGGACCTGCTGCCAGAGAACAAGCCATTCTATTACACAATGGAACCATCTTACAGTAAACAAGTTTACCACAAAACTCCACCACTCTCAGTAAGGATGACTACCACAAAATGTAGGAGTACTTTCAGTGAGCAATCTGTCTACACATCTTGTAAACTGGGTAAGACCTACAAGCTAATACTGGGGAAAACATCAAAAGATTTTTAAATGATATAGATTGTTAGAATCTCTAATTTGTGTTTCATGCAAAATATAGTACTTCCAGAAGCACTTTTCTCCCTACCACCATGTTAGGTAATAGGACTATCAGTGAATAAGAAAGAAGAGGCAGATACTATGATTTCATAAGAAGAGTAATTGAAAAAACTGGGGCTGTTCAGTTTAGAGAACAGAGAGGTAAGAGTGGTGTTAGAAATAAAAAATTAATATACTGAAAATGGGCACTTTCATTTATTCTATTCCAATAATTAGAGGTCATTCAATTACATTTAAAGGCAACAAGTTTAAAACAGGCCAAAGGAAATACTTTCTTTAACAGGAGCTGTGGAACACACTGCCGTAATATATCGAGACCAAGAGTTTGTGTAAGTACATAAGGTTAAAAAATGGGACAAAACCTCCTCTCATGATTCTGGGCATGAGCTAATCACAAATTGATGAAGGTTAACATGAAGCTTCTTCAAAGGGCCACTAGAAGGTTTCCTGTACTCTTCACTGAAACATACAGTACTGCTCAATTTAAGAGAAAGCATACTAGACTAGACAAACTACTGGGCTAATCGAAAAAAGCAATTCCTATGTTCATTAATGCAACAATTCTACGCAATCCTGTAGCCCACAGGACTAACCTGCTTTTATTATGTTCAGCAGTAATGCAAGGAATATACAGGCCTACATCCTGCTTCTGATCAGGCGTGGCCCGGTTTAGATAAAATGATCTGATGCGATATTAAGGTAACTCACTACACAAATTATTCTGTATAGTCTCTCAGCTCAACCAACAGTTTTATATATTTTTTCATGAAATGAAGCTAAGTTACTTCTTGTCCTATGGTACATTTTGAAAGCATGGGTGAATGTTAACCCATTGTCTCAACCAAAATTCCAGTTTAGATAATTATATGCTCTCAACCTAAATACCCCTGCAGATTAAGTGGGATTCAATATTCCATTTCACTTTGTGTCCTAGAATGTTGTTCTAGTAACACCCCACGAGAGGTAGTATGAATTTCAATAGTATCACAGGCGATGAAATCCCAATAAATCACTGGTATGGATATTGTGTGACAATATATACTTGCAGACCACTGATATTTTTGGACAAAGAGTACTACACAGATGCAAAGTAATATTAGAGAGTTAAAAAACCACTGCACTCAAGCTCTTCTAAAGTCATTTTCTTATTATTAGGGTCTAAACAATGTACAAAATCTTTACATTAACATACACATGAATATTATTCCATTTACTTTCTCAGCCACAATGTTCTCTTCCTTTTCTATTAAAATATGAGTATGCCACAGTCTGAAAGTTCAGAAAATGGCAACAAGCCTGATTAGGGGTAAGGAACAGCTTCTGTATGAAAAGAGATTAATAAGATTGGGACTTTTCATTTTGGAAGATATGACTAAGGGGGGAATATGATAGAGGTCTATAAAATCAAGACTGGTGTGGAGAAAGTAAATAAGGAAGTGTTATTTACTCATTCTTATAACAAAAGAACTAGGGGTCAGCCAGTGACATTAATAAGCACCAGATTTTTAAGAAAACAAAAGGAAGTATTCCTTCACATAATGCACAGTCAACCTCTGGAACTCTTTGCCAGAGGATGTTGTGAAGGCTAAGACTACAACAGGGTTCAAGAAAGCACTAAATAAGTTCATGAAAGATAAGTCCATCAATGGGCATTAGCTAGGATGGGCTGGGATGGTGTTCCTAGCCTCTGTTTGCCAGAAGCGGTAATGGGCAACAAGGCAAGCATTTGATGATTACCATCTGCGGCACCTGGCATTGGCCACTGTGAGAAGGCAGGATACGAGGCTAGATGGACCTTTGGTCTGACCCAGTATGGTCATTCTGATATTAGGTACTTATATTAAAAGTTGTTTTTCCAATGGCAAATCCTAAGCATTCAGTAAAGCCCTATTGTTAATGATGTTTATAGCTCTATAGTAGCTTACAAGTCAACTATATTCTTCAGGCAGTCTTGTTTTGCTTCTCTCCCATGCACAATTTTATTTTGAAGTGACCTTTGGAAATGTGTACACTTCAATCCATTTGAGAGTAAAGGTCACAATTTTGAAAACTGAACAAACCATAAGCTAATGGTGAAAAAAAGAGCATAAATTTTTAATTCAGAGAAAAGGAAGGTCTCCTTTACTAACAGAAGCTGAGACCCACACATGCACCATCAGAAGCCAGTTGTAATTTGAAATAATAGGACAGAAATTAATGCTGTACACTTTCCTTTGACTTAAACTAAGTGATTTTTGTTGATGTTGTTAGGATACATTTAACTAAACAACTGGCCTACAATGCAAAATCTTGAGAGCACAAATTACTACATTTTAGACTGATGTATGGGGCTTGCCATAAAACTCCTGAGGCAACTGCTAGAATTATTAAAAATATATATTTCTACACAAATAAGCCAAACTGTAAATTTGGCACTGTTAAATAAAAGCATTGATTTTTTGAGAATACAAATCTGGAGTTAATTTTCTTATTATTATTGTGGCTTATATCCTATCTACCTACGATAATTCCAGCCTTCAATTCATAAAAGCTGAATGCTACAACTAAAGAATAAATTTAAAAAATTGCCTAGTACTCTAGCTATTACACAGCTTCTGCCAGAAATAGGACTTTTTGTACTCTACCTACAAATTCAAAGCGCAAGTTGACATTTCCCACTAAAAATTATATGTGATTAAACTGGATCCTGGCAAAGACACAAAATCAACACTAAGAGTTCAATTATTTTTTAAAAAAATCACTTAGGTGAGTGTTCTGCAATTCAGCTATGCATGTGTCACACAAAACAAAGGGGTGAGTTCTGAGGGGCAGATCTCAGTTGGTGTGTACTGTTATAAATTCTGAGAATTTATACTAGCTGAGCATCTGTCCTTGAATGCCTACTACAGCTACATATGTTACTTGGAAGCAAGAATGGTTGATACAATAGTATTGACCCCCATGACATTCCACTTGGAAAATTCCAGTATTTCAGCAGCAACTTGCAAGCCCAAATTCCATCTTCATTGTTATCCAGTTTTCAATGTTTTTGTTTGTTTACTAGTTTGAAGAACAGAATTTACTTTAAATCTCTCTATCACTGGCTGAATTTAAAAGTTGCAGAGTTTACAAGTACCATTATAAAAATAATAAACAATATTAAAAATACCATTAATAATAATGAAAACAAGGATATATGTAGAAAAAGATAAAGATAACTTGTACATTTAGCATAGTATATAAATGTTTAAAGAACTTTATCTTGCAATTTTAGGGCCAGATCCTCAGCTTCATTGGTTTTAATAGAATTCCACCAATTTACATCGTCTGGGAACATGTACCTCAGGTCTGATAATCCCGCCCCTTTGAAATCTTGAAAGCAACATGTTCATAAAGGGAGCAAAGTGAATACACACTGGAAAATTGGAAGCACTGCAGTAACTGAACAGTTAATGGGTAAACAGCCAGAAAACCATGCAGCTGGTGGTACTTTATTCTGAAATGGGCCTAATTCAATTGAAAAATCATGTAATTATGTAAGATTTTCTGCAATGCACCACATCAAATGTCATGTGCTGGGCAGCCAATCAATTCTATGAATATTTTGACTTTTCATCACTACAAGATGCAAACTGGTGATGTTGCTTCTGATCACAACATGCCAGGGTGCTGTGGTGAACTCTGACTACACAGAAAAGGTTGGAGATCACATAATAAACAAAAGGCTGCCTTTGGATAGCAAAGCCATTTGTAATTTTTAATGAATAATCTCAGGGTGTCATCCAGCAGTTCCATCAACTTCATCAGAACTACTCACATGAGCAAAGATGAACTGCAGTCAAAATCAAGTCCCTCTTGAAGAGAGGGATTTTGCAGCACTGGAATTGTTCCGTAAAGGGTTTGCAGGAGCACCTCTTCATGCTGACTCAATAAATATGAACATCAAGGTGAAGCTCTTCATTTAGGGAAGAAGATTAATAAGTAGTCTGCTGAGCAGTTCAGATATAATTGTAGCCACTTAAAAACACAAAAGTACTTAACGGAAGCTACCTGGCTGCTTCTACATGACTTGGATACTAATGTTTCCTTGCAGGAGCAGACATTTATTTACAAAGTAATGCCTTCAACAGCAAAATGACAGGAAGGCAATTTGAGGTTTCAGATATATTTGGAATATTTAAAGGACTGAACTTCCTATTGAAGTTAACAGAAGTATTGCTTGAATTCAGACCGAGAAGTGGTATATCTTGACTTTAGTAAAGCTTTGGATACGGTCTCTCATGACCGTCTCATAAATAAACTAGGGAAATGCAACCTAGATGGAGTTTCTATAAGGAGGATACAAAACTGGGTTGAAAACCATCCCCAGAGAATCATTATCAGTAGTTCACAGCCATGCTGGAAGGGCATAGTGAGTGGGGTCCCGCAGTTCTGGGTCTGACTCTATTCAGTATCTTTATCAGTAATTTAGATAATAGCATAGAGAATATACTTATAAAGTTTGCTGATGATACCAAGCTGGGAAGAGTTGCAAATGCTTTGGAGGATAGGCTTAAAATTAAAAATGATCTGGACAAACTGGAGAAACGGTCTGAAGTAAATAGGATGAAATTCAAGAAGGACAAATGCAAAGTACTCCATTTAGGAAGGAACAATCAATTGCACACATACAAAATGGGAAATGACTGCCTAGGAAGGAGTACCGCGGAAAGGGATCTGGGGTCATAGTGGATCACAAGCTAAATATGAATCAGCACTGTGACACTGTTGAAAAAAAGTGATTATTCTGGGATGTATTAGCAGGAGTGTTGTAAGCAAGACATGGGCAGTAATTCTTCCATTCTACTCCGCTCTGACTGGGCCTCAACTGGAGTAGTGTGCCCAGTTCGGGGCACCACATTTCAGGAATGATGTGGACAAATTGGAGAAAGTCCAGAGAACAGCAACAAAAATGATCGAAGTGCTAGAAAACATGACCTGGGGGGGAAGATTGAAAAACTGGGTTTGTTTAGTCTGGAAAAAAGAAAACTCAGAGGGGAAATAACAGTTTTTGAATACGTAAAAGGTTGCTATAAGGAAGAATAAGAAACATTGTTTTTCTTAACCTCTGAGGATTGGACAAGAAGCAATGGGCTTAAATTGCAGCAAGGGAGGTTTAGGTTGTACATTAGGAAAAAACTTCCTGTCAGGGTGATTAAACCCTGGAATAAATTGTGTCTGGAGGTTATAGAATCTCCATCACTGGAAAATTTTAAGAGCAGGATAGAAAAACACCTGTTAGAAATTATCTAGATAATTAGTCCTTCCACGAGTGCAAGGGATTGGACTAGCTGACCTCCCAAGGTCCCTTCCAGTTCTATGATTCTATTACCTTCTATGTCAACATCTCCAATTCACTTCCCCAACTCTTCCAGCCATTTTGTCCAGGATGAAGACTGGGTCCTTGGACATTTTGTAAACTTAAATTGAAATCTTGGTCCAATTGAAAGAAATTGATGGAAAAACTCTAACTGACTTTAATTTTACCTTAATTAAATATATGGAGATATACCTATATCATAGAACTGGAAAGACCTTGAAAGGTCATCGAGTGCAGTCCTCTGCCTACACTTGCAGGGGACTGGACTCAATGACCAAGTACTGTCCCCTGACAGATTTTTTGCCCCAGATCCCTAAATGGCTCCCTCAAGGATTGAATTCACAATGCTGGGTTTAGCAGGCCAATGCTCAAACCACTAAGATATCCTTCCCCCATTGGACATTTTGGAAGGCTAACTGTCCTATTTTGGTAGGTTTTGATTCACCCTAGGCTGCTGGATCCAGATCTGGGTTTTGCAGCCAAGGATCCATGCCTGGCAGCTGAATCTGAGCTCTCCAGATCCAGATTCTTTTGAAATATGATCCCAACAGCTGGAGAGCCACTTTAGGCACATAGATAGGTCTCCTATGTCAACCTAGAGAGAGCCGGGGACCTTGAAAGGAAGAGGGAAGGCAAGTGACCCCGTGGACACTGCTTTCCAGAAGATTCCAGAGCCTCATGGCACAAGTACCTTGATTCCACAGTGTGAATATGCAGAGGCCACTCGAAGGACAGGGTGAAATTGTGTGCTTTGTGTAACACAGGACTTCGGACTAGATGTTTCAATGGTCTCTTCTGGCTTAAAATATAGCTATTACTCTATATTTATTCCATGTGGCTCTCACCTTTTTGGGAAATTACTGCTGCATTTGACATTTGAGAAAAGGATGAGACAGATGGTGAGGGGGAAAAGCCCTTCATCTACAAATATATATAGTAATTAGTACAGATGTCAATTAATCACACTTAACTCACAAGATTAACTCAAAAAAATCACTATTAAAAAAATTAATTGCGATTAATCGCAGTTTTAATTGCACTGTTAAACGACAGAATACCAGTTGAAATGTATTAAATAATTTGAATGTTTTTCTACATTTTCACATATATTGTATTGTGTTGTAATTGAAATCGAAGTGTATATTACTTTTTATTGCAAATATTTGCACTATAAAATAACAAAACAAATCATATTTTTCAATTCATCTCATGCAAGTACTGTAGTGCAATCTCTTTGTCATGAAAGTGTAACTTACAAATGTAGATTTTTTGTTACATAATTGCACTCAAAAACAAAACAATGTAAAACTTCAGAGCCTACAAGTCCACTCAGTCCTACTACTTGATCAGGCAATTTCTAAGACAAACAAGTCTGTTTACATTTACAGGAGATAATGCTGCCCACTTCTTATTTACAATGTCAACAGAAAGTGAGAACACGCATTTGCATGGCACTTTTGTAGATGGCATTGCAAGATATTTACGTGCCAGATATGCTAAACATTCATATGTCCCTTCAAGCTTCAGCCATCATTTCAGAGGACGTGCTTCCATGCTGATGACACTTGTTAAAAAAAATAATGCGTTAATTAAATTTGTGACTGAACTCCTTGAGGGAGAATTGTATGTCCCCTCCTCTGTTTCTGCCATATATTTCATCAGTGTCGGATAATGACCCAGCACACGTTGTTCATTTTAAGAATACTTTCATAGTAGATTTTACAAAATGCAAAGAAGGTACCGATGCGAGATTTCTTAAGATAGCTACAGCACTCAACCCAAGGTTTAAGAATCTGAAGTGCCTTCCAAAATCTGATAGTGATGAGGTCTGGAGCATGCTTTCAGAAGTCTTAAAAGAGAAAAAATTCAGTATAGAAACTACAGAACCCGAAACACCAAAAAAGAAAATCAACCTGCTGGTGGTATCTGACTCACATAATGAAAATGAACAGCATAGGTCCACACTGGTTTGGACTGTTATTGAGCAGAACCCATCATCAGCATGGACACATGTCTCCTGGAATGGTGGCTGAAGCACAAAGGGACATATAAATCTGGCATGTAAATATCTTGCAACCCTGGCTACAACAGTGGCATGCAAATGCCTGTTCTTAGTTTATGGTGACATTGTAAACAAGAAGCAGGCAGCATTATCTCCTGCAAATGTAAACAAACTTATTTGTCTGAGCAACTGGCTGAACAAGAAGTAGGACTGAGGGGATTTGCAGGCTCTAAAATTTTATATTCTTTTATTTTTTAATGCAGGGTTTTTTGTACATAATTCTACATTTATAAGGTCAACTTTCATGATAAAGAGATTGCATGACAGTACTTGTATTAGGTGAATTGAAAAATACTATTTCTTTTGTTTTTTACACTGCAAATACTTGTAATCAAAATAAACAAAGTGAGCACTGTACACTTTGTATTTTGTGTTGTAATTGAAATCAATGTATTTGAAAACACAGAAAACATCCAAAATATTGTGACAAAGCTCCAAGTCTGTACTTGTGGGTCCTGCGCTTCCTGGCAGATTTAGGGGCCTCAGAAACTCATCTAGGCCCCAGAGTGACCTCCCTTTCTCAGTAATAATTGGCAAGAGTCACCACCTAGTGAGTTGCCTTCATCACAGGCCAGTATGGAAGATGGAAAAAAGGGGGGGAGCCCGGGCCTGCCCTCTACTCCGGACTCCAGCCCAGGGACCCTAATAGTATCAGCTAAGATGGCTGACCTTTTAGGCACAAAACACAATACAATTCCCTGGGCTACTTCCCCACAGCAGTCCCTGCTTCTTCAAACTCCACTTCACCCTTACCTCAGGGCTTCCTTCCTTCAGTATGATATGTTGTCCTACACTCAGTCTCACCAACAGCAAAACTTCCTTCCACAGCTCCTGACACCCACACCCACCTGACTAACTGGGAGGTTTTTTATCTGGTTTCAGCCAGTCCCTGATTGGCTTCAGGTGTCCCAATTAGGCTAGCTGTTTCTATTCCTTTCTAGAAGGTTCTTAATTGGCCCCAGGTGTCTTGATTGGCCTGGAGTAGCCTTTGTTTGGCGATCCAGGGAACAAGGACCTGCACATCCTGAGACTAATATACCTGCCTTCCAGCACTCTCCTACATCCTTCTGGTCTGACTCCGTCACAATATTTAAACAAATTGTATTCTATTATTGTTGAACCATACAGTTAATTTTTTATTCATGAATTGTGATTAATTTTTTAAACGCTTGATGTACCTGTACTTTGCTGAAAGTTGGTACTTATGCACACAGATTTGATTTGTCTAATGTGTGTGGTTGGCACACAATCGAAGGTGACACTGTCATTGGCATAGCAATGACTCAGAGGTAGTACTTTCACTAAAATAATCTGTCACTGAATAATTTCTCCAGTGATTACAAACACACTTTAGTATCAGGCAATAGTGTTTTGGTTTTCTCATTGTACAGTCCTATTTATTGTGTCCAGTGCCTTGAAAATCCTGTCCACCTTATAATAATATGGTTAAAGATTGTTTCAATACCACTAAAAAAAATCTGTTGCAAGAGCTCTGTGCTACAAAGTATCTGGTAACATGTACTAACTTTCTGCATCTGTAACTCTATCTTTTGGAGGGTGGAAATAGATTTTCCTTCTTTAAGCATGTGAAGAACCACCTTGCCCCATCACTTGTGGGTTTATGAGAGCAAAAGATATGGGCGCATCTGCCAGATGTTAAGGCAGTTCTCGGGAAGCCTCCCCTACTGTGGATGAACTGCAAACCAGAGTGTTCAAGTACTAAATAAGCACTACTTATAAATCTTATGTAGTTGGCTAGTCAGATTCAGGTACCCACAGAGCACTCAAGCACCTTGCCATGGGAACAGAATTGAATCAATGATCTCTAAGTCTCAAGGGTGCGATGGGATATATGGAACAGGCAACTGGGACAGCAAGACAAGCAAGGTCTAGGTCAGTGGTGGGCATCCTGCAGCCCATGGGCTGCATGTGGCCCATTGGGGTAATCCACTGGTAGGCCGCGAGACAGTGTTTACGTTGTTTACGCAGGGACGGCCGTCTGCAGCTCCCAGTGGCCAGGAACGGTAAACCGCGGCTACTGGGAGCTGCGGGCAGCCATATCTGTGAATGGTCAACGTAAACACTATCTCACGGCACACCAGCCGATTACCCTGACAGGCCGCGTGCAGCCCGCAGGCCACAGGTTAGCCACCACTGGTCTAGGTTGTTGAAGTACAGCACAAACTCTGCATTTTCATACTCATTTCTCTTAGGCTATGGTGGAAGAAAATGGAAGAGCAAGTGTGGGCAGAACACAAACACCCATGCACCCAGAAGTTCTACACTTTGTCAGAGTAACCCTGGCCAAAACATCTTGATTTTGGATGGGAACTGCAGTACCTGGTGGTATAATGGAGGAGGAGCTCATAGTCCACATTGATGTGGACACAGCTCAAAATGAGGACAGGCACATGTCTGGAATTAAGTACCAGGCTGCAACTTTTACTAAACTTTAACACAGGGGAGGGGCTCTACACACTTATCACCCATACTCACTTATAAAGGCATTAAATGGGTTCCAGTGCAGGGGTTACAGGGGCCCTTGCCATAACTGGTGCTAGCGTTCCATATTATATAACCCATAATGCGGGGTAGGCTCTTCTCAGCCTACCCCCAGTACTCAGCTTGTTCTGAGTCCTAGAACCCTCCCCACCATGAGGGAGGTCAGAGGGTACAGTTGGGACCTGGGCCAGAGGGTCTGATCTCAGCCTGTGAAGGCCACAGCATCTCACTCAAGGCCCAAAACCCCAGGTCTTCTACCTTTGGGAACCATTCATTTTATTCTTTTAACCACACAGGAAATCAGACACCAGTTGTGATGATGAAACAAATCCATACCTGTACCTCAGTTAGATACTAAGCATGTTCCTATTTAACTCACTGTGGCTTGAAGGTGCTGCAAGGAAGGCAAGAAACTCCCTGGCCTTCTGCCATGAGATAAAAAAAATCTTTTTTTTCTCAAGTTCCCCTATCTACTGATGCAGGTGGGTGGCATTTGGTGGACTGATGGAACACAGCACAGAGCAACACAATAACACCTTTGTACACAAAGTGGATAGTGCCACTGACTGAAGCGGAAGAGGAACTTTAAACAGGCAGGACATAGTTACTCAAACAGGATACTAAGAAGTAACATCCTTACTTTTGTAAAAAGTCCTGTGGGAAATTCAATGGCCAATTTTAAATCTCATCTGTGAGCCAGCATCACCAGTAGAACAGTACCCCAGCACCATGCTGGGACGGTTCAGTACTATCTAAGGGAACCAGGTCACCTACTGAATCATCAGCGCCACTTCCTCTACATTGGACTGGGAGAACTCCCATCTGAACTTGTTTATATTCCAAAACTGAAATCTGAGCCTGAGCTGTAGTGGATCCAGGAGATTATACATACAGTACAAGTCAGACTGAATCCAGTTAAGTGATTATAATGTATTTTGTGTTATTTTTCATAGACTCATAATACTATGAAAAAGTAAATCATTTGATTTGTCTTGTTTTCAGTTTCTCACCCATAAGAGCACCAACCAGATTGACATTATTTAGAAACAAAAGTTTTATAATAATGTTTCCTTTAAATCATCTAATATTCTGTCCCTGCCTCTCCCTCCGGCCCGCCCACCCCCCGTGCCCTTGTTAGGTAGTATGTGTGGATTTGTGATTTATATGAGGAACAGACTACATTTTACCGTTGCATTTACCCACTAGATCTACAATAGTTTAGAAAGTTTGGCAAATATGATTCAGCGTAACTTGTAATATTTATTTGTTCTCTCTCAGCTGTCATTTTAATCCCCTAAATAACAAGCTTAGGCAACATATTATTATAATGCTTATTAATATTTACTTAGATTTATTTTGGGAAAAAAGTATCCAAATGGGACTATTTAACATAATTGAGCATTAGCGTTATTTAATTGCTGGCTCATTGTTTTAGAATCCTAATTTTAAAAAGAGAAGTGTATCAATGCAGACTACAAGAGACTAGAGAGCCATTTTACCAATGCAGAAAAGCAAGTTGCTTACAATGCAATTTAACATGTTTTTTCCTGTGTTGAGTGTGGCACACTGTCTATCATTCAAAGTGGCAGTGAAGAATGGCATGTGATTTGTATTCAGTTTCCAGTTACCTTCCACACAAATAAGAGTGTACCTTCAATTTTCATAACAAATGCTTTCACCGCTCTCTCACTTAAAGTAGATTATTAAACAGCACTACATATGAGAATATGTTTTCTTGACAAATCACTTGGGTTCTGTATGCTGTACATACATACAAGCTTAGGAACAACATTTATTTTTGCTTTGTGAAGCCACCCATTTGATTAGTACTCAGTGGAGTAATAATGGTGACACAAATGGTTTGTACGACCTTCATTCTAAATTGGGGGCAGATCCTCAGCTAGTATAAACTGTCACAGATTGCCATTGACAAAATGAAGCTATGAAAATCTACACTAGCCAAGGATCTGCTCCCTGAAGCATTTTGCGGAAAAAATGACTGGCATTCCTTTTACAGTATGTCCACACTGCAGCTGGGGCCCCATTTCCCAATGTAGTAGACAGACACATGCTAGTTATTCTCAAGCTAGTGCACAGAAAAAAGCAATGTAGCTGGGGATAGTATGGGTAGAACATTGGCCTATCTGCCTGAGTACAAACATACCCATACTCCCGAGTACATTCTTGGGAAGATACCCCAAGGCATGGCCCATGCTACCCCCAGACCCAATGCTATTTTCAGAGCACTGGCTTGAGCAGAACTAGCTGGTGTCTGTCTATCCGCATTAGGAAGCACACTTTGAGCTGCAGTGTAGACATATTCATACAGTGGTCGCTATGAAAAAGTCACCATTTGTCAGCTATTACTGCACCATTGTTTCTGAGATACCTAAGTTAGGTCTTAATCCTGCAAACTCAATCACGTTAGTGTAAATCAGGGGTCTCAAACTCAAATGACCACGAGGGCCGCATGAGGACTAGTGCACTAGCTCAAGGGCTGCATCACTGACATGTCCCCTTCTTGCTGCCCCCAGCCCTACCCCCACTCCATCCCTTCCATGAGGTCCCGCCCCTACCCTGCTTCCTCCTCTGAGTGTGCAGTTCCCCGCTCCCTCCTGGAAAGCACTAGGCACCGCCAACAGCTGTTTGGTAAACAAAGCAAGAGCAGTTTGGAAATCCAGAGCTGGAAACACAAGCAAACAAATCTAATTTAACAAGAAATTACCAGCCTCAGATGATTCAAGCTTTTTTCAAATGTAATATGCTGGGAACCTGACAGAAATTTCAGCACATCTCAGCCTAATATCAATTATAATTTTATAAAGTCTCCCTCTCCCAAACTGATCCTCATAACCCTGTTCCCCATCCCCACTTACCCCTGTAATTCAGCTCCCTGTGCCTCATCCCCAAATCTCAGCCACTCACCCCTATTACCCAGCACCCTGTTCCCCAAATCTTCCCCCACTCATGCTTGTAGCCAGCTTCCTGCTCCCCATCCCCAAATCTCCACCCACTCATCCCTGTAACTCAGCTCCCTGTACCACATCCCTAAATCTCACTCCACGCACCCCCCATAACCCTGTTCTCCATCTCCAAATGTCCCCCACATCCTTGTATCCCAGCGTCCTGTCCCCAAATCTCCCACACATCCCCTGACGTTCAATACCCTCCCACCTCTAAGCTGCCCCTCCCTGTCCCCCCGTCTCCTCTCTCTATCTCCTTTCAGCCTTCCCGGACCCTCCTCCCCGGCAACCCTTGCCCGAGCCCGGCACTCTCCGCTGGGGATACTGGTAGTGGGGCATGGCGGGCAGGGGGCGGCGCAGCAAGCCCAGGCAGCTGCAGCCAGCCAGAGAGCCGTGGCTCAGTGCTCACCTCTGGCTGCTCGCAGGGCAGTGGCGCCCACCCGGGGGTGGGGAGGCTTCTCTGTTGCCTGGCTGGGCCATTGCTGAGCTCCGACTTCCAGGCGCTGCTGCTGCGGCTTCAATGAATGAGCTGGGGTGGCACTTCGCAGGAGCCCTCTGCAGTGGCAGCCAGGAGCGGTAAGCCTCCCGCAGAGGGAGGTGGGAGGGCGGCGGAGAGCCGGGCGTACCACTCCTGCTGCCGCTGCTGAGGGCTGCTGGGAAGCGCTACCCCGGCTCATTTGTTGAAGCTGCAGCAGCAGTGTCTGGTAGCTGGGGATCGGCAGCGGCCTCTGCTTCTGGCCCCTCACTCCCAGAAACTGCTATGGTGGAGGGGGGCACCAGGGAGCTTGGCGGGCTGCAGGGAAGGGCTTCGCGGGCCGCATGTTTGAGACCCCTGGTGTAAATAATGCTATTCACCTATATAAAGTTTCATGTAGGCTCAAGTATTTCAAGGCTTATGGTTTTATTTACTATTGTAAACATAGGAAAATATTGTGGTAAACTGGACACCACTGTGTGCCAAGTGTATATTATCTTTTTAATGGTGACCACTATCCAACACATGTATAAGTAAGTAAGAGGAGGAAGGGACCTGAAGGAGCTTCTGTCAGTTCTTCTTGTTTCTGTTTGCAGCACAGTATTAAAATCAGAAAAAAATGAATTAAAAAAGTGCAAGTAAATGCTAGGTTTAACTTCAGAGAGCAAAAAGATCCTGCTGCCTGCATCTCTCTCTCTCTATCCCTCTCCCTCTCTCATATATGACACTTGTAAAACAAAGAATGCATATTTCAGAGTAGATTTTTCTCCCCAGACACATATATAAATCCAGTAAATTTTAGGTCCAAATGATTTAAATTCATCCTTTGCCACCTCTCCGTTGCACTGTGGAGACAGCACACTCATATTTTATTGCATTTCTAGTCAACAATATGAAAGTAGCTGTTGTAGCAAGATTTAGATTTACACAGTGCTTGACTAATAGCACAGAGGAGAAAGAAGATTCTTAAAGCTGCTTCTGAATAAAAATATACAGTATCTCTTCCCTGAAATATAATAGACAAATGCACACATGACGGTGTAATGGGGTATAAAGGTTTTACTGGCATGGGGTTGAGATGGTTGCATTACTTATAAGTGATGAGGTACAGAGAGAGAGATCTAGGTCATCCAGAGTGAGTGCCAATAAAGCTTTCACTAACCCTCCCCCTCAAGAAGATGCCACACATTATACAGAAAAGCTATTTTAGCAATGTTTCAGGAGAATTATTAAGTTTAATTTAAGGGATTACTAGTTTTGTAATTTTCCACCACTAAAGCCAGACAATTTAGTTACCATGAGTCCAACAGGACAGGGTCAGAAACAACCTAAAGTGCCCAGAAGTAGCTTTTAAATTGATAAAAATATTATAAATTTAAAGTTTACTAACTTAGAGCTTACTGGAAATAGAAACTAGAACTAGGAAATTCTCTTTTCTATTTTTAGCCCATCAAGACAGCAAGACATTGGACTTTAAGCTGTGACATTTACTTACAGAAAAGCTGTCACTGGTAAGAGGTTGCAATGTCAACCAGTATTTTTTTTATAGTGGTGGTGAGTAAATTCCACATGGGGGGTGGTGGTGTGAGAAAACATTTCACTGGCAGATTGATCTAGAAACCATTATGACTGTGTCTGCAATATATCTGGGCATGTAGCCTTTAGCACTTAGGAATTTCCAGCTGGCACAGAACACTGAAGCATGTCTCACAACACTGCCTACCATGAAGACATAAAAACTGTCCCCCCCAGTCGTGGCTTTAGATAGAATAACAAATCAATTTCAAGATCTCTGTGTTTATCTTCAAAGTGTCCATGGCCTGGATCCAGAGGATGTAAACATTTGACTAAGGCTTTGGGATGAAGACCGTCATTGACTACTTTCCTTCTCTGGCACAACACAACTTCCTACAATAAGGGTAAAGCTTGTCTGTGATGGAGACAGAGCTTTCTTGTGGGTCATCCCAAGGCTGTAGAATGAACTCCCCCAGGAACTGTGACAAACCTCTTTACCAAATACAACTGCATTTCTTTGACCTTGCCTTCTCTGACATAGATACATAGCATTGAGGTTTTTATTTTTTATATAAATCACAAACAATACACTCCACTGCAAACATTTCGCCACCTGAGGAGAAGATGGGAGAACAAATACTGGACAAATGTCTAGTCATGTTGCACTACAGGAAGATGCTCAAATACTATCACGATGATCATGGTATAAGAACCTGAATAGAATAGAAAGCTACTTGAGAGATTGGAACATTACAGTAGATTCTGGGGGGGAAGAGGAATTAGTAGGTTTATAGCAGGTGAAGTCATCAAAGATGCATGATAAATTCATTTATCACATGGCTACCACCTCTACATATGTGGTGTACACACACATGTACACACACAAATACACGTACTTTGTATGCAATATTACAATATGCATAAATTACAATGGCTTAAAATCCCAAACCAGTGAAAAAGCAGCTGAATATATGTGTACACTTAAAAAGATACAAATACTTGAATTTCCTCAAGGTATTTGAATGCAACATACTGAAAACTGACAGCATACTATGTATTCATTGCCTAATAGCGCTGGTCAACCACCATGCATTAGTCACCATACAAGAGTTGCATTTATAGAATGCTTGGTGCCTTTTCTGCCTCCTACTTCCAGCCTATATTTTTCTTGCACCCCATTTGTCTCTTTATATTTTAGTATGGTAGGTGATATCTTGATACACATCTGAATAAGAATGGTTACCAATGGAACAGCTATGCAAGCCACAGGTTCTGATACCGGGTGATGTATAATCTTTGGCTTGTGTTGCTTTCACAGTTTGAGTTTCCTTGTAAATTTCCTCTGTATATAAAATGGTCAGTCATATCTTCAAAATCTTGGAAGTACATTTAGATTTTGAAATAAAGTCTATAAAAATCTGTTCATCCATTGACTTGTCTGAGGACAGCTGAATTAAGAGTTTTTTGTGTTCCCTGTCCAGTTTTATGGCATCAATATAAAGCAGAACATTTCCAAATTACTACTAGCTAAATAGTAGGCACTATTTTGTATGAAGCATTATTAGTATATTAATTGATCCTAATCCATATCTTTCCAGGGCATCATCTCTTCTGAGACCGGTAATGCTCACGCATCCATAAGAGTACCTATACATCTACTAGCTATGGCCGTGTTCTACCTGGGCAGACTCTATGTTGGCAGGGTTCTGCCCTGACACATCAAGTTGCATGTGCAGCAAACAGAGCTGTGAACAGGGGAGTCCGAGTGGAAGTTCTGTTGGAGGAAAAAGGAGTGTGCTCCACTCCTGAGGAACAGAGGGTGAAAAGCAGCCCTGGAGTGGGCTGCAGCTGTGAAAGGCAGATTGTAGTAGCAGCCACAGCTGTGGACAGCCCAATCAGGGCCCAGCTGGCCCTTATAAGAGGGCTGTCAGCCAGGAGCTGGTAGAACAGTCTCCCTCCAGCCTTAGAGGGAGATGGACCTGGCTTCCTGGAGGAGCAAAATGTACTGAGGGTGGAGCAGTGCTGGGGAAGGTACTGGACTGCAGGGAAACGCAGAAGATCCAAAACCCTCCTTGCCTATGATGAATGGCTTTTACACTACAGTCTGCCCCACAGAACAGAGGCTTGATGCTGACTGGTAGTAGCCATAGACTGAGGTAAGATGGGGATAAAGAGGCCAGCAACAGGCAAGGCACTGGCCTGCAGAGGGCACTCCAGCTGGAAAAGAGCTAATTCCCAGACAGCCAACAGGAGGCGCTGCATGAGTGAGTCGTCAAACTGCTACAGGGAGGAACAAACCCCAGGCCCTTAGGGGTAATGAGTGAGTTTTTTGTGAGTGTTTTTCTGTTTTGTGTGGGGTTTTTTCCTTGTCCAGTTTCTAGAGGCTGGTAGGAAGCAGTGTGCTGTGATAGAAGTAGAACCCTGATTAGAGGGCCTGTAAAGGAAGCCAAACAGTCAGCCAGCAGCACAGGAGCAGCAAACAGAGGTGTAAATAGGGGAGTTTGTAACAGGAAGTTGGAGGGCATGGAGATGTGGTGTTCTGGGTTTGTTTTGGTGTATTTGTTTTTTCCCCTTGGATAGGAATTTAAGCGGGAAGACTATGACAGGTACAGAAGCAGCAGTGTTGGTGACCAAAGCCATGGAAGAGACAATGAAGATGACTAGATGTGGAAGCTGTGGGATATACATGATCCTAGAGCACCTACTTGAAAAGAGCTTTGTTTGTATGAAATGCTGTTTGATAGAGCTGATGAAAGAGAAGATCTGAGGCTTGGAGATGGAGGTGGTTTGAACAGATAATGAAGCAAAGGCAAGAGGAGGCTGAAGGGAAAAGTCAAGACCTGTAGATGCAAGCTGGATTAAAAAACTCAGTGGGAAAACTGTTGAGTGAGACAAGTAGTCAGTGAAAGCATGTGACTGTGAGAACCAGGAAGGCGAAATGACTGTCCAGTGAGCAGCTTTGCTGAGTTGGAAAATTAAGAAGGGGCATAGAGGCAGTAACAGAAGATGGGAGAGCAAGGAAGAAGAGAAGACTAGCTTGTCCTACAAGAAGAGAGGAAGAGTCAGTGAAGAGTGTCAGAGTTCAGAGCTGCCAGAGGATAGAGGATGACTCGCAGAAGACTGTAAGAGAACAAAAGGCAAGAGATTCTCCCCAGAGAATTACATCAGGAGAGGCAGGTCTACGTGACTGATGTCTCCTTACTAAGAAGAACAGACAGGCCAGTCACCAGAGCTAACATGGTGAACAGAAGGCTGTTCTGTCTGCCAGGAGCCAAGATATGGGATGTGGACCTGACCTTGAAGAGTATCCTAATGGGAGCAGGAAAGAATTCACTGATTGTCCTTCATACAGAAACAAATGACACAGCTAGAATCTCTCTGGAACATATCAAGGGAGATTCTGCTAGGATAGGGAAGATCCTTAAGGAAATGGAGTCTCAGATGATCCAAGAAACTACAGGTTTGTTAGTTTGACCTCAATTGTATGCAATGTCTTGGAACAAATTTTGAAAGAGAAAGTAGTTAAGGACACAGAGGAGAATGGCAATTGGAATAAAATACAACATGGTAGATCGTGCCAGACCAAACTGATTTCCTTCTTTCAGAAGATAAATGACTCTTTTAGACAAAGGAAATGCAGTAGAGCTAATCAACCTGGATTGCAGTAAGGCATTTGATACAGTTCCACATGGTAAAATATTAGTTAAATTGGAGAAGATGGGAATTAGTATGTGAACTGAAAGGTGGATAAAGACCCCACAATGGGTCATATTGAAAGGTGAACTGCCAGGTTGGAAGGAGGTTACTAGTAGAGTTCCTCAGGGATTGGTCTTGGCACCAATCTTATTTAACACTTTTATTGCTGACCTTGACAGAAAAAGTGGGAGTGTGCTAATAAAATTTGTGGATGATGCAAAGTTGGGAGATATTGACAATATGGAGGAGAACTGAAATATCATACAAGATCTGGATGACATTGTAAGCTGGAGTAATAATAATGGGATGAAACAATACTGCAAAGTCATGCATTTAGGGACTAATAACAAGAATTTTTGGTATAAGCTAGGGACTTATCAATTGTAAGTGATAGAGGAGTGGAAAGATCTGGGTGTGTTGGTTGATCATAGGATAACTATGAGCTGTCAATGTGATGTGGCTGTGAAAAAGGATAATGCAGTCCTAGGATGCATCTGGGAAGGTATTTCCAGTAGAGACAAGGAAGCGTTGACATCATTATACAAGGCACTGCTGACACCTTATCTGGAATACTGTGTGCAATTCTGGTCTCCCATGTTTAAGAAAGATGAATTCAAACTGGAACAGGTGCAGAGAAGGGCTAGTAGGATGATCCGAAGAATGGAAATCCTATGTTATAAGAGGAGAATCAAAGAGCTTGGCTTGTTTAATCTAACCAAAAAAACGCTGAGGGGAGATGTGATTGCTCTCAATAAACACACCTGAAGGGTAAATATTAGGGAGGGATATGAGTTATTTAAATTAAGTGTCAGTGTGGACACAAGAACAAATGGCTATAAAGTTGCCATCAACAAGTTTAGGCTCGAAATTAGATGAAGGTTTCTAACCATCAGAGGAGTGAAGTTCTGGAACAGCCTTTCAAGGAGAGCAGTGGGGATAAAAAACCTCACTGGCTTCAACACTGTACGATGGGAGTGCCTATGATGGCATTTTCCCTCAGGTTGGACTGGGATTTTTCATCTTCCTCTGCAGCATGGGGCATGGATCACTTGCAGGTTTAAATTAGTGTAAATGCTGAACTGTCTGTAACACAAAGTCTTTAAACCATGATTTGAGGACTTCAGTAACTCAGCTAGAGATTAGGGGTTTATTTCAGAAGTGGATGAGGTTCTGTGGCCCGCAATGTGCAGGAGATCAGACTGGATGATCACGGCAGTCCCTTCTGTCCTTAAAGTCTATGAGGATAAAGGCACAAATGCCCAGAGTACATCTAGACTGACCAAGTTACGCTGTTGTTTTGCAAGTTCTGGAGACAGCACCCAGGAACACTATTGAACTGTGGAAAATGAATCTGCTATTTAGTTACAAGTAAATTGGTTCCTTAGCCTTTCAAACTTATCGCCAGTTCTGACACTATTAGAATCCATTCTATTAATTCAGCCTATTTAAATAGACTCTTTCCACATTTCATACTATCCCTCGGCATATCCTGTAAGCAAATACCAAAATCTCTTCCTCTTAATGTGTTTATAAGCAATTGTAGCTACCTCCCTGTTTGATACTGACTGCAGCAGCCATATGGCCAAGCTACTTAAATGCTCCAGAAAGACAGTCCAAATGGCAAGAACTACTGTTACATGCTTTGTTACCCAAATTAAATTATGTGATTTTGCATTCCCTGCCATTGAGGATAGCAGGAAAATAATGGAATCTAACAAAATGAATCTGCAGGCAAAACTCAGCTAGCTCACCAATGACAGAATTTATTCTCCCTTTTTCACTCCAGCAAAAAAAATGTCAAGAGTGCTATGACCCTTTATACTTACCCACTGGAAACAAAGGTTGAAATATTAATACTTTCTGAATAAAAATAATAGAGCTAGCTACAAAAGTAAGGCTGTAATTTTTCCTCTAATCTATGCGTGTAGGCCTAAAATATTCCTACTTTTTTTCTGTTAGAAAGTATTGTCTTTGAAATGGCAGCAAGAAGAAGTAGGAATCTTGCCTTGTTCCTTTACCAAATATATAGTCTTTTAACAAACAACCATATACAATTATACTTGCTTTGAGCTAATTATACATGTGTTTAAACCATTTGGGATATTTGTTTCCAAATCCATTTTTTCCAACCAAAGTATTCCTCCACTTCTTCCAGTTAAAGGCCTTCTTGTATCTAGAGTACAAAAAAAAAATGGGTTTGTTTGATCAGGTAAAGTGGATAAGACCAAGGCCTTGATGTTTATCCACAGTGTATACTTTTTAAAAAATAACACCAACTTGGTCTTCAGGTTGTTGCTAGATTCCTAAGTTGCTTATGTTCTTATGTTCCTACGGGTAGGTCTGACTGCCATAATTTTGGCAACAATCTAACAATACAAGAAAATTGCTTCTATTATGAATGAAGTTGGCAAAAACACTCTGAACTCAGAAACAAAGGTTCAGATTCACAGTTTAACCCTCAAAGACAAGTGCTTCCTAGACCTATAATGTTCCAAATCCCTCCTGCTTTCGAATGAAAAATGAACAGGAAAGTTTCAACTTGATAATTTAAAATATTTATAACTATCCCTGAATTGTTTGAAGATATCACTGACATTTCAAAATCTTGAGTGAAGAATCTGCACCTGATTCTCCACTTTGCTACATTCATTTTTATCTAGGTAACTCCATGAACATAGTTGCATTTAATTTTATTTAGAAAGCATGAACATTAATTTTAATCAGTTACCAGCAGACAAGAGACTGAGTAAAGAACTGCAGATCATATAAAGTCAATTATTTCAATATAATGCCCAATAATTTTCCATATGAAAAGGCCCCTCAGCATGGATCTTGTCATTTGCACGTAGGAGGAGTTCAACCAACCCAACCCTGTGGAGTATCAACTCTGAAGTCAAGAAATACAACCCATTGCCACAATGTGCATTGTTTCTTTAAATTTGTAGCAAGAAATTTAGACCTATTAGAAATAAGTATTAGGAAATGAAGTGGTGTTTCTCTAGGAAAAACATAAATATATACTAGACATGAGGAATATAATTTTCCCTAAATTCTAACGTGTAGCAAAGGGCTATACTTACTGTTGTGATTATTATCCTAATGTCTTGGTTACTATTAGTTTTAAACCTTTGTACAAATTACTGGGTATGTTTTAAATCTGAAACCAGAATACTTCTAATGATCATGCACCTAATCTGAAGGAAGGGCACATTGCTATAATGTTAAAATACAACTTTTAAAAAATCAAAATAAAAATGTTCTTCCACAAAAGTTTGTGTGCAATCCCTGAATTCTGAGTACATTCATTCTCCTGTGGAGGTTAAGTTTAAAGCCGAGGGAAGAGGTTCTTTCTTAAAATTATGTAAGAGTAATTTAAAAGTAACCCAAATAAATATCCAGAGTCAATTTCTGTAGCCCAGGGGAAAGGTTTGATGTCTGCAGGTATCCCAAACAAAGTACAAGTAACCTACAATCCTGATAGTAAAGATCTAAGGCTTGAACCCACTCCTACTGCAGTAAATTGCAGTTGTGCCACTCATTTTAATGAGAGCAAGAGCACATCCCTACTTTGGTAGTCTGACAATCTCTGAAAAATACTTAGTGTATGCTCTGAAAAGACCATAATAAGCAGAAGGGAGTCAGTTTAAGGAGCACACAGTTACAGAATCACAAACCAGAAAAAGAATTCACCTGTCTGTGTCAGTGAAAGGAGTAGTCACATTTCACAGGGGAAAACTTTCTTGCTGGGTTTTATTCAAAGAAATAGAAACCATCAGCATTACTGCATTCCATAGAGAAACATCTGACTGATAAGTGACAGATTAGACATATAGCTACTGTAACTCTTGAAGACCCTTACCTCTATTTCAGTGTAAAAACTACAGTTGTTTATAAAAAGTCATAGATTCTCATAAACCGATAATGAGAAAGACCTAGAAACCCATCTAGTGTACCTTCCTGCCCAATGCAGGATTGCTTCTTACAGAATACATTAATAAAAGTGTTATCCACTTTACTGTTTAGTGAACTTGTAATTTAAGCCTACATTTTTGCAAATGCACACTGCCTGTTCCATATCTCAAGTTTTGGGAGGTATGTCATCCTCTAGTGGCTGCTGCTTGCAGAGGATCTGAATCCTAAAGTTACTGAACCTGGGAGAGAGGGGCTAGGCTTTAGTTGAGGAAGATCCCAAATTCTATCTTAATTGAAGACTTTTTAGTGACAGTGTGGGGACTAGTGGATGACTATCAAGTCTATACAGACACAGAATAGTTACAAACTCCAGTCATCCCACACTTTCCTTGGAGATGGCTCTGTAGTGTATATAGTGTACAGTGTTTAAAATGAATAAAGGAAAAGAACACAATATGAAAAAAGCGTAATTTCTATTTGGGAAAAACCCTGATGCTTTACTAGGAAAGTTCTCTAACTCTTCTTAACGGATTGTAAATATTTCCCAGACTTAAATTCTAAATCGATGAATATTTGTCTTTAGGGAAACACATGTAGTATGTGTAGGAGAGGGGAAGCACATTGCCATTTCTGCTGACTGTATGTATGACTCAAATTTGGAGGTGAGAAGAACTGTTTTTAAGAAGTTTCTCTAAGAGAGGTCTTTAAAAAGAGTTTGGGAGTTGAGTGAGAGTCTGCATTGAAGATGAATGTGGAACCAACACCTGCAGGTATGGAGAAGGGGTTATTTAGGAGTGTTTGTGTCCCTTTTAGAGTCTGGTGTGGTCCAAGCAGTAAACTAACAGAGATATTTTGTACACTGCTTTCACCTTTAATCATTTCTCAGAAGGACCAGGGTGGTAGCAGGTAAGGAAAGAAAAAAAGAAAGACAATTCTTTGCTCCCATTGTCACATCCTCTAAATCTCAATACCTGGATTTGTTTCAATTAATGAACAGCCTGATTAAGTTGAGTCATCTTTAATTTGTGGCTGATACAAATGTGGATTTGTGGATGATGCAAAGTTGGGAGGAAGTCCGTGGTGGAACAGAGAATTAAACCTGGTTTGCCATGGCTCAGCCCCATGCCCCAATCACTGGATCATGTTTCTTTCCCATAGTCAATGTCAGTTATTTGTTTTAATGTTAAATTACAACCATACAGTGGTTCCTTAATAGAAGACGGCAATCTCCTCTCCCTAAAGGAGGCATTGACAATCTTCTACAGCCATGGATCCAGTTCTCACCCACTGATCTTTACTAGTTTGGACTCACGTTGTTCCTAAGACAAGATGTGGCAGAAAGTATTTCCATTACTTCTAGAATCTCAATGAGTTACACTGAGCTATCCTCAGAAAGAACAGACTAATCCCCTTTTGATCCACAGAATGAGAGAAACCCACTTTCTTTATCAAAGCCCTTACATACCCATGAAAGGTGATCAATTGTTTCTTCAACTTTACAGTGCACACAGTCTACCTTTGTGTGTTTTTATTCTAAAAAGATTTTTGTTTAAACCACAACAGCCAGTTAGTACTCTGAACAAAAGCACTCATTACTCCTTTACAGACCCCAAAGTTTGTCATAATCCTCAATTCAAGGGCACAATTCGAAAAATATTTATCTTTACTCATCAATTTTTTTGTGATTTCTCTTTTGAATTTTTATGTACGAGGCATCTGAATTCCTGTTTACTCAAGTGTACCTTCTGTGTCAATCTTCAATTTCTCACAGCACTTCTAACTGATTTGTCTGCCATTTCATTTTCTCTTATCCCAATATGTGCTGGGATCCAAGCTATTGCTACATGTGTCCCTGTCTGTACTAACTCTATTATTAGAAATATAACTTAAATCACTTCTACATACTGAGATTTTTTTTTATTGCCATAAGTCCTGAGATTGAATCCGGAAAAATGACCGCTGCTGCTGCTGCTGCTGGGCATACATCCCAGATCCAATTTAATGTTAGCATTATTGCTATTAGTTCAGCTGTCATAACGGCTACATAGTCAGACATTCTGTTAGATGTGCTAATTCTCAATTTTGGTGTACAATATGCTATCCCTACTCTTCCTGTTTTTTTTCTTTTTTGGGCCCATCTGTATATATTTGACAAAATTGGCTCCATTATTCATCTACATACTGATATACTTCATTTTAAATACCTACTGCCTCTTTTTTACTCTTAAGTTTACAAAATAAATCTAATTCCATATTTGGACATGTGACTTTCCATCCATAACTAATTTTCCCATGACTGAAAGTTTTTTTTACTTCATTCAGCTTTTCCTTGTCTTTCAACTCCAGCATCCACACTTGAATGACACTTGTTTGGTACTCTCATCATTGCAGTTTGCATTAACTTTCACCTAGAAAGTTAGGTCCAAAAGTTTCATTCACAATGTAACTGGCATTTCACTAGAAGCTATTTGTAGCGTGCATATAGGTGTTATAATAAATCAGTGCTTCTCAAATTTTTGTACTGGTGACTCCTTTCACATTCCAAGCCCCTGAGTGTGACCAACCCCCCCCCCCCAAATAAAAAAAACACTTTTTAGTATATTTAACACCATCATAAATGCTGGAGGCAAAGCAGGGTTTGGGATGGAGGCTGACAGCTCACACACCCCTCTCCCTCATAATAACCTTGTTGTGACCCCCTCAGGGGTCCCTACCCTCAGTTTGAGAACCCCGGTAATAAATGCATCATACACAATTCCAAATGCCTGGGCTTGTATTAAATCTATTTTTTTAAAGTTCTGATTTTGATGCTTAGCCCAAAGCTTGGCATCCATAGTCAGTAACTGGTCTATATCCCATGAGCAGTGTTTTCTTATCTGAATCCCAAGTAGTCCCAGCAAGACTTTTAAATTGGTTAATCCTTCCTCTACATTTATCTTTAGCATAGTTTATATGATCTTTCCAAAGTAATTTAGTATCAAATATTACCCCTAAAAATTTGATCTTTTTAACTATACCTATTTGTGCTCCATTCCTTAGTAACTTTCTTTTTAATAAAGATTAGTCCTTTGGTTTTAGCAAAAGAAACTTGAAACCTCATCCATTTCCTCAGTGAGAGGTCTCTTGTAATGCTTTTTGATTCTCTTTTCTGCCACCTCAATATTCCTGCTCTTAACCCACGGAGCACAATCTTTTGTGATTAGTGACATCTACCCCAGCACTTTTTTGTTTTAGGTCATTTATCATACTATTAAATAAGGATGGGCTGATAACACTTCCCTGTGGTGTATCATTTTAAATATTACATATATTTGACATATCTTCCCAGCTTTGACCTACACGGTGCTTTTGATGAAAAAGTCTCTAATCTACTCATACATTCTTCCCCTTATCCATTGTGAAATTATTTTGTACACTAAGCCTTCCCTCCATAGCATGTCATATGCTTTTTCAATATCTAAACAGATTGCTATCATGAAACCCTTGTATCTCATACTTAATTTGTATTTCAGTTTATAAATTAGCACTATGATCACTCTCCTAAAACCACTCTGGACCTTACCTATAATCCTGTTATTTTCCAAAAGGCAACCACTCTTTCATTCATCATTCTCTCCATAATTTTACCCATGACATGACATCACTTTGTGGATAGTTTGCCGGGTTGGAATTACCACTGCATGTTTCCACCCTACTGGTATCCATCCTTTTCTTCATATGTTGTTAAATAATTCCAAGAGAACCCTCAAGTTGCTTTCAGAGAGCTATTTAAACAATGTTACATATATTATCTTTGCCTGGGGATATATTTTTGCTGGAATCAACAGATATCTCCATTTCTCACATACAAAATCATTCATTGGCACAGCACCTTTATGTTTACCCCAAATACATAACAGATCATGATTCTCTTTAATGTCTTTTAAGGTGGTGGAAAACTTTATTTTGGTTTTCATCATTAATCACCCCTTGGAAAGTTTCTGCCAAAACTCCTGCTTTCACATTATCAGAACTTCTAACTAAGTTGGCAGCCCCAACAAGACCTGGGATGTGGCTCTCACTATGAATTCTATTCATTCTTCCAGCTTAAGTGTATATTTCTAATGTCTTGGTATCTTTGCTTATTCGTCCACAGTACTTCCTCCAACGCTCTTTCTTTGTTGTTTTTTTTAAAAAAATTCTTTGTGCTATTGCCTTACTTTTTTTATACTTCATTAGATCTTCACTATTCACTGTATTTTTTACTTTTGTATAGGTGTTGTTCCTTTCTTTAACTATCATTTTGCACTCCTCATTCCACCATGGGGTGAGTTTTAGTTTTGGGGTACTTCAGTATGCTAGATATGGCTACAGTGGCTGTTGCTATTAATCAATTTGTTATATTAGCATTTAAATTTTCTATATCATTACTCACACAACGATTACTCACAAATTCAGTACATTTACTTGTATATAGCTCCCAGTTAGCTTTCTTAAAATCCAATTTGGTAATTTTCCATTACTTTCGACCTTACCTTACCCTTGAAAAGTAATAATATGGAAACGATCACTCCCCATTCCTTCTTTCATATATATTTCTCACTTGCAATAATTGCTGTTATAATTCCCAGGTCTAAGCAGGAAAAGTTATCATTTACTACATTAAATCTAGTTTGGATGCCATTGTTTAAAACCACTAGCTTATGCCAATCAGAGAACTTTTCTAAGCATGCATCATTTTTATCAGTTGTCTTACTTCCTCCCGCTTTCTTATATTTCGGTCACTATATATAATAGGAGGTCTTGAAGCATTTTTCACTGTTTCCTGTAGTGCTGAACTTTCTAATTTCCCATATGGGTTTTAGCTATCGTAACTCCTTAAAAATTTTACTCTTCTGCATTGAGAATCTCACTAGCATCATATTCTAGGCTTACTTCTTCATTCTCTACTGCTAAGAAGTTTAATCTTTCCATTATGAAAGTACAAACACCTGTTCCTCATTGTCAGTCTTGCCTAAAAAGGCAATATACCCTGGAATTTTAAATAGAAGCTTTTCAACCAACCATGTTTCCCAGACACACATGACATCTGGTTTAGCTTCAATTTCCAGGATATTTTATCTGAACTCTTGATCATGTTTATCAGACTGTGTGCATTCTAACAAAACAATGAGATCCCCATACTAGTCATATTTCACCATTAACTTCATTCCAAATTGCATGAATACAGTCCATTGAAATGTTACTAATTTACAAGTATTTTTCTGCGGCCCTTATAGTTTTTTCTGATTTTTTCTCTGTTTGTGATCTACAATTTGTCACTTTTATCATAAATGCAATAAACCTTTCTTCTTCATTATTAGTACATCACCTATTCTTTCTGCAGTATTTATCATATTCTTTATAGAAGGAAGCTGTGTCTGCAGTTCCACCTTTCCTGTGCTCATTGTCTCTTCCTTCTCCACCAGTCTCCTTACAGCTTCCACATAAGATATGTTATTAACAATTTTTGGCTTTTGTATCTCTTTAGCTTGCAGCAATACACACTCTATATGCCAGATTGTGATTACCACCAAAGTTACTACATTTGACCTCTGTCTCTCTACAATTTTCACAGGAATGCTCTCCCCCACAGTTACCATATCTTCCTTTCTCTTAACAGACATTTACGACATACTTATACCATTGGCACTTGCAACACCTTAAAGGAGGTGGGATATGTGGTGTGATTCTGAACATCTGAAACCCTACTAAAGGAAACGAGGAATACTTGTAGCACCTTAGAGACTAACCAGTTTATTTCAGCATACTGTTACTTTCTCAGGTAGAACCCTTTCTTTAAATGTAATAAGTACAGCTGTCCATGGCTTGCTTCCTCCTCCTTGTTTACTAATTAGTTGCTTACTAACACTTTATCTTCTCCTATGCTTTTGGTTATCTTATCACTGGTCAACTCTAATGGCATTCCATATATTTCCCCCTTTATTTCAGTCAAATACCTTGGTAGCTGGCAACTTATTTAATCTTCCCAAGCATTTTAGAATTTTGCAGTTTATCAGCTTGCTCACTGTTTTTACAGTCAACTAAAGGATCACCATCTCTCATCAGTCTCCTTGCTCCTACAATATCCCCTGTGCTTTTTTAAATTCAGCCAGCTACTTTCACTGGGGTTTTAACATCACCTAATCTTATTTCTTTGGTTAGGGATTTTACAATTATAACATTTTGGTTTATTTACTCCCTCAACTTAGCTTTTTTGCTGATATCATCGTTATCTTCTGGTTCTACTTCTATTCCCCTCCTCCCCGACCTCGCTTTGTATCCATTCTCACTTTCTAATAGACTCTTCTTCAGTTTCCAGAGTGACTTCATTTGGGGTCAGAGAATCCTCCATCTCCTTGCAACTCAGCCAGCCCCCCAGCCCTTACTGCCAGTTATGCTGGTTTCAGCCCTTTCAAGCTCCTCCCTTCAAGTCTAACATCTCTGCTATGTGTGGTGGGGTGGGGCCACCGGAGCCCATATTAGCTCATTAACCCTATATTGCCCAGAGTGGGTTTGCCCATTTACTTCTTGAGGAAGTGCAAGGTGCTTGTTTGGATCGCTTCTCTCCCTGTGCCACACGGTTAACGTTTATAGTCAGCAGTGACATCTGAGCTGGAACTTCTTTGGTATAAAACAGATAATGCTACAAGAAATGAATTTTCAGTAAGCGATGGTCATTCCTGAAATTTACTTTCCCACCTTAGTATGAAGGGTAGAATTTGCAGAAGCACCTAAATGACCTACGAGCCTAAATTCCATTTTCAAAAGTGACTAGGGTACTTATGGCCAGATTTTCAAAGGTATTTAGGCACTTGGAGATGCAGGTAGGTGCCTACGGGGATTTTCAAAAGTACCTAAGGTGTTTAGGTGCCTAACTCTCATTCACTTTAAGACTAAGGCACCTAATCTTTTAGGTGCTTTTAAAAATCACACTAAAAGCCTATTTGCATTTTTAGGAGCCTAAATACCTTTAAAGGCATGGCTCTTGGGAGCTTAAGTCTCCCTGAAAGTCAACAGAAAGTTGTCACTTTTGAAAGTTGGACTTAGGCTCTAAATTCACTTAGGCATGTTTGAAAATTTGATCCCAAATAGCTCAAAAGGGTACATTGCAAGATTTTTCTCTTTACACAGGATTTTGGGAGGGATGGCCATGAGACTGGCTGATAAGTGTGGGTGAGGTCTGGTGTTTTGCTTGTGTTTAACTTCATCACTATTTTTTCATTTTCTAGTTTTGAGGTGAGCAAAACTCCTGGATTCATCTTTTACGGCACTGTGCTTTTAACTATGGTAAAGACACCTAGTACTTGAGTTAGGTGCCTTCCTTTTACTCGTTATAAACTGAAGTAGACAGAATGAACAGCCACACCTCTACTTGTTCCTACAGTTGAAAAGCAATGGTCCTACTGCTTTCCTACTGAATTATTGAACTCAGATTAGTACTATGTGAGCAATGTTTTGTGGGATGTATAAGTACTGATTATAAGGACTGTCAATTAACTGCAGTTAACTCAAGTGATTTAACTCAAATCAAGTTAACCCAGTTACAAAAACTAATCACGATTAACTGCAGTTTTGTTTGCATTATTAAACAATAATAGAATACCTACTGAAATTTATTATAAGTATTTTTGGATGTTTTTCTACATTTTCAAATATACTGATTTCATTTACAACAGAGAATACAAAGTGTACAGTGCTCACTTTATATCATTATTTTTTATCACAAATATTTGCACTGTAATAAAGATGTGCCTTCATGCTTTGACCATTGATCGATGCTTCTGTGCAGATGACAGGTTCTGTTTGATTATGACCCAAAGCAGCACAGACTGACACATATTCATTTTCATCATCTGAGTCAGATTCCACCAATAGAAAGTTGGATTTCTTTTTGTGGGTTCGGATTTTATAGTTTTTGCATCAGAGTGTTGCTCTTTTAAGACATCGGACAGCATGTTCCACAACTCATCCCTCTCAGATTTGGGAAGATACTTCAGATTCTTAAATCTTCAGTCGACTGCTGTAACTATCTTCAGAAATTTCATAGTAGTACCTTCTTTGCATTTTGTCAAATCGGCAGTGAAACTGTTCTTAAATTGAACAACATGTGCTGGGTTGTCATCTGAAACTGTCATAACAGAAAATATATGGCAGAATGCAGGTAAAATCATGGAGCAGGAGAAATACAATTCTCCCCTCAAAGAGTTCAGTCACAAATTTAATTAATGCATTGTTTCTTAGTGAGTGTCATCAGCATGGAAGCATGTCCTCTGGAATGGTGGCTAAAGCATGAATGGTGGCTAAAGCATGGAAGCATGTCCTCTGGAATGGTGGCTAAAGCATGAATGGAGCATATGAATGTTTAGCATACCTAGAATATAAATACCTTGCAAACTCCACTACAAAAGTGACATGTGAATGCCTGTTCTCATTTTCAGGTGACATTGTAAATAAGAAGCGGGCAACATTATCTCCCATAAATGTAAATAAACTTGTTTGTCTTAGCGATTGGCTGAACAAGGAGTCGGACTGAGTGGACATGAAAAACATGAAAATGAAAAACATGAAAGTTTTATATTGTTAATTTTTGAGTGAAGTTATTTAAAAAATAATTCTACATTAGTAAACTGCATTTTCAGAATAAAGAGACTGCACTACAGTACTTGCATGAGAGGAATTGAAAAATATTTTAAAAATCTTTTTACAGTGCAAATATTTGTAATAAAAATAATATAAAATGAGCACTGCACACTTTATACTCTGTATTGTAAGTTAAATCAATATATTTGAAAATGTAGAAAACATCCAAAATATTTAAATAAATGGTATTCTATTATTCTTTAACAGTGTGATTAAAACTGATTTTTTAAATCTCATGATTAATCATGCTTATTATTTAAATTGTTTGACAGCCCTACTGATTAGTGCTAAATAGAAGTATTATTACTTCACTTTTTACCCAAGTAATGAAGGCAGGGTTTTTCCATCAATAATGTTTGGTTTGTTATAATTAAATTACTTGCTGTGCAAATATTTAATCAATTGGAATTTTAACTTTCACTGCTCAGGCACTATCAAAAAGTTTCTCGGAAACATATTTTAATAAGCATGTTTTAATATAAAAATATATTTCATGGCTAAACAACCACCCAGCTGTTCTATTTATTGATTTGCTGAAAGATATCTGAAAATTAAATTTTACTGCAAAACTGCCGTTGTCAGTCTCAAAATGGAAAAAAAATTAAATGGAATTGACACATTTTAAAATATTGAGTAACAAATGATCAGTACATAATAATGCTATCACACGCGTTCAGAAGCAAAGTTTACTAAAATATATAAATTCTGATGAAGGAAGTTAATAGAGCTAAGCAGAAGGCCAAATCTTTAAGATACTCACTGTTTCCTACATGGTGCTGAACACCCTCATTACCTATTTACTTGAACAAAATCAATGTAAAAAGAAAGAAAAAAAGAAAAAAAAAAGAGATTCTCAGCACCTCAAGGGTCAGCCTCAATGAAGACATTAATGGAATAAACAAAACAGAACTACCTACGTAGATCTTATTTCACCAACCCACACAGCTAATTTTTGGTGAGATTATTATATTAATTAATTATGACGATGACGGAAAACATCTCAGTGAACATGTTTAGAAGAGTTTCTTGACATGCCATAAGATCGTGTGGCAGAAGGAAAAAGTATCCATCATAAATATAAAATGATCTCCTGTGCCAATGGCTACGTTATCAGCCTAAAGATACATAATAATGTCTGCTCCATAGTTGTATGATAATTTTCCTAAAGGCCAGGAGACACACAACCTCTATTTTGAGAATTTCTGTCTGAACTATACATTCCAATATGCTGGTATATTCCTGAGTTGACATTTAAAATAAATTTACTGATAAACATCTAACATAAATTGATATATGCACATTTTTGACAGCAACAAGTCTGAATAAGAAAATACATCTATGTGTTGATGACTGTATATGATGTATTGTCCATACATGAACATATATTTATAAATACCTTTGAAATTCCTTTGAATTGTAAGAATCAACATACACAGGAATTTAGAGTCTTGAAACGAACAAGTCACTTGTGAAACTGGTAAACCCAGTGATATAGATATTTAATTGAAAGCTGAGGATAGGACTTCCAAAAGTGCTCAACATCAGCCTAAATCTGCTTCCACTTAAGTCAATGGTGAAACTCCGATTCGCTTCAGTAGAAGGAGAATTAGACCAACATTGAACACTTTTGTAAATCTCACTCTAAATCTGTAAAATAACAGAATTGTCTGACATAGTGGTTTCCAAACTGTAATCTGAGGACCATCACTGGCTGGATTCTCTGACTCCTTCCAAGTGGTCAGCAAAATTCAAGTGCTGGAGACCCACCAAATCTAACATAATTTAGGACACAGATTTCTAAGTTAGATATGGACCAGACTCAATAGGCTATTATGCCAGCTATATATTTGTGAAATCAATGGTATCACACTAGCATAAAATGCATATAATATAGTGGTCAATCAGGCCCAATTATCTATGTTTAACCTGGATAACATGGAAAATAAATAACATACAGGAACAAACAAATCCCAACGAACTAAGCATGAAACAAACAAAAAGCCAAGCAAAAATGCCCCAAATATAACTAGCTGACATGGACCATTTACTGCCTTTGTATGGCAACCCCATGTAAGGAAAACTTGAAGGACGGTATGAGGAAACTGCATGAAATGAACCACAGAAAACAGGCACGGGGAAAGACAACAATAAAAAGGTGTAATCAGAAGAAATAGGGTGTCTAATTTTGGATTTATTTTTTTGTTTCTTCCCCAGGCTATTAATATGGGCAAAAGGATTCATACTTTTAAAATTTTTATACATATAAAAGACCTGATTTTTTAAAAAGAGCTCAGCATCTCCAACAGTGCCCAGATTTTTAAAAGAGATTGAGTCCTATTTGGGCACCAGAATAGGTGCCAGATTTTTATAACAGCTCAGTATATTGAGTTCTGAACTCCTGAAAAACTGACCTTAAGTGTCTAAAAGGGAACTAACTGAGCACCACTGACAATCTGAATAACTATGTGGGAACAAAGCTCTTTTGGAAATCTGGCTTTGATTGAGGATGCTGAGTATTTGAAAAACTGGCCCTTAACTCTTCTGAAAATCTGACTCATAATGCTTACATTCTGCAGTTTTGTTTATATTTTTTCATTATCAAGAAAAGACTTTTACACACCAAAATACATCCCAGGAATAAACGTTGTTGCAGTGATTGATTTTAAGCCCTGGTCCTGCCAGTGTGCTACTTTGTTGAATTAATAGATCTAACGGTTGGTTTTAGATCTCCAATGAACTGCATTAATATGTTGAATTGTAAAAGTTGGAACAACTAAAACAAACAACAAAAATAAAACATGTCGTATATCTACCTTAGAAAGTGCTATTACTGACCTTTTGGGATAACTTCTGAATAAATTAATATTACTTTAACTTGCAAAACTGTAATACTTCCCTACTTTATACTAAAAATCATGGCCCCTTTACAATCAATGGGTAGTTTTGTCATTGACTTCAATGGGATCAGAATTTCAATCCATTTCTCTCTTCCCTCTAGCATACAATGCTCTGAGGAAAACAAATAATATGATCTCTGATGCTGTCGAAAATTAATTGAAAACTAGGAATTCACTATCAGAGTGTAAAAGTGAATCTAGGAATTCAAAATGTATTAACAAAGACATTTGGGAAAATTAAGCATTTAAACAACCTTTCAATGTCATTTCTAAAGCTGCACAAATAAATCTGGCCAAAAACCTTTGAAAGGCTTTTAACTCTGGCTTTAACATTAAAGCGGAATAAAGCGTCTGATGCTTATTCAAATCAAATAGACATTAGTCACTGTATGTTTTTAGGATGTATTTATTTACTGAGTAATATTTCAGTATGTGAATGGATTGAAGGCAGATAAAAGGTAGGTTTTCATGTATCATTTTTAATTGTACTGAATTAACTTTCCTTTGCAGAAATAACAAAAACATTTAGATTAAACTTTAATAATATGTTCAATTTATTTCTTCCTGGAGGCACACTTATATTAGAACACCTACCTTTGTAAGAAATGTTAATGTTTTAATAATTTTCAATCCAAGGAGCATCACGCACAGACAGATATATTTTCTTAAAATGATACTATTAGACTAAGTGGAACTATACCAAGAACTCTTTTGGAATTCTCCCCACGATTCTGTAAATAGGAAATCAGTTTTATACCAACATGACTAACTACTCTGAAACCTCAGGGAACTAAACTCTGTCTTTACCTCAAATCTGCTTCCATGGTTACATCTTTATGCAGACATTTCCAAAATCTATTCCTTCCATGTATGGATCAACTCCTACTTGTGAGGCAATCCCACTGCCAAACCAAGGCTGCTCTCTCAACTGCCCCCCCAACAAAGCTGCAGTGAATCATCATTCAGACATATGGCAGAAGCCTATCCTTGAGCAGGAACATGCACATCCTATGCATGGCCCAATGAAGACGAAAACCTCCTTGTCAATCTCCTACTGTTGACCAAGGTGGCTGTCCATCATATGAGGAGGAGGCCTGTCCCTGGAGCCCAGTTCCAGTGCTTCCTTCGGCCCACTTCTGACCCTATATCTGGCGTCAACCTCTGTTCCAACCACTTGGCCTGATTACCAGGAGCTGTGCCTGATACTTCCCTCACAGAGAGAGGTGATTAGCTACCTTTATGGCAATACTCCTCTTCCCCCCCGCAACCAATACATCCACTCACTTCTGAGGCGCTTGCAAAGGACTACCACAGAATCTACAGGGTGGGGAGGAAAGGGGGAAAGAGAAGAGAGTCAGATGCAACACCTGCACCATCCACCTGAGCAATACAAGGGCAAGTCTCACACACGGCAACTGAGTTCTCTGGCTCCCTTTGGCATTGTGAAATCCTCTTTTTCAGCTGCAGTCGAGTCCGTGGCAGCATGGCTCCAAAGGAACCACAGTACCATAGATGGTGGGGAGAGAGCCCAAGAGTCAAGATGCAGAACACATTAGCCTGGAAGTCATTCCAGTCCATCTACACTGAATATGACCCTTTTGGTGGAAGGGGAGAAGAAGTGAGCTTGATGTCTCTTGAAAGAGAACTAGTAAAAAGGTTAAAGTGTCATTATATTAAGAAAGATTAGGTCACAGAGCCTGATCCAATGCCCAGTTAAGTCAGTGGAAAGGCTTCCTTTGTATTCAGTGGATGATGGATCAGGCCCAGAATTGCGAGAAGGCAGTTAATAGATTAGGACCCAATTCTACAAACGGATCTATGCAGCTGGACTCCTATTCCCATGAAGAGTCCCATTGATTCTACCATCACCAGGGCTCTCTATGGGCATAGGAGTTTGCCTGCAGAGAACAGGTGGAGTAGTTTTTATGATCAGGGCCCTAGAGTTAAAACAACATAAGAAAGGGTCTAAATGGGCAAAAGACTCACTAAAATAGAAGGGTTAAAAAACAGAAAGGAAAATATAGAACATGTAATTAAAAAGAGAAAACAGGCAGAGATTTTTAAAAAAGGGAAAATATCTGGGGGAAATGAAAATAGATGTTATGAAACACAAAGAATGAGAAACTAGATAGAGTTTGAAACAAGAGGGATTTAGATGTGGAGTTTAATAAATTTTGTGGAAAATATTTTGTGTCCCTTTTCTTCTTTGTTTGTGATTTGTCTAATTAGACTGTCTACTCTTCAGGCCTGTATTCTTGCATGTCACTGAATCATAGAATATTAGAGTTGGAAGAGACCTCGGGAAGTCATCTAATCCAGAGGTGGCTAAACTGTGGCTCCGGAGCCACATGCAGCTCTTCAGAAGTTAATATGCGGCTCCTTGTATAGGCACCGACTCTGGGACTAGAGCTACAGGCACCAACTTTCCAGTGTGCCAAGTAGTACTCACCAATTGGCCCCCGACTCTGCCACAGGCCCGGTCTCCACTTCACCCCTTTCTGCCCCCTTCCCTGAGCCGGCTGTGCAGCCACCCCTCCGCGTATCCCCCAGAGTCTCCTGCACACCATAATGGGGAGGAAGGGAGAGGCACTGATCGGCAGGGCTTCCAGTGTGTGGGAGGCGCTGGGAGCGGGAGGCAGGGAGCTGATTGGGGGGCTGTTGATGTATTACTGTGGCTCTTTGGCAGTGTACGTTGGTAAATTCTGGCTCCTTCTCAGGCTCAGGCTGGCCACCCCTAATCTAGTCCAATCCTCTGCTCAAAGCAGGACCAATACCAACTAAAGAATCCCAGCCAGGGCTTTGTCAAGCAGGACCTTAAAAACCTCTAAAGATGGAGATTCCACCACCTCCTTACATGACCCATTCCAGTGTTTCACCACCCTCCTAGTGAAATAGTGTTTCCTAATATCCAATATAGATCTCTCCCATTGCACCTTGAGACCATTGCTCCTTGTTCTGTCATCTGCCAGCACTGAGAACAGCCTAGCTCCATTCTCTTTGGAACTCCCCTTCAGGTAGTAGAAAGCTGCTATCAAATCCCTCCACTCTTCTTTTCTGCAGACTAAATAACCCAAGTTCCCTCAGTCTCTCCCCCTAAGTCATGTGCCCCAGTTCCCTAATCATTTTCATTGCCCTCTGCTGGACTTGATTCAATTTGTCCACATTCCTTCTGAGGTGGGAGGACCAAAACTAGACACAATTTTCCAGATGTGGCCTCACCAGTGCTGAATAGAGGGGAATAATCAGTTCCCTCGATCTGCTGGCAATGTTCCTACTAATACAGCCCAATGTGCTGTTGGCCTCCTTGGCAACAAGGGCACACTGCTGACTCATATCCAGTTTCTTGTGCACTGTAATCCCTAGCTCCTTTTCTGCAGAACTGCTGCTTAGCCAGTCGGTCCCCAGCCTGTAGTGGTGCATGGGATTCTTCCTTCCTAAGCACAGGGCTCTGCACTTGTCCTTATTGAACCTCAACAGATTCCTTTTGGCCCAATCCTTCAATTTAACTAGATCACTCTGGACCCTACCCTAACCTCCAAAATATCTACCTCTCCCCCCAGCTTAGTGTCATCTGTGAACTTGTTGAGGGTGCAATTTATCCCATCATCCAGATCATTAATAAAGATGTTGAACAAAACCAGCCCCAGGACCAATCCCGGGTGCACTCTGCTTGATACCAGCTGCCAACTAGACATCGAGCTGTTGATAGCTACCCGTTGAGTCTGACAATCTAGCCAGCTTTCTATCAACCTTACAGTCCGTTCATCCAATCCATACTTCTTTAACTTGCTGGCAAGAATGCTGTGGGAGACCATATCAAAAGCTTTGCTAAAGTCAAGATATATATATTGAATCCACCACTTTCCCCATATCCATAGAGCCCATCATCTCATCACAGAAGGTAATCAGGTTGGTCAGGCATGATTTGCCCTTGATGAATCCATGCTGACCGTTCCAGATGACCACCTTCTCCTCCAAGTGCTTCAAAATGGATTCCTTGAGGATCTGGTCCACCATGGTGAAGCATCCACCATGCTTTTATTGCACAAATACTAAATAATGGTAATACAGCGGTAAACTATTTATTACCCAAATGTCAATGAACATGGGATATACATTCTCTTCCACAACAATATCCAAGTATGCATATACATATTCATTGCTAATGCATCATTTCTAGGTGACATGTCAAACACTTCAGCAGCTTTTAAATTGCCACCATTTTAGAATATGAAGAACTTGCCATGCATATTTTTCCTCTCCATCCTCCAAAGGGGGCTCAGAGAAAAGTCTGTGATTAAAAAAGACAATGGTCTGAGATCCAGGACTGACACTGTTCAGTCCTGAATTAACAGCACCTGTAAAACGTGATTAACACAGCACCTGACTCTTAATATCCATTTGATACCTTTAACCATTTAAAAATAATGAGAAAAAAAAGGAGATAAAAAATGAGGAAAATGTGAATTATGAAGCCGGTAAAAAAAGGTCTAACATCTCTTGGAGGAGACCTTTTAGCCAAGAGGAAGGAAAGGATTTAAAGAAGGCAGAGATGCTAATTTTATAAAAGTTAAGCTACTTCAAGAAAGCTTGTTTTAAACCCCATATCATTGTTTCATAGATTATAAAACCAGAAGGGACCACTGTGATCATTTAGTCTGACCTCCTCTGTCAGGATTGCCTCCCCACTCTGAACTCTAGGGTGCAGATGTGGGGACCCGCATGAAAAAAAAAAAACTCCACGCTTATTTTACCAGCTTAGGTTAAAACTTCCCCAGGCACAAGCTTCTTCTGTATCTGGAGGAACAGTATGCTGCCACCACCAAGTGAACCCCAAGAACTAGGGGCAGGGCCACTTGGAGCCCCCTCTCTTTCCAAAAAATCTTCCCAAGCCTATACCTCCCTTCCTGGGAAAGGCTTGAGAAAAACCCCTCACCAATCCTGCTAGGTGAACCTGATCCAAAAGCCTAGATCTTACACAATGGAAAATAAAGCAGTCAGATTCTTAAAAGAAAAATTTTTATTAAAGCAAAAGGAGAGAAACAAACTCTCTATAGGAATCAGTGGAAAAAACACACTTTACAATCACAAAAAGAATCAAAGAAAAGCCACACCACACCTCCCCCGCCCCCCACCTCTGCTGAGTTCAAAGTACGGAGAAAACACGGGATATCTTCCAAAAACCTGAGAAATTCACAAGTGAAAAAACAAATTTAAGCTACAGCCTTGCCTGGCTAAATTACTTACTAATTGCTGGTTAGAAAGGTTATAGATAGATGGAGAGAAGAAATGGGTCTGGCTCCTTTGAAATCCCCACAGTGAATGAGACACACAGACAAGCACTTTCCCTCCTCCCCATGCATGAAAGCATCTTTGGTCCCCATTAGTTCTTTTGGTCAGCTGTCAACCAGGTTTCTTTTAGCTTTTTAACCCCTTACAGGTAAGCAGGAATTCTAGGCTACTTTATACTTATGACACCTCCATGACAGAGGCCACAGAACATCCCCCAAAATACTGATGATATATCTAGTGATTCTTAAAGAGCAGAACAAAGTCTTAGCATCCATAACCAACAACATTCTGTAGGCCTGTAAAATCAGTAAGGCAGCAAATACCTTTAAAAACAGATCCAAAATAAAACTTAACAACATTACATATTGTCCTCATTGTTCCTATGTTCCTATGATTTCAAGGGCATTGGAAGAGCGTAACTGAGGGCAAAATTTGGGCCCAAACCTTCTCAATCATTAAATCACTCCAATATGCTTAGTTACCACAGAGGTTTACTGTCTTCTCTTATATACCCTGGCCCAGATTTTGATGGGTACAGAAGACACTGACTCCAAGATGGCAGGACCAGTCCTGAAGTCTGTCCATCACTCTGTGTCAGCTACCACAGCCAGACATGGTCTTCTTACTCCCTTCATTGGCCAGCTATGGATCTGGGCTCCTCTGTTTTTCTTTCTATGGCCTAATGAAGACTACTAAATTGAAGGCTGCAGCAATCCCTCTGGAAGGACTTGCAGGGGGAAGATAAAGGAATGTGAGGATGAAGCTCGGTGGAACTAAATGGGTGACATGCTTCTAAAAGAGGCAGATAAATGGGAAAGGGAGGGAGAGGATTAGAAGGGTCCTTGTGGGGCCCATGCGTGACTCATGTACATGAATATATGGAAGGAGGAGGTATCTTCAGATTAATGAGATTCTGCTCCTGGTTATAAAAACAGCTGAGTGCATAGGTGCATGCATATACAATATCTAAATTCTAAAAAAATACATTATTTATTGATTGATATTGTACATTAACCAGCCCCCCAAAACATCCCTCTAATTTTTGGATTAGTATCAGTACCTTGTTTGCTAAGTTTCAGTCTGATAAGAATTTAAGGAATGGAGATATAAATCCCTGGAAAACTGATTTTATAATAGAAATGGCAGCTCAGTGCTAACTGTAGCTGCACTGCTGGGTGCTGCTCTAATTGATAATAAATAGCTGGATTTTCAACCCACTGATGATATAGTATTTTATGCAAATGTTTCCACTACTCAGTAAGGGTTAGATTGTGCTTCTGCCCTGCACGGTTGTGTAGGGGAATGGGAGGGAGAAAAGCCTCCCCACCTTTGTTAGGGCAATGTAATGCCTCCCCAGAATCCCACCCTGGCACTCAAGGAGTGCAACAGCTGCACTCCAGATATTTCTCTCAGAAGCAAATGGGTGGGGAGAGGAAGAGAGCTGGAAAAGTCCTGGCTTCCCACTTCCATCCTCACGTGCCAACCGTAGCAGCTGATTGGTCACACGGGTAAGCTGCACCTTGAAAGAGGTGCTGCACATTAACTCACTAATCCCACCCACTGCGAACAGGGAGCACTGTGAGGGATTGAACCTCTCTGAGGCACAATGTCTCTGGAGCTCTCCATGGTGTGATTTGGCCTGAAGTCTCATTCTGCCATGTGTGATCATGCTGAACAGTAGCTTGCAACATAAATATGGCTCTCTGACATCAATGGGGCTATTTGCATAGCAAGGTACTACTCAGCAAGTGTAAGGCTGACAATCGGGCCCAATGGACTTGAGCTGTCAGCTTCACTATGTTGGGCAGAGGGGTGACTTTTCATCACAGCTTCCTGAATTTCAGTATAACCATTTTAAAAACCGTGTTCTACGAAAATCAAGATTTTAGGTGCCAATCTCAATAATCCCTGCTATTGCAATGGTTACAAAAGATTTATTTCAAATTAAATTCTTTAAGAGAGAGACGTGGGTTTTTTGTCCATTTTTTCCTGGCTCAACTGCCTCTTATGAGACACAAAGTAAAAAAGACAAAGAAGAAAAATCAAATACTTCCTTCAGCCCTGATATACTGTAACATGTTTATATTAAATGATTTTTGACCTCTGTACGTATTGGACAACAAATAAAAAGAGGGACCATTATTTTGGAAAGGACAAAAAGGAACTGCTTTGTCAAGGACACACATTGCAGCTCCTGTGCAGAAAGGCAAATTACCAACAAACATCCTTCCATTTGAAAGCCATTGGTTGGCTGCAGGAATTCAGTAGAATAACAGGAGCATAGCCAGACCCTTTTCAGAATTAGCCTTATAAAATTCTTAATAGAATGGAAATTAAATAACAGCGTAGGCCTTTTAAGAGCATGGGGAGGTTTAACTTGCTCACTCATGGATTTTAAAGGAGCACTGTCTGCTTAAAAGTTACATTTGAAGAAGTGACCAATCAAAACAAATTATTAAAATTAGTGGTTATTTCTAAAATCTAATATACCTTTCATTATTTATTCTCTTGCTTTTTACATGTCTCTATGTTGGACAAGCATTGTACATGACCTACTCTACTTACTTCCACCTTTGCCAGTTTCTGGTCAATTTCACCTTCAAATTCTCATGCATCAGAACAATGGTGGAATGTGTATCTCAAAAATGGTTTAAATCTTTGGAATTTTAATAAATAATGTCAAAGAAACATTTCTGCTGGCCTGAGGTTTTGTAGAAGCTTTTCACTTTTACAAAACCTACAATTTTGGACCAAATTTGACCGGACACTGACTCTTTGTATCTATTATTGAAATTCAAAAAGCCTTTTTCTCCAATGCTATGAAACAATAAAACAGTGCCAGCCTAGATTTAAGGGCAACGTAAAAAGAAAAGATGCCCTTTTTGGGAGTGTAGGATTTTGCTATGATCAGACAGGCTGTGTCCTTGTCCTTTTGAGATATCCAACTGGCAATTTTGATGACAAGCTATACTATTAATATCTTTAGTCAATAATTCTTTTTCCCCAAGTTAATGGAAATCTTATGAAGCAATTGTTCCCTCATGTCTGCAAGAAATAAGTAATTAGTTTGAGTTACAAAAGCTATGGACACAAATATAGGGGCAAAATGCCCTTTTTTTTTTTTTTTTTTGCTATTAACTGCTGGATCCAAAAGATGTTTTCAATGACATTTTATGTAGACCTTTATACGGCACAGATTCTAAAACTTATAGTTACAAGGTTTGCAGACAGGACTTGCTCTTGAGAAATGCTGAAGAGCCACAGCTTCAATTGATTTCACTGGGAATTGTGGATGGTCAATATCTCACAGGATCAAATCCTCAAGTCAGTACTATGTAGAATAGAGACGAATGTTATTTGAATGAAATACACAGGCTTCAAACAAACTTCACTTAAATACTTTGCAGATGTATGCATTTTCTCCTAGTTGGAGTGTTCCATCAGCTCTTGCTGGATCCTGTTCTTGTAACATCTAGTTTTACTGAGAATAAATTAAGCTTTCGGGAAAACTCAAACCAAAAAGCTTCCCTGAGGCATTAAATGAATGACTTTTAGATAGTGAACAAATCAATATATTGTTACTATTTCGTAAAGCTGACATAATAAAAATATACATATACCTACAATTCATGCTACACATCACTTCTATATGTTTGTGTGTGAACATACTTGTAAAATATATATAATAGAACACTTCTCAAATCTTTGTGAATGCAGAAATAATGAACTTCCCCACATCTCATACTAATCAAATTACTTTTTGCTAATGGGTATCCATGGAGGCTGCTCCCCAGGTTTTCTAATTTTGCTCATTATGTTTTTTAATTTTTCCAGAGAGACAACTCAAGCAACTGTTTTATATACAACTGCTGTACCCAGCTGGCTTTCACTAGAGCAGTTGCTTTGATACAGCATCACATGATGATACTCATTACTTTAAATAAATTATTCAGAAACTCCCAGATGCAGAGTCCTGCAGTTCACTAAGCTATGGCCAGATTTTACTAAAATGTAATGTTTTCACATTACAAAACAAAAGTGAGTTCTGAATATTGTATATTCCCAATTAGCTGAAAGATCTCATACTGAGTTGCATTGAAACAGATTAGTATTTTTATTTGAGTCTTATAGACAAAGTTTTGTTTTGTTTCTTCTCTTAAAAATTAAGGTCTGCACTTTCCTCTTGAGATGTAATGCACTCAACTTAAGAATTCAGAATTTTTGAAGCTAAATTTTTTATTTCTTACATAAGTGTTTTCAGCCATTTCAATTCTCTAGCTCACAATTTTCCCTTAAAACATAATGTATAAAACAGTATATATATACAAAACGCCACATCACATGGCACTTTACGGGGACACTGACAACTTAAATTTGGCTCAAATTTTCAACTTTGTAATAACAAATGTTCACAAAATCAAAGACCAACAGAAATTTTATTTTAAAAAAGTACAATTAAGACCGTTGGTTTTAAACAAATGCACTGAGACACTGAAAATGAAACTTTTGCAACTTCATATCCTGTTTCTAAATAAAGACTGGTTATCTAATGAATCCTAGAAAATATTCCTCAGGTTAATTTGCCAGTGAAGTTAAGGTGGTAGCTTAGCCTAAGAGCTATATTCCCAAAATTACCTCTTAAAGAGCTCCTTAATGGAACAGCAACAGCAAGAGAGTACAGGACACCCAGCTGGGGATTGCAGATGCAGGGCAAAGAGAAGGATATGATGGGTCCTGAGCAGCTCAGACTACTCTATGTTGCTGCACAAGGTGGAGTCCAGACTTCTTCTCTGGGGACCTGGGCCCAAAGTCTTAATTCATAAACCTTGGCACTCCAGCTACCCATGGAGGCAAAAGAAGCTTCTGGCTCCATTAGTGGTAGGGCCTCCATCCAACCTTATCCCAGGACTTGAGCATGGAATTTAGATTTCAATTTTGTAGAGTCCTAAACTAAATAAAGGCTGAAGCTAGTGTGGCCAACATTTGTGATATTCAATGTTTTTCCAAAAGTCTCAGTTTCAAGAATGAGATAATTACATGAGAAGCTCAGCTTTCGTTTTTTAAAAAATAAGTTTCTAGGCCTTTTGGTTGTGGAAGAAGCTTGAAAACATTAGCCAGAAATCAAATAAAAAAATACTTTCAAATTTATTTTTTAAAATTGATATGATTTTAAGTAACTCATGACTCTGAGGAACTAACTCAGTATTGTGGAATGTTTATGTTTGCCAAATCTGCTAAAATAAAGAGAAAATTAAGAGCTCATTTGATTGCAGTTTATAAATAGCTACATGAGAAGATGATTTTTGATAGCAGTGGGGTCTTAGCCTAGGAGACAAATGTATAACAAAAGCCAATGGCTGGAGACTGAAACTAGTCAAATTTAGATTAGAAAAAAGGTGCACATTTTTGTACAGAGGAGAGGCAATTAACTATTGGAACAATTTACCATGAGATACTGCAAATTTTCCATCACTTGAAGTCTTTAAATCAAGATTGAATGCTTTTCTGAAAGGTATGTTTTAGCTCAACCTGGAGCTATGAGCTTGACGCAAAAATCACTTGGTGAAATACTATGGCTTCTGTTTCGCAGGTGGTCATATTAGATAATCATAAAATTGGTCCTTTCTGGCCTTAGAATCTATTAATCTAAAAGTCCTATGCTGCTCCTAAGCTTCAGAGGCAGGAGCTGCTGAAGTTCTGCAAAGCAGAATCTCCTAGTTATAGGAACCCCTGATTATCCAAAAGTTTCCGATTTCCCATAAAATCTCTGGATAATTGAGGTATATCTGCATATTGCTTTTCAATTTGTAGTACAAAACTATTAACTTTGAGAAAATTACTTTTTAATTGGGCAATAGCAAAAGGGTAATACCGGAGCATTTTCTTTCTTGTTTTCCATCCAAAAGCCATGTTTTCCAAAGTAATCCCATGGAACCCCACTGTCTTCAAATTATGACCTCACAGATATCTGAAGTTGCATTGGTACAAAATCAATGTGAGCAAAAGGAGAAGCAGGTCCTTACCGAATAATTCTGTTGGTAATATAGACACAAGAATAAAACTTGGATAAGGGCAGGTCTACACCACCTCCCAGATCAGCGGGAGTAGCGATCAATCTTTCGGGGGTTGATTTATCGCGTCTAGTCTAGATAAATCAATCTCTGAGTGCTCTCCTGTTGACTCTGGTACTCCAGCGCCATGAGAGGTGCAGGCAGAGTAGATGGGGGAGTGGCAGCAATCAACTCAGGGCTGTGAACACACCGTGGTAAGTCGACCTAAATACGTTGACTTCAGCTATTCTATTCCCATAGCTGAAGTTGTGTATCTTAGGTTGATTTCTCCCCACACAGCCCAGTGTTGACTAGAGCTAAGTCTCCCTTATTTGTGCTAGTTTCTGAACAGTGCTGAACAGCATTCACATCCAGTAAAAGCCTATGCCCCATTCCTGCAGTACACAATGCATGGTTGGGTTAATGCATCCACATGGAGCTCCACTGAACTCAGTAGGGTTTTTTGCCAGTGCAGCAGTCTGTTTATGCACTGAACTTTGCAGCACTGTTTTGACTTACAAAAAGGTGGGACTCCGAATACATACAAAAGTCACTTTTTAGAATAGAACTATAGTTTAATATTCACAATATAATCTCTTCTGAATGATTAGCTAAACAAAGCTTTTAAAACAATGTGATCTTTAATGTGTTTGGGGTGAAATCTCCCATAGTCATGGAAAACACACACAGGCCATACCCAGTTATCATTTGGTGCATGTACTTTCCATTGAAGTCAATGGAAGTTTTGCACAAGGTTGATGACAGGACATAGTCCTGTGAGCTTTGAGTTGAGAGGCAAACTTTTCTGACAGAGAAACCTAAGAAAATGAGGTACAGAGAGCAGCATTATGAACTGCACTGGGAGAAGTGATATGGAAAACAGTGCAGGACCTGCTGAGAATTAGGCCTTGAAAAGAATAGATTTTAAGAATCAGCTACCTGACCCACAGGAACTGTAACTAAAAACAATACATTCATCCTGTTTCTTCTTCATGTATCGTCTCACTAAAAACAAACAAAATAAAACAAACAAAACCACTTCCCAGTGATAACCTGGTTTGTCCATTTGTGTATTTTTCATATTAGTGAAGAACATCAAACATCTTCATTATTTATAGAATTGACCTTCTGAAGAGAAGCGTATGGAGTACAGCCATATTGTCATATCTGAACTTTTCACAAACATAGGCCTTGGAATTTAATTCATATGAATAGCTGCTCCAGATACTTTAGTGTTAAATACACTTGAGAGAGAGAAAGTGCTGTACATGTTTTATAATGTATTATAACATTATTACTTTATATTTTGAATTTTACACTCCATAACACTGACATACTTTCATTCACAAAGGTACCCTGTTGGACTGTCGGAGAAATATCAAGAGATGAAGGTTACATAAACACATCTTGTTTTCATTTGAGCTTGTCCCCTTTACTTCCAGTTTAATCTCTTAAATGACCCCAGAGAATCTGAAACTCCTGGTATTGACTCAAATGTTTATCTTCATTCTTCAGATCTCTTTATAACTGAACAGTGGATTAGGGATAGAAAAATTGCTGCGGTACCTCCTTGTTGGAATATACCTTCATCTTTAAAGATACTTTGATGGACTGTGGCAAAAAAGCAGGCTCTACTATGGCCTGTTCCTGGTTTTCTGATAAAGATGAGGTTAAATGAAGCAGAGGTATTTTGAGTTTAAAAGTAGCCGAGAAGGGGTGGATGGAGCTGGAACATTCAGTGTTCGGATCCAAACTGCCTGTATTTTGGCTTTCATCAGATCTAGGACTTTGGCTAATCCATTACTAAAATAAAGGCCTGCTGTGAAGATCAGATCTGTTTCCAAAGTTCACCAAAGTTTAGATGTGTTCAGATACAGGACTGGCCCTCAATAGAATTTCCATAAGGATTTTTACTACATATAGTATTTATATTCTTGTTATACAAAGCAGGGATTCATCCTTTTTAAGTTCAAAATTCAATTCAGTGTCAGCTATGGAGTCCTGATCAGCACCTCCATCATTTCAATATAGTGATTCTCAACTCTGGTCCACCGCTTGTTCAGGGAAATCTCCTGACACACCAGGCCAGTTTCTTTACCTGCTGCCTCCGCAGGTTTGGTCTGTCATGGCTCCCACTGGCTGCGGTTTGCCACTCCAGGCCAATGGGGGCTGCAGAAAGTGGTGGACAGTGGCCCGTGCCACTTGTCTTTTTAACAGCAGTATAAAATTGGCATTCCTTGTCAGGGAATCTCATAACTGTGTGGCAGAAACCCAGGTTGTATGCTCTGCACAATCCCAGAACACATCACATCTGCTATCTCAGATTGGCTCCTTTGAAGATCTAGTCCCAGTAGTCAATGTTTTCCCCAGGAATTGAAATGGGGGGGGAGGATGTTGGAATATTTTTTTTGTGTGTGTGTGTGTATGTGTGTGGGCTGATGAGGGCGGAGACCAGGAGGGCAAAGGTGAGCTGTATGGCACCATGGTAAAAACTGAAAAATGTTTCATGACCATTTTATTAGATTTAACTCATGTTTTAAAATCATCACAAAAATTAAAGTTGGCTACTCAAGCCTACTATGAAGCACTATAGCTACATCCATCTTGGTTTCCTGTTGTAATTTTGCACTCTTTGGTGTCTTCTTGTGTGTCCATTACTTCCAGTCTTCATGGTACGCTCATGATCAGGTAGAAGGCGACTTCTTTCAGAATGCAAAATTCTGTTCAATGAAGAAAAAATATGCTCAGCTGTAGCTGTTGTGACTGGGATTATCAAGAGATTAATTCCTACTTTCATCCCAGGAAACAGCAAAAAGATTGGGTCGAACCACCAGTGATGATAAAGAAGTTGAAGTCAAATCTTCATTTGTTCATTGTATGATATTACATTCAGTGTTCAAAATTCTCTATTCTATTCTGATCACATAGCAGCCCCATTGCTGATAGTGCCTCACTCCTCTCAACTGTAGTTGTTTTATATGACAGGCATCTGTAAAAGCTAAGTGGAGGTTGAATAGAATTCAGAAATCTCTACTCTAAGAATCACATCTGTATACTTTTTCAGATAGTTTAACAAATAATTCTTGTCCTCTTCACCTAGGGTGACCAGATATCCTAATTTTATAGGGACAGTCCCAATTTTTGGGTCTTTTTCTTATATATGCTCCTATTACCCCAACTCCCGTCCCGATTTTTCACATTTGCTGTCTGGTCACCCTATCTTCACTTATGGAGCCAACATAAATACCTTCATTAGTCAACTTCTGGGCTGAAGTCTTTGCTTCTTCCAGTACATTTTCAATGGATTCTCTGATTGATCCCAGGACAACTTCTATTGCTGGGCAAAGATCTACTACTGTTGAGTAGATGCCTGGATGACATTGTTTAATGACCCAAGTGGTTTCAACAGTAGACTTACAAGAGAGAGAATGGTGATACTCTTCTCTGAACTTAGTAACAAAAGTAGGCCACCAGCCTCACTACTTCGATCCGTCCTGTTTTGGTGGATACCTTCCAAAGCCAGTAATAATGGTTGCAGTAATTTTAAGACAACTGCCAAGAATCACTCATGAGAAAGCGAGCAGGTTTTCCCAAGTTGGACTCATCTGAACTTCAGTCTCAGTTTATCTTCTATTTGTTTCCAAAATGTTCAGTCCTTTTGGACTCTTGCTGAAAAAAGAGTATAAAAAAGCCATTAAATTTGTGGCTTTTTAATGTCTTTTGAAGATTCTGCAACTATAGACTGGTCTTCACTGGTGGGGGGGATCGACTGAAGATACACAACTTCAGCTACATGAATAATGTAGCTGAAGTTGGCGTATCTTCAGCTGACTTACCTGCCGTCCTCATGGCGGCGGCAGTCGGCAGCGCACTCCCCTGTCGACTGTAGCTTGCGCCTCATGGCAAGCTGGAGTGACGGAGTCGACGGCGGCACCCCTAGCGATCGATTTCTCGTATCTTAATGATCCGGCGGGTAGTGAAGACGTACCCTTGTTCTAGTGCTCACTGGAGTTGATGGCATCTAAAGTGTGTATAGGAGAGATTAGGCTTACACTTTTCTCTGGGCAAAGCTCATACTCCACTATGTCTTCCAGAGAAATTTGTAGCTCCATCAAATGCACAAGCAGGCATCTGTTCAATTTACAAGCAGCTGATGTGTCTTCTATAACCTAAACATCTAGAATGCATCTATGGGCCTACCACAGACATCAAGATAACATACGCAATGACTTAATACTTGATGCCTATATGCATTGGTGCATTCGTCTGCCACGTATGCACATATTTTAAACATGATAAGAGAGTTCTTCACTTTTTCAACTCCTGAATCTTTCACTGTTGTACCACATTTCAAGAGAGTCAGCTAAGTTTTTTGCAGAAAGATAGCAAGTATTTGCCAGTCTTGTCTGGAACCAGTGTCCAACTTCAAGACAAGTGACAATGCACTTAACATAAGCCTCTAGTTTGTAGTGTGCGGAATCTCTTGCTTAAATAGAAAGTATGATGCAATTGCCATGTTTCTTCACATAAACTGAGTTATGCCTCCCTCCAGCATTCTTAACAGCCTCATTAAGTTTTTCTAAAATTGGCGTTGACAGTTACTGGCTTATAAGGCTTTCTGCATGTTGTTGTAGTCCAGAAGCATGGTGTTTTGCAGCCTTTTCATGTACCTTGTCAATATTGGCTTAACTGATCAGTCTGGCAAACCAGCTCCTCCACTTTTACTATATAAATCCATGACATGCCCACATCTTAAATACTGTGTGTAGTTCTGGTCACACTATCTCAAAAAAGATATATTGGAATTGGGAAAAGGTAGAGAGAAGGGCAACAAAAATGATAATGGGTATGGAACAGATTCCATATGGGGAAAGATTAAAAAGACTGGGCCTTTTCAGCTTGGAAAAGAGATGACTAAGAGTGGATATGATAGTGTCTCATAAAATCTTGATTGGTGTGGAGAAAATGAACAGAGAAGTAATATTTACCCCTTCACTTAACACAAGAACCAGGGGTCGTCCAATGAAATTAATAGGCAGTAAGTTTAAAACAAACAAAAGGAAGTATTTCTTCACACAATGCACAGTAACCTGTGGAACTCTTTGTCAGGGATGTTACGAAGGCCAAAATTATAACAGGATTCAAAAAAGAACTAGATAAGTTCATGGAGGATAGGTCCATCATGGCTATTAGCCAGGATGGGCAGAGATGTAACATGATGATCTGAGTGTTCCTAGCCTCTGTTTGCCAGAAGCTGGGAATGGATGACGGGATGGATCAATCAATGATTCCCTGTTCTGTTCATTCCCTCTGAATCACCTGGAACAGTCATTGTTGGAAGACAGGATACTGGGATAGATGGACCATTGAGCTGACCCAATATAGCTGTTCTTACATAAACAATAATTATAATAATAAAGAAGTTTAGTAGAGAAACTCCCCAAGATAATGACCTCTTCAGATAGCGATGATGTGAGATAATGACCTTGGCAAATAATGCATTTTATAAATCTTGGCTTACTAGGAAACATATTTATATAAGTTTCCCAGTCACAAATCTAGCTTCTGGAGAAAAGTCACTAAAAAGTCCTATGCTCTGGTCGCTGTTGTTTGTCATGCCACCGTTCAATCCATTGCTCTGCCCCAATGGCCCTGTACTGTCACTTTCTGCTGCCACCTGCCACTGTGACCTCTGAGTCAGTCTCTCGCAGTTCCACCTGACCCTCAGTGATTTCAGGTCATGGGGGGGAACCTTGGTGCTGGTGTTAACTGGGCCATCTCTTCCACAGAAACACTGTCTCACAGCAGGTCTAAGCACTTAGATCTGATTATCAGAGATTTCAGCTTTGGTGGTCACTTAACAAACCAAAAGACTCTCTGAAGCTGAATCAGCTCTGTCTTTAAACAGGGGAGAGGGACCGGCCAAATAGTACTTGTGACTCAGGAAGACCATCAAGCAAAACACCTGTCCCCACCCTCTCTCTCGAAGCCCTCAATCAGTGAAGGCTAAGTACAGTTCTACTGCCCTTTACTCATCCAGTAAGAACAATATCATTTCATTATCCCCCTGCATTCAAGTGATTTGTAACCCAGCCCCAGCCAAAATCACTTGGGCAACACAGCTCTGTTTGCTGGATACCTAGGTAGATTAGGTAAATACAATGTAAATACAATCTGGCCCTGAAGACTTTTACCCCCAACGCCCAGCTCATCACTAGCTGTCAGGAAGAGCTCATTTAGACTTTGCTTACAAATCATAATTTGACATTATTAGGTTGGCCAACATCACCAAAACGAATGCACCGACATTGTCACAAAAAACAAAAGCTGTATACGGAAGCTAGTCTGTGTTCATACTTTTCAAATCTATTATACTTTTTCAGATATGTATATTTTATCATATACTTTAATACACATTTTAAAATTATATAATATATATATAATTATATAATGTTTCAATTTCAATTCAAATTTCCAAACAATCACTAAATTGGCAACACTGCATGTAAACAGTTTAAGAATAGCAGCCATGTTAGTCTGTATTCGTAAATAAAACGAGGAATACTTGTAGCACCTTAGAGACTAACCAGTTTATTTCAGCATAAGTATAAGCTTTCGTGGGCTATAGCCCACTTCATCGGACGCATAGAATGGAACAAACAGATGTAAGATGCATTTATTTACAACTTTTTTTTGCTTTCTGTGTATATTACCATACCAATTCTAAAAGAGCCTCTTAGAATTGGTATGGTAATTTACAACTTTTTTTTGCTTTCTGTATGTATAAATGCATCTTACGTCTGTTTGCTCCATTCTATGCATCCGATGAAGTGGGCTATAGCCCACAAAAGCTTATGCTGAAATAAACTGGTTAGTTGCTAAGGTGCTACAAAGTATTCCTTGTTTTATTTGCATGTAACTAGTTCACAAATCTGCGGGAAGGCAGGGGGTTGGGAAAATTCGGCGGGGGAGGGGGGTGTACACCCCCTGGGGAGGGTGGAATCCCTGTCAGTAGCAACATTTAAAACCTATAGAGAAAGTACAATTTTGGAATTCAAATCAAAGATTCAAATGCTTTTTAAATGTGGTGATGGGAACATGTTGCTTGATAGGAACAAATCCAAGATGAGAGCCATAAGCAAGTTCCTACCACTAGTTTTAAAGCTTTTAATGGTTTCTTTGATACAGTAGAAGTCTATTTATTTGAACATATGTGATGTTGAAATATTTTCTGGTAAAAATACTGTTTAAACATAGCAGCTAACTCACTCCTTAGAAGGACCAAAACCATTGTGGCACTATTTTAACCTGAGATCCTGAAAAATCCTGTGCAAAACCTCAGCTAATGGCACCTTGTCATATGAAAGGCAGAGCACAACAGCAAAAGTTGAAAAGCAGTATTCTCAATTCAAAATTCTCATCTCAGTTCCCCAGGACGGTAATGAACTTCGATATTCTGCTGTCTCTCTATATCTTCCGACTGCATTACTACTGGGAGTTCTGCACACATGGGGAGAGTAGAATAGCAAAACAGAATACTAGGAGATCAGAGACCATGCTGTTGAGAGTGGAAGAAATGTCTAGGTTAGGTGGATAGATATACCATGTGGACAGGAAAAGAGAATTTTTCCTGAAATGTTAAACTGATCAAAGTGAGGAATTTTTTTAAAGACTCTAAATCATATTTAACTGTAAATCTTTGGAATGCAATACTTTACATACAATATGAATACACAGCATAATTAATTTTATTTATATTAGAATTCTCTTTAGCAACACTTACACTTGTCTTGCATGGCAGGCTATCATCTAAATATCCCCACATGGAACATTAAAAAAAATCTTGTTATTGCTTTTTCAAATGGCAGATCCAAGAAACAAAGCCTGTTTTACATTTATAGTAACAATGCCTAACCATAATTACTTCAGTGACAGCTATGCATGTTCATTTTCCCAGGAAAGGAATAGATTCCTGGCATTATGTTTCTCTCTCAAATGAAGATCTAAAAAGAATAAACGAACAGCTAGTGCACTTTAAGTATCCTAGCCAGCCTCTCTACCAACATGGTCATTAGAATAAATATCCCAAGGAGAGAAAACAAGCTATTATGTTATTTTGCAGCTTCTGGTTAGCTCAAGCAGACTGAATCTCAGGAAAAAAACAAAGTAAACATGAGCAGAATATCTCAATGATGATAACTCGCAGAGAAGTGGTTTATTTTTAAATGTCCACTGTAATCAAGGGAGGAGAGCCAACACAGGTGCAACACTCCCGCAAGCCATCAATTAGCAGCAACTACTGCCACAGTCATTCAGAAACCATTATACAGGACAGAAGTGTGAGGGGGATTTATTATCATAAATACATAAGCAATGCTACATAAGCACTACTTGCATGCAAGTTTTAAACAGACTGTACTCCTATAACCTACTCTGTTTGAAGAAAAAAAATTACATAAATATAATTAGTGGTATTTTTTGCTGGAGAAATAAAATCCAAAACAGCTTGTTCCTCATCTAAACAGAGCTGTCTTCGAAGCAGGGCAAATATCCTTCCAACAAATCAAATATCTTTGTGCCTGATCCAAAGTCCACTGAAGTCAACAGAAGCTGTTTAATCAGCTTTGGATCAATCCCCTTTGTCCTTTCCCTACTGGTGAACCCATTTAAGTAGGGTTGGATTTTTTTAATTAAAATGTTATTGTTGCATGGCTACTTCAGTAAGAAGTCATCTTAGATAACCTCTATATTATAATTATAATTCTTATTAATATGTATTATGATTATCATTAATACTATAACTGAAGTGCCAGCAGACCACCTCATCTGTCTTCTTTCATTGGACTGGTGGGTGTGTATATCCTACAGAGGAAGTGTGAGTTAGAAATGCACTCAACCTCTATCTGCTTCTCTTACCTGCAATATTAACCACCTGCCTATTTGTGCTCTTGCCTTCATGGTGATCTTCCACATTGCTGCAAATAGGATGGAAGCCTCAATCTCTATTAGCAAAAGATTCCTTAAACCAGGAAAATTCCTTCTGGCTGGGCTAATATTGGGGTAAAACAAATGTCTTTGCTTGTGATGCACACAGGACTAATTTTACACTGACTTAACTCCCTGTAAAATTCCACTGAAATCAACAGGACAGTATGAAGTGCAAACCAGTGCAAGAATTTGCCTCATTGAGCTCAACACCAAGTTCTTTTTCCCATTCATTGGAATGGGTGAGTAGGATTGTGCTTCCTATCCAATTGTAGTTGTTTCTCTGGGAATCTGGTATATCTATTCACTTTAAAATGCACTTGGACAATCAGCTAAAAATTCAAGAGCATTAAATTTTTCATCTAAGATATGGAACTAAGTGAGGACATTTCATTAAGAAACTGAAAAGGAGTCTGTAAAGAATTCTCTACTGGAATAACAACAAACATATATACTTAATATAATAAGCAGTTCTCACAATGCTGGGGAGTAATATCAGTCTACTCAAAGTAAATAGGAAGATTTTGAAACGGAACATCTACATAGGAATCAGTCAATGAACTTTCTTATCTGATCTACAGAAACTACCAATGTTCATTTTGCATTGTACTAGGGTGTGTGGATTATACTTGTTCCTTAAACAAGTCAAATAGCATTATTATAGACTGAGATTGCTTTATCTGGTATTAGAGTTGAAGAACCATGGTTTAAATTATCTACATAATCAATAACAGCTTATACAATTGGAACAAGATCGTTAACTTGCTAATCAGGGCAAGACTTGATTTTTCACAGAAATACCAGAATGTACAAAACCCTTGGGGAAAAAAAGCTACTTCCTCATGTTAACAGAGAAGTCTAGATACTGCCGGCAAAAATATAAGAAGGAAAAATAATACTGCTTAAATTCCAGCAAACAGAATTCATTACTGTTCTGCTTAAAATGAAAATTATACTAGCTAGACAGAAGCATGAATTAATTCTTTATTTCTCAAAATCTAAGGCTCTGATCCTGCAAACACTCACAAATGTACTTACCTTTAACCCCACTGAAAGTGACTGGATTACCCACAAATTTAAAGATAAACACACGTGTTGTCATGATTCAGACCTAATCTAGGTCTTTAAATGTACGCAATATCAACGGACAATAATGTCATTTGTAACTGTACAACAAAAAAAATGATGGATAATATAGCAATATAGTACTTGGTAATGCAAACATAATTTGGTTTATACGGCGGACCCTGAAGAAATGAAACCTGGGTTGGCTGCAATTACATGAAGAGCAGAGAACTGCACATTAGCTGTCAGATACAATACTACTAGCCTCTTGCTTTGTCATACAGACAACAGGGAAAGAGGGGCAGAACTGTGGCGAGAAGAAATTTAAGTTTATAAAGTTCCCCAAGCCTTTAAAAAACAAAAACAATCCCACCCAAAACTACTCTTCTATGAAACACAAAACCTTCACAGAATTTAAAAAGAAAATGAAATTAAAAATGTTATATTAATGAAACATTAAATTACATCCTGTAGCATGAGAAATATGATAATCTCACATTTAAAAGAAAACATCTCAGATTCATAGTCCTGGAGTCTGAATGCAACTCCAAAGGCGGGATCTTTCTGAGATGCCCTTTGGGTGCTCTCATTCTAATTCCAAAATTCTACTGCTCTGCTTCCCAAATCCATTTCCCCTGTCTCTATTTTCAAGACCTTCTTATGCCAACAATGCTTCCACTATTAATTCTGAACATATAGCTCATCACCCCACCTCTGAAAATGTTCTTCAGCATTCTGGATCCTGCAGTACATACTTATGCCAGGGGGTCTCACCCTTCTTTGAATCACACTCCTCCTTAGCTTTTTTTTTAATTGGGTCAATGGGAGCTGAGGGTGGGGGACAGCACCTGTGGGGGAGAACAGCGCACAGAGCCTCCTGGCCAGGCTGCCTAGGACCCAAACTTCCTGAACGCCACACTGTGCTAGGACAGGCAGGGAGCCTGCCTTAGCCCCACTGTGCGTGGCTCCCAGTCAGTGCACTAGCAGCGCAGAATGATGAGGCTGCGGGAGATGGGGGAGGGGTTGGGGGCAATCCTCCCTAGCGGGGAGCTCAGGGGCCAGGCAGGATGTGGCCTGCGGGTCGTCATTTACCCACCTCTGGAATAAAGCCTTGTTTCTGGTGGTTTATGTGAGTGGGTCTGGTCTGAAGTGAACACAGACTGACACACAACGCAGGGCACACAAAGAAGCCTCAGGCCCAGTTTCCCAAAGTTGTGTAAAAAGTCACAAGGCAGGCTTCCCCTATTTTGTACAACCTCATACCGAGCTAGTGAGCAGCAGGGGAAGGGCGGGACAGGAGGGGGAGCTACACTCAGAAAACTCTTCATCCATTATCTGACAGTAAAAAGTCATTACTCCTGAAAGGCTGCATCTTTCAAAAGAGCTGCTTCATTTATTAAACCTTAAATCCATGATATCTTGAGACAAAAATGTACTCAGGTATGTTCTTCCATTCTTGGCAAAGCTTTAACTAAGAGGGATAGTCTAAGACCCCAGAACGAATCTCACTTTAAAGGGCATGACATCATGCAAAAATAAAAAGTAAATAAAAGCCACAAAGTAACAGAAAACGTTACATCGTTGTGTAACAACCCAAATGATAAGAGGCAGAAGTTCACAATGATAGAGAAGGATATGAACCAAAGCCCAGATCCCAACACCCCTGAACTATGAAGAAGTTTTGATCTGCATCTGAACTCTTCAGCACAGGCCTATCAATATTCAAATATATAAACACAAAAGATTAAACATATTCGCAAAACAGTAAAAAAAAACAGCATTAAAGAAGTGTCAGATAAAATATGATTTGAGTGGCTGCTACAAACATTAGCAAATTATGTACCCAGTAGAAAAACATTATTTTTAATGACTAGCAGGAAATATATAATAGTACTGTAGAAGCAAACTTACCACCAAAGGATAGAAAATTGTTTTTCTTTCTAAGCTCACTACCCCCACTGATGAATCAGATCCCTGATCTTCTGGACCAAATTTTAAATGAGTCCATTATGAAGATTATTTTTTAAAAAGAATAAACTGTTTCATTCCTTTTTCTTTAATGATCTCTGCTAAAAGTAAGAGCTTTCATGAACAACTCCAAAGGAAGGAGAAATGATAAAAATGAGGGTGGCTGAAAACATTGTCATGAATATAATCCCACAAGACTCCTATGTTAAACCTATCATGTTTCATTGCCATTTAGAAGTCAAGATTGAACCACTAAGGACATAGAGATGTAACCCTTCTGCCCATCAGAGTTGGCAGCAACAAGGGCCGGGTTCAGTATCCAGGGGTTCCATTCCAATAGCACAATACAAAAACCGGCTCGAGCCCCCACCCAGTGACCTGGGACAACCATATACCACCCCTCTGGGCGTCTGTAAGAGACAATACTTCCCCTCTCACAAGCACAGAGTCTGAGTGTACCAAAGCCTTTTAATGACAGGGAGAAACAATGTGGCATTATATTGGGGAAACACCACAAACAAGGTTAATAAACCAAACCATGAACCAGAAGCCCCCCTCCCAGCAAATAGGCCATGGCCTTCCCTTTGGCTCTTGAGTTCCACAACCCCAAAAAGTCACTCAATAGTCCCAAAAGTCCAGCAGCCCAAGAGTCTCTGTTCTGGGTCAGTGCAGAGTTCAAAAGTCAATTGGCAGAATCTTACCTCCCAGCCTGGGTGGAAATGGAGGGTAGGGCATGGGGCACCTTATGTGGTCCGAGGCCGACTGCGCCGCCTCTCTGTGGGGTTCCGCTGCAGCCCTCACCGCAATCCGCTCTGCTCGCCGACACTCAAACTCCTCTGCAGCGCCAGTCACTCCGCTAGCCGTCCCGCTAGCCGACACACAGACAGCTCTGCGGTGCCAGTCACTCCGTCAGCAGCACAAATGGCTCTGCTAGTCGACACACGGACTGCTCTGCTGTGCCAGCCACTCCGCCAGCAGCACCAACTACTCCGCTAGCCGTCCTGCTAGCCGACACATGGACAGCTCTGCGGTGTCAGTCACTCCGTCAGCAGCACAAACGGCTCCGCTAGTCGACACACAGACTGCTCTGCTGTGCCAGCCACTCCACCAGCCACACGAACTGCACCCAGGAACCGCTCGGCTGAGTCCGCTGCCAGTCGCACAAACTGTACCCAGGAACCGCTCGGCTGAGTCCGCTGCTTTGCTCTGCTAGCTGCACAAATTGCTTGGTGCCACCAACATGCCTTTAGGCCCGCCCCCACTTAACACAGTGCTCAGTGGTTTCAGCTCTTAAGTGATTTCAGCTCTTAGTGGGGGGAAGAGGGGGTGTCAGCACCTTGGCACAAGTACACCAGCAGACCCAAAGCGAATCCAGCTTAGCAGGCTGAACCTAGACTCCTAAGGGAATCAAAATTAGCTCTAACATTCCACAGTGGAGAGAGGCATGGTGCAATTCGCCTGGGGAACCCTTAGACAAGTCCCTCACCAAAAAGCATAGAAACCTGCCCATGGCCTCTCTCAATCTCAGAGCGTTCTGAAGCACGTGGCCCTTGACCAGTGAGTGCTACTTAGATGATGGCGAGTCCCTCCATCATAACAAGGGCCAAGTACATGTCCATAGTCCTTCATTCACACGATCAGGGTAACATCACTTTATCATTCCTGCCCCAGTAACATAGAAACTGGGGCTCCCACATCAGCCGAAGTGGCCATGTGGGCTGCTGTGAGCTCAGGCTAGGCACGGTGGGTGTGCCTATGCAAATCGATCAGCCCCAAAGTTATTTTCCACCGCTCACTGCAATTCCCATAATTCACCACCAAATGTCAGAATAGATCTCATTCCTGACACTGCTTACAGAGAGAATATGATTACAATCACTTACTATGATTTCTATTTATGATTGAAAGAATATTTTCTGTAGGGATTTCAATATTTTAATCTATCTTTATTTACATGCAGTTCTGTTATATCCTCCTCCATCCAAAATCGGCGGCCCTGCCAGTAGGGGAAAGGTTGAAGCGCTGCCGCCGCAAAGGACCATCCTTAAAGCGCTGCCGTGGCAGCGCTTCGATGTTCCTGCCTCTTTTTCCCCCTCCCCCGGCCGCCAACAGTTGGGGAAGCAAAGGAAACAGCTGCCCCAACTACAGGCATTTTTGGTATGGGGCGGGCCAGGGCCAGCTCTGATCCTAGCTCTGCTCCTTCCGCCTGAGGCCCCGCCCCTTCTGGGGGGCCAGAGCCAGCCCTAGCCTGGCCCCGTACTGGTAAGTGCCTACGGTTATTTTCACCCCTGCCCGGCTGGGATGATTTAGTTGGGTCCTGGTTTGAGCAGAGGGTTGGACTAGATGACCTCCTGAAGTCTCTTCTAACCCTAATCTTCTATGATTATACACTCAATGGAATGTTAGAGAGGATCCAGACCATCAGAGAGGCTAACATACAGGTTATTCATTCTCAAGAATATGTCCTCTATTCCACTGGGATAATACTAGGCACAAAATCCTCTGGGGGGGCTGTAGTTTTCATGTTTTAATAGTAATGGCAAATTTGGTACAGAGATTTTCTTAGTTCATTAATGACCAGATTCAGTTGCTGACTCTTTCAGCTGGTCATTATTCTTCAAGAGACACCCTGTTATTGCTTAATTAATGCTGAATTGAAATGACAAGCCCATGGAAGCATATTTGACATCCACTTAAATGCCAAGTAAATTCCTTGTAATAAGTCTTGTTACACTGAATGCTAGCTTGCATAATGGTGGTCCCTTGCAAAACTGAAGGTGTTAAATACTATTTTAATAATCAGATTAGTAAACTGTAAAAAGAAAAGTATTAACACAAAAACTATTTGTTTAGCGGGTGAAATACGCTTATTGTCTATAAACACCTGGATTAAGGTTACAAGTGAAAATGAAGCTGGTGGTCTCTCAATTTTGTTCTAAATCCTATCATTAGTTCATATCACAAAGCCACCAGGCAAAAGTATTTGAAGGGCAGTCCCTGTTCAGAAGTGACACAGCCTGGAATAGGAAGGGTTTTGATTTCTGACTAGAAAAAGTATTTACAGATCTGCATGGAAAAGTTTGCCTCAAAACTGCTTGCATTTTATCTAGCTCTCATCACTGTACTCTGAACCTAATTCTACAGGTGCTGCATCCTTGTGGTCTCATGGAATAAACAGGATTTTCAGCATCAAGCAGTATAATTTATAAAGAATAATTCAAAATTTAAACAAATAAATCCCCCCAAAACAAACACACTCAGGCAGTATGGTGGGGATTCTCAGGCTTTTTTTATTTAAGTGTGGACTTTTCTCTTAATAGAGAAAATGTCTCATACGTAACTTCCCACCCTACTCATGATTGTGCCTTCCATCTGCCCTTCCATGTGCAATCACATAACATCCTCGTGTTAACTACAATGACTGCATATCCAGGAAAATATTAGCAAAGCATTTATGGTACAGTTTCCCACAGACTTCAGTGGGAGAAAAGTTAGGCCAACATAGCATGTTTCTGAAAATTCCCCCAGTAACATATTTTTAGATACTCAATGTGGTGTGGATGCTGGAACTTTTGGTACTATTTATCAAACTTTTACTGGTAATTCATTGTAGATGCTGGTCAAAAAGAGTTTTATATTATTTACTTTCTTATACTGAAATAGAAAACAATGGTCATAGGCAGATACTCCAGAGACCTGGGTGGAAGAGAAAAGCTTCATGACAGCTGTCCTGAAAGACTGAGTTCCAAACACAGAGGCTTCTATCACTTGAGTTAAAAGAGAATCAATTAGTAGACAGGATTTTATCCTGTGTATGTCCTCCACGAGGGGGCACTGGTACATATAAGCAATGCCAGTATATTACAGAGGCATATAAGAAAGCTTAGTACTTTTGTCCAGTGGGAATATGAATTTAATAACTCAAGGAAATCATAAAGCCAATATTTCATACCTTTTGACCCAAAAGCCCTTTTGAAAAACAGCAGACACACAATGATGGAAATGTATTTCTTTTTACAGAATTGTAAAGAAAGAAGTAAATAAAGACAAGATATGTTCTTTTAATGTGTTTGTGATTTATTCTATGTTTAAGCCTCAATCCTGAATAGATTTACACATATACTTAATTTTACTACACTGGACACATTGTGTAAAGTTAAGCACGTGCGTAGGTCTATGCATGATCAGAGTGGATTCCAAATTGTGATTTCTGACAGAGCTACTCAAACATTCTGATACTTGGCAAAGCAGAAAGGGAAAAAAGAGGAGTGTGGTTATGCGTGGGAAATACCTACTCAGAAATTAAATGAACTCTGTCACATTGAATTTTTGTTATAAATAATATTTGGTAGGTGTTCCAGATGCATTAGAACAGCAAGCTAGGTATTGCAGATTTCAGACCATCTGCTACCTACTAAATATTCAAATCAGCTGCAAGACTGGTACCTTTAACTACAAGAGTAGAGGGCTATTTAGTTGCTTATTTTTAAATAAAACAATCTTCAACAAAAATTCTGAGATTTAAAAAAGCCACCCACCCAGACAAATTGGAATCATGAAAATTATGGTTTTCCATTGGTGGATTCATTTGTTCAATCATTTACATTTTATTTTTCTTTGTTTTTCATTATTTTTTTTCTTAAAAGAAAAAAATAATTACCAGCTAGTGAACCATATGAAGAAAAAAAGCAGTTAAACTGAAGACTAATTTTAGTATAAGTTCTTTAAAGTAAATACAGAAAAGATGAATATGATTTAAAATGCTGTAATATCACTTGACAAGTTGCCAGGATGTCTTTGTATGTATCTTATGCAACTGAATATATCAATGAACTGAAGTTAAAATGGAAAAATAAACCAATTTATCTATTGGTTTGATACCATTAACTCATCATATAATTCAAAACTCCCTAAGATAAGATCCATACCTATTTGGTAGGCTAGCCTGTTAAAAGACCATATTTCTTCATGTGCAGACAGAGTCTTTTAGCTGAGTGCATTTATTAAACAATAATGATATCCTTTTCAAGGAATTTGAGGAAGTGATGTTTAAGTAAATGTTTGCTTGTTTACATTCACAGTAGTTTTTTAAAGAACACTAAAATTACACATGGCACATAATAAAATGGCTGCCCCTTCCCCTTCATCACTTGGCAGTTGATTGGAACAAGGAATTAGAAAGAAAAGTGGTGACTCTTGACTGGAGATCAACAAAGGGGCCACCAGCTAACTGAGCTTTAGTCATCTCTAATTTTAGCTATGTGGGAGCATTTAAGAAGGGTCATTTAAAGAGTAAAACAGCAGCTTGATACAGATACATGAAGGCAAATTTGTATGACACAGGTGAAGTGATACGAAAACAACAGTCACCCCGCAATGAGGAAGTTCAAAGATATCAGTAAGAGGGATGCATTCAGAGATTGGGACTACAAAACATCAAGTGATTTTAGAACTTTTTCTTAAATATTCCCAGTAATACACAATGTAAATTTTCCAAAACTGAGTATATGCTGAACATGGGATGACCTTGTGTTCCATGGAAGTAATGACCCACCAGGAAATAGGCTGCACTAAGGTGGAAAGACAGAGCCTGTTTAATGATCTGAGGGGTTATTGTTCTCCCATGATACTAATAAGTCTGGGGCTCCAGGTAGCCTATGCAAAAAGTAAGCTGGTATCTTCCTGTATGTAATTTCTAGAATGGTGGTTCAGAGTTGTTCCTTGGAAAGGATCATACTGTTGAATTTGTATTGTTTTAAAAACAAGTATATATTAATAACATTATAGGTTTCCATTGTTTTGGGAAGAGGAGCATGTGGTAGTGGTGACCCAACAAGATGATGAATGTATGTATGGCTGCACAGCTGGTGAAGTTGGGAGGGCTTTACCTTCCTTGACTATGGGATGCTGTTCCATAAAGGAGGACTTCTGGGAAGAGATGGGGTACACCTGATGAAGAAGGGAAGAGTAGCACCATGCACCAACTCAACAACCTAATTACAAGGGCTAGGTTCAAAGGGGGCAGGTGAAAAAAGTCTACAGGTCAGCATAAAAAAAGGAAACCTTAACAGAAGTCTAGATGTTGGGGGATGGAAAACTACGATAGGGTAATAGGAGAAACTGGAAGGAAATCACTGGGGGAATCTGGTCAACATCACACATGTCTATACGTAAAAGCAAGGAGTATGAGAAACAAACAGGAAGAACTGGAAGAGTTAATACACAAGCTAAAATATGACTTGATTGGTATCACAGAGACTTGGTGGGATAAATCTCAACTAGAATATTGGAAGCTTGTTCAGGAAGGAAAAAAGGGACGAGATAGGGCATTATACATCAAGCATACAGACACTTGTTCTAAGGTCCAGAAGGAGGTAAGAGGCAGACCAGTTGTAAGTCTCTGAGCAAAAATAAAAGGGGAAAAACAGAGGTGATGTCATGGTAGGGGTGTGTGTATGTGTGTGTGGGGGTTATTACAGACTGCCAAATCAGAAAGAAGAAATAGAGAAGGCATTTCTAGAACAAATAGAAATATCCAAAACACAAGACCTGGTAGTAATGGGGGACTTCAATTACCCACACATTTGTTGAAAAATACCCTGGCAAAGCACAAAATTTCCAATAACACAACTTCTTGTTTCAGAAGGTGGAGGAAGTAACCAGGAGACAACCATTTTAGATTTCATTGTGACCAACAGGGAGGAACTAGCTACATTGTGGAAGGCAATTTGGGTGAGTTATCATGAAATGACAGATTTCATAAATCTAAGGAAAGAAAGGAGTCGCAGTAACAGAATAAGGCATTAGACTAAAAAAAAGCAGACTTTAACAAACTCAGAGAATTGGTAGGTAAGATCCCATGGGAAGAGAATGTAGGAGACAAAGGAGTTCAGGAGAAGTGGCAGTTTCTTAAGGAGACAATATTAAAAAGGCACAAGTGCAAACTACTCTGATGCGAAGGAAAGATTGGAAGAATAGTAAGAAGCCAATTCGGGTGCATTAAGAGCTCTTTAATGACTTGCAAATCAAAAAGGAATAGTACAAAAAGTGGAAACACGGACAAGTTGCCAAGGAGAACTGTTATGGACAAAAAAAGGCTAAATCACAAAATGTATTACACCTAGCCAAGGACATAAAAGAAGAGATTCTTTAAATACACCAGGAGCAAGAGAAAGATGAAGGAAAGTGTACTTCTACTTAGTGGTAAAAGAGAGCTAATAACTAATGACATCAAGAAGGCTGAGGTGTTTAATGACTATTTACTTCAGTCTTCAGCTGGACTACTGTATCCAAATCTGGGTGTCACATTTTAGGAAAGTTGTAAATAAATGGGAGAAAGAGTCCAAAGGAGAGCAACAAAAATGGTAAAAAGGTTTAGAAAACCTAACCCGTGAGGAAAAGTTAAAAAAACCTGGGCATGTTTAGTCTTAAGAAAAGAAGACTGAGGGACCCAAGAACAATTTTTAAATATGTTAAAGGCTCTTATAAAGAGGATAGGGATCAACTGTTCTCCATGTCCACTGAAGGCAGGACAAGAAGTTGTGGGCTTCAGTAAGGGATCTTTAGGTTAGATATTAGGAAACTGTTCTAACTATAAGGGTAGTTAAGTTCTGGTGTAGGCTTCCAAGGGAGGTTGTGAAATCCTACCATTGGAGGTTTTTAAGAATAGGTTTGACAAATACATGTCATGTGTGGTCTAGGTTTATTTGGTCCTGTCTCATTGTAGGGCTCTAAACTTGCTGACCTCTCAATGTCCCTTAGAGTCCTACATTTCTATGATTCAATGATACCAACTGATGGGGACCAATAATGGGGGCAGATCTGTTACTCAGCTGAGCAAAATTCAGAATTTCCTTTCCATGAGAGATTCCGACATTTCAACATTTGTTTTCATCCTGAAACTGGCCAAAAAAGTCGAAATGCCAACATTCCAAAATTTTTTGATTGGAAATGTCAAAACATTCTGCCCCCACCCATTCTCTCAAGGCTCCATGTCCAGATTTTCTCTTCCAGGAAGCATAAAAACCATATGATTCCCATGATGCACTGTGAGAGGAAATATAAGTCACTCTTCCCCATCTGTGCCTCAGTTTCCCCCTCTGCAAAATGGAAATTATGATACTGAAATAAATTACCTTTGTCAAGTGCTTTGTGATGTACTGATGAAAAACATTATATAAAAGGCTATGAATTATTAATATTAATATTTGTTTATTATTATGGTAGATGTAGTCATTCAGGGAGTCTGGTCCATGGGAGGGAATGGGGGCCGGAATTACAATTCCCAATGCACCGTAAATAAATGCAGTATAATGCTTTTTTGAACTGATTTAAAACTAAGTGTTTTGGTACCTCTTTAAAAACGAAAGTATTCCAATTCAGGTCAGACTGAGCTAAATGAAATATATTATTTCAATTTTCCGAACAGAAAATCAATCTTTTTGGCAAAATGAAAATTTCTGGTAGAAAACTGAAATTCTTCAAAAACTACCCTTTCCATCAGAATGAACCGTGATGGAAAACTCCTAACCACCTTTATTTAGTAGTATTATGGTAGCACCTGGAGGCCCCCAACAGAGATCAGGCCTCCATTGTCTGAGGTAATGTATTAATAGATAGTAACAGACAGTCCCTGCCTCAGATAATTTACCGTCAAAACAGATATGATAGACAAGGGGAAACAGAGGCACAGATAGGTGAAGTGACTTGCCCAAGGTCACACAGCAGGTCAGGGCAGAGAAGAATAGACATCAGGTCTCCACACTGCCTCTCTGATGGGCAGTGAGTGGCAGTTGGGATTATAGGAGAAGAGTAGGCAGGAAGCCACACCTTCTGTGACAGGGGAGGAAGAGGAGGAAGAGGAAAGGTTGTCTTGGTGGATTTTTGTCATTTCCCTGAAAAGGTCAGTGAGAACCTGTGCAGAGAGGGAGAAAGTGTCTGTATGAGAAGTTTTAAAGGATGCCAAAGGTAATAAATAAGTAGCTGGGACTGGAGGCTTGGGAGTCAATGAGAATGGAGAATTAGTGTTGGTTGTCAAGGAACACAGAACAGCTGAAAGCACAGACTTTGCCTGTCGTGGAGGAAACCCTAGTAGTCAGTGGCTCAAAAATGTAGCAATCACATGTTATGGGAGGGTAGACTGTGAGGTAGAAAAGGGTAGAAAAGAATTTGGGGTGGCAGAAAGAGTGGAGTGGAGGGATTCAGCAGCAAAAGACAGGAAGGAAGGGGCTGAGAGGGGCAGAAGTGGCTGGCCTGAAGAATTGCTTACAGAACTGGTTATATGGTGTGGCCAGCAAAATACATCCCATTCAGTCAATGCAAATTCTAACTGCAACAAAATAAAGCACAAACCATGAGTGACAATGAAACTAACTTGCAGAAACATGAACCCTAAAAATAACAACAATATAGGAAACAAAATACATATCACTTCCTATTTACGCATCATTGACTTTCTAGAAGTCTGAATCTCGAACTAAAAATGAACTTCAGTAGACCATAAATAGTAAAGAGCAAATTATTTCTTTGGCAGAAAACAAATTTACGCAACTTTAGCTGAAACCAGTATGAACTTAGTACTTTAATAGTCATTAAAACTAAAAAAAACCCTTGTGTGCTAAGTTAAACTCCCCCATGTCAGATGTTAATGGCAAGCGGGTAACGCTCCTCACAAGCATCTGCTATTTTGAGGGGCCTGTATCTCTGTGGAGACTCCAAACATTAAAGAAACCAAGCAATTTCTATCTTGAGCAACCAAAGAACTACAGAAAAATTGTGTATGCTACATCAGAGAACTTTACTTTGAGGAAAAGAGCATAAGATCTCTCCCTAAAATTTTTCATGCTTCACTTCAAGTACTTTGCATTAATGAGCTGAGCAACTCTTGAAAGTGAGAGGCGACCCAGAGTGCTAGGCAGTAAAACCCTAGTCAAATAGCTGCAAAATAATCCTATAAATAATCTGAAATTATTTCAGTTTTTGACATTTAAATAGTTGTTGCGGTTTTTGTGAATTGCAACTGCTGGGAAAAGGAGCAATATATATTTGTTTTCAGCAATGTCTGACGTATCACTGTCTAGCTTTGTTTTGTTTTTTAAACTCAAGATAATGCACCACTAAGCACTGGGCAACAATATGTCATACAAGTATCATGCGTGAGACACATTTCTAATGCAAAACTGAAGTCCCCTTGTTTTGTGTCACTAATAATTCTACTGTATGCACTGTAGCACTTAAGCCATGGGGAACTAGCATTATCAATGCTGGAAAAAATGTATCACAAAGTTATTCAGATATGATATTTTCCATGTCAGAAGAGAAAGTCAGGATTACTGCTGAAATGGGGAGAGATTCTTGGAATGAATGGGTACTTAAAAACTGCACAGATTTATATAAAATAAGAGAACATTTTGTACCATACCTCTGCCCATACATTTTATACACCCAAATATTCATCAATGATTCTCTGTCTTTTACCAGCACAAAATGGCATAAAATTACTCTTCTAGTGATAATGTTTACATTAATCAGTATTAGGTATAATGGCAGTTTCACATAAATCAAATGAGGTGTATAAAAATAGCTAGTATTTTATGTTACTATATTAAACACATTCACAAAATAAGTTTTAAACTAATGCATATATGATGCAGGTATAAAATCCCATGTATCATTTTCTATGGCTCAAAATACATAATAATAATTAATTTATAATAAAGCACTCCCTTCCCACCTTAAGATACTTGGTGAGCTGAACCAACACTAAAATATAGGACAATTTAAATATAACAGTAAGAAAAAGATTTATTAGAATGCATTTATTAACATAATTTTTATTAAATTGTTTTAATGACAAACTTTACTAGAGAAAATCTGAAAAGCATATACTGTGTACAAAGAGATATACAGTCTGATGAGAGATCTATCTCATTGAGAGCTTAACCAAAATACTGTTTTATCTGTTTTTCATAACAAATATATTTCTTTTAAATGTCTCCAATCTTATTTTTGTTTTTATTTGTTAAACTATTTTCACTGCAACACCAAATATTTGGCCTGGAACTATAATAGTGACTGCTCCCTCTGTTCCCCTCTTCCTTCAGTTCTATCAGCCACAATTTTGTTTAAATACTAACTAGCACAGCACTGTGCATTTAAAATCAAATCAAATAATATTCATTTCTCACGGTGCTGTTGGTTTCTCTTATGCACTGCGTTTCTTGTAGACTGAAAACTCAGAATCTTAAAAGAGATTCTGTTCTGCAGACCAAAGTTCTCAGTGGGAGACAAGGGAGAGGGGTCAGTCAAGGAGTCAAAAAACAAAACAGACATAAAACACACCTGTGATCTTCAGCTTTGGATATCATCAGAAAGTGAGAATAAAAAGCAGAAACACATGGCACATTGAGAATACTGTATCACTTATGGCTTATAACCAAAGCAGCAATTAAACACCTTTCATCAGTTCATAAAATGCCTTCCTTTTTTAAGAATTCAGAGAGAGACACACACACAAAGACAAATCCTTTCTGAGCAGCAATGAAAACTTAATAACCTACCATTTTCTTTGCACTCTTCAGGAGGTTTAGCCTTTTTCGCAAGTCGTGGATCCAGCCATGATGTTGTCTTTGTGTTATGGCTGAAAAGAAAAGAGATCACTCTGAGCAGACACATACTGAAAGGAATCAAGTTTATTCCTTAAGAAAAAAAGGGTTAGTCCAACAAAATTGCAATCGATACACTTAATTTGCTTACTGGTTCTAAGTAGCCCTGAAGGAGGTGTAAGAGTAATTGTGCAAGGCAGCTGTAAATTTGGCAACCTCAGCTCCCTGTCCTCAAAGCAGCTATTTTTATTAAAATCAGCTAGAATGTTGCCAAGTTAACCTCATTGAAAATGCAGAACTCATCCAGAGCAAAAGGAATTTATTACAAATACAGTGTTCTCTAGCTGAATGGGTGCAGTCGACAGGATTCCATACCATCCTCAGAGTTTTCACATAGAATTATTTTCATCTTAAACCTGTCCTTTTCATACATATGTGTTTGTTATTTCTTAACAGCCATGCTGGCAAGGCATTGCAAAAATGATGCAAATTACAGTGCGCTCCTGCAAAGTCTACATTTTCTAACAGAGTGATTAATGACACTTTGTTTAACCAACCTTTATCTATTCCATATCTAATTCTTCTACCACGATAAGATGTATTTTGCACAAGCTGAATGAATCATTTGGCTATTTTGCTATACTCAGAATAGATCTTTCAAGAATCAGCAGTGAAATAGTCCTGAACTGGTACAAACTGTTTTTCAGGAGAGTATTTTGCCAAATGAATTGACACACAGAGCAGCGAATCAGAGTTAAAACAAGCTTTTTTAATGTATACCCTTTCCACGTCCTTTTGAATTTGGAGCCAAATAAAAATACAATGCCAAGAAAGAAAGGCTATAAAATGGGAAGGAAATGTAACAATTATTCTCATATTTGCACAGGTGCCTGTCTTCTAACACTGACATCCCTTTCTAAAGCATGTTTTATTTATCTTAACACATCCTAGGAGGCTGCTCACTTTGTACAGTTTTATATATTACTGAATTATTTAGATTATTAATATAACATTTGCTGTCTGATTTAAAATTTATTTAAAGCATTTGTTGTAAATGTTAGTGAAAAGTAGACAGAATAGGGCAGCCAGTCAAAAATTGATCTGGATACATTTTGTAATTTATCAATTACTCATATTGACTTATACCCATAATGAGATCTGGTCCAGTGGTGTGGTTCTTCCATTAAGGATAAGAAACTCCTGAATTCTAATCCCTACTCCTATCCTCACTGCCATTGTGCTCTTGGGTGTGTTAATTCTCCTCTTTGCCTTGATTTCACCAATAATATTAAGGCCAATTTTCAAATTTGGATTCCTGAAGTAGCTACTTAAATTTGTATTTAGGCATTTAAATACCCATTTTAGGCATTGAGAGCAAGTGGCTTTCCCACCCTACACCAAAACACAGTCTACAGATGTTAAATAGAGTAAAATCCCACCATCTTCTGGGTTGTGGCTTTGTTTATGTAGAAATTAATAATAAAAAAATAACTTCCAACCCAAGCCTTCAGCCCATACTTTAAATCAGCTGTGACTAGGGTTCTTCCCTGAGGACCGTTCTGCCTAGAGCTTTGCTAGAGCCAGTTCCACCTGCCTGAAATTTAGGGTAGGGGTTGCCTGTAATCTAGGGTTGGGGTGGTGAGCCCCACTTGCTACAATGAGTCAGCAGGAATCCACCAGAACTTTCCTTCAGAGTTCCTCTAATAATAATACATTGCTCTTATATAATGCTTTCATTAGTAGATTAAAGCAATTTGCAAAGAAAGTCAGTATCCTCACTCCCATTATACAGATAGGAAAAATTGAGACATAGCTGTGAAGTGACTCCCCTAAAGTCACCCAGCAGCAGAACCAGAAATAGGACTAAGGTCTCTAGAGTCCCAAGTGAGTGGTCTATTCACTAAGGCACTTTGCCTCAGCCTAGAGCAACTTAAGAACTCTCCAACATGTTAGCAAATCTATATGATGAGTTGATGCGTCATTTAAATACACATTTAGGATAACTCTTATAGTAGGTGTCTGGGTATTTAGTTAGGCACCAAAAAGGACATTTAGATACTAAATTTAGGCACCTGAGTTTGAAAACTAAGAGCAATATTACTATTTAAAGTGTGAACTAGTGACTTGAATTTTCCAAGGCTTTTATTAAATCTAAGAAATTAACCAGCAAACAGTTAAGTACTTTTCCAACACAGGCATGACTTTCCTAAAAACTCAACTTCCCCTGGATTTGTAAGCGGTGGCCAGAATAAACAGTTAATAATCTAATTAAAACACCAAAACCTAACAAGTAAGCATAGCAAACAGGAGGGAAAAAGGCAGAACAAGGGCACTATAGTAATATACATAACAACACTAATATCACACTATTACACAAACTATGTGCACACATTAACGTTGCTGAACCATTAAAAACCTTCTAAAATTATTCTTAATATCAGCTATCCACATTGCCACTCATACTAACCATCAATGGTCAGCTGGCTTCTTGCAGGTGTCGTAACAGGTGCGAGTCCCATAGACAGATTTGAAAGAGAAGGTAGTGGTTTTACAGATTAGTTCAGATTAGTCCATTATGCAGGGCAGTTTGAGAGGAAATGCAAAGGCAATTGAGAAAGTGCACAAACAGGCATTCAAGGCTGGTATCACTAACAGAGTGAAAGGGGTGAGGTGATGCAGTAAAAACATCCAGAAAGAAATATAGCTGCAGTGAAATTAACATTTTTCCCTGGCTTCTCTTCGGTTATTCAGCAAAGAACCCTAGTTCATCGCTGGAACGCATGCTCAGAAAGCCTCCCCTACATCATTTCCATGAGCCTGATTACTGTATGTGGTAACTGAACTGAAAGGCAGGTGTAGAATTCCTGAACAAATATTACATCTCTGCTACTGAGGGGAAGAGTCCCCCTTGAAATCAAAAGCAGCTTCTTAAATCCAGAAGCCATGGAAAGACTTTTGATGTTGAAGTTCCTATAGGCTTTTACACTATGCTCCCAGAACATGATAGTAGTGAAAGATTTTAATTCATCCTAATTTGTTTACCAGTGTACAACGGAGAAAATGTGCAGAAGCTTAGAGTCTACTGTGAATTTTCTGAATCATGTCTAAAATACAAAAAGAAAGTAGCTAAGCCTAATAATGTAGCCAAAAATCAATTAAATAATTATTGCTGTTTTAACTGAAATTGCCAATACTATGTACTAGTGGCAACAGAAATGTTTTATTATAACCAAAGTTGATATCAACGCAGGAAAATTATGAAGTTTCGTGCAAAAATTATACTCCATCTGGCTTATGTGGAATGAAAGGAAGGATTGTCTACTGGTTAGGGTGTGAGTCTGAAACTCAGAAGAACTTGGTTCAATTCCCCAATCTGCTACAGACTTCTTGTATGACCTCAGACTCTTTGTGTTCCTGTTCCACAGCTGTAAAATGGGGATAATAGCACTTTCCTACCTCACCAGGATATTGTGAGGATAAATATATTACAGAGTATGAGATACTGTAGAACTGGGGACCCTATATGTGCCTACGATCAAGTGACAGAAATAGATGATAGATCTCTATTTGCAGGAGTGCCGGGGGCACAACACAAAATCTTCTACCCCAGTTGGCACCACCAAACCGAGGACTGGTCTATATCTAAAACTTAGGTTGACCTACCTATATTGCTATATGGTAAAGCTGACCTAAGCCCCAGTGTACACCTAATAGTACCTCTTGGAGAGGTGGATTTACTAGAGCAATGGAAGAAGCCCTTATGTTGCTGGAGAAAGTGTCTACACTGTACTACACTACAGTGTCACAGCTGTACTGTAATGTAGCACAGCTGCACAATTGTAGTGTTTCTAGTACAGATATACGATTCCCCTAGAGATCAAAGATGAAGGGTGTCATAAGATTTAGATACACAGGAATACTAACAGTGCTCTCTCAGCAGAAGGGAAATGGAGATTGAAGTACCCTGTTACCGCTAGGCTGATGTCTTTCTGGAGCGGGCAGCAATGCAATACAGCAGTGCGAATATTACTGCTGCTCATGCTGATGAGGCAGCTCTAGGGCTATCCATTTTCACATAACCTGAGTCCACTTAAAAACAAAATTTACTGCATGCTGAAAATGTACATAGAAATTTGCAATTTGGGACCAAGTTACAATATTTGAGAAAAACTGCTAGGTTGAGGTTCACTTCTCAGTGCAGCAGAAAAGCATGAAAATGCACATAGAAGTATTAGATGCCCTTTACTGAGGCACAACAGGCTGCCTAACTAATGTTACTATTTGTGCCAGTGTTCTCAGGTACTAGACACCGAAGGCCAGACTTCTGAAGACATGCAGATATATTTAAACAACACAGATAGCTTGTGAGATTTTCAAAAGTATCTAAGCTCTTAACTCCCACAGGAGTCAGGCACCCAGTGAGATTTTCAAAAGCGTGTAGATGCCTATCTGGATCCTTAGGAGCCTAAATACCTTCAAAAAACCTGACCTCAGCAATGCATTTCCTTATTTTTGTGGATATGTGCAAAACACTGCACTATGTGAGTGCACTTTTTGTTTGATGAAACAGCATTAGCTATCTGTCAGTTTGAAACACTTTGACAGATTAAATCTCTTGTATTAAGAGAGACTTCAGACAATCCTCTGAAACATTTCTGAAAAGAATGTGGGCTGTAGTTTCCAAGAGAAATTGTCTTTAATGTTTCTTGAAAAGACCATAAATTAATTGCAAATAGTGTCTCTCTCCAGCTATGTAATTTGCATGTTATTGTGAACTGCCTTTTGAAAGGGATATTTGCCAGTATATAGTTCAAGTCAGTTGAGAGACAGATCACATATGGGTTTTACAATGTACCGCACAGCATTCTATGTAAAATTTCAGGCAAAGGAGAATATATGAGACAGATAAAGATCCAATATCCCACTGTAGTACTCGTGCCTTTTTCATTTTTTGTTTTAAATGCTCAGCCTATTACCCATATCTCAGGCAGAAGTCTAGATGTGTAACATTTTTCAGGTGGCTTAATACTGATTTCAGGCAGTTTAGTTAAGAAATGTGTGGGTACAGCAACAGGAAAATAGGGCACTAGAATTGCAGTCTTGTAGTCTGTCTGCTGTTGGCTGTAAGTCAGACTCACTGCAGACACTTAGTTCTCTACCTTATGGTGGTTCTAGTTCATTACATCCAAAGTAGGTGTATTTTGATTGTAAGTGTGAAAGTAGAAGAGCAGGTTCCAAGAAAAACAGAACTGATTCTCATATTTTGGGCTGTGAAATTTCATAATATAAACCCCAAACTTGGTGGGTTGGGTTAAAATAGAAATCTGCAACATGCGGGAAGGCGGGTTCTTGGAAGAGAGAAAGGCTGTGAATAAGAAAGTGAAGAAACAGAACTTGAGGTCTGACTGTAGCCTGGCTTTGGGATTGAGAGGATGCTGGTATAGAGGTAGAAGAATGATAGTGACTGGGAGAAAGGAGGAGAAAAATACACTACTAGAGCAGTCTGAAAATCTATTTAAAAATGTACACAAAATGTTTCCTTAATTTTAGTAAATTCAGCAGTGACAGGACAGTCTGTCACTGGGTAGAAGGAAATGTCCTTGGAGAAAATAAATCAAAGGTGGCTTGTCCTGGTTTCCTACTATGAGTTATCTTAGGACCCCAACATCAGAAGTGGCATATGATCATACTATGCTTGATAGGAAACTCATCAATTCAACGTGGCATGTCAATATTATACAAGAATAACAGGAGCCTAGGAACCAGTCTCAGAAGAGCCTGATGATTCAGAACTCCCAAGGGGGTGATGGTGATAGTGGTACAGAAAGGATTCATTCACAGATAGAAGGGGAACCCTCTCTCCTGTGCACCTTAGAGATGTGCAGTTTAGAGATGCACTGAAAAAAAAAGAGCTACAGGGAAAGGTCCTGAGGACCTATTTGTCTGTGGTGGCAGAAAGAACCTAATCCCCTCAGTTTTCCAGGTCCCAGTTCAGCACAGCACTAAAAATGCATGCTTAGGGATTTACTGAACAGTGGTAGACTTACCCATTTACTTAAAGTTAAGAGTAAGATTAAATACTTTCCTCAATTGGAGCTTTATATTTTTAATATAAAGCTTTTAATATTGTTGTATTTATTTTAATATAGCACCAGTGGGCACTGTTTACAAATGATCCAGAGGAGCCAGTGCCTATTCACCTTTATAATACATGCAAGATTCATCTAGTCTCTTAAGCATTTGCTTCAGGTGTGGGGCTAAGTCTGGAGGGCTAAAGGAATTTTTTGAAACAGCTTTTTGGAAGAGAAAGAAAAACTGAAAAAACATTGTGATTATAACTTGTGCATGCAAACAGACGGGTCACACTCATCAGTTCTGTTTAATGTGGGGAAGAAGAGGCAGAACTGGAGACTCCTGTTGGCATGTACAATTTACAAACAGCCATTTTAATTATTGCATGTTCTCATCATCATATATTCTAAATAAAAATAAATGTAGGCGATTGACTCCTGTTTAGATGCCTATGTTTGAATATTTTGATCTATATATAAAATGGAGGCTGTAAGGGAGCACCAAGATACGTGTGCAAATTGCTCCTCATAACAAATATTGGTGAGCATCACATGTAGGTATGTCCTTCCTGTTTTTTCACAAGCCTATCAATGTTAACACACCTACGCAAACACACAGTCATGCACCTATTTCAAAAACGGAAACAAACCAATCAATCTATGTATGCTCTACAGAAGTATCATTGAGTCATCCTGAGAACATTGTGTCTGAAATGTATTGTCTAGTTAGACCTAGGGGCAGAGAGAGTGCCTTCCAATGTGCTTTGTATGATGCTAATCTTGCCATCAGTGATTAACAATAATAAAGTATACAGATATCCGTCTTGTTATCAAATTGTTTTCTCTTCCATTCTAAGTCTGCCACATTCATAGCAATGGGAGTGTTTTGATATATGAACTTGCTTAAACATTTAGTTAGGTTAGTTGGAGGAGAACTTAGGAAAATATTCTCCCTTTGAAATCTAAATCCTCTGGGTGTACCTGGGAAAGCTAAAGAATCGGAAATCACTTACTGCTTGGAGTCCTTGGAGTTTAAATGAACAATTCACAAAAGCCTCAAATGTAGCAGGAATAGAAACTGCACAGTAATGACATTTTCCACCCAGTGTGATTTACATTTTAAAATGTCTGTTTTTATCTATAATTTACTAATCATGATATGGTGTTTACCACTCTCTGGGGAGATGGTGTTAAACAAATAGCTTCTTCTTGACTTTTTATCTTCCGGTTTTTCACTAAAGCGAATGGAGCCTCTTTTATGCCATTAACCAAACTGACTCATAAACAAAGAAGCAATTTAACGGCATCCCCACTGCATGGCATCCAAGCTTAACCCTGTGAAATCTGAACCAAATGATCAAACAGATCACATTTAGTTCAAGACGTAGTTAATAATCTTACGTTTTGGAGGCTGAGCAATCCTATATTCTAACACATTATTCAAAAACAGACCTTAATTTTTTTGCACATATTTATTGCACTCTTTTTATCCAGTCTGTACCTCTGATTTCTCTGCTTAATGTAACATAGCCTGGCGCAAGTGAAAGATGGTGACTGCTACAATTGTTATATAAACCATCACATTTTCATTGAAGAAAGGAGGCTGCACCATCAAAAGAATTTATAGGCGGGCTTTACTTTATAAACAGCAGAGTTATTTGCATTCACTTTATTTCTAGTGAGATATGTTTGTTTTCAACTGAATTGATTCCTGTAGTTCTTATCACTGTAGCAACTTGGTGTTTTAGTTACAAAAAAATAACACATATAAATCATACAGCTTTCCTCGCACAGGGTTAAAAAATGTTTGACATTATACAGTTCCACAGTGGCCTGTATCAAAACATGAACAAATGTGCAAAAAAAATCACATATGTGCTTGGCGAAAGAATCAGAAGCATGTTTGAGCTACCCCTCAGGAAATCTATGTGCTCTGTCTATCTGTGGGAAGTTACTATGTTTATTATTTTTTCTTGAATAAGCATATTTTACCCTTTTCAGCAAAGATCACTTGTGTTTCAACAATTTCTGCTCTTTTCAGACTTGCATACTCTTGAGGCTATCTAGAGAGTTAGTCATATTATTAGCACATACAGAAGTGTAAGAAGTGCAAGCTTTTTTTAGCTTGCTGATTTTATACATTTTATGAAAACATCACTGCAAAACTGTCCCTAAAATAAGAATCTGAAAAGAGTCTTAAACTATCGTAGGGGCCACAGTAATAGAAATAATAAATAATAATAAATAATAATAATATAATATAAAGTAAAGTTTTATTATATTGCCTGTAAAGTTATATTGCTTGTAAAGCCCTCTTAAAGCAAGGATATATGTTACCATGTCTTTCTGAGTGGTGCTGTCATTTGGGGACATAGTGATTTTTCCTCTCTGTTTCTTGTGAACTGCAGTGGCAGTCAAAGTGGTAGAAAAGGGATAGATAATAAAACAGAAAATATCATAGTGTCACTATACAAATCCACAATACACCCATACCTTTAATGCCATATGTACCTATGGTCACCCCATCAGATAAAAGATATGTTAGAACTAGAAAAAATGCAGAGAAGGGCAAAGAAAATGATTAGGGATACGGAACAACTTCCATATGAGGAGAGATTAAAAAGACTGGGATTGTTCACCTTGGAAAAGAGATGATTAAGGGCGGGCATATGGAGGCATAAGGTAAGAGGCCTCAAGGTTCATTGAATGCAACTGCTCAGGCAGTCTGTTAACTCATCTGTATAAGAGGCCTGCAACATTCCTGCTTCCTGACAAAAGAGTGATGGGCGAGCTCCTTCCTGACTACTGAGGTACAGCATCCTCATGCATCCCATCAAAGTGTCTGCTTAGTATCCCTTGGATGTCTAAGTGGAGCAGGCGTTGAGGGACAGGCTTATGTCTATAATCCTTATTCCTCTTTCCCTGCAATCCTGTTGAGGAGCTGGGACAGGTGGACTTGTGGTCTGAAGTGCTTCCTGGTAGGGATGCAGTGTACAACCCAAGGGACTTTAGTGCCCTTTTAGCTCTTTAACCCATGGAGCTTAGCATCAGTCTTCTCTGAAAAAAGCGAAGATCCCTCAATTGGAAGGTCCTGCAAAGTTTGTTGGACCTCCTGTAGGAGCCTGGAGGACTGCAACCAGGAGTTCCTATGCATGGCCATTGCCAAACCCGTGGAATTATTTTTTTAGTCTTTTGATTTGTGGGTTGCACCCTGTCTTTCCCTCTCATTGGCAGCAGGTTCAACCAGAGACCCAGGGTTCAAGGGGAATGGCAGAAAAGGAACTGAAAACCCTGAAAAGGCACATAATATTTGCACTCCACCATTTTAGAGATGGGGAATGGGATGCCATAGTGCCTGAATTAGATCCACAGTAGCCTTGTTTAGCAGTTAGGCCACTCTGAAAGGACGTTTTGTGGCCAGAATGTCAATCAGGCAATGTGAGGATTCTTTTACTTTCTCCGCCTGTATTCCCAGGTTTAAGGCAACTCTCACTAACAATTCTTAGTGTGCCTTATAGTCACCTGGGGAAAGGAAAGGCCCTCTGCTGAGACTGGCTTGTCAGGGGAGGATGAAGAGGGGGCAAGCACTGGTTTGGGTTGCACTTCCTCCATTTCTTGACCCACAGGGTCCTACTGAGTCACCTCAGGATAGGTGCTGCCTGGTGCATTGGTTCTACATGTGTCTCCAAGGCCACTGACTAGGAGTGCCCTAAATATGATCTGGAAACCAAGGAAAAGCCCTGTCCATTCCAAAAAGGGCACTGGACAGTGACTTGGAAATGGCACTCCTATGGAAGGGGCCATGGTAGGGTAGTTGTGTCTCAAGGAGGAGACAGTGAGGGGAACTGTGAGGCTGGTAGGTGGAGGACCTGAACTCTGATTTGGCAGAAGACAACTCTCCTTCCACTAACCACAGAGGTGCCGTTCCAGACAGTGCTGGTGGTTGGTGCCAAGCTGGAGAGGCATGCAGATTGGCGAGCATCACGGTTCCCCTTTGACAGTACTGAAGGGTGAGCCATTTGAGGTAATTGGAACTGGCATGGTACTGAGCACTGTAACAATATTGGTGGTTCCCCTGCATCTGCCAGCACCGATAGCACCGACTCTTGAACTGCCAGCCATACTGGGACCGGGACCAACAGACTTAGGCAATCTCTGGCTGCCGCAAATGCTTCTAAATGTGGTTGGTATCAAGATGGACTGGTCGGTACAGTGTTGCAGATATGGAAGATGCTCCTTCTGGCTTTGGACTTGACAGTACCTGCCTAGGTGCCAGAATCAACAGTAGTGTCTTCTACAGTGCTGAAGCAGATGAGTGCTTAGACTTAAACAGCAGTCTACTCTAAACCCCATGCCTACCAGATTTTGGTACCAGAGATCTTCCCCTCTCAGCAATCTGCTTAGAAATCTTATGTCTCTTCTTAGGCACAGGGGACGGTGATGGTGTCAGGACTCAGGCATGGAAGAAGGCACACTCCTGACCAATACCGAGGCACTATATGCTGAGTCTGACCAACGTTGCTCAGATGGATGTCTCAAGGCCACCTCCATAAGTAGAAACTTTAGCCTGGCTTCACGGTCTTTCTTTGCGCAAAGCTTAAAGTTGTTACAAATTTGGCAACACTCCCTGGTATGAGTTTCCCTGAGGCACTTCAAGCAACTTGGGCTCCCTGCATCGAAGGGGTCAGTACTTCAGAATGGGTTGGTCACAGTGACACAGCCAGCGTGCTGGAGCTAATACCCCACTGACTGAGATGCAGTTAGCACCAGGGAATGCTTCTCTTCCACCACTTTCCAGACTGTTTGCTAGTTGACAGTATTGGAGACCTTGGTCTCTTGGGGGATGAGTCCTCAGAAGCACCACGCTGAGGCTTCTTTCCCAGTACTGGAGAATGATGCCAAAACTCAGCAAGGTCCCGACTGGCACTTCTGACTGAAGTAAATGTAGTTGGTGGCTGTACCAGTGGGAATGCTTTGAGAGTGGATGCAGGGCTGCCTCCAAGAAAAGGTTGCAGAATCTCATCTCCCTATTCTACTCAGTTGGGGCTTAAAATCTGTACAGATCTAACTTTTCTTCCAGACCTGACACTTGCCAAGGCAGTTCAGACAACTAGAATGAGGGTCAGCCATCGACATGGATTTCCTGCAGTAAATGCAAGGTTTAAAACCCAGAGACTGAGGCATTCTCCAGGACCACGTACCAGCACCCAGAAGAAATGGGAACTGACACTGCAATACATTATGAAAAACTATTAATAAATGAAACTTACACTAAATTACCACTTCACTATATACAAGAGAAAAAACAAATTCCCTGAGAGAGAGAGAGAGAGAGAGAGAGAGAGAGAGAGAGAGAGAGAGAGA